>JAUMJM010000014.1:12090000-12690000 GCA_033558235.1 Neomorphus geoffroyi
CCAGAGCATGCTGAACTGTGACAGTGAGACATGCAGCACCGTTTGAGGTATTTTGGCTCTTAGCTGGCAGGACACGCTCTGCACCAGCAGCCCAGCCAGTTCTGAAAAAAAATCTGGTTTATTCTTATTATCCTCATCAGAACTCATAAAAAAAAATTCTTGTCCTCAGAACCAGTAGCCAAATTCCTGCCTGTTTACGTCTTGTGTTGGAGAGGGGGTAATTTGGGGGGATTAGGGCAGTAAACAGAGTTGTAAACAGAATAAACCTGGATAGCATTGCACAGGGCAGCACTGTTAACTGTTGTGCTCAGTGTCAGCGTAATTTGTGTGCGGTTTCCTTTCGTTTATGAAGCCAACGCAGCGATTGGACACGCGGGATGAGATAATTGGAAAATGTCTTGCTCGCTGGGATGGCTTCAAGGTTTAACTCTAAGCTGCAATTCACTTCTAATTCCAGCCAAGCGCTCGGTCTGGGGTTTAAGTCTGGGTGAGCCAGGGCTCTTGCTCTGGCGCAGGAGCAGGGTGAGCGTTTAGTGCCCTGGCCAGGTGTACGGGAGCGCTCCTGCCCGTGCCGCTCGGGCTGGGACTCGGCAGACCCTCCTGGCAGCGCATGCATGGGAGCTGCCTCAGCTATGAAGTCATGGTTTGGTTCTCAGGCTATTTTTGCAGCTAGAAATGCGAGTGTAACCAACGCTTCAGCATTTTCCCACACCTTCCACGTGACACAGGACTGTGCCCAGTCACAGGACTCTGTCCCTAGGACTTTAAAACTGTCACAGTTTCACTTCCCTCCTGTGGTTTTTTTCCCTTCCCTTCCGGAGGCAGCAGATTTGGTTCCCTTTGCTGCCCTCATCACCACCTGAGGAGGTGCCTGGTGCTGCCCCATACAGAAAAATCACCTTCTCTATACAGTTCTCACCATTTTTGACCTGTTCCTGTGGGCAGGTTGTGCCGTTTTAGTCCCACTGGGTGTGTTCTGTATCTTGCAGTGCAGAACCAACTCTTGAGGCAGAAGAAGGAGCTTTACAGACTATACATCATTTCCATCTTCATACAGTTAAGATCAACATTTAAAACAATAAAATGTCCAGCAGTTTGCATAGAACCACAGAATGGTTTGGGTAGGAAAAGGATCATCCAGTCCCAACCTCATCTTTCTAATGAAGTGGTGAAAGCAAACCAAGCCCCAGCTGTCGCCCACAGCCCTTGGTTGTTTGCAGCACCGACTCTTCAGGTCTTGTCCCCTGTGTGAAGCAGGGGCTGCCTGGCAAGGGCTGCGCAGAGAACGTTTCGATTGTCCATATAAACCCCATGTTACCCGGGAAGCACAGGTTCCCTGATCCGCTTCAGCCTGGGCATCACTGTGGCACAATATTAGAAATGCCCAAACAGCTACGTGGGTTTTCAATTGCTGGTATTCCTTTAATTCTAACGTGCCCTTAGAATGTTAATTAAAAAAGCATACCAACATGAAATAGTCCCTCGAGAACCAAGAACCTGTCATTTGCGTGAAAACCCTGGATTATAAACTGCTTCTTCTACTTTTGCTGCCAAATATGCAAAGCAAATTGCACAATTTCAGGGATGCAGTTGAGTCGCTTTGTGTTTTTCTTTCTTCAACCGAGAAGAAACATTTTCTTCCATCTGGGAGGGAGGCATTTGTTTTTCTTGCCGCGTCACACGTATGGGCTCTCATCAACATTAACACAATAAGGTTTCCACCATTCCTTATCTGGCTTTATCGTGACGTTGTGGTTTTTTAAGCCAAGGATTGTTTGTTTGCTTTGTTTCCTTGCTATAATTTCTGAGTTGTTTTTCCGAATGAAAGAAAGTGAAATCGAGTTTAGCCGGCAAAGCAGCGATCGCAGCTACGAGCAGTGCTGGGTCCTGTTCCCATCCCTGCTCAGGCGTGAGAACGCTCTCAGACAGTGGGACTGTTCGCATCCAAACTTTTCTGTTCCTTAGTTGTCAAATACGCAAATCCTTCACCCGAGCTCCGTGCATAGATTGCACAATCCATCATTGCTTTGTGACAGATATTGGGATACTTTCTTATTTCCTTAGTACTTTTGCTTAATTGCAAGATTATCAAACCCTGGTTTGTGTTTCACCAGTGTTGCGATGTCCCCAGGAAGGGAAGGGGGGTGCTTGTAGAAACCTACCCCAATAAATGCTTAATTCACCTGCCTGCAACTCAGCTGTTGAGAATGGGTTTCTGAGGGTGGTCTCCTGGATGGGAGGGGCAAACTGGAGATGATGGGTGTACTGAGCTGGGCTGCAGGGGCAGGAGGGAGCAGGTTGGCACAGAAGATGGGTGTATTCTGGGGAGCATTTACGCTGTTATAGAAAGCTTAAAAAATATTTGTAGGGTATTTAAAATCTAATAGGCTTTTGATGGCTTCTGTGTTGATTATGTAAATCAGAAAAGGTAGGGTGTTCAGTCCCTTTCTGTGCCAGTTGTGGTCACTATAACAGTCCAAGCCTTGTTTTCCAGGTGGGACATCCAGTTTCCCATATAAGTTACTTCTCTGGAGTTTGGTTATTTTTCCATTCTCTGTCACTTTGGATTTTTGTTTTGTTTCTTATTCCCAAAGAGAATTTCACACCAAAATTTCAGGATTGTGGAGCTGCAAATGAGACGAAGGGCCCGTGCAGACCATTGCAGCTTTAGTGAGAAAGAGGGGGAAATTGTCTGGAATCCTTCAACAACTGCTGGAAAGGACCTCTGGGGTCTCTGGGGCTGATACAGCATTGATATTAGTTTGAGCCCCCTGATCCAGTGAGAGGTTTGAACTGGATGGGCTTTAGAGTCCCTTCCAACCCAAAACCATTCCATGATTCTATAAATCTATGATTTGAATATAGAAAAGGGCTGTGAGTGCTGACATGAGTTGTTTCTTCTTTGGGGCCCAACTCAGGTCCTTCTGAAGTCAGTGCAGAGGCTGCTTTTGAAGCTGATCCAGGATTGTTGTGGTAACATCCATGTCCTTGAACTTTGGACTCCTGACAATTAGACAGATGGTGTGAGCTCCTGGAAGAGACTCAAGTATCTCCATGGTTGCTTCCACTTACCCTGAGGCATATGGGGATGTGAGTGCCCTGCTGCAGGTCCCTGTCTCTCTCCACCAGTTGACAGGAGAGCCTCTGTGCTTTGAGATGTTCAGGTAAGAGGAACCGTTACCTTGGAGACAGTTCAGGTGCCTCACTGCACAGAGCATATGTTTTTACTCATTTCAGAGAAAGGGTTTGTTAAGAGGGATTTTTAACTTATGAGTCCTCTTAAGGATGTGCTGAGGCTCAGTGCCCAAGTGCCATTTCACAGTGAACATTTTCCTGCTGTTAGACTTCCGCTGCCCTGCTCGAGTGCAAGTGGAGAAGAGCTTGGCCAGCAGGAATTAAGCCCAGAAGCTGAAAGCATTAGACGGTTACCATAATGTGGACTTACTTGCCCTCAAAATGTGTTTATAGACAAGAATTTGGGAATTTCCAGGGAATCCACAAAGAAAATGAAGGGCAGCATCTGTGACACACCATGAAGTGAGACCAAAGCAGTGGAAAGCAGCTGGGTTGAACATTCTAAGACTCCCTTCTACTGCAAAGCAAAGCAGGGATGAGCTGCATGGGTGCCAGTGGGGTGGGTGACAGCACGGCTCTCCTCTGCAGTGTCCCTGTGGCCATCCCAAGGCACAGGCTCCCCCATGGCCATCCCAAGGCGCAGGCTCCCCGTGGCCATCCCAAGGCGTAGGCTCACCATGGCCATCCCAGGGTGCAGGCTCCCCGTGGCTCACACGCAGAGTCAGTGTGGTGTAAGGAGGTGGCTTCACACTGGCCAGGCTGGTGGAGCTCCCAGCAGCAGGGACCATGTGTGCATTGGGAAGCTGGGGTTGCTGGCATCACGCCCACAGCAGCACCAGGCAGCCGGGGCGGAGGCTGCCTGCCTTGGCTGTGCTGGCACCCGGGGCTGCTCTGTGCCCGGAGCTGAGCTCTGTGCCTGTCGCCGTGTGCTACTGCAGTTGCAAGTCGCCTGGGTGAACAATGGGGATTTAGGAGTCTGATTTGGGCATTGAAACTGAGTGATCTTTAAGAGCCCTTCCAACCCAAACCATTCTGTCATTCTATCATAGTGGCACAAGGACATTTCTGCATCCAAAATTGTTATCTTGCAATCAATTGAAGAACCATGGAATGGTTTGGGTTGCAAGTGACATCAAAGCCCATCCAGATCCCCACCCACTGGATCAGGGGGCTCCAAGCCCCATCCAACCTGGCCTTGAACACCTCCAGGGATGGGGCAGCCACCACTGCTCTGGGCAACCTGGGCCAGGGCCTCCCCACCCTCATTGTGAAAAATTTCTTCCTAATGTCTGATATTCCTGCAGCCCAGGATCTGTACAGGGAAAAATGGGGGCCAGGGTACCCACCTGTGAATAAAGACTTTATTGTAATCCAAAAATACTGGGACAACGCAGAATCTTAATGCATTGGCATCTCCAGACCACCAGACTAGGGAGGTGTTACAGCCAGGCCTCTTTCCATAAAAGCTGGTGCCAGAACCTCCTCTTGACTCACACAGGATGGCAATTGCCCCTCGCCCCTCAAACACAACTGACTCTGGCAGGAGCAGAGGCAGCCTGGCACCCTGTGGGCACAGCAGAGCTGTCGCATCTCTGTGCTTCACCAGACGCTGCACTTGAAAATCTGCCCTGCTTTGCAGCCAACTTTGACATTTCAGCCTGGCTTTGGTTTTTGAGGAGATTCAGTGGAAAGAGAAATAGTGTATTGTGAGGCAGTGGCTGATGCTCTGGGGCTGCAGCACTTGGTGCTTCTGGTGTCCAGAGCCCCGCCGCAGCCTTCTCGCACATAATCATCCTGTAAAGCTGATGTGAAGCTCCTGACAGGCTCCTAATCCATCCTGACACACACAGAGATGCTGAGCTGAGTGTCGTTTCCTGCTTCAAGGAGCCCAGATTGTTCCTGCCTGGCCCTTGAGCTTGAGCAATCGGTTTAATTTTTCTCTCTCATTCATTCCCTTTGCCTGTGGGAGCTGAGCTCCAGCCCCCTCTGCACATCTCCTTGTCGTGCAGCACATGGAATACGCTCGGCCGGGGTGAGGGTTTATTTATGAACTGAACTGCTGGCAGGAGCTTTGCTCGGGGTGCGTAGCTGCTCCGAGCTCTGGATGAGCGCGGCTCCTTCCATGAGCACGCGTCGTCTGCTCAGTGGGAGTGCAGGGAAAGCATCCTCACCACTGATGGGAGGTGTAAAAGGCTCCAGCCCATCGTTGTGAACCCAACAAGGTTTAAGCTGAGCAAAGGGCAAGGTGCAGCTCCTTTTTGGGTCGCTTGCTCCTGCTTTCACGCCCAGGCCAGCTCAGGCTTGCTGGGAAAAAGCTACGGCAGGACCAGGGCTGCAGCAGAGTGGGGCCGCAGCAGCAGATGTTTTGGGACAGCTCAGCCTGCTCGCATTTCAGAAGGGAACGCTCCACTTGGAGTCCTTTCCGAAGCAATTTGAGGTTAATTAGCAACTTCTGGCTTCACTATCTGGCTGGTCTGTTTATCTTTTGTCTGAGTGAGTTCTCTTCTCTTCCTGTTGTTGTTCCTTCTTCCTGAGTGAAGGGGGGCCACTCAGACACCCTGTCCCAGCGCTCGGGGACTTGCTGGCCTGGGCAGGCTCCTGCTGCCGCCTCCTCGCTGCTCCCAGATGTGCAGGCTGGCCTTGGCTTCTGAAATGGTCCTTCCCTTCTGTCTCACAGCCCAGAGAGACAACCGTGTCCTGGGCTGCACCCAGAGCAGTGGGAGCAGCAGGGCGAGGGAGGGAATTCTGCCCCTCTGCTCCGCTCTGGGGAGATCCCACCTGGAGCCCTGGGTCCAGTTCTGGAGTCCTGAGCGCAGGAAGGACCTGGAGCTGTTGGAGCGAGTCCAGAGGAGGCCATGGAGATGATCCAAGGGCTGGAGCACCTCCCATATGAGGACAGGCTGAGAGAGTTGGGGTTGTTCAGCCTGAAGCAGAGAAGGCTCTGGCGAGACCTTAGAGCAGCCTCCCAGGACTGAAAGGGGCTCCAGGAAAGCTGGGAACAGACTTTTTGCATGGTCTGTTGTGACAGGACAAGGAGTAATGGTTTTAAACTAATGGAAGGGAGATTTAGACTGTATATAAGGAAGAAATTTTTCACACTGAGGGTGATGAGGCACTGGCCCAGGTTGCCCAGAGAGGAGATGGATGTCCCATCCCTGGAAACATTCCAGGCCAGGTTGAATGGGACTCTGAGTGACCTAGTCTGGTTGAAGATATCCCTGCTCCTGCAGGAGGTTGGACTGCATGACCTGTAAAGGTCCCTTCCTAAATGCCTAAAGCATTCTATGATTCTATGAAATGTGTCTCCTTACCCATCTGACACTTTCATTTTGCTTCTGCATAAAGGAGGCCCATTGCAATGTGGGGTGATGGAAGCCAGAAGTGCAGTGCTGGGCACAGCGCTTAGGAGAGATCTGGGAAAGCTGCAGCCAGCTGTGCCAGCTCAGAGGTCTCACCTCCCAACAGCTGTCACAAAGCACAGGCACAGTGGCTGTCCTGGTTGGGACCAGCCCTTTGCGCTCCGAGGAGCTGTAATCCTATAACACCTGCGGCCTTCGCCGGACTGGTGTTTTCAGCAAGAGGCCTGGGAGGGCCGAGTGATCTGGGGTGGTTGTGAGTTTCTCATCCTTTTGGAAAGGGAATAGTCCCTCTGTGGCCGTTCCATGAAGTTTCATGTGCTGAAGGCTGCATGGGATTTTCCTAAGTTGCACGTCAGCAAGGATGTAACAGTGTGGCAGGGAGAACCCAGAGTGAAACTACTGGATATGACCCTTAAATTCATCCATCAAACTGCTGCCATGGTAGAACAGGTGAAAAAACAGATACCAAGCAAGGGAAAATCATCTGCATGCAGAGCAGTTATGCGCTCGATAAATGATCCCCAGCTCTGGAGTCCTCAGCACAGGAAGGACATGGAGCTGTTGGAGCGAGTCCAGAGGAGGCCACGGGGATGATCCAAGGGCTGGAGCACCTCCTGTACGAGGACAGGCTGAGAGAGTTGGAGGAGAAGTTGGAGAAGCTTGGAGAAGTGAAGGCTTTCAGGGAGACCTTAGAGCAGCCTCCCAGTACGGAAAGGGGCTCCAGGAAAGCTGGGGAGGGGCTCTGGATCAGGGAGTGCAGGGACAGAATGAGGGGGAACGGTTTTAATCTGAAAGAGGGGAGATTGAGATGAGAGAAATGTGGGGTGAGGATGTGGGGAGGTCCTGGCCCAGGTTGCCCAGAGCAGTGGTGGCTGCCCCATGCCTGGAGGTGTTCAAGGCCAAGTTGGATGGGACAGGGGGGTGGGGCTGGGTGGACTTTAAGGTCCTTTCTGACCCAAATCATTCCATGAGTCTATGTCCATGCAGTCCCAGAGTTATTTCTGAACACAGCAGTTTATTTGAGACTGAATTAGGCTTTTCCCTCCCCTCTGTGAGAGTGGATTGCCTGGAGGCTCCCTGCAGGCTGGATGGCAGAAGGTGCCACCAAAGACTTGCCAGGGACAGTTTTGCAGGGACTGTTTCTTATCTCTTAATGCCTTCATTTCTCTGTCTTGATCCTTTCTGAACTCTACACAGAGGACTTGAGCCATCCTTTCTACCTGTCCCCTCTCTGCCACAGAGTAACCCAGCAGCGATGGTTACTGCAGGAAAGCCTCCACCAGCCTCAGCTCCCTCCATCTCACGGGAGACCCTGCCTCCCTCTCGACCCTCTCCTCCTGGAAATCCTTCCTGCTCTCCGCCCGCTTGTCCAGCCCAGATGGTTTCTGTTGCAGCTGTCAGACTGCAGCTGCACTGCTGAGCCTTGAGGCGGCTGAACAGTAGCTCTCCCCGCCTGCTCAGCGCTGTGCCCAGCCTGCTCCTGCCCCTTCTCGGCACAACTGCTCCACACGTGACAGAGCAGTGGCATGGTGGGTCAGACCCTTCACACCCTTCACACCAGGAATTTCAACACCAGCTCTGCCTGCACAAGGGAGTTGGGCAGCTCAAGCGATGGGCAAAACCATTCCCTTTGTTTCTCAGTGGGTAAAATCTTCACCCCATCCTTCAGGGTTAACCTTTGAGTGCTTCTGCTGAGGGTTTAGGTCTCCTGTTGCCATCCTCTCCATAGTGACCAGAGCAACATGGGGGCATGGCCCCTATGGGAAACATCTCCATTCTTCCTGGCTCTCGGAGCACGTACCCAGGGATCGCCTTCCTGATGGCCTGGAATGGACTTGTGGTGATAACACCACAATAAGATCAGAAGGGAAGAGCAGTGCCAGTGGACAGGACCCTCCCTACCTGCAGCAACTGGGCAGAAATACCCGACAAGAGATGAGCGTGGATGTGCATCTCCCAGGATCAGAGGGTTTTTTCCTCAGCCAGTCATCTGCTCACACAGAAGAGAAGGCGTCTGTCTGGAAATCTCGTTTTCACACTCCCACTGTCTGGGTTTTCAATTCAAATACTGCCCCGAACAGGCATCTGCTTCCGTTTCTTGGCTGTTACTTCTTGCTTTCCCCCACCCACCCCCATCTGAAGTGTTTTTCTGGACTAAGGTGTTCAGCCAGGAATAGTCGGGGTTCCTTGATTCCTGCAATGCCTGCCTGGCCCTGGGCTGCTTTCCCAGCCATCGCTGCTGCGCCCACAGCACTGCCAGCTGGAGCCCAAATCACAAAGATCCCTCTGCCAGGATGAGTCCAGGCATTGAGTTTTAGGTTTTTGGTCCTTCCCAAACCACTTTTCTTGGAAATCCAGGTCATGAGAAACACATGCAAATGCTTTCCAGCCTCCTCCTTCCCCCCGTTACCCTCAGGCTCTCAGCAGCAGGCAGTGCCCATCCCATGTTCCCTGGGCTCCGCAAGAGCTGGGGCCTCTCCCTTGCGGTAAGAGGTGCAAAGCAGTGGATTCTGTTTGTTGGTGAGCAGGTGAGAGCCACCAGTGCTTGTCCCCTCTGCCAGCTCGGCTCTGGGACGGCTGGGCTCTCACCACTGTGTCCAATGTGCTCCTATTTCAGTGGGATTGCATTTCCACTCCAAGTGGTTCACATAGTGCAGCTCAGCTTCAGGGCTCGGGCTCACGCACGCAGCTCCGTGCCAGAGAACTTGTGTCCTGCGGGAACGAGCCAACTCCAAACAGTACGTGGGTTTGATAGCATTGCAACCGATCTTGGCCCCGTGCATGGGAGAAGCGAGTCTTGGCAGAGTCCTTCACTCCTCTGTTCTCCTCCTGCCTGCTGACCCTCTCCCAGAAGACTGCACCAGGGACCAGATCCCCACCCTGGGTGGCTTCTGGGGCTGGTGGAGACCTCTGCCTCCATGAGATGACTCCTAGACTTCCTGACAAACCTCTGGTCACCACTGCAGCCTGTTTGCTCCATTGTGCAGAGCCTCCCAAGCCCCCAGACGCATTCATCGTCTCTTCAGAAATGCCCAAATCTATGCCCAAGCCAGGGCAGAAGGTTGAGCTCATTTTGCAGAAGGGGCTGGAGGTGGGTGAAGTGGGACACTGTCTCCTGCATCCAGGCTTTGTCCTTCCAGGCCCTGTGATGCATGACCACCTTCACACAGAGCATCTCCTGTGTCTGGGCCACGCTGACCTTTCTGCCTGCAGCCAGGAAAGGAGGGTAGAGGGGGTGGCCAAGGAAGGCTTGTCCCATTTCAGACATAGGAACTTTGCTCCTCTTCCTCTCTTTGTGGTAGGAAATTTGCACTGTCAGCTTTTAGAGCAGGTCTGGAGAAAGAGCTCCGCCCCACTGTTTCTTGGCTCTGAGGAGGTACTGGGTGGGTGGTCCAGGTGAGACTCAGTTTCTCAAGGAGGTTTTCTCTGCTGCAACCTCCCCAGGCCAAGGGGTCAGAGATGCCTCAGGCCATTGGTATATGGTGAGGGGAGCTCTACTGTAGGGGTAGAGCTGGCCCAAAGCCATCATGGTGGTGGAAATCAGGACAAACGATGGACCCTGGTTGGGGAAGGGCTTTAAGCGCACCTCCTCTAGCCAGTGCAGTGATGGAATTGCTCAGAGGAAAACTGGAAAGGAGTCCTGTGGTCTCTAGAGGACTGAGCCCATGTTAATCCTTAGAGTTTACTGAATGAAGTATGGGTCTCCTTCCTGCAGGTCATGGACTGATTGTGCTGTTTCTTCTTTCTCTTCCTTTCTTCCAAGTCATTAGTGGGAGAGACTGTGAGCCTTGCTATAGCCCCAGCTCATCTGCCGGGGGGGAAACTCCTCCAGTGCTCTCTTAAGCTGCACCCAGAGACCATTAATAGAAATCAAATCACTGGGAGACACCCAATCTGAGAATTGTGGGGCTGCCCGGGTTAGGCCAGAGCACTGCACATCCTGCCACCACTGGGTCTGCAATCAGGTGAAAACATCCTCTGGAGACAGACCAGACATCAAGGACAGGGAATCAGAGAATCAGAAAATCAGAAAATAGCTCAGGTTGGAAGGAACCTCAAAGCCCACCCAGTTCCACCCCCTGCCATGGGCAGGGACACCTCCCACTGGATCAGGGGGCTCCAAGCCCCATCCAACCTGGCCTTGAACACCTCCAGGGATGGGGCAGCCACCACTGCTCTGGGCAACCTGGGCCAGGGACTCCCCACCCATGGGGTCAGGATCTCACTTTGGAGGTGACATATTTACAGCTATTTCTGCTTCCAATAGGAAGACTCATGGCTGGGAAAATCCCTGTGAATTGGTGGAAATTTAGATCAAATGGATTAAGAATAGGAATGCTAATGTCCCAAGAAGAGCTGTTCTTTTCCTGAACATTCAAGTATGTGCTGGACAGAGCAGGAAACCCAAGTTTACAGGTGGGGATGCTTAAGTCTTGCAACCTTCACATGTGAGACTGGATTCACAGCTAGCCTGAGCCTCGCCTCACTTGCCCACTGCCATGCTGCCTTCCAGCAATGCTTGCCTCATGCCCACTCTGTGCAGGATGGGCCTTGGGATATTGCCGGCAGATGCACAGGCTGAGAATGAGAGCCTGACTGCAAGCAAACCCCACCTTCGCTTGGTATTGCATCACCATTTCTCCCCTAAAACAGCTCTACATGCACCACTGTGGGAGCTCCTGAGCGCGTGAGCTGCGAGCTTTGCCTGCGTGATGCTGCCTCCGACCACAAATTACGAGTGTGTAACCAGTGAGATCCGTTTCCGTTCCCATGCCGCTGGTGCAGCTCTCGGTGCAGGTCAAAAGGCGCAGGGCTGTGATTTGCACAAAGCCTCATGCCTTGACATTGGTTCTCAGTGGGAGGACGGATGCCCCGCAAGGAGGTGTGGGGAGAACAAACAGAGCAAAGGCGAGAGGAGCAAATGCAGGCGGGCGTCTGAGACCCCGAGCCCTCACCCCGGGGCTCCATCCAGCAACTGTTACCTATGATTAAGAGTCCGTATCAATCTCGATCTCATGAAAGTCACCCAGACCGTGAAATTCCCATGTTCGGTGTGGAAATACGGCATTTGATGCATTTTTGTTTGAAATGCGTTAAATCTGTGTTAGAGGGGGAGGGTTTGGGCCTCCTCAGCCGGGAGGAGTCTTGCCGACTCACTGTCTCGTGGAGCAGGGCGCGTGGATCCTGTGATTCCTAACGGCTCATCCATGATCAACTGCAAAAATCGCAGAGCTGTTTGTTTGCCACGGTCGGCCTGTGAAATCGGCCTCCTCTTGAGGAGTGGGAAACCTGCGGAGCTGCCATCCAGTGCGGCCCGGTCGGCTGTGGCTTCGCTGCCACAGGGCAGCTCCCAGCAGCAAGAGCAGCCTCCAGCGTGCAGGAGGGTTGGGAAAGCAGAGTGAAAACACGAGGCTGCGCTGTTTTGATGCCCCGTTCCATTAACCTGGTACTTGGTGGGAAGGGGTTTTAAGCACCCCTGGCCTTCATTCCCGGGCTTTGTGCAGCGCAGGCTGTAAAGCCACACTTTGGGTGAGACTCTGCTGGCAAGAAGGATGTGTTCTAGCAGCCAGATGGCTCTGAGGGTGTCCCCAGCCATTCCAGCCGTCCCTCGGGATCCCTGCTTGCACCTGCAGCCAGAGAGGAAGTGATGAAGCCTGCGCTGCCGGAGCTGCCGGAGCTGCTTGGCGCGGCAGCAGGGCTCGGGGGCTGCCCCAGGTTTCCTACAGCTCCGCTGCTTCGCTTTAACAAACGTGCTGATTGATAACTCTCTGCAGTGCTTTTTCCTTTCCTTTCCGCATAATATCCTGAATTCAGCTCTCCCTTTGGCAATTCCCACTTGTGGAGCAGAAATGAGCTGGGGGTGTCCGAAGAAAGGGCACATCGGAGCGGCCAGGAGCGGATCCCGCGCAGAGCACAGGGGCCTGGCAGCATTTGTTTGTGCGAGGTAGAGTTCTCACGCTCTAAATATACAATCTGTGATAAGGGAAGGGAAAAAGCCCAGCATGGAAATACTCCTGCTCTAAGAGAAATAATTTGCTGCTGCTAAAAATATATGTTCATATTATTCCTGCCTTGGTCTCTAGCTTGATGGGAGAGAGCGCACGCAGGCTGCCCTCAGGGGACTCGGCTCCGCGCACAGACCCCAGGCACTGGGAAAGGCCGCGCATCCGCTGGGGCTGGAGGGATCGCGAGGGAGAGGGATGGGGTTCCTTCCTTCATGCTGGTTTATCACCCCCATCTCTTTCTCAGGGCAGTAAAACCGTGATACAGGGTTACCTCGAAGGTCGTAGGAAGTAACCTCTAAGCAGGTGCCGTCAGTGGGAAAGGAAAGTGATCCGTGACGTTCCCAGAGCAGCTGGGAGCCTGTTCCCAGCCCCGGCTGCGCAGAGAGGCAGGAGTGGCTTTGTTCGAAGGGACGCACATTCGAATTGGTGGGATATGTGTAATCCCTTCCTGTCTCATCTGCAAGCGTCCCAGGCTGGGTGTTTCCTTCCCTGGTTGCTGCTCCGGAGACCCTGGGTCCTCACTTGCAAGCATTTCCGTGTCCACGGCAAGCAGAGCCCAGCTGAGCCAAGCCCAGCTGAGCCAAGCAGCCACCCCGCGGGACAGCGCTGGATTTCCCAGGGCCAACCCCGGGCTGGGGCAGAGCCCCTCTGGGGAGCCCTGCCCGCCCTGCCCACCTGGCCTCGCTCTGCAGCACCACATAAGCCACGAGTGGTGTTTGCTGCCGCAGCCTCAGGTGGCAGAGCCTGGCATGGCTGTCCAGAGACACTCAGAAACAGGTCTGTCTCTGGAGCAAGGTATCTGCTCAGGAGCAAGGTGCCTGCTCAGGAGCAAGGCTGCAGGTTGTGTCACCCATCTAGAGTAGAGGGTGAAGGAGCTGAGCTGGCAGAAGGCAGCCTTGCTGCTGCGGAGCTGTCAGTAATGACAGACCATGACCCACAGCGAAGCTTCAGGCATTTTTTATAATTCATGTATTGCATTGGGATCCCTTTTTCAACTCTCAAAGAACTCCTGCACCACTGGAACCCAGCATCGCTCCCCAGAGCATCCGGTGACCATTACTTGTGAAGTTGCAATAATTTCCAGGTGACGTAAGTGCAGTTTCAGTTCAGGACCCAGCAGCTGAACCACTTGGCAAAGAAAACATCACTATGAAACTGGAAAGATGCCTCTTTGTAATACATCCTCATTCAGACACCCTTTTAGATCCGTAGAGTCGTGGTTTGGGTTGGAAGGGAGCTTAAAGCTCATCCACTCCCAGCCCCCTGCCATGGGCAGGGACACCTCCCACTGGATCAGGGGGCTCCAAGCCCCATCCAACCTGGCCTTGAACACCTCCAGGGATGGGGCAGCCACCACTGCTCTGGGCAACCTGCGCCAGGGCCTCCCCACCCCCACAGTAAAACATTTCTCCCTAAGATCTCATCTCCATCTCCCCTCTTTCAGCTGAAAACCTTTCCCCTGCTTCTCTCCCTGCACTCCCTGATCCAGAGCCCCTCCCCAGCTTTCCTGGATCCCCTTTCAGTACTGGAGCTGCTCTAAGGTCTCCCTGCAGCCTTGTCTTCTCCAGGTTTAACACCCCAACTCTCTCAGCCTGTCCTCATACGGGAGGTTCTCCAGCCCTCAGATCATCTCTGTGGCCTCCTCTGGACTCACTCCAACAGCTCCATGTCCTTTTTGAAGTTCAAACATATCATTAAGAATCTGTCATCTTTACTAACAATGCTTGCTTCAAGTAAGTCATTAGAAAACTTCACTGCTCAGATGGGCTCCAGAAAGCCCTTTGCGAGCTGTGTGCTGATCACCGAACGTGCCTTTAAACATTGCATACTTTGCCAGGTGAGCTGAGGAAGGGCAGCACCCATGACGTGCACTGGCTGGGGCTGCAAACGTCACCCACTCTGTGCTCCATCTGGCCAAGGTGGGCTTTGGAACATTTCTGCTCAGCCTGGAGGAGAGCTGAAAGGTTTTCTCCTCTGGATTTGCTTAAAGTAAATGTGACACAGGTAGAAGTGCTGGCTGAGTGCCTGGAGGATTGGATATTAGAATTGGTTATCAGAAAATATTTTTTTACTGACAGAGTGGTGAAGCCCTGGCAGAGGCTGCCCAGGGCTGTGGTGGAGTCTCCATCCCTGGAAGGGTTCGAAAAGCGTGTGTCTGTGGCACTTGGGGACAGGGTTTAGTCGGCGCGGTAGGGTTGGGCTGATGGTTGTACTGGATGAGCTTGGAGGGCTTTTCCAACCTCAATGATTCTGTGATTCCATGAGGCTGTATTTGGTGTTGCGGAGCGTGTTTCACCCTGCCACATCCCCATTGCTCCCCATCACCCAGTGGTGGGGGCGGTGGACAGGGACAGACCCCGTGCGTGGGCAGGTGGGGCAGTGAGCAGGCTTTGCCGGGAGTCAGTAGAGGAAACATGTGTGAGGTGTGGGTTGGACACTCTCTTCACTACGGTAGGAGCTACAGCAATAGCACAGCATGGTTTAGCTCAGGTCAAGGACTGGGAGAAATGCAAGACATCAACCGCAAAGCAGGCCTGGTATGGAGCTGTTCCCGAGGTGTCTCTGTTCAGACCATGGGGAATGGTTTGGTGAGGACTCCGCTTGCTGGGGCTGTTTGTGCAGAGCTGGCTGGGTGAGTCAGAGCCTCATATCGACCTTCCCAGGGAGCTGCAGGTTTCCTTCTGGCCTCAGCGGAGCCTCCGAGACTCCACCTCTGCCCCAACAGAGCATTTGCTCCCTGCGGGCTGCCCGGTGTCCATCCTGGCACCATGTCAGGAATGTCTGTGAGCTGGGCAGGCCCGGCAGGGTGGGGAAATCACCACCGCAAGAAAGGGAAAAGCTGCCTCCTTGTTTTTCCTGCTTCAGACCCTCTCCCATTTCAATTGCTGGGAAAAGCAGGGTTCAGCCTGGCTCAAGGTTACGTCCCTCTGCTGCCTGGCCGCAGGCCAGCGAGCGTGAGAGCTAGCTAGACACAATAACAAGGATGTCAAACATGGGATCACTTCCCTGCAGACCAGGGCGAGTGCACAAGCAGCACTGGGAAGGGATTAGCGGGATGGGCAAGCAGCAGGGCTTTAGCATGTCAAACAGATTAAACAGAATATTTTTTTTGCCCAGTATTCTTCCAAAAAAAGGATCCTTGACCTCCACATGACCAGGTTTTGGTGAGCAGAAGTTCTGTCCTGTCAGTAATTCTGCTGCTTGCTGAGATGGGGAAAGTTTGGGTGATTTTACAAAGCCTGCTTTCAGCCAAGGAGACAGAAAGGGTGGTTGGGCTCTCTGCTCAGCCCTTGATTTAGTCACCCAAACATGGTGATATCCCATTCTCCTGCTCCCATCCTTGAGCCCAGGCAGGATTTGTCTCTTGGATGCGTTGCCTTAATTGTAATTGGGAAGAGGGAAGAGGCCCTGACCCAGGTTGCCCAGAGCAGTGGTGGCTGCCCCATCCCTGGAGGTGTTCAAGGCCAGGTTGGATGGGGCTTGGAGCCCCCTGATCCAGTGGGAGGTGTCCCTGCCCATGGCAAGGGGTCGCACTGGATGGGCTTTAAGGTCCCTTCTGACCCAAACCATTCCATGATTCTAGGAGCCCGTGGGTGGTGGTGCCCTCAGCAGATGGCACAGACACTGTGCCATGGAGAGCACATGGGCCTGGGAGAGCAATGCCTTAGCAGGCAGAAAAGGGAGGACATGACACATCCAGGGTGACCAGAGAGGCTGTGCCAGAGCCAGACCTGCCTGATCTTCTGAGCCTGGCTTTAGTGTCTGAGCCTCACAGGGATGCTGAGGGTTATGGCTTTGGGGGAAAGTCCTGGCAGGTCTGGAGTGGTCATCCGCTGCTGTGCCTGGTGTGCCACCATCCTGGACGGACCGAGGAGCCTGCGTGTGCCCTTGCTTTGAGCAGAGGGCAAGCTGAGCCTGCGCCCCTTGATGCTGTGACCCACAGGGCAGTCCCATCCCATTTGCTCCTTGAAAGCATTTTCAGACCAGTGGGTCACTCAAAGCCCCCGGTGAAGGCAGTCTGGCTGCCCCGCAGGCTGAACCCTCCGGAGCCGCGGCCCTGGCAGGCACATGCCATCACACCTATTTCCCACCATCGCAATGCTTTGAAAAATCTGCACGGGGTTTGAAGTTGAAGCCATGGCCACACGTGCTTGGCACATCCGTCCTCCCTGCCACTCGAATGCGCTCTGAGCTGCTGCAGCCCTGACACGGAGCAATCCCAGGTGCTCTGGTAGCAGAAACCTCGGGATGCATGAGATCAGCTTCCCCCCCGGGACCGTGGCAGAGCAGGGTTAACCCAGCAGTGTCCCTGTGCAATGGCCTTTTTATCTGCTGCGATCCAGCGCGTTTCCTGGTGCGGTGGTTCCTGTGCAGTCCTTAAGGCTTGGCAGCGGAGCAGGGAGGAAGGCTGGAAGTAAACACAGGCGCTCTTGGACCTGTAGCTGGGAAAAGCAGCGAGAAACTGCATGGGATTGCCGTCTCCAAAACCTCCTCATTTCCTTGCCTTGCAGACAAACAGCTTCCTGCCAGGGCCAGCACACTCTGCGAGGCACCCAGCCCACTCCCCTGGCACCGCACAGCGCGGCTGCTGCAGCCACTCTGCCTCTTGCAGGGATCTCCAGCCACTTCCAGGGGTTGGGAACTGGAAGGGTTTTTAAACTTCATGAGGTTTGTGTGCCAAACTCCTCTAGAGCCTACAGAAAATCCAGACTGTATAAACCTAAAGTATTGATCTGTCTTGGATCAGGAGTTGTCATCTGAAGTGGAGCAACAACTGCTGTGTCCATCGTGTCAGGGATGGAGAGCTCTGCTACGTCGAATGCCTGCCATTGTGTGCTCTCGTAGCGTTCAGGCCATTTCACCGTCGGCTGCCTGGGGGACGCTGGTTGTTAACATCCTGATTTCTGATCTTTCACCTTGCTCCTTTGACCCAGACGCTGGTTTGAGCATGTCCTGAGGTTTCCTAGAATGAACAAAAATGTGTGTCTCTAGATCCCTGCCTGTCTGGGGTCGGGTGGGAAAACATCGTCTTTTTGAGATGCTCGGGGCTGAGTCATTAGAGAGGACTTGACTCTCGTGACTGATTCTGCAGTGAGAGTAAGACCCCGTCCCAAGAGCTCATCTTGAACAGCAGCAATTCACTGCCCTGGTGGAGAAGTCAGTGTTTGGTTGGGATGGAGGATGGCACTGTCAGGGTACTGCAAACTCACCAGCCATCACCTCACCTCTTCAAGCTTTTCCTCTTTTCTAATTCCCAACATAAACAGTGCCTTTTCACGGCTTCTCCTTGGATTCGGGTGAATGTAAATGTACAAATCCAAGGCTGATAGGAGGTGAAAAATTTTCTTCCAGATAAGAAGACATCTACAGAAATACTCAACACAGAGTGAGGAAGGGGAGGTTACTTGAGTCCACTCTGATGAGTGTGTTTGCCAGGAGGGTTTCCCAAAGAATGGGATAATTTGCCTGTTTCTACTCTCCTTTATCCTGTACACTTAAAAAATAAAAGTGGGGAGAAAGAATAAAGTAGAAGATTTGAGTCTGTTCTTAATGTCTCTGTTTTAGATGATGTATCCAGTGTTGAGCTACAGAAATAAATGACCCATCCTGTGGAGCCGTCGCTGAGCCTGGGCTCTGGCCGTTGCTCTGCACTTCACTCCAGTCTGTGCAGAAGGAAAGCAGCCCCCCGGGCTCATTCAATGGGAATGCCCTTAGTTTCTCACGGAGGCACGGAATGAAAAGGAGCCTGTTTCCTCCGCCTGAGCTTCCCACTGTAAGGTCACTAATCACAAAATGCCCCAGACTGGAGGGTACTGGGATCCCAGTCACAGCATTTTCCGTGTCACAGCCTTGTTCCAAAGCCTCTCTGTGGCTGTGAATGGAGACCAATGATGACTTCACTGGTTTGCGATGTTGTCGCTGTGGCCATGCGGACGGAATCCTTTCTCCTGGCTGTGAATTTGCCTTCGATTCCCACTGGGCCCTCATTTGGATTTCATGTCTCAGCACAGAAGGGCAGTTGGCTCATTTCATGTTCCCACTGTCTCAGCTCTTCTCAGCTCATTTTATCTATGGACTTGCCTCGAGTTTCCCTGGAAGGAGAGTCCAACCAGCCATTTCTCTTTCCTTATGTGCCATTTCTGCTTCAGCCGACTGCAAGATGCTCAAACAACCAGTTTGTGTGGTTGTATGAAGGTGCTGGCAGCCTGGAGATGATGGTGCTGTGCTCACCTGAGCTACTGCAAAGCCTTGCAGGTCCCACAAGCCATCCCGATGGACGCTGACACCAGCAATTGATGTCACACAGAGACTGGCACCTGAGCCATCAAGACTACTGGAAAATCCATGTTCCACACAAATGATGTGCTTGCTGCTGAGCTGAGCTCTATCTCCAGTTGTCCCTTAAAGAAGGGAGGGGCTCATTTTTACTGTCCTGCAGAATTCCAGCAAGGCCACATCAAGCTGAGCTCTTTGCTCACCTCCGTGGGATGTAAGGTTTAGGCTTTGCTGGTGGTGTGTGCAGCATCTCTAGGAAGGGGTTGGATTCCTCATCACGTGGAAGTATTTGAGCCAAGACTGGATCTGTCTGTCTTGCTCCATCACAGCTTACCAGCTAGGTGCTGGTACTTCTTGCCCCGCTCTGATCTGTGCCAAGCAGATCCATTCAGCTTGTTGTTGATCCCCAATTCTTCAGTCAGGCTGAGGGAAGTCCAAGAAGCCTTTGTTCAAATGCACAAACCAAGAGCTGGTAGAAAAGCTTTTTTGTCCTTAAATATCAAGGCTTCTATGTTTATTTGGAAAGAGTGAAAGGTTCTGCTTCTCCAGCAGATCCACAGCACTGCGTTGCTGAGTGTTTCACTTTGGTTTAACATCATGGCAGAAGTGTTTGGAGACACCAGTCTGACCCTAGATGTGCCCCTTTGTCTCCCAGATGAGACGCCGGGGCTGAGGTAGCAGTGTTCCTTTCAGACTGAATCGGTGAGCTCAGCATCTTTGTGTTTCAGAGGAAAACTCAAGCTTTTCCCTGTGTTTCTACTCCTGTTTGGATGTCAGGGATTACAGCCGTACACTCTGCTTTCCCAGCCCAGCCCCAAGCCTGAGCCTTGCTGGGTCTGTCTCTGACTTCCTACCACTCCCACTTCTTTCTCCTCCAAGCCCATGTAGTCCCCACCAAGTGGTTCACAGGAGACCTTGCCAGCTTTGTGGCTCAAAATAAAATAGTTGAAGACTTAAGTTTTTCGTGAGCGTGTTCCCTGAATCTGTGCACGAGAGGAGCCAAGTCCCTGGGCTGAGCAACCACCTGTTTGTTGCAACATGCACATGCTTGCCTGCAGATTTGCGTGTCTGAGCCCTTACTCACACCTCAGTGAGGCACCACACTGTGCGCCTGCCTGGGAATGGGAGGGGGCACTGCAGGAGAGAGCATCTGCGCTTTTGGGTGAAGGGAGGATGTTGCACTTCCTTTGGTGGGAAAACGAGTGTCAAAGTCTCTTTCAGCCCATGCACTCAGGTTCCTGCCTTGCCGTGCCTTCCTGTCGCTGCTCATCAGTGCTGGAATAGCCTCTTGGCTGGGAAATAGCTCTTGACAGGAGCAATCAAGAGAGCTGGAAGGCTCCTGTGGCAGTGCCAGGGGAATCTGCGGCACTTGAAGCCTCTCACTCCTTTCACACACTTCGTGCCCCTGTTCTCAGGAGCTGGGGAAGGGCCAGGACAACACAGCTGTGGAGGAGCAGCAGCAGCCAGGGCCCTGCTCAGCACTTCTGCCAACTTTCCATCTTGGCCGAGTGCTGTGCACCAGCTTGGGGTGCAGGACCCTCTGGTGCAGCTCTAGCACCAGCCCTCAGAGGCTCTCAGGCTGCTTTCTTGCCACGGGTTGATGAGCTCTCGCTGTGCTCTTAAAAGACAACCAGTTTGCTATAGCTGCTGGTACAGGTAGGAAAATGGAGGCACAGGGAGGTAAAGTGATGCCTCTGTAAGGTGCCAGGGTGCTGTTTGTGTCTCTTGGCTGCCCTTATCTGTTAGACCCAAGCTGGTCAGTCAGAGTGTGACCTTTACTGCTTTGTATAAACATCACCGTGATTATAATATGTCATCAGGCTCTGGTTATTCCCTGAACTTCTGTCTGACTTCGTCTGAGGAAGCTGATTCTGTTTTTCTCCCCAACATGGACGTAGCCCAGAGGCCCTGGGACTTTGTGAATGGAGGGATTGATTTTGCTGTCTACAAGATGTGGCGGGAGGTTCCAGGTCAGTCTGTGATGTCAAACCAGGAGGGAATGTCAGTAGGGAGCACCCTGTGTACAAACCCTCTGCTGCTTTGAGGATTTTACTTGGATTTCTTCATCCAGGAACCCTTCCTGGGTTCCCTCGGCCTCCCAGAGGAGAAGGACATTGCTGTGACTCTGGGTCCCATGGAGCACGGGGGGTGCGTGGCTACCCACATCCTGCTGGTGTTTAGCTCTGCAGCTGCGGGGTGCAGACATGTTCTGCATTGAACTCACTCCGTCTGCCAGGAGCAGCGTTGGAAGAGGTGGAGTCTGAGAAGTGTTTGGGGTTTCTTCCTCCGTTAAGGTATTGAAGAGGAGAGGAAAGGATATCCCTGAGCATGCACAGAGGGGAGGGCAGGCAGGTATTAAATACGACTGTTCAGATTTCTCGCTGGAGCAAGCCCCTCTGATGCAGTTTGCCTGCTGCAGGATCACAGCTGTAGC
The DNA here is from genome assembly GCA_033558235.1 of Neomorphus geoffroyi. Lineage (NCBI taxonomy): Eukaryota > Metazoa > Chordata > Aves > Cuculiformes > Neomorphidae > Neomorphus > Neomorphus geoffroyi. Next base: position 12,111,150 of record JAUMJM010000014.1, read on the forward strand.
GCAGACGTGCAGAGACAATGTTCCACACATTGTGGAACAGCCAGTGATGACTGGACACTGGACTTGTTGGACTGGATGAGCCCTTCCAGCCGAGTTTCTGCCAGTGCGGCCAGCGCTGCTGTGCCCATAAAGCCCTGTGATGGCTCAGAGAAACTGCATGGAACCATAGAATCATGGAATGATTTGGGCTGGAAGCCCATCCAGTTCCAGCCCATGGGAAGGGACACCTCCCACTGGATCAGGGGGCTCCAAGCCTGGCCTTGGACACCTCCAGGGATGGGGCAGCCACCACTGCTCTGGGCACCCTGGGCCAGGGCCTCCCCACCCTCACAGCAAAACATTTCTGCCTAAGATCTCATCTCAGTCTCCTCTCTTTCTGCTGAAAATCATTCCCCCTTATCCTATCCCTGCACTCCCTGATCAAGAGCCCATCCCCAGCTTTCCCTTTCAGTGCTAGAAGGCTGCTGTCAGGTTGCTGTAGCAGGACAAGAGGCTGTGTGAGGCTGACAGTTGTCCACCGAGTTGTCCATTGCCAGGAGCCAATTCAGTGCTGAGCACATACGGACAGCCCTGGCTGAACAGGAGGAGATGCTCAGAGGGGTCATTTCTCGTGCTACGAGAGCCAGCATTGCCCCAGCACTGGGGCTCCCACAGGACACGTGCCCTCTGATGGGGAGAAGCCTTTAGACAGTGAGATCCCTCCAGCACTGCTTCCCACTGCCCTGCACCTGGCCACAGTGGGCATATTGAAACTCTCCTGCAGCCAGATACCCCCTTCCCTAGTGGCTGTAGTTCCTGAGGAGCCTCACATTGAGGTGTCTCCTGGTCCTGCTGTGAGCAGTCATGTGTGGAGTAGGGGTGGAGAACCAGATTTCTGGCTTTGCTGGCTTTGTAAATAGGAGGAAGTAGGAGAGACTCGAAATCTCTGATTGTCTTCCAAGGGGACTCCCATCGCCTCTGAGGCATGTCTCAACTTCCCAGCCAAGACTGGCGCCATTCCAAGAGCTGCAATGTCTCTTGTCCTATTTTGAAGCACTTTCATTTGCTCCTCTCCCTTCAAAACATTCTCAGGTAGTGAAGCCTCGAGCCCTGGTGCACAAACAGCCCGTGGCCAGAGCACACAGCTGACAATCAGGCTCCCATTTCTCTTCCTGCGGGGGAGCAGAGCTGTTCTAGGTGCTCCAGAGGAGGGACTTCATGCAGCAGTACAGGTTCGGAGTCCTGCTCTGGGGGGTTTGCCTGGGGAACGGCGGGTACCCACAGACTGGGTGTGTTGGCAGGACTCTGGCAGTGCTGCCACTGCACGGCACGCCTTTGTTAGTGACCGGGGCACTGTTCCTCCAGCAAGGCGTGCTAGCACAGAGCTGTTTCCCAGGGCAAGTTCCTAGGGTTTTCCTCTTCCCACCTACCTCTTTCCTCCAATTTTGTTGATATTGGTGTGTTTGCACTGAAGGTGCTCAGCTCAGCAGAGCCTTCGCTGCTTTGGAGGGTGACTCAAAGGAAAGATCTGGAAATAATGGTCATTATCAAATTCTGTTTGATTCCAAGAACCAGCCCCTGGAGCCACACTGAACCAGTCAGGGTGGACACAAGGCCTAAGCTGCTGCTCTGGCAGCTGGGTACGAGCTCTACCCTGCAGAGGGCAAGAGGGCTCCTTGCACTGGTGCAACCCCAACTCAAATATCGTGTGCAGTTTTGGGTGACACAGGATAAAAAGGACATCAAACTACTGGAGAGTGACCAGAGGAGGCCACAAAGCTGTGAAGGTCCAGGGGAGAAATCACATGAGGAGAGGCTGAAGTCACTTGGTGTGTTCAGCCTGGAGAAGAGGAGACTGAAGGGGGACCTCAGAGCCATTCACTGCTTCCTCACACGGGGAGGAGGAGGAGCAGGCGCTGAGCTCTTCTCTCTGGTGACCAATGACAGGACCCGAGGGAATGGCAGGAAGATGCCAGGGTAGGGTGAGGTTGGACATCGGGAAGAGGTTCCTCCCCCAGCGGGTGGTGAAGCACAGGAACAGCTCCCAGGGAAGAAGTCACAGCCTGAAAACATTCCAGCAGCATTTGGCCAAGGCCCTCAGCCCCACGGGGTGAATGTTGGGGTGTCCTGTGCAGGGACAGGAGCTGGACTGGATGATCCTTGTGGGTCCCTTCCAGCTCAGGTTATTCTGTGATTCTGTGAATGAGCATGATTTGAGCATCCTTACTCCCTCTGGCAGGACATCTCTGCCCACCCGCTGGGTCTGAAGTAGGGTTAAGCTGTCCTGTGAAGGCTCCCGCTCCCCAGCCCAGCACAAACAGGATGGTCCATGGCCTTGCAGCCAGGAAGGCTGTGAGTCACCAGCAGCTCCCTCCTGCTGCCAGAAGCCCTGCCCATTTCCCATGGCAGCGGGGCAGGGTCTGTGATGACAAGGAATGGGTGACGGGGGGCTAGTGGGTGGGAGGAAGAGATGCTGCTGAGGGGGATCAGGAAGCCTGCAGGCAAAAGGGAAAAGAGCAGCCCTAAAAAGCGATTTTTGCAATTTTTTAAAGTGAGCAAGTCTGAAAGTGCGGCTGAATCCAACCTTGTCAAGGTTGTTAAAGGAAATAGCAAAAGATGGGTTGCACAACTCCTGGCAACTGTCCAGCCATGTAAATGAAAGGGGAAGCAGGGAAAAAGAAGTGGGGCTGGTACACACTGAGGATGGGACGGGGACGAAAGATCATCTACATCAAGTCCTGAAAGAAACAACATGGAAACTTGTGCCCAGGTGTTGGGTAGCAGTGGGGATGCTGGCCAAGGGCAGAGGAGCCAGAGGAGTGGGGGCGATGTGTGGGGATGAGAAACGCCTCAACCAGGATGGAAGCAGCAGTCAAGGAATATTTTGAGCATACAAACAGGTAGGGCCAGCTCGCTTCTCCTCCAGAAGGCTGGCAGAAAGCTGAAGTCACGGAAGAAGGGTTTGTAATAAATCTGTCAAACCACAGGGGTTGGATGGTTTGGCTGGAGAACAGCAAATAAAGGTCTATTTATTGGGGCAGGGAGAATGTGTTCTTGGCACGTAGGAGTCTATTAGTCTATTAGTATGCAAAGCTTTAGAATAAACATTAAAATAGAGAATAATTAAGAATGTGGAAAATGGGTAAGAGGAGATACGGATTTTTCTGAAAAAAAATTATGCCAGAGTACATAAAAACTGATCTTCTCGACTAAGCAGAGGATGAATCTAAGTTGTCTGGTCTTCAGTAAAGGAGAAATATTCAGTCATTTGGGAGAGAAAGGTGCTGGGCTGTGGGGATTGTTCTCAATGAGTTTCTCAAAAATCAGCCTTGGAAATGATGTTGTTTCATGTTTTTAATGGCCTTGGCACAAAACATAGAAATTGCTAATGAAATTTGGTAATTACTCGTAATTGGAAATCATCATCGAAACAAAGGAGTTGGGGGAAATTACGCACAAGGAACTGGATGCCCTTCAGGGTAGGAAAACAAGGAATGAGATGAAATGGCAGAGTCAAGGAGTCATGCACGGAGGGATGTGGAGCTAGGCTTTCTGCTCCGGTGCAGAGCCGACTGTCACCTGGAGCCCAACAAACTCCAACAATGTGAAAGGCCTCTGCGCACGAGTCAGCCCCTGAGTCACTGGGAAAGGGCAGAGGGAGCAGGGGAGGGAAGGAAGCACTGCCCGTTTCTGCATGAAGCGCAGTTGGATTTGGAGCCCATCGAGGAATGATGTTGTGGAAATTGAATGTGTTACAGACACCCTGCTTTTGGTTGTGAGATGTTGTGATGGCACCATCTGCATCCCCTGATGTCCTGAGCATGTTTATGCTTGAAACCTGGGGAGGGTTCTCTCCTCCGTGCCCTGCCCTCCTTTGCGTCTTGCAGGATGTGATTTCATGGGATGACCTGACTGACTTTAACTCATCACTGCTGCTGAAGAAGAAGGTCCTGCACCACCCACCTCTCCTTGATGTGCTCTGCTGATTTCAAGCAGTCACTGAGGCTCCTCTCGCCAGCCAGGAAGCTGGTTCAGTGCACTGCAATGGCAGAAAACAAACCTGTCCAGAAATAAAGCTGTGGATATTTCCATGTTGTCAAGGAGAATGGCTCCTGTGTGATCTGAGGTCCTGCCAGGACTATTCCCAAGGGAGTGAGTAGGCACTAAGGAGGGATTCAGGGAAGGGGTGCTTCCGAGATGTCCCTTCTTGACAGTAGTGAGCTTTGAAGCTGGCTCCACTGTACCACAAAACTGCATCCTGAGCATCAGCACCCCGCGAATGTCCAGCACAGGGTCCTGGGCTGGAAGGGTCTTTGGTCTGCCTTTACCCTGTCTGGGTAACCTCTGCATGATGGTAGTGTCCAGTTCTGGTCCCCAGCAGATTAATTCAGATGGGGGATGCAGGGATGTCTGTAGGCAGATCAGGGAAGGGAAGACGCTGTTGTGCAAGAGGAGACTTAAAAAAGCCTGGAGTGGTGGCGTTGGGACAGGGGCTCACTGCAAGGGCCTCTCCATGCTCCCGCTGGCTGTGAGGGGTGATGTGCCTGTAGGAGGGAGGAGAGAAGCAACAACAAAGTTGAAAAGTGCCAAGAGTGAAGCCAGACTGAAAATTAGAAAGAGGCTCCGAATCCCCCAGAAAGCAGGTTTCCACATCTTGTCCCAGTGTAAGAAAACCCTCACTCATTTCCTGCAGGGACTGGAGGACACGGCACTGTGGGAGCAGAGCCCAGCCTGGATAACACAGCAAGTCCCTTCCTATCATGTGAGAGATCTCCTATGGCCATGGCCTGACTCTGCGGAAGACAGGATTACAGGTTTTCATGGAATCAATTGATTGGAAAAGACCTTTGAGATCATCAAGTCCAACCGTACCTGTCCACTACTGAACCGGATCCCTGAGCACCTCATTTACCCATCTTTTAAACACCTTCAGGGATGGGGACTCAACCACCTCCCTGGACAGACTGTTCCAGTGCTTGACAACCCTTTTGTGAAGAAAGTTTTCCTAATATCCAATCTAGTCCTCCCTTGGCACAACTCAAGGCTGTTTCCTCTCATCCCATCACTTGTTACTTGGGAGAGGAGACCACAACCTCCTTTCCAGGAAACGCCGAGAGCGATGATGTCTCCCCTCAGCCTCCTCCAGGCTGAACAACCCCAGTTCCCTCAGCTGCTCCCAGAACCCCTGGGCTCCAGACCCTTCCCCAACTTCTGTTCCTCTCAAACTACCACGTGGGTGTAGAGCACAGGCTTTTCTTTTGCCTTTGCCAGCTAACAAAGGCCCATGTGCTCCTACTCCTGTGGTTAAACCCCAACACAAGAAAGATATGGAACTGTTGGAGCAGGTGCAGATGATCCAAGAACTGGAGCACCTCTGCTATGAGGACAGGCTGAGAGAGTTGGGGTTGTTCAGCCTGGAGAAGAGAAGGCTCCAGGGAGACCTTAGAGCAGCTCCCAGTACTGAAAGGGGCTCCAGGAAAGCTGGGGAGGGACTTTCCAGTTGGATCTGGATGGTCTTTAAGGTCCCTTCCAACCCAAATCATTCCATGATTCCATGATCCTGTGAAAGTGCCCTTCCCTGTGCTACTGACATGCACATGAGCACCAGGGTTTTGTTCCCTGTGTCCTGCTGTATAATTGTATCTCCTAGCTACGCTGTGCAGCAGATAGTGAGTAACACTGCAACCTTAAAAAAATCCCTCCTGGCTGTTATTTCTGCCATTTGCCCAATCTGTTTGCACCATGTGCTCCTCACACCGTTTCCCTGAGTCCCTGCCAGATCTTGGCACTGGCAGAGCGTGACATTAAAAAAAAAATGACAATTTGAGCACGTCCCTTTCTTTTTTCTAATAATCCCATGATAGGGTATTTTGTGTTGCAACACAAAGGATCACCTGAGGCAGTAGAATGGTGAGAAAATAAGCCTATTAAAATGTTCAAGCTTACTTAGCTCTCCGACAGCACCAGAGGATAACTAGTAAGTTTTTAGCCAAGTCTGTGAGTCATCTTGTCCTTCTCCATTGTCGCAGCTTGGCTTGTCTGGTCGGTGTAATTGCTGAGGGAGAACCATGTGGAGCAAAACAGGAGCCATCGAGCCATTTGGAGCCATTGAGCTCCAAAGAGCAGCAGACCCGCGGCCCGGTTCCTGGTCAGCGTTAGGGAGGCACCAAACCCCAGCTCTTGGAATTAAATAAAACCTAAACCCTTCGAAGAGATGAGATGGGAACCCATCAGGAAACAAAGCTGATGATTCATCTGCCGGTGTGAAGCTTTGAAAAAGAAAATGCATTATTATTATTTTATGTAAATTCAAAGCTATCAGCACCATTTGGATCATCTCCTATCTCAGGTACTGGCATAAAGCCTCCAGCCTTCCCTTGTGAAGTGCTGGGAAAGTGGCCCATTCATCGCCAGGCTCTGTCAAGTGTTTTTTCAAGCTGCTCCTGATTAAGCAGCGTGGTATCAAGGGGATAATTGCCCGTTGGAATTGATCCCAGAGAAAATCATTCAGTTCTTTCTTATCAGGTCCTTTCTTGCAGGGCGAGAGACCCACAAGACTTATCTCCCTCTTCAGTGCTGGCCTCTAATTACTATTTAAACAGCTCATTAGAAAACCTTCATTACAGTGTAATAGCTGGAGCTGGAAGTAAATGCGGGCTGACGCTGCGGTGAAGCGGTGCCTCCCACGTGCAAGCTGGGGCACCCATTGCTGCCCCATGGGCTGGTGGAGCAGAAGCTTGGGCTCCTCTTCCCCGCGGCAGCACCGGCGGGAGCGTCTGGTGAAGCAGCAGGGCCGGGGCGCTGTGCAGCACACATGAGACCTGGGAATGTCACTTGTCCTCGTGCCAACCTGCTTGTTCTGGTTGCACCACGGCGTGGCTCCAGCCTGAGCTGGAAGCCTACCAGGAGCTGAGCTCCACACAGAGTTTCAACAGCTGGGAGGCATTGCAACGTCCTGATTGCAGAAAATTAGAGACCATAGCAATCACATTTTAAAGCAAAAAAATTGCATGCATGGGAAACGTTTTTATATGAATTTATTCATGTAAAATGTTCAGCCTGGAGAAGAGAAGGCTCTGGGGAGACCTTAGAGCAGCCTCCCAGTACTGAAAGCGGCTCCAGGGAATCTGGGGAGGGGCTCTGGATCAGGGAGTGCAGGGACAGGACAAGGGGGAATGGTTCTCAGTGGAAGGAGGGGAGATTGAGATGAGATCTTGGGCAGAAATGTTTTGCTGTGAGGGTGGGGAGGCCCTGTCCCAGGTTGCCCAGAGCAGTGGTGGCTGCCCCATCCCTGGAGGTGTTCCAGGCCAGGTTGGATGGGGCTTGGAGCCCCCTGATCCAGTGAGAGGTGTCCCTGCCCATGGCAGGGGGTGGCACTGGATGGGCTTAGAGGTCCCTTCCAGCTCAAACCATTCCATGCCTCTGTGGTTCTAGTCAGTGGTGCAATGCTCACGAGCGTGGGCCTGAAGTCCCTTCTGTCTCCAGCGCACGTTCTGCATTAGCACAGATTTCCCCCTAAACGGGCTGCAGCCCTGGCCAGGCTGGATTTTATTTCTCTGGCTGTAAAATATGCCAGGGAAGGAAGGGACACGCAGGCTCTGTACCTCCCTGTGTTCTGGCTCCCTGACAGTTTCAGTCCCAAAGAAGCCACTTTTTGGCATTAGTCTTTCACTGGGTTTTTCAGCAGGAAAACCACAAATGTTTAATAAAAATCATTGCAAGAAGTGTGCCAGGCAGCGCCTGGCAGGGCGTGCGTCTCTGCCCTTTGGGCTGGTGGGCGCGCATTACAGAAGTGGGCCCTGTAAATACTTGCTTGACATTTAGGAAGTTTAGAGAAGGGTTTATTATTTCCCTGCCAAGTTGAGAACCCCGACATGAAGAAGGGTGGAGATGTGCATTGCTCCCATCCCTGTGCCAGCAGTGCTACCCACTGTTTCATACAGCCAAGAGCTGCTATGGGGTTGGTGAAGGGGGCTGATTTAGGAAAGCAAGAAGTTACAGCTGCGGTGGGGTGGGGGTGCTCCTCCCGTCCTTCTCCTATTGCAATTTAGGCTGATGAGATAACACTGCCTCTAATTTGCTTGGCTGCCTTGGCTGTGGAGCTGCACATAGAGCTGCTGGCGCGGACACCCTGCCTGGAGAGCAAGTGGGGTTCAGGGGACACTTTGGCGCACATCTGGCTGGCTGAGCTGGTCTCAAGTCAGGCATCTGAAAGAGGGAAAACCATGATTACATTAAGATGAGATGAGATCTTGGGAAGAAATGTTTTGCTGTGGGGGTGGGGAGGCCCTGGCCCAGGTTGCCCAGAGCAGTGGTGGCTGCTCCATCCCTGGAGGTGTTCAAGGCCAGGTTGGATGGGGCTTGGAGCCCCCCGATCCAGTGGGAGATGTCCCTTCTCATGGCAGGGGGTGGGACTGGATGGGCTTTGAGGTCCCTTCCAATCCAAACCATTCCATAGTTCTGTGTTTCTCAGTAAAACAAACTGCAGGCCAGCCTGGACCTGGAAATAAGGGTTGAGGAACGGGATGTGTTGCCCTCCCTGGAAAAGCGCTGCCTCCTCAACACCCTGTCTGGCCCTGCCTGCCCTCTCAGCTTGCCTGACCTGCAGACCATCATCTTCAGCTGCTTTTCCTCCCCAAGTCTTTAAAACCAAGCACAGCTGCGGAGAGGGTGCTGGAGCCCATTCCCTCACCAGCTCTCATGGAGTTGCTGGATGGGCCTTAAGGTCCCTTCCAGCCAAAACCGTTCTGTGATTCTAGGATTCTGTCAGTCTCGTGGAGTTAATGAAAACTCTGGAATATCCAACTCATCCAGACACAGCAATGTGAATGCAGACCTCCCATCACTCCAGCGCCCCAGGATGTACAGTCTGGGCAGCCGCAGCCGGGTCGGCACGAAGGGGCTGTGGAGCTCTCTGACTCAGGAGGTTCAAGAAGCAGCAGCTGCAGAGGTGTTCCTGCAGCCATCCCGAAAGTTTTGTTTGGGAAGCGCAGGATGATTTGTCTGGGGCCAGCGTTACTCTGCCCTGTGTTCATGGCACTTGTTGGTGTCTTTGCAGTGAAGTGGAGTTGTAGGAGTTGCAACGCTGTGTCCCCGGCACGCTGTAGTGATCAACCCACTCTGAATGCTGCCACCAGGGACCGCCTTGCTGAGGAGCGGAGGGAAGGTCAGGATGGCTCAGTGAGTGTCAGTTTAAATGCTGTTATCAGCACCTTTAGCAGTTTCTGGTCCAGTTAAATGGAGTGATTCTGTGCTGGGGGTCCTTTGAGGCTGTACATGAAAAACTGGATGTGACCCAATACTGAGATGCTGTCGGCATCCGTTACCACCCACCTTGCTTCTCAGAAAACTCATGTGGGAATCGCTCTCGGTTGGATGCGTCCCAACTCGCCGTTAGCTCCCGTTTTCGTAGCAAAGCTCAGCAGCTGCGCCGTGCATGGCTGATGGGACACGGGCCGTACCTGCAGCAGGGTCCCCGCAGGCTTAATGAGCTCAGGGCTTGTTAAGCACCAGCTTAGGTGGGTATCACACTTCTGCCCACAGCATAGGTAAATCTGCATCTGTCAGGTCCGTCCCTTCTCAGCCCAGTCCAGCAAGTGTGCTGATGATGGAAGCTCTTGTGGGGCTCCACACTTTGCTAATGTCTCAGCTCTGTAGGTTTCAATTCTCAATATTTGACTTCTCTTTTAACCAGAATGGCTCATGCTGGGCTGTCGGGAGCTGCCAGGTCGGTGGACCAGGCGGTGCCCCATCGCAGCAGGGTGCAGTGCAATGCATCCAGGCGTCTGTTAGCTTGTACTCTTTCCCCGCTTCTGCCCTTAATTTTCACCCTCATTCCTTGCCATTTCTTTTTCTCTCTGTCTTTGTTTCAGCACCTCCTAAACAGCTCGGGCACCGTCGGTCCTGTGAGTTTCTGTGTTTGATGGGCATGTTTGGGATCTCAGTAGCTGGATAGCCATGATGGTGCAGTAGGTGTGTGTTGAACAGAGCAGTAGGCAGGTGGAGAAGCTAAAAATACCTCATGAATTAAATGAAGAATCTCTGTTTCACAAAGACCCAGTGCCGGAGTGACTGCTTCCTGCCACAGCAAAAGGAGGAGGAGGATCCTGCTGGGCCTGGGGAGGTGGGAACATGGTTGTTCATAGCGTCTGCAACCAAAGAGTTGTCCAGTGGTGTGAACGCCTGGAGCTCCTGCTGAGAAAGCCAAGTTGAAAAATATTGCATGACACGTGCCTGCCTGGACGGTTTTTGAGGAAGAGACCTTTCCATTCCACATCGGTCCCTGGGACCTGATGCTGTTCATGTGAGCTCAGCTACTTCCAGAGCCCTTTGGGAGGAGGCAGGAGTGTGGGAAGGGAAGGAGAGAAACAGGTACATGAGACTTCTTGAAGCTGCACGAACTGCTGGGAACTGGAGATCAGCTCCAGGGTTCTCGGAGGCGCACACTGGACACAGCCGTTCATGATGAAACCTCTGTCAGCTGAGTGATAAACGCAGCAGACCGCAGCGAAAAACAGCCAGGCTTTTCATTAGGTGCTGCCTTTCCCCAGGTTTTGATGGAAGCCACTTCGACCGAGCAGGCATTTTTATGTACACCAACACCAGCCTTTTCTCCCTCCTCCCATGCTAAGGTGCCGCTGGGTGCTGCTGTCCTGGAGGGGAAACCCACCGACATGTGGCCCTGCAGACAACCATCCAAGAGTGCAAACCTGGGGCCCTGGCATGGGGAATGAAGGCTCTCGGTGCATTTGTGGGTTAGGGAATGGCATGCTCTCTCCAGGGAAGGTGGCGGCTGGATAAAAGGAGAAAGCCTGCTCCAGCATCCAGGAGGCTCATCGGAAGGGGCTGTGCACCACGGCAGGGCAAGCCTGGTCCTGGGCTGGGTCCCTCAGCACTCACAGGGTGACACCCGCGGGGCTCATTGAACACAGCCTCCCAAACATGTTCTACACGAAACAGTCTTCTCACCAGGACACTGAGCTTCACAGCTTTGTTCTGTGAGCCCAGAGTTTTGATCAAGAAGATTTCACCCTCCCCACTTTAGAATGTTCTTAACTAAAAATGCTTTAATAGGAAATATTCTTTAAAATCAAAATCTTTTTAGAAAAAATCTAATTTTTCCATTGCCAGAGTATCAAACCATGATGTCTCCATTATCAGGCAATGTATTGCTGTAGATAACCAAGATAAGACTATAGCAAGCATCCACAGTTCCTCTGTAGCCTTATTTGCTAGGAAATCTCTTCCCAGGTACATTTCTTTCCAGGACTTTTCCCATATGCATGGAAATGGTCATATTCTGTTGTCATAGAGTCATGGAACGGTTTGGGTTGGAAGGGATCTCAAAGCCCACCCAGTCCCAACCCCCTGCCATGGGCAGGGACACCTCCCACTGGATCAGGGGGCTCCAAGCCCCATCCAACCTGGCCTGGAACACCTCCAGGGATGGGGCAGCCACCGCTGCTCTGGGCACCCTGGACCAGGGCCTCCCCACCCTCACAGCAAAACATTTCTCCCTAAGATCTCATCTCAAGTCTCCCCTCTTTCAGCTCAAACCTGTTCCCCCTCATCCTGTCCCTGCACTCTCTGATCAAGAGCCCCTCCCCAGCTTTCCTGGAGCCCCTTTCTGTACTGGAAGGAAATATTCAATATACAATATGCTTATATACAATAAGTGTATAATAGGTACATATAAATGTATATATTCCACATATATAATATCTCCTATTAACAACATGAGCATAATTGCTTGTCCACAGCCCCGTGAGGCAGCAGTGGGAGCTCAGCCCCGCGGCTCTTTTGCTCCCTTTTGAACTTGTCTCTGTTATTCTTGGGGAAGCTGAGCAGGGGTCAAGCTTCCAGGCAGGGAAATGAGGTCTGGGGCTATGGAAAACTTGGACCCCAGAGCCTCCTCCTATTATATAGATATAAATGGAATGGAAAATTATTTCAAATAAAAGTGCACTGCCCTCTCAGAAATGTTCTCACAGAACTGCCTCTGAGAGCGCCTTAACTCTTTATCAGAGCACAGCACCTCGCAACAGGGGCGACCTTGGGGCAGTGGGGACAGTGACCATAGCATGCCAGCACCAGGGATGTGCCAGAGCCTAGTTTGTTCCAGAGCCAGGGACATACTAGGGCCAGGGATGTGCCAAAGCCAGGGATGTACCATCGTCAGGGTTGTGCCAGCTTAGCTGCTGCCAAGACCATGGGACTGAGCACCACAGCCAAGCTGGTCTGTGCTGCTTTCCAAGCACTGCACTGGAGGGCAGTTCTCTGTTGCTCCCCTCTCTCTTTGAGCCACTGGTGAATCTGCATCCACGACCCGGCCAGATCTGCATCTCTGGGAAGGAAACAGGACTTGGCTCTGGCAGTGCAAGGACGGCTTGGAGCCCACAGTGCAACCCCCACATCTCCTGTCTGCATCCAAATCCATCTGAATTTTTAGCAATGTCTGAACTGGGGTTGTGCATGTGCCAGCCATCCCGTCAGTTCCCAGGTCAACACCAGCCTGTTTGCTCCTCTCTGCACGTGAGAGTGAAGTGTTCATCCTCACGGACAAAAATAGACACTGAGGATCCCTGTGGGAGACAGCGGGGCGAGGAGGTGCGGCGTGATGGTGGTTATCAGACAGGCTATGAAAAACAGGGAAGGAACAAAGCAAAGGGACACAGCAGTGCCCGGACACTGGCCTTGCCTTCTCCTTTGTCACTTGTCACTGCCAGCCCTGTCTCCTCCCCACCTGTTAGTGATGAGGCTTTGCAAGAGAATGAAGTGCTGAGGAGTTGGGAAGCCAATGGGAGGAAGGTTCTCCCCAGGGAGATGGGAGAATGGGATCTGACCTGGAAGCAGGGCTGAGTTGCAGGCATGCGGGGTCTGTGAACCAAGTGCACGTCAAGAGCAAATTGCTTCAAAGGATTCCTACCTGGAGCCCTGTGTCCAGTTCTGGAATCCCCAGCATAAGAAGGAGATGGAACTGTTGGAATGGGTCCAGAGGAGACCATGAAGGTGATCCAAGGGCTGGAGCACCTCTGCTATGAGGACAGGCTAAGCAAGTTGGGGTTGTTCAGCCTGGAGGAGAGAAGGCTCTAGGGGACCTCATAGTGGCCTCCCAGTAGTTAAGGGGCTCCAGGAAAGCTGGGGAGGGGCTTTTTACAAGGGCCTGAAGTGACAGGACAAGGGGGAATGGTTTAAATTGGAAGGGGAAAGATTTAGATGAGACATTAGGAAGAAACTGTTCATGATGAGGGTGGGGAGTCCCTGGTCCAGGTTGCCCAGAGAAGCTGTGGCTGCCCCATCCCTGGAGGTGTTCAAGGCCAGGTTGGATGGGGCTTGGAGCCCCCTGATCCAGTGGGAGGTGTCCCTGCCCGTGGCAGGGTGATGGGACTGGAAGGGCTTTGAGATCCCTTCCAACCCAAACCATTCTGTGATTCTATGATTCACAGAACTCAGCTCGGTTTTCTCTTCCCATTTGCAAGGCTAGACTCAGTCTCTCCTGATGCCTCCCAGCACCTCCTAAAATCAGAGGGGTCCTTTACCCCGTTTAGGTGCTGAAACACAGCCACGGTGTTTGCTCATGGTAACTGCAACCCCTGTTCATGCAGCAAGTCCTGTAATCACAGCGTGGGCTGCAGGAGGTAGGAGGTGGGACACAGAGAGCTCATGCAAATAAAGCAACCAGACAGAGCTGTTGTTTGCTTTTTAAGGAAATGCTCTTGAAACAACCCCTTAAGGGCTTCATCAAAACCAGAAGGCAAAGAGCTAATGGGCCATCTGTCCAAAGCCTTGTGGTAAATACTGGAGCCTAATTAATTTCTCAAAAAGAGACTGGTTTGGTTCATCAAAAATCAGTTTGTAAGTGCCCAAAAGCTACCGCTGTGATACAAACCAGCGCTGGAGACCAGTGCCGAGCAAGCCCACCCTGTGTCCATTTTCCTGTGTATGGAAGTGACCTGCTGGATAAGGGGTAGAAACCCAGGATACAGGGTTGAGCTTGCAAATACACTTCAGCAGATGTGGGTGGAATGTGTTGTACCAGGGTTTTGGATGAGCAGAGGGCAGAGCCTCAAAGGCACTGGAAGACAAGACCCTTCAGCCTGTCCACGTCAGATGACATCTGACAGGTGCTCTGTGCTCTGGAGATCTGCAGGTAGTCTCCTATTCTGGGTCTCCTGTGCCCTCTGATGACATCATTAGAAATGCAAATCATTCATGTTTTGGAGAAGAGAATCTGCTGGAGAAACAGCCAGAAGCCATTAAAATGCTTGCAGTCTCTCACTTCTTTTGCAAGACAGAAAATGAGAGGCTCTGAAGTTTGACTAGGACTGGTTTATTTGTGTGTCTCATTTCAGTCCTGAAGAGGAGGACAGATGCCAGGCACGAGCTGCTCTGTGGGTTTGGAAATCTCTTGCAGCCTAAATTCATGAAGAGGGACATCCCGGGCTTCCTACAGTGGAGAGAACGTCACCTCCTGAAGGCACATATTGCTGCTTGAATTTGCGTTGCTGTCATTGTTATTCATTCCACCGAGATATTAAATGAAGTGATTTACTGAAATACGACAAAGTTAAAAGAAGAAAATTGATGCAGTTAATTGGGCAGAGTTCCACTCTGAAAGCCATGCGATGCGGAGGATAGCAGGGCATGTTTCAGACTGGTGACCTGAGTCAAGCAAGGCTCTTTAGAATACAGAGCTGCAGCCCTGGTGAAAGCAAGAAGACGCTGCACATGAGTCATGTTGACACAATGTAGGATGGGATTCTGGAAAACAAGGAGGGCTGGTGGTCGGTGCTGCTGTGGCACGAGCAGAGAGCTTGCACAAACCAACCTGCAGCACACAGGGAAGAAAAAAGAGGTGAAGGACACTGCAAGAAAACAAAATGGGTTCTCTGCATCCTCCTGTCGCATGGAGAACTTGGTCCTTGAGACAAGAAGGGCATAGGAGTCACTGTCAGCTTTATGCATTTCACTTATTGAAGTCATGGCGTGAGACAATGCTTGGACTCAAGCGTGCAGCAACTTCTTCAGAACGTTTGTTCCACCTCTTCTGCTCACTAGTGTCACAATTTTAAGTGTCTTTGGGGAGTGTAGGACAACCTGAGGGCTGTGAGCAGGCTCCTGTGCATTGTGTCGGCACGCGCCATCACAAGGACAGGCAGAGGCTGCCGTCATGAGCCAGAGAGTTGCCCCCCACGTGGGAGCTGAAGCAGTGAGCTGCAGCCAGTGAGGAGCAGCTGGCACGCGGCCGCGCTTCAACCAGAGCCGAGACACCTGCCTGGGACTGGCAGACAGAGCATCCTGGGCCACAGGTGACCTCTGGGCTTCAGTGCCCAGCACTGTGTCAGAGCTGGAAGGAAAACAGTCGGTGCCTGGGAACGGTTCTGCTGATACGAGATTAGTCATGGTGGATTTTGGAGCGGGGAGAACTTGGAGCAGATTGGGGATTTACTTTTTCACATGCACACAGAGGAGGCTGCACACCCTGAGATAAGGGGGCTGCTCTGCTCTTGCCTGCATATGGGGACAAGGCAGATTGCACCATCGGCTTTCCTTCACTACAGTGATCTTGTGGGCAAGGGATTGCATTTTTCACCCTCTGAGCTGCTGTCCTTCCAGGCTCACTTGGCTGCTGCTCTGTGCAGGTGTAGCTGCAATAGGGGCTGTGCGGTCCCAGGCTGCAGGTTTGGCCAGGGAGAACCAATGTGGTCTTTACTCCTCTCTCTGCTGTGCTCAAGCTACAGCACACAAAGGTAAAGACTGGAAAGCTCCTTTTTAGGTGGGAATACCAGGCACTGCTGCAGGCTCCTAGCCCACATCACTTAAGGAAAGTAATGCCATGGTGAGAAAAAAAAAAGATGTTAGCAGTGTGATTACCGTGAGATTTTAAAGGTCTATGGGTCTACCTACCATTCTGCTTTGGAATAAAACCCAATACTAATGCACGTGCAGTGTGCCGGTGCTGGCTGCTCCAAGAGATGCTCCATGGTGGAAGGTGAAGACCACTGGGATGGTGGTGGGGATCCACCTCCCCACATATGGGACCATGCAGGGCACCTGCCTGCCTTGTGTTCAAATGCCAGTCTTGGGCATTGCAGCAAAAAGCATTAAGTGCAGGCAGGGGACGGCAGGCTGGTGGCGAAGCTGGTTGGTGGGAGCCGCTTCACAGGCAGCCGCCCCAGCCCAGTGTGCACAGCACTCTGAACTAGTGACTCCTCCAGACCCCAGTTTCCCCACAGCTCATCCCTGTGCTCGGTGCCTTCAGAACAGAGCAGCTGGAGCCCGTGGCCCTGCAGAATCTCAACAGGGTTCCTCCATGGCCATCAGCATGAGGCTGGGACCCCTGGCTACGGCAGGGTGCCAGCAGTGCTCTGCTCTGCTCCAGCATGGCGAGCCGTGCTGCCCACTGCGATGAGAGGATGGACGGGCTCATGAATGCTGTTGGGAGAGCAATTTTTCCCAGGCCGATCACGTAGCCTTTTTAGCTTTTAGCTACACCCCCCTTCCTCTGTTATTTTGGTGCCTTTCCCCAAGGGAAACAAAGTTTGCTCAAATGCTGTTCCCACCAGAAAGGCAAAAGCTCCCCCCCCATTTTCCTTCCTCTTCTGGGTTCAGGGTAATGTGTCCCATGACAAAACAAGCACAGATCCCTGCACAAAGTGCTTTGCCCTTCTCCTTAAAGGGAGAGTCTTTCTCCAGGGCCCTGAGGACAATCAGCTGAAGTCCCTCTCGGATGAAGGTTGGTTGGACTCTTTTTAAAGTCTATGGTGAAAGCAGGCCAAGCCCGGAGACAGGCAGCAATGCTGGGGGTTGGAAATAGGTCTGGTGGCTGGGAAATATGGAACAGGGAGCAGGAATATGAGAGAGAGAGCCAAGTCTCGTGGCTGAGCTTCAGCCATCCCTGGTGGAGATACCTCCATGAGAGCAGGTGGTTCAGGTCCCTCTGCAGGCTACAGGGATCCTCAAACAAATGTCCAAGATAGAGCAGGGCCTCCAAACATTTCTCTCCACTGCCTGTGGGAATGATGGATAAGGAGTTACTCATCCTTCCCCTCTGCAAAGCAAGGTGTGAGCAGTTCATGTGTGGGCAAAGACCACCTCAGTCCAAACAGCCAGACTGAGATGAGATCTTAGGCAGAAATGTTTTGCTGTGAGGGTGGGGAGGCCCTGGCCCAGGGTGCCCAGAGCAGTGGTGGCTGCCCCATCCCTGGAGATGTTCAAGGCCAGGTTGGATGGGGCTTGGAGACCCCTGATCCAGTGGGAGGTGTCCCTGCCCATGGCAGGAGGTGGAACTGGATGGGCTTTTAGGTCCTTTCCAACCGTTTCCATTCCATGATTCTATGAGTTGATCCATAAAACCTCCTTCTTCCCAACAGTCACTGGTCAGACCATGCCCGAGAGAATTTAAGTTACTTTTGGTGCATGTGGCCACTGCGTGCAGTGGGAACTGAGCATCCTCGCTCTGCCGGGTCTCAGTGCGCCTGTGTAGGCGCATGGCAGACAGGCTGACATCACGCTCGGTCACAGTTTGTCACCAGTACTGCAGTCGTATCCCTGGTCCCCTGTAGAAGTAACCAAAGCAGCCTGACATACATATTTCCTTGTAAATGGGGTTTTCAGGATTCCATCTGCCCTTGGATTTTTTACAAATAGGATTTTAATGCACCCCCCTGAATAGAGAGACAGTAAATGTTTGTGTTTCCTGTGCAGGCAATAAATCATAGAATCATGGAATCATTAAAGGTTGGAAAAGACCTCTCAGCTCATCCAGTCCAACCGTGAACCCAACCCCACCGTCCCCAGTAAACCTACCAGACCTACTTGAACTAATGAGTGTGGAGCCTGGAGATGGAGGGGCGTTCCCTATTTTTGCACCTCAGTAGTTTTGCCCAATGAGATCTTGGCAGCTCATCCTGGAGCCTGCGCCTGCGGAAAGGTGGCTGGAAGGGAAAAAGGGAGAAATTGAAATAAATGCCAAAAGCTGCTGGTCAGAAAGCCAAAAGTGCAATTTAGTTTTGTAACATTTTAAAAGAAAGAAATATTTTGGTTCAAAGACAGCGAAATCAGACTATTGTTTTATTTCAGATGTTTCCAAGGAATGCTGAACTTGGAAAAGGTAGGGAAGTGTATGGTGAGTGTTCCCACCTGGTGGCTGGGGGCTCTCAGTGGCCTGGGCACACCATGGAGCTGTCCCCTACATACGTGGGGCAGGATATGCTGTAACCTGAGCAACCGTCTGCTTTGAGTGAGACCAGTTGCCCTATTCCTCTCCACCAAGCACGAGCAGAGCTACGGAGCTGAGCCCGGCGTCTCCAGCTCAATGGAGTTGAGTGAGGTGGTGCCCCCGATCTCCACTGAGTTTGAATCCTCCATCCCTGGAGGTGTTCAAGGCCAGGTTGGATGGGGCTTGGAGCCCCCTGATCCAGTGGGAGGTGTCCCTGCCCATGGCAGGGGAATTGGAACTGGGTGGGCTTTGAGGTCCCTTCCAGCCCGTTCTATGAGAAAGCCAGTGAAATGGTTAAACATTCTCTTATTACCAACATCATCAAGTCTCGTGGCTGGAAAGTTTTCCTGCTGAAAATCTTACCTATTGCTCCCCAGGGCAGGAGCCAAGCAGAGATGTGGTCCCAGCCTCGTGCTGGCTGTCAAAGTTTGGATTTCCTTCCCATACTGCATCCAAGATGCTGTTCCTGCCTTCAGAGGTACTGTCCTGGCTGATCCACGATGATTAATGACTTCCAGGTCCCAAAGGTGTGGATGTGGGAGTGAGAATCGCAGAGCAGAGGGAATACAGCTCTGGCATAGGGTCTGCGACAGCCTGGCTCATCTGTCAGGAATGCCGTGATAGAGGGGATGTTCCAACTGTATTCAGCATGGGAAAATATTTTATCAAAGAAACTTGGAATAAAAAAATAAAATTAAAATCTAAACATCACTCTTGACATGGTGCCACACGAGGGCTATTTTTAATCTCCTTCCTGATCATTCCACTTGTTTTCATCATCATCAGCTCTTTGGATGATGGAATTAGTCACCATATATGAGACGAAGCACACAGAGAGCTCGTGGTTTCCAAGTGAGCTTCATCTTAACCCTCCTAAAGGACATGAGAGCCATGCCATGGATTTGCTGTGAGCCGTAAGTGACCTGGTGGCACCCAGGCCCACGTGCATGGTTGGGTGCTGGGGACAGTAGCCCCCAAGGGAAGGCTGGGATGGTGACCACGCAGCAGCCTTGCTGTGAGGAATTGCAGAGCTGGTGTCAGGCACACGTTTATAAGGAGCCTTCTGTGCAGTTTAGATTGGATATTAGGAAAAATTTCTTTACTGACAGAGCGGTGAAGCCCTGGCAGAGGCTGCCCAGGGCAGTGGGGGAGTCTCCATCCCTGGAGGGGTTAAAAAAATGTGTAGATGCAGTGGATCAAGACATGGTTTAGCAGGCACAGTGGGGTTTGACTGGATGAACTAAGAGGTCTTTTCCAACCGTAATGATTCTAAGACTCTGTGAGTTGACAGCATAAAAGAAATTCCAGGTGTTTTCCGAAAAGGAGGAATCATGCTCTGTTCTCAGTGCTCAATATTTTTACTCTGATTGCTTCTAGCTATGCACTTAATGAGCTGGAGAAGCCCTTGCTGACAGCCTGATGAAAGTATAAGCTTGATGTCCTTCCTGGGGAGTGGGGCTGGCGTGGAGAGGAGGAAAAGACGAGCACCGGGCCTCAGCCTTGGCAAGTGCTAACCTGGATCATCCCTGAGCACTAGGTCCCAGATTCAGGAGCTGTCCCGCAGGGCTGGCACAGTCTGTGGGGCTGTGGCATGGCCATGACCCACAAAGACTCCTCACCACTGCATGGTGGTGTCCCCAAACCTCTTTTGCTCTACAAACTTTGAAACCACCATTGCGTGGTACATTTTCTTTCTGGCTGTTTGGTTTCTTGATGTCCTTAACTCAAAACCAGTACTTTCTGGAATTTCTAGTTGCATGACTACGTCTGTGCTCATTGATTCCTGGAAAAGATAGAGCGGTGTTTGGTTGATGTCATAGCTGGAAAATACATGTTGGTACAATTGCAGAAATCCCCTTCTCATTGATCCCTCAAGGAGGATCCCGGTGGTTATCCCTGTAACAGCGCATCCTGGGTATGGAGCACTTTCCATCCTGCAGACTTGAGATAATCTGTTTCCTAATCCTTTGAGCTGAGCTCCTGCAGTTGATGGGAGTTACTGGAAAGCCTAAGGAGGAGCCCAGTGGCTTTGGAGCTGGACTTGAATGATACCTGCTCGTTAGAGTGCAGCGTTGTGTTGCTTGGGAATGTCTTTATAGGCAAATTCTGATTTATTGTCAATTTTATTTCTTACCCACTGGATCTGTTCTGAATGTGCCTTAGCAATAGTAATAAGCAATGACCCCAATTAATTGCAATACTCAATTAAACACCCATAGATCCAGTTAGGGCACTGAAGCCAATGCTGGCGTTGCTTGTGCCTTTGGTTTCACCATAAATTGATATCAAGCCCCAGAGGGATTAATAAGATTGCCTGATGAGATGGCACCGGTCCCCTTTGTGGCTTTATGCTTCGTTTTATTGTTTTAATGGAAGATTTGTGAAGGGGTTTGGCTGTTGCCGTGCTTTAAGGAGGAGCCCAGATGAGGTCGGTAGAGCATGGCCACTCCCAGCAGAGCAGAGCCCGGCAGGCCCAAGGATTCCAGCGCTCCGTCAGGAATCATTCAGTTGGCTTTGGCTTCTTTAAAAATAAAAACTCATGCGCAAACTCAAGACTATTTATTTTTACAGAAGCCTGGAGTTTCCCACAGTGGGCTGGTGTGTTTGGGAATCCTGGAGCCAACAGGCATTTTTTGTTCCAAGGTGAGGAGCCTTCCTTACCAGGATCTGACAGACACTTCCTAATCAGTCATTCATCACAGGCTGGCCTTTCTGACATGTTATGGGAGCTGATGCTCCTGCCAAGGTCTTTCCACTCCCTCCTCCATGGTCCCTATGGCTGGGCTGTGTCCCCAGAGGGATATCGGGAGGGTCCGTGCTGGGGGAGGGGCAGCGAGAACCTCCAAATGAAGATTGCAGAGGCTGCCCCCATGGGAGCATGCGTGCCAGGAGGAGATACAGGAGCAGAAACGGGCTCTCCTCCCCAAGGGCAATGTGCTCGGCAGGCCAGGCTGTGGGCAATCCTCAAGGCCAGCAGCTGGAGAAGGACCAGTGGCTCCTGCCATGGCTCCTCAACCTGGATGGAGGGGGGAGAAGGAGAGAGAGGGTTTGGGAGGGCGTTTTGTGTCTCTGAGATTTCCACAGCCTGGAGGGTGAAGGTGAAATACCCATGTCAGGACTTACCCAGGCTCACATCACCACCAGAGTGAGAAGTGTCACCAGCCATCTCACTGGGTGCACCAGTAGCAGTGACGGAGCACCCACTGGGGCCGGACACGGTGCTGTCTGATCTCCCAGGTGTTCTCAGGTGCAGCACTGCACTCACACAGCACGTCTCAGCAGAGGGGTGGTTCCACCACATACAAGGGACTTTTGCCACCTCAGGAGAGATGATGGGAGATGATGGACATCACTGCAGAGCAGTGGGAAGACAGCCCCACGTGCCAGCTCTGCGTTGGTTCTTCCAATGGAGACACAAGTGCAGGGCGAGCAGGAGGGCAGAGCAGCTTCCTCAGCCCCACCAGCCTCCTGGCCAAGAGCTGCAGCGGGAGCCATTTCTCACTGCCTCTCCGTCCCCCCAGATCTGCCTTCGCCTTTGAGAGCGTGCGAGGCCGCGGCAGCACAGAGGGTATTGGCCGGGCCCTGTTTCCACACTCATAATCCCTGGGTCACAGGAGACACAAAGGAGATGCCGCGCTGCTGGGAGCTGCCGCGGTGGCAGGAGGGGCAGCTGGGCAGAGCTGGCTCCGCTGCCTCCTTCTTTCTCACTGAGGACGACCTTCGCATTTCTCCCTGCTAATCTCTCCCTTTAATCCCCCCCTCCTCACCTGGGTCAGGAAACTTCCTTGTCAGCCCCCTTCTTCCCCAGCAGCGCCATCCTAGTCGCTGTCAGTAGAGGCTGGATCCAAGCCAGGATGTCTCCATCGCCCAGCACCTCACTGGTGGGCAGGGGCCAAACCAGGGACTGCCAGAAGGCTGGAGGTGCTGCCAGTCACGCTGGCTTCTGCTCTTAAAATCATAGAATCATGGAATGGGTTGGGTTGGAAGGCAACATCCAATTCTAGCCCTAGCCAGGGGCAGGGACACCTCCCACTGGATCAGGGGGCTCCAAGCCCCATCCAGCCTGGCCTTGAACACCTCCAGGGATGGGGCAGCCACCACTGCTCTGGGCACCCTGGGCCAGGGCCTCCCCACCCTCACAGCAAAACATTTCTTCCTGAGATCTCAGTCTCCCCTCTTTCAGCTGAAAACCCTTCCCCTCATCCTATCCCTGCGCTCCCTGATCCAGAGCCCCTCCCCAGCTTTCCTGGAGCCCCTTTCAGTGCTGGGAGGCTGCTCTAAGGTCTCCCTGCAGCCTTCTCTTCTCCAGGCTGAACAACCCCAACTCTCTCAGCCTGTCCTTGTACAGGAGGTGCTCCAGCCCTTGGATCATCTCCGTGGCCTCCTTTGGACTCGCTCCAACAGATCCCTGTCTCTTGCTCGGTTGTATATGAGATGTTAAGGGGGGTCACTTGGAGGTGGGTCGTGGCACTGCTAAACCAGGTCCTGCCTCCTGCCGAATCCCCAGGCAGGAGCTGAAGCCCACGGGGGCTCTTTGCTGGTTGCCCAGTGGAGATGTGGGGCTGAAATCCTGCGTTCCCATGGGCTCCATGGCAATGCTGCACTCTCAACTCGGCTCCTGGGCCTGGGGGCCTGGCAGATCCCTCACCCTTGCCTGCCTGGGTGCTGTGGTCCCTGCCAGGCTACCAGAGGGCTCTGTCATGCAGCATCCTCCGTGCTGGGAGCAGGAGGCAGGCGCCTGCTTCTGGGCATGGGCATCACCACCGCCAGGTTCAGCACCAGCAGCACCGAGGTGTAACATCCAGAATTCAGCTTTGGGGTATTCAGGCAAAGCTTCCACATGAGACATCAGAACAAAGGGCCCAGAACTGACATTTTTAAAGTGCTTTTTGTTCCATGGGCCTTTACAAAGAGGATGGCTGTGTCACGGCTTCGTGGCTGCAGAGACAGCAACAAATATCAGCAAGCAGAGGGCTTTCTGGTACCCCGGCTCAGCTCATCCTGCTTTCTGGGCAGGCTTTGAGCCAGGGCTGGGCTCTGTGGTCACAGCACCCAAGCTCGGGTGCCTGCAGTCAGCATGGAAGCATCTATGTGAATAGTATTCATGTGCCTGATCTCTTCTTCCTGTCTTGTGCGCACAGAGCCCGGTGCCACAGCATTCCCACCTCAGCCTGGGCTCCTGATGCTTCTACGAGGCAGATAATGAACACGAGTCACAGCAAACTGGGGGAATTGCAGTTCTGGGCCCATAAGGGCTTTACATCGTCTGAGTAGAGATTCAGGGTCTGACTTGTGGTCCTGACTTATGAGAGTCTTGGCTCTAGCACTAAAACACCTGTAAGTTCTCTGTTAAACTGTTTGATGCAATCCATTTCCAGCCTGTGCTGCAGCTTTTAGATGAAGCGTTCGACATCTGCCAAAGTGAAGGAAGTCAATAGTTTTGTTTTTATTGGAATTCCAACAGTAGCATCCACATTTCCAGACTTGCGTAGGGAGCTGGAGGGCTGGAAGGGTGGGTGAAGCCTCATATGCTTCATGTCTGCAGTGGTGCCTGTGATTTTGGAGCCATCCCTTTTCTGTATCTGTTTTTATGAAGTGCACCTGCAGCTCATGAGCTGTCAGTCCTTTTTGTCTGGGATTCCAAAATTTCTAGTCCTAATGCTTTGGCATGTAGTATCATCTATACCTACAGATGAGTTGGCTGCTCCAAAACCTCCTATTTCAGGGCAGCTCTTATCTAAACTCGTCTCTGGTACCCACAAGGCTGGTGGCTGACCTGGGCAGAGAGCTCCAGCAGTCTGTGGGACCTGCTGTGGTTCTGCAGGACCCTGGGGTTTACTCTGGCAATAAACTAAACCTCTTGGCATGATCCAGATGCTCAGGGGCTTGGTGGTGCTTCCAGAAAGGTTATGTGGAGGCTGAGGCACAGAGCAGCAGAACAAAGCCCTCTCTGCAGGCCCATGTTGTGCAGCAGTGAAAAAACCCGAGGCTGTGACAGGAGAAGTGGCTTGGGATGGAAGATAAGGTCTTCCTGTTTCCCACAACGCCCTGGGTTTCTTATCTGCAATACTGCAAATGAAAAACACAGAGCCAGCAGGGCTGATTCCCACAGTGCAGCGAAGATTCAGCAGCATCTGTTTTCCCAGCAGCTCCTGTGTCCTTAAGAGGATGCCCAGGCTCCAGGACAGGCTTCCCCATGAGCTGTCAGCTCGGGGCGGGTTGCTTCCCCTGCTTGCCAGGCAGGGCTCTGTGGCTCCCCCTCTGCATCCCAAGGGATGGCTCCCTCCAGCACGGTGTGCCTGGCAGTCCTTGCAGCATCTTGCAGAGGACAGTCCCCAGCTCTGCAGGGAGCCTGAAAACAACAAAGATCTGAGCCGTGCTACTCTGCAAGCACTTGCACTCACAGCTCTTGTCTTCAGAAAAGCAACACAGAGGGCTTTGGAGCAAATACTGGAAGGTTGCAATAGCTGCTGGTTATTTTGTGTAGTTTCATGAAGTTTTGAAACATGAGATCTCTGCATTAAAAGAGGACACCAGCCTTTCCAAAATGATGTGCACTTGCAGCCCAGAAAGTCAGCAGTGCTCTGAGCTGCATCCGCAGCAATGCGACCAGCAGGGCGAGGGAGGGGATTCTGCCCCTCTGCTCCGCTCAGGTGAGACCCCACCTGAAGCCCTGGGTCCTGTTCTGGAGTCCTGAGCAAAGGAAGGACCTGGAGCTGTTGTAGCGAGTCCAGAAAAAGCCACGAAGACAATCCGAGGGCTGGAGCACCTCCCGTATGAGGCCAGGCTGGGAGAATTGGGATTGTTCAGCCTGGAGAGGAGAAGGCTGCAGGGAGACCTTGGAGCAGCCTCCCAGTACTGAAAGGGGCTCCAGGAAAGCTGGGGGACAAACTTTTTAGCAAGGCCTGTTGTGACAGGACAAGAAGTAGTGGTTTTAAACTAATGGAAGGTTTTAGACTGGATATAAGGAAGAAATTGTTCACACTGATGGTGGGGAGGCCCTGGGCCAGGTTGGATGGGGAGTTGAGCAACCTCATCCAGAGGCTTAGAACTAGTTGGGTTTTAAGGTCCCTTCCAACCCAAACCATTCCATGCTTCCATGGGTGCTTCTCCTTGCCGTTGCCCATTATGCATTATCCGTTTCTAGAGACACTCATGGTTTATGATTGTACCCTTTCTCTGTGAAAGATAATAAGAAAAACAGAAGATCTGCTGGTCTGAGAGAGATTTATTAAGTAGAGTTTTGCTTAGTAATTCTTAGGACAGCTTGACTGTGGAAGCCACAGCTCCCACTTTCCAGGAGAAGTCAGGGACATTGGTAAAAAAATCCAAGGTTGCCCAAAGTGCCATGAAGAAGGAGAGAGCATCTCAGCACAGGTTTGGGCTGTGCTGGGTCTGGCAGCACAAAGTGGAACAGGATTGAGACAAACTCTTTTGTGCGGGAATTCTTAAGCCAGAGGGAATTTCACAGTGAGAGGAAACAAAGTGGTGGGACGGGGGCTCGTTTGGGCCGGGTTTATCCTAAGGATTGAGGCTTTGCTCTGCCTTTTAATGAGCTGCAGCATTGCGTCATGGCAAAGATTTTGAATGCAACAACATCGATAGCTTTAAGTAGTTGCACAGACTTTAAAGGTGCCTGACCTTTGACATGTCAGGGAAAAAAGCAGGGAAGAGATTCCTTTTTCTGCTGGAGTAAGTCCAGATTGGCAGCCTGTGCCCAATTAGCAGCGAAAGCCACTAACGACACAGCATGTACAGCTCTGGCCTCCAACTCTTCTCACAGACCCTGTGAACTCTGGGGCTATTTTCTTTTTAGCCACAATTTGCCAGCAGGATCCACACACTGGATGATCTGTCCCAGGGGGAACTGGCTCCAACGGAGCCCAAACCATTCCAGGGGGAGAGCAGTGGTGCCAATGGTAGGAGCTGTTAAGAAAATCCCCTTCCATATCCATTATGTTGATCGGTCCCTATACAATGGCAGTGTATTAACATTGTTAATGTCTGTATGGGGTCACGTTATACACTGTGAGGTATGGAGGCTGTGGAATTTTACAGGAGACTTCGGTATTGATCATACTTAAGTATCCTGGGCTGCACCCAGAGCAGTGGGAGCAGCAAGGTGAGGGAGAGGATTCTGCCCCTCTGCTTCGCTCTGGTGAGACCCCCACCTGCAGCCCTGAGTTCAGTTCTGGAGTCCTGAGCATGGGAAGGACATGGAGCTGTTGGAGTGAGTCCAGAGGAGGCCACAGAGATGATCCAAGGGCTGGAGCACCTCCTGTACAAGGCCAGGCTGAGAGAGTTGGGGTTGTTCAGCCTGGAGAAGAGAAGGCTCTGGGGAGAACTTAGAGCAGCTCCCAGTACTGAAAGGGGCTCCAGGAAAGCTGGGGAGGGGCTCTGGATCAGGGAGTGCAGGGACAGGATGAGGGGGAAGGGTTTTGAGCTGAAAGAGGGGAGATTGAGGTGAGATCTTAGGAAGAAATGTTTTGCTGTGAGGGTGGGGAGGCCCTGGCCCAAGGTTGCCCAGAGCAGTGGTGGCTGCCCCATCCCTGGAGGTGTTCAAGGCCAGGTTGGATGGGGCTTGGAGCCCCCTGATCCAGTGGGAGGTGTTCCTGCCCATGGCAGGGGGTGGAGCTGGATGGGCTTTGAGGTCCCTTCCAATCCAAACCATTCCATAGTTCTGTGCTTCTAAGTAAAACAAACTGCAGGCCAGCCTGGACCTGGAAATAAGGGTTGAGGAACGGGATGTGTTGCCCTCCCTGGAAAAGCGCTGCCTCCTCAACACCCTGTCTGGCCCTGCCTGCCCTCTCAGCTTGCCTGACCTGCAGACCATCATCTTCAGCTGCTTTTCCTCCCCAAGTCTTTAAAACCAAGCACAACTGCGGAGAGGGTGCTGGAGCCCATTCCCTCACCGGCTGTCACGGAGTTGCTCCCTTGTGTTACTCCTGCCAGGGCTTTGGGCTTTGCCATGCTTATACATGAGTTTCTCAGAGCCCTACCCTTTACCAGTTGCTTTCCCTGGCTTATTCTTCCTTTTCTCCTCCTTTCCTGTATGATTTGTCCCTAAAAATAAGGGTGGCCCTCCTAGCCCTGCCTTCTGTCTCCCACAGAGCTGCTTTCCCAGCTCACCATGCCCAGGGCAGGTGACGCCGGATTGGATCCCAGGATGCAGGGCAGAATCAGACTTTATTAAAAACCCTAGAAAATGGTTTTATTAAGGCCATAAACCAGCAAGTCAGCTAAAACCAGATAAATCTACTAATTATTTGCTCATTAAAAAAGCCCTCCAATAAATCCTTTTAAGGTGACCCCATAAATCCCTCCAACATCATTAAGGCCAGTTGTCTTCAATTCTTATCTCCCCCAGGGAAGCCTTTTATGGGCCTGCAAACAGTGTTTTTAGGATTTGTGTTGCAGATACGACCAAAGTTTGATGAGATCATCCAACCAAAGTGACCCTCTGTTCCCTCTGGCTGCAATCTGGGAGCAGCAGATCCTCCTTGGGGAGGCAGATGAAGCCCCTGGCTCTCAGACTGTCAGCCCTCATCTCACATCTCCAGAAGTCACCACTGTGGCATCACCAAGTCAGGCTTTCTGGAGGTCCATGTAAACACTTGAGGCTTAGCCAGAGCTGCTACAAATGCCTTTTCCTGGCATTGCACAATTGTTTGAGCACAAGACAAACCTGTTGGCAGCCATCAGGCCTCCTGCACTGGGTACATGCAAGGATTTGCCCACCGAAGGGCTAGGGATGGGACCTGCCTTGGCCATGCTTGAGGTGGCTTCCCAGAGGGGAAGGAGCCTTTCCACTTAGAGCTTCAGATGAATGTGTTCAGGGGCTGATGCACAGCCCAGATCAATGTGCTGGGCTGTTATGGAAAAGGAAGGGAGCCTCGTGTGGTGGCTGACCCCCTCCCCGCAGAGAACAGCCCAGCCTCAGCTGAGGGCCAGTTCCCCAGGGCATATTTCCAGCCTGCAGAAGAAGCCTGCCCAGCGGGCATTCCCCCACTGTTGTCAGAAGTTTTTGACCCCAAAACCTCAAAACAGGTGCACGTTGCTGGAGCAGGGTTGTTTCCTGAGATGGTATCAGGTGCCGCCTTCTGCAGTCCTTCCATCACCATAGCTTCCTTCTTCCCTTCCCATGCTTGTGTTCCCCAGCCTCCAGCCCTCCTCCGCCCTGGCACTGCTCACTCCAATCCCAGGGAGCCTGGGGGGAGCTGGCATGGGGGGAGGTGATGTCAGCACCCCACGTGTCCCAGCTGCACCGCGCTTGTCTCTGCAGTGCTGGCTTGACCTGCAGCACCAAATTCATAGCCTGTTAATATTAAATTGCTCATTGCAGGAGATGCAGACCTTGCTGTGGTCTCACATGCAGAGATCAGGACTAACTGATGGTCCCAACTTCAGATCTTTCATAGAATCATGGAATGGTTCGGGATGGAAGGGAATTTAAAGCCCATCCAGTCCCACTCCCTCCCATAGGCTCACCTCGCACTGGGTCGGGGGCTCCAAGCCCCATCCAACCTGGCCTTGAACACCTCCAGGGATGGGGCAGCCACCACTGCTCTGGGCACCCTGGGCCAGGGCCTCCCCACCCTCACAGCAAAACATTTCTGCCTAAGATCTCATCTCAATCTCCCCTCTTTCAGATTAAAACCCTTCTCCTCATCCTGTCCCTGCACTCCCTGATCAAGAGCCCCTCCCTATCTTTCCTGGAGTCCCTTTCAGTACTGGAAGGCTGCTCTAAGGTCTCCTCACAGCTTTCTCTTCACCAGGCTGAACAACCCCAGCTCTCTCAGCCTGTACTCGTACAGGAGGTGCTCCAGCCCTCGGATCATCTTCGTGGCCCATCATTCTTTCCTTCTTAACCAAAACACCCTGGTGCTTTTGGGTGGCCTCCCAGGGTCCCAGGACACAGGCACTCTTGGCTTGGAGCCCAGCAAACACCAGTCGTGACAGCAGCTCTTGGAGAGTCACTTTGCCTATTACTCCAAGTGATTAATTAATGGCTGTTTTGGCTCAGAGGTTGCTAGTCGCGATTGGACACGGCCCCAAGCTAGCTGGGAGCTCAGTGGCTGCAGCTGCACCACATGTGGGCCCAGCTGGGGTTGATAGGAACCGTCGGCTGGGTCCTCTACCCTGGGGTGCTGCAGAAGGGACGAGCATCCTTCCACTCTGGCACCGCACCATGGACCTGCACCGCCTGTCTTCGTGCCGCGGGACGCAGAGAGGAGACAGGGTGTTTCAGTAGGGGTGGGAACAGTGTATTTGCTCCTTGGCATCCCTCCAGCTGTCACTAACCTGGTTGTCCTCCCTTTCATAACCTCATGAGACAGGACACTGTCAGCCCCACCGCACTTCCTGGCCAAGCCACACTCCCTGGAAAGGGGCCCACTCACCCCCTGGGTGGAACCTGGTCCCTTGTGTACACAAATCCCACAGCACGTTGCCGCCAGCCCCAGAGGCTGTGGGCTACTTGCCTCAGCTTTTCAGGTTAGAATTCCCAAGGGCCTTCAGTGTCCCAGTTGCTGTCCGGTTCTCTGTGTTCACCCTCTGAGCTGGATCCCAAGTGTAACAGACACTGGGTGAACAGATCCCAAGCTTTGGCTTCTGGATGCTGTGTGTAAGAGACGCTCTGAGAGTGTCAACTCCCCATGGTTCTGGAGTTTGGAACAGGGGAAAGCAGGCTTACTTTTCGCTTCTTCCTGCTGAAATGGCACTAATTTATTGCCTGATTTTAGTTACTCTTTTTATCTGAAGCTGATGGTGCCCCAGCAGCCTTCAGAGTGTGTTTTATTCCTCTAGAGCTGTGGTTGGTCAGTAGGAGCAGTGGGGTCTGGGGCGCTGGGTCCCTGCAGTCTGGGCACGGGGCTGTGGCTGCAGCTCCTGATGGTGCAGCCGTGCTGAGCTGTCTCCCCCAGTTACCCCACACCCTCTCGCCCTGCCACCACGGGACCGGGGAGCAGTTCCCCAAGCAAATGTCACCAGCAGCCTGATTTAAACTGACAGTGGGGCAGAAATTCAGATGTGCGCCTGCTGCTGCTGCTTAAGCCTCACCCGGTGTCCCTGTTCCCTCCTCCTGCTCAGCCTGAGGCCGCAAGCTATCTTTTATTTTCAAGTTTTATTGCTGTGAAATGATGGGCCATGTGAGGGGGTTGTTCCTCACCATCCTGCTCTTACTGAGATGATGTGTTGCCTGGTTTTATGTGTGTTTTCCTGATGGGTTTCTGCCTGTGAAAAGCCTTGCGTCTGTTTTATGGAGTCAGGCCAGTTCAGCCAATGCCACTAAAATCCTGCGCAGGCACCGGCGTCCTTGTCCCAGACAGCCAAGAGCATAGTTCTGAAAAAAGAAAAAAAGTGAAGAAAATGTTTATTTTTGCATCTCAGCACATGCAAAGGCTCCAGTCTCTGGGCTGGGGCACTGGGCAATCCTGGCTCTCCTGTAGAATGCATCTCCATGGAAAACTGCCTTTTTCTGAGCCCCTTTGCCCCAGGGCGATGCAGAGGCAATGGACTGGGCGCCATGGTGGTTGGGTCCTGAGCGGGTTAAGTGTATATTACTTATTTTTAGAATCACAAAATCACAAAATCATTAAGATTGAAAGAGACCTCTAAGATCAACCAGTCCAACCATCAACCCAATCCCACCATGCCAACTAAACCATGTCCCCAAGTGCCACATCTACACAGTTTTTGAACACCTCCAGGGATGGAGACTCCACCACTGCCCTGGACAGCCTCTGCCAGGGCTTCACCACTCTTCCAGTCCTGTCCTAGTACTCACTTTCCCTGTGTTTTCTTCCTTCTCTTCCTCTTCATCCCTTCATGTGCAGGTCTGTCCTTTCCCTTGGTGTGTAGCACACAGCAGCAGTACTGAGAGAAACCATCTTCCTTCTGCTCTCCTCTGCTGGAGCAGAGTGCCACGAGAAGTCCAGTGCCCTGCTTGCAAGGGCAGCACGGAGCAATAGCACAAGCACAGTTCAATAGTCAGCATCCCCTCACGGGGTCCCGTGGTCAGCAATGACACCAAGGTTTTTGTGTTGTCCAAGTCATGGTGGCAACTCAATCCATGGCTTCGCTTCTTTGAGAGCAGCCCTGGGGAGAAGGACTGATGGATGTAAAGCTCAACATGAGCTGACAGCCCAGAAACCAACCATGTCCTGGGCTGCATCAAAGGAAGTGTGACCAGCTGAGCAAGGGAGGGGATTCTTCCCCTCTACTCCACTCTGGTGAGACCCCACCTGGAGTATTGTGTCCAATTCTGGAATCCCCAACATAAGAAGGATATGGAACTGTTGGAACACCCGTATCAGGACAGGCTGAGAGAGTTGGGGTTGTTCAGCCTGGAGAAGAGAAGGCTGCGGGGAGACCTTAGAGCAGCTCCCAGTACTTTCAGTACTGGGCTCCAGGGAAGCTGGGGAGGGGCTCTGGATCAGGGTGTGCAGGGACAGGATGAGGGGGAAGGGTTTTGAGCTGAAAGAGGAAAGATTGAGATGAGATCTTAGGCAGAAATGTTTTGCTGTGAGGGTGGGGAGGCCCTGGCCCAGGTTGCCCAGAGCAGTGGTGGCTGCCCCATCCCTGGAGGTGTTCCAGGACAGGTTGGATGGGGCTTGGAGCCCCCTGATCCAGTGGCAAGGGGTGGGACTGGATGAGTTTTAGAGTCCCTTCTAGCCCAAACCATTCCATGATTCTGTGATTCTCCTGTCTGTGTCAGGAATGCTGTGAGGCTGCCAGGCTCTTCGCCGGGGGTGACAACCCCAGAGCTGCCTTCCCATGGGGAGCTGCTGCCTGCCCTGCCCCCTTGCCTTCTCTCTGATGTGGCTGCCGAAGGATGTGGTGACAATAAAAGTGTGAGTACAGAGAGGTGCTAAGAGAGGTGAAGCCGTTGGCTTCCTGTTAGCACCAGCGTGACAAGACACGGCTCTTCCCCGTGGCCCGGAGTGAGCAGGTTCCCAGCCTGCTCCCCGCACCACAAGCTCCCATTACAGTTATTTACTAAAACAACACAGAGTGTGTGAACTCCCTCTAGGCCAAAAATAACTGCTGCCCCATTAACTCGAACTGTTTGTTTGTTTTTGGCTGTTTTCTGCCCCTGTGGCGGGCAGGGAGCCTGCCTGCTGGGGGCCAGCAAGGAGAGCGCGGGCAGCGCCCCGGGGGACTTCAAGACCCCTCGGTCCTGGCTCCAGGACGATTTCCTTGCACTGGGTAAAAAGCAGCAGTGACCAGAGGGTCTGTGGGCTGGTTGGGGTTTTGCTTTATGGTATGCAATGGGGGGGGAGCAGCTTGGTTGCAGTGGGACGTCAGTGGTGGCCCTCTGGGGTCCGTACTGGCACCAGTGCTGTTTAATATTTTCATCAGTGATACAGACAGTGAGATTGAGCGCAATCTCAGCAAGTTTTCGGATGACACCAAGCTGAGTGGCATGGTTGGCGCTCCTGAAGGACGGGGTGCTGTCCAGAGAGACCTTGACAGGCTGGAGAAGTGGGCCCGTGTGAACCTCATGAGTTCAACAAGGCCGAGTGCAAGGTCCTGCACCTGGGTCGGGGCAATCACAAGCACAAGTACAGGCTGGGGGACAATGAAATGGAGAGCAGCCCAGTGGAGAAGGACTTGGAGTGTTGGTGGATGAAAAGTTGGACCTGAGCCAGCAACGTGTGCTCGCAGCCCAGAGAGCCAATCACATCCTGGGCTGCACCCAAAGCAGGGGGAGCAGCAGGGCGAGGGAGGGAATTCTGCCCCTCTGCTCCGCTCTGGTGAGACCCCACCTGGAGCCCTGGGTCCTGTTCTTGAGTCCTGAGCGCAGGAAGGACCCAGGAGCTGTTGGAGCGAGTCCAGAGGAGGCCACAGAGATGATCTGAGGGCTGGAGAACCTCCCGTACAACACAGGCTGAGAGAGTTGGGGTTGTTCAGCCTGGAGAAGAGAAGGCTCTGGGGAGACCTTAGAGCAGCTCCCAGGACTGAAAGGGGCTCCAGGAAAGCTGGAGAGGGGCTCTGGAT
The DNA here is from genome assembly GCA_033558235.1 of Neomorphus geoffroyi. Taxonomy (NCBI): domain Eukaryota; kingdom Metazoa; phylum Chordata; class Aves; order Cuculiformes; family Neomorphidae; genus Neomorphus; species Neomorphus geoffroyi. Next base: position 12,144,346 of record JAUMJM010000014.1, read on the forward strand.
CAGGGAGTGCAGGGAAGGGATGAGGGGGAACGGTTTCCAGCCAAAAGAGGGGAGATTGAGATGAGATCTTAGGCAGAAATGTTTTGCTGTGAGGGTGGGGAGGCCCTGGCCCAGGTTGCCCAGAGCAGCGGTGGCTGCCCCATCCCTGGAGGTGTTCAAGGCCAGGTTGGATGGGGCTTGGAGCCCCCTGATCCAGTGGGAGGTGTCCCTGCCCATGGCAGGGGGTGGAACTGGATAATCTTTAAGGTCCCTTCTGACTCAAACCCTTCTATGATTCTATAACCCTTTTTCCATAGTTGTGTGTGACAACTTTTGCTTTCGCCTTGGGCAGTCCAGATCCTGTCCCTGCTGATGTCCCCAGTGATGCTGCACAGCAGCTCCCACACCTGCCCTGTTGCCAGAGAGGGCTCTGTGAGTGTTGGCTTTTCCTTCTCATGCTCTTCAGGATCTGCAAACATGTAGGGAAATTTGACAGCGTCCCTCCCAGCAGAGATGGATTTAGGGGACAGAGGGAGGGCTGGGAAGGGCTACACTGTTCCCTTTCCCCATCCTCCCTGCCCCATGCATCGTGCTGGCTTCTGCCCATGTGAGAGGATGTTACACTTTGGCTTTTCTCTGCCCTAGCTTTTTTAGTTCAGTCCTTGCACTTTTGTTCCACGTAAGATATGTTTTCCCTTTGTATTTTATCTCTTCTACCTTTTGTCAATCATGTTTCATTAGCAGGTTGGGCTTGCCCTGTGACCATCTCGGCAGTGCCGTGATAGGGAGTGATCTGGCAAAGTCCTCAGCATTGCTCTTGGGTCAAGACAGTGAGGGTAGAATTTGGGCATCAGGGAGTGGTGCTGAAACCCCCCACACCACTGGTGTCCTTGGATTTCCCTTGGAAGGGACGCCTCGACAGCCCTTTTGGAGGGAGCAAAGTGCAGCAGAACCGTGGGACTCACCACTGCACACCAGCACGAGTGACCCAGCTGGGAAAAACCAGGGAGCATCACAGGGCAGTTAAACTCTGTGTTCTGTCACTCCCCAGCTGTGGCCAGAAAGTCCCTTTGAGAAGTAAGAAGTTGGGTCTGTCACGAAAGAGAACAGATTCTTCTGTAGGCTGGGTGAAATCAGAGCTCATCGCTCCCACGCAGGTTGCTTTCTCAGCCACTTCTGCATCGCATTCTTGAGCTCTTGCCTCCGCAGCGCTGGTGCCTTTGGCTACTTTGCAGAGGTTGTGGAAGCTCTGTCTGCCTAAGTAAAATTATCTTCACATGGAGACAGGCTCGGGCATTCAATAAAATTGGCTATTTAAAAGCCATTTATCCCCCAAATCCCCAACATGCCTCTTCTGAGGATCTCCAAGTACAGTTGACTTCAGGGGGAAGGGTCTGGTTCTCCACCCTGAGGACAGGCTTCTCAGTGGTGGCTGAGAGAGATGTATAAATTAATCAAAATGGTCTTTTTGCATCTATGAGGAAGATCCAGCCCTGTATAGACAAATTACAGCCTTGCCTGAGTGCTGTCAGCCTCATTCAGACTTCCTCAATATAAAAGCATCACATGGTGCTGGTGCACAAATGTCCGTGTGATACCATCACTAAGATTAAGTGGAAAAGTCAATGAGGAAGTGATGGAGCTGAAAGAAATATTATCCAGGAGGTTGTAGGCTGCTGAAAGTCACACAACGTGGAGCAGAGCCCTTTGGCAACAGCAGTACGTGTTCAAGTTGATTCATTCAGGGAGGGTACGCCCCGGGCTGTGATTGTCATCCAGGACCATTTTATCTCCATTGACTTGTCCATGGAGGAGGTTAATGCTGTCAGAGCTGGAAACAGAGCTTCGGGCTGTGGTGAGCAGGGTGACACAGAGCTTGTCTTCCTGCCCCGGGTAACTGGAAGAGTTCGCAGTTTGGGGTTTGGGTTGAGCAGAATGAGGCACCAGCTTGGGTGTTTTATTTGTTGACCCTACTGAAATGTTTATAGTTGTCACCAACGTGATTTCTAATGTCAGGAGGTTCTTTCCAATACTTCTATCTTCTCTTGCCAGTCCAACATTTTTCCCACCCAGCAAGCTTCCCCTTGTGTGACAGATAAGGACGGCTGCTCACAGCACGGGAGAATTTCTCTCTGTTTTGTAGCCACTCTCCTCGCAGGCGTCCCTCTCTTCTTCAGTCTGCAATGAAGTGGGCGCCCTGTTTTAATACATGGAAAGACTTTTCCAGCCCTCTTTAAGGATATCCCAGTGTTTCACAAAATCATCTCAAATCTCAGTTACCCTGGAGAAGGAAAACTGGGGGGGATCCAGTCACAGCCCATGCCTGCGAGGGGCTTACAAGGCAGTGGGGCTCTGCAGGGAGGTGCAGCCTGAGCAAGAAGCTACAGCCAAGGCCATGCGTTGGCTGGGCACAGACAGGTTTCCACCAGGGTGGATTTGGCGGAGCCTGGCAGACCGCTGGCTCTGCCCTTTGTGTGGGGCAGTGGGGCTGTCCTGCTGGTGAGGTCAGCCCTGCAACCTTCAAAGCTCCCATCCCTTGGGGAACATTGCTCTTGCTGAGCCCTGGCACTTCGTGAGAGAGGGAGGTGTGGGAGCCCGGGCACGGATGAGTGTGGCACAGGAGCCCTGGAGGCACTGGACACGTGTCTGAAGCCTGGTGAGCTTTGGGTTTCCTGCAGTGGCCACAGCTGTGTTGGAGGTGCTGCCGTGGGGTGTGGGTGAGCAGGACTGGTCCAGGTGTGAACATGGCTGGGTGCCACTTGCACAGCACATGGGTGTTTGGGTATGAATTAAATTTAAGACTGCTGAGCCAGAGCATTCTCACCCAACACTTTTCAGAGCTGGACTCATGTCCTCAGGAGACCCCAGCCCAGGCTTTCAGAGCTGGACATCACAGCTTCCCAGGAGAGCAGCTTTGGCTCCGATACACGTGATGTCAGTGATGTTATTTTCCTTCCTGGCTTTGCGGAGCAGCAGGAGACATTTATGGTGCTGTCTAGCATGGGAGGTTCCTCACTTCTGCTTTCTCCTCTGGGAAAATGTTCTGAGAACAAAAAATAATAAATTTTAAAAGGCACAGTACTCTCTTTTTCTAGTTCAGGGAAGCAGCTGGCGCTGTGTTGAAGATAATGGAGGGATGGGCAGTTACTGTGTGGAAGAAACCACACCTGGTTTGCTCCCAAGACCGTCATCTCCAAGGCCTCCAACAGCTCACACGGAGTAAAAGACATTCTGGAAATAGGGCCCAGAAATGGGCTCTGCACAAATCCTGTGCCTGTGGCACCTCTGAACGCTATCTGGCTCTCCCTCCATGGTGGGCCCAACCCAAGCACCCCTCCAGGACCATTTCCTAACTGCCTTTTGGTTGTCTCTGCCTCTCCCTTTTCCTGCCTGATTGTGCAGCCCACAGTCAAAGTGGTTGCAGAGTGCCTGTGGCTGGAAAAACACGCATAGGATTGACTTGCTGTGAATAGAGAGTCTGAAACACGTGCGCTGGGCTTCTGCGTTGGGGTGAGCTCTGTGCCAGGGTGTGGGTGCCCCAGAGGAGCTGCTGTACGGCAGTGGGTCCTGCAGTGTTGGGCCCTGCAGCTCCCAGCTCTGCTGGGCATCATGCTCCCTCCTCGAGCCCTGCTTTTGGGGAACCACCCCCTTGTCAGCTCTGCCGTTCGGGCAGGATTGTCTCATCTTCTTGGACACTTCAGATGTCAGGTGCTTCAGCCCGTGCTCTACACCCGCATGGTGGTTTGAGAGGAACAGAACCTGGAGAAGGGTCTGGAGCCCAGGGATTCTGGGAGTGTCTGAGTTACCTGGTGCTGTTTAGCCTGGAGAAGGGGAGGCTGAGGAGAGACCTCATCGCTCTCTGCAGCTCCTGGAAAGGAGGTTGTGGTGAGGTGGGTGCTGGTCTCACCTCTCGAGTAACAAGTGACAGGACGAGGGAAAATGGCCTCAACCTGCACCAGGGGAGGTTTTGATTGGACATTATGGAACATTGCGTTACTGACAGAGTGGTGAAGCCCTGGTAGAGGCTGCCCAGGGCAGTGGTAGAGTCTCCATCCCTGGAGAGGTTCAAAAAACCTATGACTGTTGCAACGGGGGGAGGGTTCAGTCGGCACAGTGGGGTTGGGCTGAGGGTTGGACTGGATGAGCTTGGAGGTCTTTTCTGACTTTAATGATTCTAAGAGCTTAGTTCTATGACCTATGATTCTATGACATTGGTTCCTAGTGTCCCCACATGCTGATGGGGAGAGTTGTCCTCAGCAGGTGTCTCTTTCACCCCACGGACAAGGAAGGGATCCCACAAACAGCACACGGTTTAACACACAACTCAGGACAGTTTGCGTCCTGTTCCTCGGGCCTCTGATGTGCAGCAGTGAATGGGTGAAACGGGGCAGAGAGCTGAGCCAGCGTGTCCGGCAGGGCAGCACACATCACCATGCTCCCCTCACTCTCTGCCAGGCTGCTTCCACTGGCACAACAGGGGCAGGGAAGGGGGAAATCAGTTATTTCTGTTTGTGGCATGAATGCAGACCACCTTGCTGGAGGAGCAGTGGTGCCCACCATCCCTGGCTCCCCAGCTCCTGTAGCAAACCTCGCTGCAGAGCCACGGGCACGTTTTGCCATTCAGCCTTTGCTCAGGGAGGGGCTCTGTGCCGTGGCCGCAGGGTGAATGCACTCGCGTTCCCAACTGTGGGCTCATCCTTGCCTTGGCAGGTGGCACTGCAGCTCGCTCTGAACCCCTCAGTGTGGGGATTGGCACAGCTGGGATGCCTGGTCTGATAGAGGGAAAAAACCCCTTTTGGGTAATATTTAAGCTTCTGCCACCCAGCAGACTCGTTCCCCCTCTTTTGCCCCTTTGCTGGCTTCAGGGTGATTCTGGGTTTTGGCACTGATACCAGAAGTGGTTGTTCTTGCAGAGGGGAATATTTTGACTTAAGTAGAGTTGGTTTTCTGTAGAATTGGTTTTCTAACTGACTTCAGTTGAGCAATATCTAAGGGCAGTATTTTTGAAAGTTCTTTGACTGTTCTTCTGACAGTCTGGTTTTCTTAAATAGTGCTGTTCCCAGACAATTCTTCTTCCTTATCTAAGAATGCAAGGTTGGACAGAGAAGTGAATTCAAAGCTCTTATGAGCAGAGATTTGGCTGTTGTGAAGTTGATAATAAAATTAAGACTGGTTCTTGGAAAATAGTAGAGTATGCATGAGATTGCTGGGACAATTTATACATGTGCGTGTAAGCTGGATTTATATTTGTCCCCAGCGCTGGTCTCATTGCGCATCATTGATGGACTCATTCCCACACACAGCCAGCACTGAATTAAAGCATGCTGCTTTCTGAAACTCCAAAAGGAGTCTTAGAGAGTTTATTGCTGGCATTTTCAGTAGCAGTGTGTCTCCCTGCAGCACTGCCCACAGCCCCTGGGCAGTGGCTGAGAGCGGTGACCGACAGCCGGACGCAAGGACTGTTATTTGTTTGCTGTTGCAGCCCTGCAGGCCCATCCGAGCCTCTGGGCACTCCGGCTTTTTGTTTCCTCCTTCGCACATTTTTCTGGATGCTGCATTTTCACGTCTCTTGTTTGTTTTGAATGCTGGGGGGACACAGACGGCAGCGAATTCCCAGCCTGGGACCACGCTGTGTCCGCCGCCTGCACAGCACGGGGCTGGGGGTGTGAAAGCGCCCACTGAGAACGTGTTCACATCGCGGCAACAAAACCAGATGCCTGAGGCCACCCCGCTCTTCATGTGGTCGTGGCGGCTGCAGCCCCCGGGGAGGAACGCCGATGCAAAGCAGCTCCCAAGCTCCTGCTCTGACACGTGTGGGCAGGCGCCGGCAGCTCCAGCAGGACCCAGCTGTAGCATCTCAGGGAGAACTCGGAGGGGGGAATTGGGTGCTCTGTTCACTCTGTTCTGCAGCAGATCAGGGAAGAGGGCGGTGGAAGTAGTTGGGAGAGCTCAGCCTAGACCCGCTATTGGGACAATTTTATGTCGGTGTGAAGTTTCCTCCCAACGCACCCTGACTCCAGGGCTGCTTGGTTTCCTGTGGTTCATTGCCAGCAAACCAGGCCAGCGAGGGTCAGGGGGTGCACAATGGCCGGGCAAGTGTGACAAAGACCCTTGCCCCAGGGAGCCCCAGCCCTGGTTCACAGCAGGAGGCTGGGCTGGGCAGAGGAAGGGATTCTTCCAAGCCGAGCTGCAGGCACTGCTGGCCAGCTTGAGCGGCATTCAGCTGTCCTGAGTCTTCCCACAGGATCTGGTTGGGCTCTGGTTCTGGATGATGCTCAGCCAGGCTGGTAATACTCAGAAGAGCACATCCCACTAGGAAGCCTCACCAGCACCTTCTCCTTAGCCTTTATTTTGAAGCAACACACACAGTGTTTCATGCCAAACTCAGCATCTCCAGGACATGGTTGTCCTGCATCTCAGTGCAGTCATCTGAGGTCTGAGCACTTTGGGGTGCTCAGGACTGTCTGGCTTTACCAGAGGTCACTGAGCCAGGCTGGGCACACTGCCCAGAGGGGATCTCTTTCTCATCTCCCTTCTCCCAGCTGGCCTTTCCTTGACCATGCTCAGGACCTCCTCCCTTTCCTTCCCACATCCTCTCCTGCCATTTGGGAGCAGATCCTGTTTGTGGTGGACCCCTGAGGGCTTCTCCCATTGGGCAGTTCCTTGTTCCTGGCTGCAGGTTTGTCAGATCCAGTCAGGGTTGTTGGTATTTTTGACTGATTCTTCATACTTTTATGTTTTCATTGCTGTTACTGCTTCGCCCCAGGTGTCCTCCAGAGCAGCCCAGCAATGCGCCGGAGTACAGACACAGTGGGGATGTGCACACACGTGCAGGAAGGGCAGGCAGCCAGGTGTGCACACTGCCTGGCAGCAGGACACCATGCCCAAACCAGAGTCTGCCTTGGACTGGCAGAGATGGCCCCGTGCTCCCTGCCAGGCCTGTCTGGGGACAGCAGGGTGGGGTCACACCAGCCTCCATCTCCTCTGGAGCCTCCAGCTGCCCACAGGGACCCTGGCTTTCCTCTCCCTCCCATGGAAAACTGAGGAAGGTGAGGTTTGGGTCTGCAGAGGTGCAGCAATCAAGTCGGACTTGCTTGCTCAACATTTGTCCCCAGACAGGTGTTAGCAGGTACCTGGGGAAGCAGGGCCGTGTGTGTGTGTGTGATGGTGGCACAGGTTGCATCCCTACTGTGCCATCCCCAGGGTACTGAAGCTGAGCCTTGGTGATTCACTGCAAGTGAAGTGGGCAAAGCAGGAGCACCAGGGCTGGTGTCAGCGTCCTGCACTGTCCTTAAGCTCCCAGGCTGGTGTTAGCATCCAGACTGGCGTTAGCTGCCAGGCTGGCGTTAGCTCCCATGCTAACATTAAGCACCTGGACTGGCCTTAAACACCCAGACTGGTGCTAAGTAGCTGGACTGACATTAGCGTCTGGGCTGGCCTGAAGCTCCCAGGCTGGCATTACCACCCACGCTGGCGTTAGTTCCCAGGCTGATGTGTAACCCCTGGACAGGCACCAGCATCCAGGCTGGCAGGAGCACCCTTGACTCCTTGGGTTCAGAGGGAGAAGGATGGGATTGGCCTGCAGCAAAGCATGAGAAAGAAAAGGGTTTTGTTGAGCTTGAGCTTGTAGGAAAACAATAACAGCCCTGGTAGAGCTGAGGGAAAACCTGGAGGGATTTAGGGTAAAGCCTGTCCCCCAGTTCGTGGCAGTGCCCATCTCCAGTGCGAGCCCCCTCGCTACTGGTACCCATGGGACAGCTGCAGCCTGGGTCAGCCCCCAGCCCAGCCAGGGCATGGGCTGTTCTGGCACCGGAGGTGCAAAAGCCAAGTGTTGGGAAGAGACACAGAGCTAGGGGTGACAGTGGCTGTGCTGCCTCACACAGCCCCACTCTGGGGCTCTGCCAGCTCCCTGCATGGCCTTGGGGTACAGCATCAATGGGAAAATGGTTTGGGTTAATCCAAACCACCTGTCCTAGGTGCCACAGCAACACCTCAACTCCCGACCCCGACCAGAAGCGCCAGCACTGATCCTGGCCGGCGTCTCCGTACCACAACCAAGCCCATGGCAGCAGCAAGTGGAGCTGTGCTGCAGACACCACCAATTCCCCCTGTGAGAGTTGGACCCTCTGGCTGCAACAGCTCCTGTCTCCAGAGGAGTTGGGGCACTGCTCCCATTCACAGCCAAGGGCACAAAACTTCCTTGCAGCCCAACAACCTTTGCGTGACGTCAGCCGGGGAGCAGCTCCCAACAGATGCTGTGTGTCCCACTGGTGGCCGTGCCAGCGGCTGCTGTCCCTGTCGTCCTCCCCAGATGGGTTGAGCATCTCTATGGTGGCTTTTCAGAGGGGCTTCCCTGGGAGGTGCCGAGGTGCTGTGGTGCTGGGGAGCCACAGGCTCTTTCTCAGCCTGTCCCTTTTGGGGTGCCTCGGCCTTGTGCTGGCTCTGAGTGACCCCGATGCCTGGAGTGAGACTCAGGGGCTTCATCCTGTGAGGCTGCAAGGATGACGGGAGGTTAAACCCCACCACACCTGCTCAGCTGGGAGCAGTTTTGCCACTTTTCTTTCCTCCTGCTCATGCGACACAAAGAGCAAAGCTGCCAGTGTGCCCGGAATGACCTCTGTGCCCTACAAACCTTACCCCTCCCTCGAAAAGACAAAAATCCCATTGCCTTGCACCTCCATCTGTTTAGTGAACAGTTTAACCTAACAAGATTAGCATTTGAGGTCGTCGCTTCTTTTACTTTTTCCCTCCGCGTTTGCAAAGAAAACAGCATTGGATTTAGGACAAAAGCCTGAACCCCCTCATTTGTAAGTAGCACAGCCTTTGGAAACTATTTTGTTCTAAAGTTATCTGGGGAAAGGGCTTGTGAATCCTCCCCTAAAGCAAACAGGAGCCAGCCAAGGGGCCTGGCCCTAGGGAGGCTGGAGCTGGAGCCCAGCGCGGGGCACCTGCACCTGGCTCTGCCTGCAGTGGAGTTGAGGAAATTGCATTGGATAATTCCCTCCAAAGGGGTTTACAAAGAGAGAGGTTGTGGTAGTGGGGAGAGGCTGCAGCAGGGTGGCTGGAACAGGAAGGAAACAGGATTTGCGTTCCCTGTCCCTCCTTAGACACCCACTTGTGATGTTCTGGCGCACAACTCCATCCCTGTTGAGAAAGTGTGGGGAGCGCAAGCACATCCTCAGAGGTGGTGGATGAAACTGCAGCGGAAGGATCGTGAAAGAGCAGTGAGCATCCAAGCCGAACTGACCAAACTCAGCTGAGAGGCTGAGAGAGTTGGGGTTGTTCAGCCTGGGGAAGAGAAGGCTCTGGGGAGACCTTGGAGCAGCTCCCAGTGCTGAAAGGGGCTCCAGGAAAGTTGGGGAGGGGCTCTGGATCAGAAAGTGCAGGGACAGGGTGAGGGGGAAGGGTTTTGAGCTGAAAGAGGGGAGATTGAGATGACATCTTAGGCAGAAATGTTTTGCTGTGAGGGTGGGGAGGCCCTGGCCCAGGTTGCCCAGAGCAGTGGTGGCTGCCCCATCCCTGGAGGTGTTCCAGGCCAGGTTGGATGGGGCTTGGAGCCCCCTGATCCAGTGGGAGGTGTCCCTGCCCATGGCAGGGGGTTGGGACTGGATGGGCTGTGAGATTCCTTCCAACCCAAACCATCCCATGATGATTTATTCTAAGATGAACCTGCAAGGGGACACAACTGCTGTTTTCTATATGTGTGCTTGCTCGTTCCTAAACACCATCACATCCCCCTCCAGACCCTTCCAGTGGGCTGAGCCACCCAGCTCCCCTGGCACTGTCCCGAGAGGCGACAGCCTAAAGAGTCCCCAGGGCATCACCTTCAGGGAGGGGGGAAAGGTAAAGGGGTTGATTTTCATTCTTTGCCCTCCCTCATCTCCTGCCTGCCCCCCTCCCTTTTTGCCACATTGTGCTGAGCTTGAATCAGACCTTCACAAAGGGGATTAGAGGCCGGGTGCTGATAAATAGCAAAGCAGGTTGGAAGCGTGGGAACCAGCCATGGCGCAGCGCGGAGGGACATTCCTGCTCCGGAGGGCTGGACGGGAGCAAAAGTCCAGGCTAACCCTGGGTCACCCGGGGGACCCAGCGCCTGAGAAGATTTGTTCGGACACTGGCTTTTGTTGTGCACAGTTCCGTGTCAGCCCAGCGTGTCTCTCGCTGCTATTGATGGGGAAGGAAAGCACTATTGTCAGGCGCCCGAGGGCCCCCCTTTCACTCCTGCGCTCTTGGGGTGACGTCAAGGCGGTACGTGGGAACCCGGCCAGCCAGCCCAGAGTGGGGCGACGGCCCTGGCAATGCTCCGCATCTGCCAGCCCGTTCACACGGCGAGGAGAGATGCTCGGGAGCTGAGCATCTCCTGTGAGGCCAGGAACTGCACTTCCCACTTTGCAGTCCATCCCAGTGCTACTGGGAAAGTCAGGACCAAGCAGAGCAGATGCTCCAGCAGGCAGCTGGGTGGGAATGTGGAGGGCATTTTGCTTTATCTCAGGCCTGGCATTATCAGTGAGAGTGAGGCAGGATTGCGCCAAAAATTCATGCCAGAAATCGGCTGTTGGATGAGAGCACAGCCGCAAATCCCAGGAGTGTCTGCGGTGTCCTCGCTCAACCTGCTCGGACACCTGCGGATGGGTCGAAGTGGTTCCCTCATCCTCAGGCTCTGATTTGCTCACAGGGTTTTAATCTCCACCTGGAGATGCTGCGGGCTGGCTCTGACCCACCCCTCAGTCCAGCTCCAGCTCCAGCTCCAGCTCCAGCTCCAGCTCCAGCTCCGGCCTCTTTTCCGGAAGTGGACAGGCAGGGAATTTCCCTGACAAAGCGCTGTGGGTTGTGCAGTGAAGCTGTCCTGGGCAGCAAAATGCAGCTCAGCTGCTCTGCATCTGGCGCCAAGGCTCGCTCCAGCATCGTGGAGCATCTGGGGACAGGGAGCGTGCCAGGGAGGGAGACTGCTGGGAAAATCCCTCCAGCCCGCCTCCGGCTTTTCCCCCTGTGACCTGACAGCGAGGAGCTACAGGTGTCCTTGTACGCTGCAAGCTGCCTGGTCCTGGTCAGGGCTCTCCTACCATCTCTTGTCTCAGAGAATGAGCTGAGCACCAAGACTGGGACTTGCTCCCAGCCCTTGTTTCCCCTCTGGAGCTGTATTCTGCTGGCAAAGCCTCACCAAGTGCTGAGGCTCCCACACCCTGTTCCTCCAGGGAACTGCAGGGGTGGAGGTGACTCCAGAGACACCCCTGAAAACTCAAACCAGCCAAGGGATCTAAACAGCCATGTCCAAGTGGAACCCACAGACTTTGTGTCCAGCAGGGAGGCAAACGGGGCAGAGTGACAAACAGATTTGCTGCCGCCAGGTCCTCTGGCTGCGTCCCACCGGGTTGGAAGGGAAAACAAACCCCCCTCTACAAGCTGGGATTACCTGGGAGAAATGAGGCAGCTCAAGTAGGACAGTGGGATTGTGGCCACTCTGCTGCTGAGGATGCACCGGCCCTTCCTGGGAAATCTGTGTGGGCAGCTGTGGAATTATTCCTGGAGGTCACTCGGGAGTCTCGGCGCTGGAGAGGCAGCTCAGGCTGGGCAGCAGCCAAGGGGTTTTTTCAAAGAGCTGTGAAAGAAACGGGGATGGCTTCCCAGAAGCAGGATTTTCAGCACGCGCTGGTCTGGGCCCTCCATGGTGGGTGGAAGGAGCAAGTCACCACCTGGCCGCATCTTCAGGGCCTTCTCCTAAATGTCTCCCCGACCTTGAGTGCCCTGGGGCATTACTGCCACCGGTCCTGAGTCAGCACTTGGCAAGCCTGGTGCCCCTGGGAGCATGGATGTGGGGCAAAGATGGGAACTGGGATGGGGATGGGGATGAGGATGAGGATGATGGGGATGAGGATAAGGTTGGGATGGGCATAAGAGTAAGGGGGAATAGGGACAGAGATGAGGATGGGAATGTGGAGAAGGATGACGATGACAACGGGAATGTGGATGAGGACAGGGATGCTCTCCTGGTCGGAGCAGTTGGGCTGCTTTCAGACGCACCACCTTGGTCAGGCACAAAACCACGTTGCCCAGGCTCTCCCAAACATCCACCCCACGCACTGCCTGCCCACCTCCTCATCCTCCTCTGGTGTGGGTACAGAGACCCATGGGACTGGAGGAACCTGGGTGGCAACAGCTGGAGATGGACAAATCACGAGTGTCACAGTGTTGTACTGCATTGCCAGCACGTGCTTGGCTGTGGCACACGCTGTGGGCATGGAGGGGCACCCCCCCAGCACAGCGAAGGCGATAGTGCTCTGGGTGAGGATGCTTCTTCGAGCCACTGCCCTTTGGGTGCATAACTTCCTGCACCCTCCCTCAGCCCAGCACCCACCTGCCTCCGAAACCCTGCAGAGCCCATCATCACCCACCCCCACGCCAGGCTGGGCTCTGCCAGAGTGCAGGGATGAGCCACCAGGCAAACGCTACCTCCTGCCTCTCCCACCACGCTGAGCCCTGCAGGGACCCAGCTGGCTGCAGGCAGCCATGTGAAGGGCTGCTGGTGGCTTTTGCTGAAGGAAATAAATAGTCCTGCAACAGGAGGGGATTTTTTATTATTATTATTATTCTCAGGCTATCAGAGTCAACACCTTAGCCCTGCCTGATCGAATACAGCTGCTTCCTGTGCGCTCACAACAGGCCTGAAGCTCTGCCGTCCTCTTGGCTGGTTTATTTAAATAGGTAAGATCCGGATTTCCAGAGCAAAACAAACAGCACCAGATGCCTGGACTGCTCCAGCTCTGAACCTTCTGCACCCCAGCAGTGCCCCTGTCACATCTCAGGGTCCCCTTGGCCACCATGATGGGACAGGGACGACTGGAGAGGGTGCCCGTGGAAGTGTTGCCAGTGGCCAGTTTTATTCCTTTATTCCAGTGCTGGGAGAGGGCCAAGGGCAATTGTCCCCTTGTCCCAAAAGACCACAGTTGTCTGGCTGGAGTCTTTAAGGCTGCAACACCTGAGGATCATGGAATAATTTGGATTGGAAGGGACCTCAAAGCCCATCCAGTTCCACTCCTCTGCCATGGGCAGGGACACCTCCCACTGGGTCAGGAGGCTCCAAGCTTCAAGGATCAGAACTTTCCTTTCATCAGTGGGATGCTAAGCCCCTCACACAGCTCTGCAAACGCAGCACCGTGTGTCCCAGGGAAGAAGAAATGCCCTAAATCATTCTGTCTGTGACAAGGTAGGAGGATAAATGGCAAATGTGAGACAAGATGAGTGGCCAGGACAGTTGGGTTCGGCAGTTGGAGTTTTGTGATGTTTTGCTGGGTTAGATTATGTGTGGATGAACATTGACCTTTTTGGTTGCTGCAATCATGCAAAACAGTTCAATTAACAGTTGCTAATCACTTCCTTTTAACTGATGTCCAACATTTGACCAGCCAGAGCACAGATATGAAAACTGGGTTTCTCCAAGTCGCCAGGCTGGGACTGGTGCAGGTGCTTGGGGCAAACTCCCTGGGACTTTGAAATGTCCCTGCTGGGAGATGCAGCCAGGATGGACATGGTGAGTGTGTCCTACCCGGGCACAGATGCCTTCCTCATGACGAGCTTGGGTCAGAGCAGTGAGGGCCATCCTGCCGGGGCTCCCCTTGCCCCATCATCCCTGACCTCACTGCAGGCAGGTTTGCAGCTCAGAGTGCTCCTGGGTGGCTGCCTCGTGAGCCAGGAGCTGTGGTGGCTCTGCTGCTGGCAGCCCTCCCTCGGCTCAGAGCCCATCCTTGCCCACAAGCATCGCTGTTCCCGTGGCTCATCCCTTTGGCTCTTTCAGAAGAGCTGTTTGGTGGTGTGAAAACCTTTGGTGTTAATTACTGGCTTTTTGGGTGCTGTTACATGATGTGGAAATGCTGACTTCGACTGAGGGAATTAGGGTTGTTTAGCTTGGAGAAGAGGAGGCTGAGGGGAGCCCTCATCACTGTCTACAACTGCCTGAAAGGAGGCTGTGACGGGGTGGGGGCTGGGCTCTGCTCACAAGTGACAGCGATGGGACGAGAGGAAATGATCTCAAGTTGCACCAGGGGAGGTTTAGACTGGACATTGGGAAGAATTTCTTTACTGAAAGGGTGGTCAGGGATTGGCACAGCTGCCCAGGGAGGGGGTGGGGTTGCCATCCCTGGAGGTGTTTAAAAGACAGGTGGATGAGTTCCTTAGGGACAGGAGACAGGCACGGTTGGACTTGATCATCTCAGAGGTCTCTTCCAACCTTACGATTCTATGAGTCTATGACTTGTCCTGACGTCGTCTCCCCACACGTTGCCCATGCCAGCGTTGTGCTCACCCCTGCTGCCACAGCACTGCTGGCCCCAGAGCAGGCAGTTGAATGCCAGGGAACTCTTGGTCTACTTTGTCCTTTCCCTCACCCATTCTCTTTCCCTTTTTCTTTCTCTCCTTCATTTTCTGTCTGTTTTCTTTCTTGTTCTTATTATCTCTTAGCTTTTCACAGTGCCCAGCTTTGCTCTCCTTGCAGTTCACACCCCTCAGGTACCTGTTTAATGCTGTTAAGAAGGATTCACAGCCCTTTGGCAGGGGCATCACCGTGCCCTCACTCCCCCAGACCTGTGCTGTGACAGTGAAACCTTGTCACCTTTGTACCAGAATCCAGAGAGAAGCTGTAGATGGACCATAGAGTGCAGGGTTGTTTGCCAGGATGATGGTGAAGGAAAAGGCCTCCAGTTGCACCAGGTAAGGTTTAGATTGGATATTAGGAAAAATCTCTTTACTGACAGAGTGGTGAAGCCCTGGCAGAGGCTGCCCAGGGCAGGGGTGGAGTCTCCATCCCTGGAGGGCTTCAAAAACTGTGTGGCTGCGGCACTTGGGGACAGGATTCAGTCGGCTTAGAGGTCTTTTTCAACCTTAATGATTCTATGATTTCCATAATGCTCTGAGCTTCCCTCCCATGCGGGCTGAAGGCTGGGCAGGGTGGCCAGGATGGTTCCTCCAGGCTTTAAGACTGAGGAACCACCTCATCACCCATCACCCAGACCATCAGGGTGGCAGAGACCTCTGCCCGCTGGGGCGGACGTCTCCCCACCCTGGCGGGCTGTTTTTGCGTCTGCACAAGTTAACAAAGATGAGCTGAGTTTGAGCAAGCAGGAACAAGAGCAGGCACAAGCCTGGCATCATCTTATTTGCAGGGAGAACCAGAAGAAATCCTGGTGCCTTGATTTCTCTGCAGGCACCTGGGAGCAGCCACCTTTTGGGCACTTTGGTGGTGTCTGTAGAGGTGACAGAGGTGACCACTCTTCACCCACCACCCCCTCCCCATGGGCAGGCCAGGCTATTGGCCATTTGGTCACAGCAATGTGGGCCCGAGCACTGATGCCAGCGGCCGGTGGCCAGAGCGCTGCTGGGTGAGGGGAGCGATTCGCACCTCTGGGCAGGAGATGAAAGAGCCACCGGCGCTTGGAGATGAAAGAGCCGGCAGGGTCGTGGCGCGGGCGAGGACGGGAGATGAGGGGAAGCCCCAAGAGTTGATTTTCTTCTCATCTCTGCCGCACAGCAGGATGGTGGCAGCCAGTGCCGGGCTTTCCCAGAGCCACGGCAGCATCACAGTTCCTTCCCAGCTCCCGGCAGAGATGCTGAAGTGCAGCAGGACCTGCTGAGCATCCATCAGGACACTTCACAGAGGGAGGGGCGCTCAGGGGATGTTTGCGGAAGGATAGGGGATCTGGGGGGGATGTTCTTGCCACACCACTGCCACCCCTGCCCGCAAATACTTGGAGTTGTCCCTGTTGCCCGGTGTCAGGTGCCATCAGACAGTGGTGACACAGCAGGGACATAGCCTGAGGTGAAGTCTCCATCTCTGATTTGTGTGTGGTGAGGCCAGGATAGGACTTAGTGGCTCAGCTGAGTGGCGTGGAAATGGCAAACCTCAGTATCCCTGGTTCCTGGGACTCCTGTCCCCAAGCAGGAGCATTCCCATGTCCCACCGTCACAGCGTATGGCACAGAACCTGACGGGTGCCCAGCCCTGTGCTGTCCCGTGCTGCCATTGCAACCCACGCTCCCTTTAGCTCAGCCCTGGGGTTTCGGGTGCAGGTATGGATTCAGTGGCACTGGGACCACCTGGGTGCTCTCCCAGGGGTAGGCTGTGTGTCAGGCTGGTCCTTCAGTGCCTCCTCTGCCGTCTCCACTCACACTCTAATTCAGCAGCGCATGGGCAGCACCAAGGTAGGTCCCCTTTTACTACATACGAACCTTTGGCCAAGACTAAAGCTGGAGGAGCAGGAATGCTGAGGGCAGTCGGAGTCCCCCTGAGCCGAGCGGGTACCTCCTGGGCTGCCAGGATGCTCTCTGCTTCAGAGGTCCCTGTAACCTTTTGCGTGTGTGAGTTTGTCCCCCACGGCTCACACAGAGCCGGTGCTCGGGCAGATGGGCACCCACACCTTCCCCAGAAAGCCCAGAGCCTGCAGGTTTGGACTTTGACTTGCATTGGACATTGAGGCTGAGCCTCCAAGAGCAAACCAGAAGCTGCTTCCCCCAGAGACTCTGCCCAGGTACCTGAGGAAGGCTGCTTTTTCATTTCTTATGCATCATTTTTGTGTGCAAGACCTTGTGCAAGGGCCTGGGCTGTTGCTTTCAGGAGCCTCAGCCTTGCAGGTAGCTATGAAATGGGGCTGAGCAAGAGAAGCTCCCACCCAGTTGACCTCTGCCAGGCTGAATACCGAGTCTGCTCGCGCCGGGCTGCTCTGGCAGAGCTCGGAGGGTTTTATCCTCCAGCCCTGGCCCTGTGCATCCCAGAGCTCTGCCAGTCAATAGGATCTCCTGGTGTCGGACAGGGATTCTTACCGGCTACAGCCACAGCAAAGGACCATGAGGAAAAGGGCAGTGACATGGTAGGTGGGGACCAGCAAGTCTTCGAAAACCATCAGAGTGTTGAGTGAGGATGCTGATGAAGTCAAAGAGGTCTCCAGCTTGGTGTCTGCATGACCTGGACTGCGATGTGCTCATCACTGCATGGACCGAACTGAAAATTGATGGGAAACTGCTTGTTTCAGGTTAAAAAGTTGCGCTTGATGTTAATTTTCATTGCCTCAGGGTGGCTTGCTTGGCTCTGAACCTCTTTGAAATGATTGGGTTCAGGTGGACCTCAGGCAGGGGAAGTGGAAAATCCAGAGCCATCCTCTAAAGCCATCTCTCTGTTTGTGTCTTCTGGCTGGTTTCCCAGCAGGTCCGGGGCTGCCTCCTGCCCTAGGGGCGAGTGCGCTTGCTCAGACAACGCTGCACATCTCCCACGCTGGACCCAAGAGTGCTGGACACATTCTGCTGGGGAGTAGCTCTGGGGAGTAGCTCTGGGGAGCCAGGCTGGGCTGAAGGCACTGGACAGACCCTCCTGGCTGCTCCTCTCTCACAGCTGCAGCAAGTTTGAGAGTGCTCTGCCTGCCCCATCCCTGCAGAGCACCAACCTCCTCAGGACCCGTGGGATTTGGTTGGCACTGGGAAGCCCAGGGACGGTGGCCGTGGGGACCAGGGCCTCAACTCAGCTCTGCGCTGCCCCTCTGCACGAGCTCTCCCTCCTCCTGCCTCCTCCACCCCAGCTGCTGGGTACAGATCGCTTCTCACCTGGTACAAAACTTAACACCTGTGGCCCTGGTTCAGTCTGTGGCTCAAAGGTGCTTCTGATCTCGGACAGGAGGTGGGAACTCGCTCGACCATTGCACAGACACATGTGTGCAGTGGTGCTGCCGCAGTCACTGCTGGTGCAGTGAGCAGGCTTTGCCCTTGCTGCCACCAGCACCAAGACAACTGTGTCGGGTGATGTCCGTGTGCCGGACACTGAGAGGGAACCCAGAGGTTTTTGAAACCAGCCCAGAAATGCCCTGGGAGTCAGCCTGCATCTATCGTGCTTCTGCTTCCCCCTGAATTCCAGTCCTCTGACATGCTTAGATCAAACCTGATGACCCAAATCTGACTGCAGCAACTGAGAAGAACAGTGACCTTCCGAAACGAGCTGCTGAGCCAGCCCCGGAGAGCAGGCGCATCTGCTCCAGGCCACCCCGGGCCGCTGCACCCAGCCAGGCCGTGGAGAGGAGCAACCAGGCAGCACCAAAACGTTCCACGGGGTTTAATTCAATTACTTTTCCAAGCAGTGTGTAGCACCGCTGACACCGTCACAGCATCCCGTGGCAGCGAACAGCTCTGGAAGCTGTGGCCAGCCACCTGTGTGAAACAGCTTAGAGGGCTCGAGCCAGCAGCTAATAAACATGTGTGCAACGTGCAAACCACCCACGCCTCTGCAACGGGCCCCACCGAGGGGGCAGAGGTCACCCCATCCCTGCCCCTCACCAGAGCACTGGGAGCAGGCTGATGGCTGGTTGCGGAGCCTGGAGAAGTGCCCCTTAGAGATAGGTGGGCTGTGCGGTCAGCGGGGAGCTGCCTTCACAGCCGGCTACAGGTGGAGGCAAGCAGGGGAGGGAGCGATGGAGGGAAGGCACGGGAAAGGGCATGCATCCCTCCTTCCTCCTGTTTTCCTCATTAGAAGTGTGGAACTGTTTGAGGCTGCAAGGTGGCAAGGGAGTCTGGGATTTGTGGGATCTCACAGCCCTGCAGGAAGGCAGGGATGTGACCCCAGGTGTGGGGCTGTACAGGCATTCAGCGCTTGCTGCAGCCCTGGGCACCTCTCACACCCCCTTCCCAGAGCTGTCAAAGGTTGCCAGCCAAAAATGAGGCAAACCAGATATTCTAAAGTGAAGAAACCAGGAAAACTCTTTTCACTTCAAGGTCTCTGACTTGTAGCCCCTGCATCAAGCAGCTGCCATGGACAGAATCTCAAATTGTTGCCCCAGACAGGTCTCGTTCAATTAAAAGCCTGAGCAAGAAGGATGTTACCCCAGCTGTTCATCTTCCCAGGCAATGTCTGCCAGTGTCTGGGCCAGGGAGATGTGTTGACAGTGCTGCAAATCCCATCCCTGCTGCCATCACGTTCCCCAGGGAGGCCAGCGCTTGCTGTGCTTGGTGCTCTGAAAACCCGGCCACTCTACGTGCTGACCTGGGGTGTGGATGTTGCACAGATGGGTTTTTCCATGGCCTGGTGACACTTTCCCAGCCTCGCTTCCCACCATTCAGGGTAGCCTGAAGGGGAGTGGAGTTACAGATCTTGCAAATCCAACATGCTTTGGTCAGTGGTGCGGGAAGAACCATCCTGAGCCCTGCGACCTGCTGAGGTGGGACTGGGGGCAGTGGCAGTGGCTCCCCTGGCTGAAAGGGGGCTGCCAGCTCAGGGACCCCTCTCTAGGGCTCCCACAGCACAAATCCCAAAGGAAGGAGTTCCCCTTGCACCCCTACCCCCAGCCCATCCACCATGCACAAGGGGCCCCCAGCCATCTCAGGGTCTGGAAGAAGAACCCCTCACCCTGGGGGGGTTCCCCCTGCTTCACTCTCCTGGGGGCTGCATGCCCCGCTGTTCCCCACTTGTGGAGCCCCTTTCTCCCTCCAGAGCCCGAAGGGACGGAGGGGAGGGCTGGCCCCAGAGCCCCTGCTATGTGCTGGTGGGGGTGGGGGTTTTCCAGTCCTGGGAACCAAGCATCAGCTTTTGTTGGTGAACAGAGCGTAGCTTTCATGTGAAAAGGATAGTACAGTATGTTAGTTCCTAATGAGGGGATAATAGAGTCTGATTCTCACACCCCGGGGACAGCGAGGTGACAGCAGCACGGGAGAAGGGTATTTAACACCTTCGCCCTGGGAACCTTTTCCCTTCACAGTCGGAGTCCTCTGGCCTTGCCAAGAGTGGGGAGGAGGAGGAGGAGCGTGATCCAGAGCCTTTGTCCCCGGTTCCCTCTCGCGCCCCGATGCCATCCCATCAGCACACGTGGCCTCATGGAAGAGCCTGGGAAACAGCTGGCCAATAAGTCAGGATCCGGCCCTCCATCACCAGCTCATGGTGTCAAAATCCCCTCATCTGTGGGCACTGCGGGGGGAGGCTGTGGGTCACGGTGCCTGGTGGGGATGCGGTGTGTGGGGAGGGGACAGTGAACCCCCTCAGCATCTGCCATCCAGGTGATGGGTGTCTGCATTCCCATGGCTGCCACCTCCCTCACTGCCTGTGCCAGGAGTGGGGCTCATGGTGTCACCTGGGACATCCTCGGTGGACCAGAGTTCAGGAGCAGACACGTCCCTTTCCCACGATGGCTGAGGAAGGGGACAAGCCCTGTGAGTGTGCGGCACCTGGGGACAGCCCTGTGTGTGACCATAGTGCTGTCAGCCAGTGCCGTGCCAGCCCAGGGTCCCACATCCAGATTGGTGGTGTCATTTTCTCAGGGTGACAGTGTCCTGCGAAAGAAGCAGCCCCAGCTCCCAGGTGAGGTTTCACACAGCCCATCGCCTGCCTGGTGACAGGAACCGCAGTGCCAGGCACAGCTGGAGCTTCACCAGGGCAGCTGGGAGCCTCCGCAAGCAGCGTGCTGCTGCTGCCGCTCCTGCTTTTCTTGTTGCAGGGACCTGAGCTGGATTAAACCCCTGGCTGCTGTATTTATTGAGGGGGTTCAATTCAGAGTGCCCGTGTGGAAGATGGAATGTCCTCGGAGCAGGAGAGACCAGTTTTGCAAAATTCCACCCCCATGGGATGCCAAATTACAAGTGTCCTCACCTGGACTCTCCGCTCCAAGCCTTTCAGATCACACCAGTTTCCCACCTCAGCAATCCTAGAAATGGCAGATGTTTGGTGTACCCCTTTCCTGGGTGACCTCTTTCTTGCTGAGGTTGCCTGTGGGAAACCACCAGCTCGCGAGTCCCCAGCGAGCCAGAGCCGCCTGTCCTCACTTTGCTGCTCACACTGTGTTGCACTCAGGTGTGACAAGGGATGCTGCCAAGTGGCAGCTGAGCTACACTGGTGCCAGCAGCTCAGCCGTGTCCTCTCCACGTGGCTGGGTCAAACATTAGAGCATCAGAGGGGCTGGGGTACAATCTGTGCTCAGAAATGGACAACTCTCCGCAGCCAGCTCTCCGCAGCGGACAATTGCAGGACAACTCTACACAGATAACTCTGCAGGGAGAACTCTACGTGGGAAGGATTAGGGTTAGGATTAGGGTTAGTGTTAAGAGCTCTACATGTAGAGCTGTCCTGTGGAAAGTTGACCATAGAGAGTTTACCATGTAGAGTTGTCCCATGGAGAGTTGGCAGTGGAGAGTTGTCCTAGACCTTCTGTGCCTGCTAGAAATAAGATAATGAGGAATTACTGTAATTAATGGCCAAAGTCCGTATACAATAACATGGGGGGGGCTGAGTCCTGCAGCACTCGCGAGGTTTTGCCAGCTCACCATTGCCATAGCCCTCCTGGGCACTCAGGTGATCCATAGGGCATCTTCAAGCCATCATGTCCCTTTCTGTTGACTTATGCCCCTCCTTGCTCCCAGTAGTGCCTAACTTCATTGCTTGGCTTTCTGGGGCTCCTTTGTGCTCTTTTCTTTCTCCCTCATTCTTTAAAATAGCAGGACACCAGCTTCAGCCTCAGCGGGTTTTCCAGCAGCACGGCTTGAAGGGCGGACGTGCTCTTGGTTTGCAGTGACACAAAGCTGGTGGTGATGCTTCCCTGTCCTCCCCAGTGGTGTACAGACCTGCAGGCACACTGGGAAGCCCCTCTTGGGTGACTGGGACCAAGTTGTCCTCTGCTCCCCAGAAAACCCAGAGGAAAACCAAGAGTGGGATTTCAGAAAGAGGCAGGCTTTGGGTTGGATCCTTCCACAGAGAACTCTGCATCCCAGGGCTCGTCACCTCCCCCCGCCTGCTGAGCTTCAGAGATTTCTGGGTCAAACAAAAGTCTGGGAGCACCTCTGCTTCCCTGGGGAGACAGAAAATGGGGTCAAGCCCAGTCTTCCTGCTGGGGGGGTTGGGATAGGGGAGGCTGGGAAAGCAGTTACTTAAGACCAACTGAAATGTCACAGTGAGGTGTGATGATGGTCAGGACCTGCGCGTCAGCATCGCAAAGCACTCAAAGAATGAGAATCTGACATTTTGCTTCTCCATTGGGTTATTTTTAAATATTCAAATCTTTAAACCTCTGGAATGAGGTACCCAAACCATAGTCCAGGCTTGGAGAGGGCAACCAGCAGCCCCAGGCCAGGAGAGTGATGGAAATGGGGAAGAATTTCCTCTACTGAAATATGGGCCCTGAAGTCCAAAAACCAAATGGGTCTGAAGACAGATCTTATGGGCTGTGCTGTAAGGCATCACGTTAAATATTTCCAGGATGATAAGTTGGAGAGGCAGTGAACTTTCCTAAGGCGCTGCACAGACACGTGGGCAAGGCAGGGTCATGGTCCCTCGTCATCAACGGGCAACTGGAGGACAGGCTGAGAGAGCTGGGGTTGTTCAGCCTGGAGGAGGCTCCAAGGAGACCTTGGAGCAGCCTCCCAGTACCTGAAGGGGCTCCAGGAAAGCTGGGGAGGAACATTTTGCAAGGGCCTGTAGAGACAGGACAAAGGGGAATGTCTTTAAATTGTAAGGGGGAAGATTTAGATTAGACATTAGGAAGAAATTCTTCACACTGAGGGTGGGGAGGCCCTGGCCCAGGTTGCCCAGAGCAGTGGTGGCTGCCCCATCCCTGGAGGTGTTCAAGGCCAGGTTGGATGGGGCTTGGAGCCCCCTGATCCAGTGGGAGGTGTCCCTGCCCATGGCAGGGGGTGGAACTGGATGGGCTTTGAGGTCTCTTGCAACCCAAACCATGATTCTATAAAAGCCAGATTTGGGGCTATCATGGAGTGGGTGTTGCCTGGCTCTCCTTTGCACTGGGCTGACACGGTGCAACTGGTGCCTCTTCAAGCCATACTCCCTCAGGTGCTGCCCCGGTGGTGCAGGTCCCGTGATGGGGAGCGGAGAGAAGTGATGGCAGTGGCATTGCCCACTGTACACCCAGCTGCACAGCTTCTTCTTGGGCTGCTCCAGCCCAGCCCCATCCTTCAGGGAGAGGAGCAGCAAGTGGTCCCCTTGCTGGCCCAGAGTCAGGTGGGTGGGAGCAGGTTGCCCACCCTGGTACGTGAGTGGGGTCGCATTATCACTGGGCCCAAGGGGCATCTTTCTGGGTCAACCTGCGCAAGCCTGGTTGCACCAGAGGAGATGTTTTCCAGCTGAGATAGCCTGGGCTGAGAAGCAGACATTCCCTTGCTCGAGTGTGCCGAAATGTTTAATTAGAGTTTAACAGCAGCCTGGGAAAAAGGTGTCTTGTCATATTTCTGGGCTGCGTTTTGTTGTTGAACGGCGAGCCCTGTATGAGCAGAGCCAAGGGAGCCCTGCTGCACAATGAGCTCTTTATGTGCCTCTCCCCACGGCTCGCCCCGACCCTGAACTTTCCCATTAGCTGTTGGCGCAGTGCCCTCACGCATGTGCCCAGGAGGGAGCCGGAGCCGGCACAGCACGGGCGTTGGAGCACACAGCAATGCAATAGTTTCTCCTCTGCTTTTTGGGTTGGTGTTGCAGGAGAGGGGACGGTGCAGCGTGTCCAGAGGAAAGGACATTCCACTGGTGCGCTTGGATATTCGGATGAGTCCAAGCTGCCCTGCACTGAAGAAGGCTCTGGCGTGTGGCTACAGGGATGCAACGTGCTGGCCGTACATGTGGCAGAACTCTGGGATGCAGCAGGATGGCGCCTCGGGACACGGCGCTCACCTGTGAGCACCCCGCACCCAAGGGCTTCTGAAGATGCTGGCCACATAGATCAAAGGCCACAAAAAGCAAGTGCAGAGGAGGCCACGGAGGTGATCCGAGGGCTGGAGAACCTCCTGT
Organism: Neomorphus geoffroyi; assembly: GCA_033558235.1. NCBI lineage: Eukaryota > Metazoa > Chordata > Aves > Cuculiformes > Neomorphidae > Neomorphus > Neomorphus geoffroyi. Next base: position 12,168,061 of record JAUMJM010000014.1, read on the forward strand.
ATGAGGACAGACTGAGAGAGCTGGGGTTCTTCAGCCTGGAGAAGAGAAGGCTCTGGGGAGACCTTAGAGCAGCCTCCCAGTACTGAAAAGGGCTCCAGGAAAGCTGGGGAGGGGCTCTGGATCAGGGAGTGCAGGGACAGGATGAGGGGGAAGGGTTTGAAGCTGAAAAGGGGAAGATTAAGATGAGATCTTAGTGAGAAATGTTTTGCTGTGAGGGTGGGGAGGCCCTGGCCCAGGGTGCCCAGAGCAGCGGTGGCTGCCCCATCCCTGGAGGTGTTCAAGGCCAGGTTGGATGGGGCTTGGAGCCCCCTGATCCAGTGGGAGGTGTCCCTGCCCATGGCAGGGGGTGGAACTGGATGAGCTTTAATGTCCCTTCCAATCCAAACCATTCCATAACTCTATGATTCTTGGACCCCAGCATGGACTCAGACCTTGATCCCATCCCTCTCCCCTCGCACTAGGAAGGGAAGATGCTCATCCCCATCTGGCTGGTGGAACCTGGTCACCCATGTGGTCCCTGGGCAGTGCAGCCACTGTCCATGAGGGAGCTGTGGAGGAATGCGAGGAATGGAGCACACAACTTTTTTCCACAGCTTCAGCTTCGCCTCCACAAAGAGCCCATCAGCATTTTCCACTCACAGGTATTTTGTTCTGCAGGGTGAAATTAAAGTTTTGCCACCACTCCCAATGTCTTGTTCATCAAGAAAAGAGCAAAGCTAGGTTTGGTGGGGCTGAATTACTCCTCTTTCCATATGTTCCAGCTTCCTCTCCTCCAGTTGGCCACCAAAACAGCAGAAAGCAAATCCCTTGGGTCCAGCAAAAGCCTAAAAAAAGCCACATGTTTATATGCATTTATTACCCCTTTTTACCTCTTTTTTTTGTGTGTGACACAAGCGTCCGATGCTCTGGATTAGCTCCCGAGGCCCCCACTGCAGTGAGACCATGTGGAGGTGTTGGGGCCCTGCAGGAACACTCCCACGTGTGTCTGTCACCGCGGTGACCTCCATGTTGCCAACACGCTGGGGTCACATTAGTGTGGCTGGGAGGTGTCGGGCTGAGAACGCAGGGAATCAATGCATGAGGGCTCCTGGGGTTTCTCCTTGCTCCAGCAGCAGTAGCTCCTCTCCTGGCCTGCTGCCAGCGGTTTTCTGCGCGTAGGTCCCAGTTAGCAGCTCACACAGCTTCTTTCCGAGCCTGTTTTGGGGGCTGCTTTTGGAAAACTGCAAGAGCTGGTGTTTTTCCCTCAGTTGAAGTGCACGTGGTTATTCTCGAAGGAGAAGGCGAGCTCCTATGTGCTGGAAACGCTGCCAGAGCCCAGCAGTGCAGCTTCCCCCTCTGCTCCCCCATGGGGTGAGCGGCATCACCAAGGTCAACCATTTCATCGGATGGTAAGAGCCTTCCAAAGGTGTTTGGCATCAGCCTGGTCCTCACTGAAATCCCTGCTTTTTCCCAACTTGTTCTACCAAAAGCTCCCCTGTGACCCTGGGGACCTTGTGGCAGCACATGGCCCATGCACCCTTGTTCACGGTGTGTCCTACAGCCATATCAGTCCAGTTTGAGACCCAGAGGTCACTAGCATTGGTCCCACCCTTGCCAGGGTTTGTCTAGAGAAAAGGATGCTGGTGGGATGGATTGGGAATGTGGTCCTGGCTGTTAAACTTGCTCCCTAGCATCTGTCTTTCCCTCTGTGCGGCTCCGGGTGTGCGGCAGCGTGGGCAGAGGCTGCTGCCTTTGCTCAGGGCTGGTAGGTGATGCCATGGAGGAGCTGTGAGAACCTCCCACTGCTCCTCCAGGCGTGGTGATAGGGATGAACTGCAGCAGGGACCACCCCAGACTGCCTGGGAGGATTGTGCAGAGGGTCCGACTGTCACTGAGTTCACTGGCATGACATGTCATTCCACCGTGAGGTCCTAGCAGAGCCACAAGACCAGCAGCACTGCGGTCCCCTCCATCGCTGCTCCATTTGTCAGGAAGCTTCCTGGCCCCGGTGGCCCTGCGAGATAAGCAGGGTCTGCTCTGACCACAACTTTCTTCTCAGCAGCCTTGGCCTGTGTTTGAGCTAATGCAGGGGAGAGCAAGGGGGTTTTGTGCTCTCCGTGAGGTAGATCTTGAGCTGCAAGGAGAGCAAAGCCTGGGAAGGCTGAGCACCTCCATCAGCAGAGGCTGCTTGGAATGCCAGGCGGTTCACGGGCAGGTCTGCTCCTGACCTGAGGTCTCTTCTGATGCGGTGACCCTCCATTCGGAGTCATCCCCACCAGGGCTGGTGGGCAGTGCCAAGGTGGCACTCTCCTTGCCAGCCCAGGGCACCTCCCAAGCCACAGCTTGTTCCCAGAGCCGTTCTTGGCCAAGCAAGGGGTTTGCAGCCCTTTTGTACCCAGTCAGGGTAGGATCCGGCCTTCACGCCCAGCTCCTTCACTGCCCCCTCTGTGCCTGGGGGGTGACAGTGTTTGGAGCCATCCCACGCTCACAGGGACTACCCCGAGGTGAGAAACAATGCCAGGTTTTACAAGCTTCTTGTCGGGCTCTTGCACTGCTGCCATAGGTTGCCCAAATGCCCAGATAAACCAGTGGCCCGTGCTCCGGGGACACTGTGAGTCCCTCAGCCCCAGCCCGAGCAGTGAGGGCTGAGCCGGGGACCCACACACCCCCGTCCAGCGCCAGCGGTGCAGCCAGCCTGGCCAGGGGGACAAGGAGCTGCTGCAGGAGCAGCACCACAGCAGCCCACCCATCACCGTCGCAGTGGGCCCAGGGTCCTGGGTGGACAGTTTTGTGCCAAACATGCCCAGGGTGTGACCTGTCAAACCTCACAGAGAGCTGAGGTGCAGGATGGAAACCATCGCCATCAGCGGGAGCCCTGCAGGAGGTTATTTCCCCACCGTCCCCAGCATCGCTCCTTCCTCTTCTGCTCTGCAAAATGTCAAATCTGCTTCCAACCACTTTCCATCGGCGTGCGGGTGTGTTTGCTGCTGTCTGAGCCTCACAGGGCTGCAGCTCCGGGCTGGAGTTGGAGTTTTAGACCACCTTGTGTGCGGGATGGGGGAGCCCTGGGCTGGCAGGTCCCTGCCAAGGTGCTGCCAGAGCTTTTTTCCTTTTCTTATCCCCACCACTTGGGTGGGACACAAATGGGTTTGCTCATGGGCTGTCTCTGCTCATTGTGGCTTTTTGATGTATGTCTGAGCAGAAGCACAGGGCACAGGTATGGGTTTGCTCTTATGGGGTCACTGGAAGGCTGCCACCTGCTCAGATCCTCCCCAGAGGTAGAATCATGGAATCATTAAGGCTGGAAAAGACCTCTAAGCTCTCCCAGTCCAGCCATCAGTCCAACCCCACTGTGCCGACTGAACAATGTCCTGAGTGCCACAGCCACAGCCTTTTTGAATCCCTCCAGGGATGGGGACTCCACCCCTGCCCTGGGCAGCCTCTGCCAGGGCTTCACCACTCTGTCAGTAAAGGAATGTTTCCTAATATCCAATCTAAACCTTACCTGGTGCACCCTGAAGCCAGTGAATATATTTCAAACCCTTTGGTTGTGGGTGAAAATAGAATGAATGAAAAGGACCAGATGGGGGTTGCAAAATCCAAGAGTTTGAAAAGGCTGTTGGAGTGACAACAGGATTTGGAAGGGCACTGAAGGGAGAAGTGGCTTCACTGTGGGGTGATTGGTGATGAGCTCTGAGAGGGTTACGCAGGGAAATGGTCTTGGCATTGTGATGCAGGGTGGAAACTGGCAGGACAAGAGAGCCCAGATGGAACAAGTGAGCAAGAAGTGAATGAACTAGAGGGCATCGAGCAAGAAATGCCTGCCAAGGTGGAAAGGAGGAGCGCAAGGGAAATAAAAAAGCAGGGAAGAGCATGGTGTTGAATACACATGGAAGTGGTTGGAGTGGGAGCGATCAGTGTGGAGGTGAAAGGAGTGGAGTGACCAGACTGGAGATGATGGTAGTGGGGCTGGTCAGAGTGGAGTGGCCAGACTGGAGATAACTGGTGTGTAGAGAGTGGGGTGACCAGGTTGTACATGATGGGAATGGGGTGGCCAGGTCAGAGGTGGGGGCAGTAGAAGCCTCCATCAGGGGGTTGGTGCTGCCCAGGTGAGAGGAGGAGCCACTCTGCAGGAGACCCTCCAAAGCACAGGCAGGAGTTTGCTGAGCCAGCAGACACCAAGAGTCTCCCAGGATGTCCACGAGCTTCCTTCCTGTGCTGCCAAGAATGCTGCTGCCCTTTCAGCATATTTATCTCAGAGTGAGAAGGAGCTGATCCCAGCTGGGCACAGGGGTCGTGCCACCCACAGTCTCCCCTACTGCAGATGGGGCTGTGCTTGGGGAGAGGAGCCCCAGCTCTGCCATCACGAGGGTCATGCATGGTGATGAGTCATGCGAGCACCGTGCCTGGTTGGGCTTTTCCTGGATTTGGTGGACAGTAACAGGCAGACTGAGCCCCAAAGTGTGTCCCTCCATCAGCTGGTGAGCCATCCGAGGGTCCGCGATCTTGGAGCTTTTCTTTATTAAACTAATGATTCCCATCCAAGGCCAGACTGAGAGAGTTGGGGTTGTTCAGCCTGGAGAAGAGAAGGCTGCGGGGAGACCTTAGAGCAGCCTCCCAGTACTGAAAGGGGCTCCAGGAAAGCTCTTGATCAGGGAGTGCAGGGAATCCAGGGATTCCATGAGGAGCAGGTCTGGAGGCAGTTGGACTCGATCTCTGGAGCAAAGGATCTGTGGAGGGAACTGGAGTCCTCAAGTGCAGGGAAGCCCCTGCCCGGGCAGTGCAGAGTATGATGGTGGGTTTGATTTGAGCAGAGTTTAAGCTTCTGCTTGAAAATTAAAGCGTCCAGCTGTCCTGGCTGTGGGGAGCACAACACCCGGCACGTCCCAACCGAGGGGCCAGATCTGGCACCCCTGGCTGTGTGCGGTCAGGGGACGAGCCACTGTGCTGGAGCTGGCTCATCTGTGTGGGCTCTCCCAAACTTCACCCAATCCATCCCAGTGAGGGTCTCCCTGCTGGACGTGCTGCCTGGAGGGACAGACAGACACTGTGGTGGGAGCTGGGGAGGGGAGAGCAACAAGGATGTTGAAGGGGCTGGAGCACAAGCCCTATGAAGAGCGACAGAGGGAGCTGGGGTTGTTCAGCCTGAAGAAGAGGAGGGTCAGGGGAGACCTTATTGCTCTCTACAGCTACTTAAAAGGAGGCTGTAGTCAGGCAGGGGTTGGTCTCTTCTCTCAGGTGGCTGGCGACAGAACAAGAGGACACGGTCTCAAGCTTCATCAGGGGAAGTTTAGGCTCGATATTAGGAAAAAATTCGTCACTGAAAGTGTGATTGGCCATTGGAATGTGCTGCCCGGGGAGGTGGTGGAGTCACCATCCCTGGGGGTGTTTAAAGAGAGATTGGATGAGGCACTTAGTGCTGTGGTTTAGATGACGAGTAGGTGTTGGTGTTGGGTCATAGGCTGGACTCAAAGGTGATGATCTCAAAGGTCTTTTCCAGCCTTGTGGTACTGTGACACTGTGATACTGTGCATCCACGGCCATTCCCAAAGGGACAGGTTTGCGGTGGGGTGGCCAAGCAGGCCTGTGCTGGCCCGCAGGTGGGTGCTGGGTTTGTTACCTCTGCAGAATGCTGTGTTCCCTTTCTTACCCCACCACGGCTGGCGGCACAGCCCGGCTCTGCTGCCCTTTGGGCCCAGCCTGGGGGACAGCCCAGACCAGGGACAAGCCCATCCTGGGAATAAGCCCAGCCTTAGGGTGAATTCATCCTAGGGGTGAGTCCCACCTGGGGGCGAGCCCAGCCTGAGGATGAGCCCAGCCTGGGGATGAGCCCAGTCGTGGAGTGGAGTGAGCCCAGCCCAGGAACGACCCCAGCCTGGGAATGGACCCAGCCTTGGGGTGGGTCCATCCTGGGGGTGAACCCAGCCTTAGGGTGAGGCTGGTCCAGGGATGAGCCCAGCCTGAATGGTAATCTCAGGATAGGGCCTAATCTCTTCCTCATATCTAATTTCAGACTGGGTGCTAATCCTAGGCAGGGTACTGAGCCCAGGTGAGTTAACCCTGAGCGCTGAGCCCAGTTTGGATGCCAAACCCAGCCCAGCTGGGCTAGGATGCTGAGCCCAGTCTGGGTGCTGAGCCCAGCCCAGCCGAGGTGAGTGCTGAGCCCTGCCCGCCCCAGCGCAGCGTTACTGTGCCCATCCCCGTGGTGGGTCCCACTGTCTAGCTGAGGGGTGCACCCTGGGTCCCTGTGCCAGTTTGGGGCAGTGGGGCAGGGTCCCCATCCCTGTCTGGGGCAGTGCGACCGGGTCCTCGTGCCAGTTTGGGGCAGTGGGGCAGGGTCCCCATGGCGATGGGGCAGGGTCCCCCAAAGCCCGGCTGTTCTGGGCTGCTCTGGGCTGGGGGAGCCCCCCCCCCATCCCACCACCCCCGCCCCCCCCCCCCCGCCGTTCCCAGCCCATCCACCTTCTGTGTAGGAACTGGTTTTTCTTCCTGCGCTATTGTTTCCGCTGGATTGGTTCGATCGCTCCAGGCCTTGCTCAGATTTCCTTTCTCACGCTTTTTTTTCCCCCTCCATCCCCGTTTTCTGCCTCCCCTCTCTTCGCCCCAGTTAAAGCTGCAGGCGCTGCCGGCGGGGTGGGGGGTTCGCTGCTCGCTGGGGCTGCCCGGGACCGGGGCCCGAGCTCCCAAATGCTGTTGCTGTGCTGGGAGCCTGCTCTGGGCTCACTCTGCCCTGGACAGCCTGCACGCCGGGCAAACCTCCCGGGCTCGAGCTGCCCTGGTTTCCATTTTTCTGCAGCTCTGTCCACTAAATCAATTTTTTTGCTTTAATAAATGCAAAGGAGCGGCTCTGCTGCAGCCCTGGTGCCCGCTGAGCACTGCACAGGGCTGGATAACAGGGGTCCCCCTGGGCACTGAGCCAGCGCGGCACCACGTCCTTCCCACCATGCTGCCAGCCAAGCTCATCCTGCTGGGCTTCCAGCGCTGCTGCTGAGCGGAGCGGGGTGAATCCCGGCCCTCCTGGGCCAGTCTGACCCCTGGGGCACGGAATGAAGGCCAGGCTGAGACGGGACACCTTGCACCTGGCCACTACCCCGCTGCGAGAGGGCTGCTCTGTGTCTCCAGTGCCTTCGCTGTGACGAAGTGTTCCCGGCCTCAGCGCTGGGAACCTGCACAGAGCCGTGCCCGGAGGACAGGGATCTTCTCTTGACCCCTTCGCTCCCGACTCACCACCCCATGGCCCAGGCAGAGGCACAGGCAGGGTGTCCCGGTGCCTCAGAAGATGCTGCCTTCTGCCAGGAGGTCTGGCATGCTGGCCAGGCAGGGCAGGGAGCGCGCAAATGGGATCTGGCTCCAGCTGGGCCAGGCAGCGCGTCCTCCTGGGGCCTCCACGTTGCACTGTGGGCAGACTTGGATTCCCAGATAAAAACAGAAGCTGAAACCCAGCTTCCACCTCTGCCTCCGCCCCACACCTCTCTCGGCGTTGGCACCATCCTGGGGGCACAAGCCTGTGTCACCCCTGGACTCCCCAGGAGGGTGGAGGACGAGGCAGAGGGGATGCGGGTGAGGATGCTTGTGGACCAGATGGCTGCAGAAGAGAGTGGCCACACGGCCACCTGGCGCGGGGAGGCCTCAGCACTTGTCCAGGGCTGAAAACTGCTCTAGGGAGAAGCAGAGAGCTCTGGGGGCACAGCTTCCAGCCAGACACAGCTTCGAGGGCTCGGTATGGGGCAAGGGGGGAAATTCTGCCATGCGTTACACAGAGGGTCCCAGGTCCTCAACCAGAGGAGGGGCTGCTGCCAGGGGAAGCCAGGAGTGGGAAGAAGGGTGACTGTTTGCTTAATATGTAATAAAGATCATTTCCTAAAACATGTCTAGCACCGGGAGCAGAGGATGGGGCCCTGGGTACAGCTGCGTGTTCAGCCAGGAGGAGGGTGCAGCAACAGGGCTGGGGCTTCACATGCAGTGCTGGGGTTTGTTGGGACCTGGATAAGGCAGGAAACTCGGCTTCCAGCAGGGCCGGTGTGCATTTGGGTAACGAAGAGCAGTGCCTGACTGTTAATGAGCTGAGCGCTGGGCTCGTCTATAGACAGAAAAGCTTCAGTCCTTTGCAGTCGCCAAGGTCTGGCTCTCACAGTCAGAAAATCTATCGCCGCACCCTTTCCATTTCTGGTGCCAAAATGTGATGCTTCTGGAGGTCTGGGGGATGCCAGATTTCCACCTGCATTTTAGTTTTCAGGTACAACCCTTTAGAATATGAGCCCGGGAGGGGTTAACCCTCATGCCAGAGGTGGATCTTCTATGCTATAAAGCACATTTATGCAGACGGGAAGGCAGGTGCTGGCACAGGGCTGGAGGAGCAGAAGCACCAGCGGTCGGGCAGGCAGGAGGGTGGGAAGGGACTGCTTGCCCACCGGCCCCCCGGCAACTCCTGGCACAGAGCTCACCCTAAAACGAAGGCTTCGGGGATGCTGCGTTAACCTCATTGTGAGGCAGTTATTACTAGTTTGGCTTTGTTATTAAACTTGCTGTAAGCACTGGGAGCCTGTCCCGCAGCAGCACCCCGCTGTGCTGGGTGCTGTATAAACAGGGCTTGCGGCCGTGGTGAAGGTTGGGTCAAGGGTGCTGTGGCAGCTCCAGCTTCTTGGCAGGGCTCAGCCACCACCTCTACAGCTCATGGCCCAGCTGGGAGGGAAAATGAGCAAGTGAGACTTGAGACGGCTGCACGGCAGCTGGAGGAGACAGAGGGACCCAGGGAGGGGGGTTGTGTGCAGCGGGAGTGGGGGGTGGAGCATCATTTTTTTTTCCCCTGGGAAATTCAGTTTTGCATGTGGGTTTAGGTGTGATGTCGGGTGAGGTTCTCATCACTGCAAAGGCCTTGAGGTACCAAAAAGGGCTTTTGGTGTCGCTGACGATTAGGCACTGACTACCCACAGCAGCGTGACGGCGAGGCGGCAGTGGGATGGGGTTTGTGGTTAGGGAGCTGCAACCGTCTGCGCAGTGCTCGAGGGAGCACATGTGTGCAGAGAGGAGCAAAAAGCAGAGATCTCAAACTGCTGGTGCTGTCCCTGCCCAATGCTGAGCCCACTCTGGCAGCCCCCAGGTGTTATCTGGGGATGTGCTTGTGCTTCTCTCCCTCCATCCCTGCCCTTCTCCAGGGCAGACCCCTCCAAACCCCAAATCCTATCCTTTTCTCTTACTCAGAGCTGCAAACTGGCAGGGGAAAATGGAGAGGGAGATACCCTGGAAGGGAGCCAGCGGGAGCTGAGGTGCCCACAGAGCCTCCGAGGCTCCATCACCTCTGACCTCTCATTCTTGCTACCTCCCCAACCTCGTGCCAGCTCCGCTAATCTGCCCGTTTCAGTGCCAGTGGTTCATGCTCCCAGACAGAGAGGCAGTTCTAACTGTCAGGTGAGCTTTTCCCAGGGCTTATGCAAATGATACTAATTAAAGGCATTCTTATCTGTTCGATTTCCCACACCTTTTGCCTCCAAGGAGGATAGAAAACTTCATGTTTTAACTCCGTATTTCATGGCAGTCGGAAGGACTGCCTAGGGAAAGCGTTGGGAAACACAGCAGGTCACTCCTGATGAGAAGAGCTGGCTTATGCAAGTGTTGAAACACTTTATTATGCATGAGAAACCTTCCAGAAACAGATGACTAATAGCAAAGTGGGAGCAGAGAAAGCAGTGGGAACGCCGTACCAGGCTGGCATGGGATCCCATGTCATCTTACCAGCTTAGCAGGGTTGGGCTAGGTCAGCACTTGCCTAAGAGACCTCTCAGAGTACCTGGCTGGTGATGAGGGAAGTGATGTTAATGATTCAATAAACAGAGCCCTTCCCTCTCTGTGAACCAAAATGCCCCTGTGCGATGCCAGGAACCCACCAGCAGCCCTGAATTCCCACTGACAGCACATTGCTTGACTTGGAGGGCCTTAAAGATCATTGCACAGGCAGGTATAGTGGGGGATGCCTGGATTGCAATCCCGTGTGCACCGTCGCAGTCCATCTTCCGGAGTGGCTCTCGCTGTATTGCTGGCAGACAGGGCTACCCACGTTTCGGTGGCTGCTCAAGACTGCTGTGTGCACAAAGAGTCATTGCTCCCTGGAAGGACTGGGCTAACACAGCCCTGCATCTCATCTGCCGCTTGGGTGGGTTTGCTGGTACCCAAAGACAGGCATGAGACCGTTTGTAACAGAGCAGGAGCAGCAGTGCACACCTTTACAGGTCCCAGGTATGGCAGATAAGGTCAATGAGAAAAGCTCTTGGCATAAAGGGGAAGGGAAACAGCCCGGGCAGCTGCTTTATGAAAATCCTCAGCTCACCACTGCTCTGCACCTAGAGCTGGCCTTTGGACCCGCAGGGTGTGGGAAGATCTGCCGGGTCGAATTCCTGAGGTTTCTGCTCTTTGTACAAGGACCTTGAAGACGCTGCAGGGCAGAGAGGAACCTTGCCCACAGCGTTGCTGGAGGAGAAGGGGAGGGTCTGAAGGTCAAAGCTAGAGACTTGGGAAAAGCATTTGAACATGTACACGTGAGAAGATTGTAGAATCATGGAATGTTTTGGGTTGGAAGGGACCTCAAAGCCCACCCAGTCCCACCCCCTGCCATGGGCAGGGACACCTCCCACTGGATCAGGGAGCTCCAAGCCCCATCCAACCTGGCCTTGAACACCTGCAGGGATGAGAATGATCAGCTCCTGACTTGTGTTTGGAATTTGCCAGGTTGTTACCTGGGTTTCTTTCACTGTCTTTCTCACCATCTGCCTCGTTTCGGGGTGTGCTCTGTTTTGGGCGATGGACAGGAGGGCTGCTGGCTGCGGCACGTGGGCACCCTGTGCTAGGGACGTAGCTGGCTGAGGCTGAGCATCCCACATGCCTGTTCCAGGGAGCTTCTAGTCTCAATAAGTCCCTGAAAGAAACTCTTGGATGCTCAAGGACTGTGGTTTCACAACCGAAATGAGAGTTGCAACCTCCATCCGGAGGAGTGGCCCTTTCACCAGATAATATCCATCTTGGAGAGAGGGAAAGACAGAAAGAAAGGGAAGAGAGTAGGCGGTGAGTAGGAAAAGAGATATCACTCCAGGTGGCTGTTGAATAGTCCTGTGATATGGCGAGCAGAAGACGCCCAGGGAATTGTCCTGACTTGAGCTGCCCTGGATTGCCCCAAAGGGTTCACGCCGGGCACTGTTGTCCGTTACAGCTGATGTCATTACACTGAGGATTTCCCAAGCCAGAAGCTCTGCAGGCAGTGGTTGTGTCTCACTGATAAAACCCCTGCCAAGGAGATCCCTCAGTGATGTTGGCCTTTGAGGTGACGTTTGTCAGCAGAGCAGATGGAAGGAGCCCTGCAAGCTCAAGAACTATTTTGGGGACAGCTCCTCTGGGCAGAGCTCAGCGTCGCCAAGGTGACTCTTGGAGCACTTGGGAAATGCAGCTTTCAGGGAGATCAAGGGAAGGAGCAAAACTGACTCCACTGTGGTCTGAAATGCTCATCTTCCACATGAGTTGTGCACCAGCCTGTGGGCCTCCAGCTGAGCTCACACCACTTTTTCTGGCCAAACTCACACCAGTTTCCAGGGCTCTCTTTGAGTCCCAAAGGTTGGTCCTGTTGTCTGTAGGACTTGAGTTTTCTTTGAGCTTTTTGGTTTCTTGGGTAGAGGCCCAGAAAGTGGATGAGATGTTGACATGGCCCCAGAGCTCCACGCTGAAGCATCCTGTCCCTCAAGTCCCAGGAGGTTTGTGCGTCACTGCTGGTGAAATCCCCACCCAGGAGGGGTGGGAGAGGCAGGGATTGTCCTAAACAACAACAAGCGACCCAGCGGGCTGCCAGGATTGCAAAAGGACCTTTCACCTGCCTTGTCCTCCTTGGCTGAGCAGACAGGGAGGGCCAGGGGCAGCTGCCAGGGTAGCTCCAGCTGCTGGGGCTGGGGACAAGCACCGCACCAGGCTTGGGGACCACAGCGGCAGAGACCCATGCCAACGATCCTGACGGTGCAATGACATCACCCCTTCTAATCCCTGTGTCACAGTTCTCAGTGGTGACCTGGTAGAACATGCTGGGCTGCAGAGTGTTCCTCTGGGAGTGGTAGATGCTGGCACGACGTCCTGGGGCAGGAGCATGTGTGTGGCATCATCATGGGTGCAGGGAGAGGGGATCACAGTGGGGACCCCAGCTTCATAGAATCATAGAATCATGGAATGGTTTGGGTTGGAAGGGACCTCAAAGCCCATCCAGTCCCACCCCCTGCCGTGGGCAGGGACACCTCCCACTGGATCAGGGGGCTCCAAGCCCCATCCAACCTGGCCTGGAACACCTCCAGGGATGGGGCAGCCACCGCTGCTCTGGGCACCCTGGGCCAGGGCCTCCCCATCCTCACAGTGAAGAATTTCTTCCTAATGCCTAATCTAAATCTTCCCCCTTCCAATTTAAAGCTGTTCCCCCTTGTCCTGTCACTCCAGGCCCTTGGATAAAGTCCCTCCCCAGCTTTCCTGGAGCCCTCTTCAGGTATAGGCTATGAGGTCTCCCCAGAGCCTTCTCTTCTCCAGGCTGAACAACCCCAACTCTCAGCCTCTCTCCACAGCAGAGGTGCTCCAGCCCTCAGATCATCTTTGTAGCCTCCCCTGGACCTGCTCCAACAGTTTCATCTCCTTCTTATGTTCATCTGACATGGGGCTACACCAGCTCCTCACCCTTGACGTGGATGTGGCGAGCAGAGCCCGTGGAGGCAGGGAGATGTCACAGCTCTCCCCCTGCCCAGACAGCCTGGGTTCGGCCTCACTGACCCTCGTGGCAGCTGGCACCGCATGGGACTCAGCGTGTCGTGCTCTCCTGGCTCTGCCCGGGCAGCTGTACGTGTGCTGTGTGGGGGCACCCAGCGCCGGCCCGGCAAGGGGCTGATTCACACGGGGCGCTGGAAGCTGGGCTGCCGTGGGAAAGCGCGCCCGCCATGGCTCCCGAGCGCCAGGATTGCTTCAGCGGGGGAGCAGCCAAGATCCATTTCACAGAGGGCAGAACAGATCTCGGCTGGGATTCACCAGTGACTCAGCGTGTGCTGGCACGGGCTGCCCCAGCGTGAGAACGCAGTGCTGCTCCTCCTCCAGGGCACGCAGCCCGCGGGGGCACCGGGGCACCCGCCGTGCAATGGGAGCTGCGGCCGGCCAGCCCCCTCCTCCCAACCCTAGCTCACCCCTCTCCTCCTCCATGGGCTGGCTCCGTGGCTGCCCTGTGAGTACACTGGCCACGTGGACAGGCAGGACATCATGAGCAGAGACTTGGCACGTTGTCCCCAGGGAGGGCTGGGGTGTGAGGCAGCAGCTGCCACCCCCACCCCAAGCTGGTCATAGGGGCTGATGGGGACCCTGAGATGTTGAGGGGGAGAAGACAAACCCACGGTTCTCGGGTCGTAACCTCTGCTCGCAGCAACTGCACCACCAGGCTGTGTCCCCAGATGCCACCATCTCCTGCCATCTCACTGCCCCAAGGATCTTTCCGTTTACATCTGCCCTGCTCCGTGGTGGCCACAACTAATCCCACCACGATGGATCTGGGGAAGCCAAATGTTCCCAAGGAGGAAAACCCCATCCCACTGCCCCACACCCCTGGGCAGTGACACTCAGATGTAGAGGCTGTGGGGAGCTGCGTCCTCAGGCAGAAGCCGAGCATCAAGCCCAAGGCCACTGCACAGCAGCCACTCAGCCCATCCTTATCCTGGTGGCAGGCTGCTCTGCTCACTCCACCTCTTCTGGCTCATTTTGGAATGGCATTAAAAAAATGAATTGCTATTTTTTATTACAGCTAATTGGCACTGCTGCTAAATGGCTTCTCTGGGTCCTGAGCCCACCCCGTGTTTTTGGGGAAGCTGAGGGTGGCAAAGGCCCGGAGACTGGGGCAATGTTGTGGGGCTCAGGACCTCACGGCAAGCGCCTGGCAGCTCTGGGAGAGTGGGAAATGCCGGGCTGCCCCTGGGCTATCAAGATCTGCCTGGCCCAGGGAGGAGGATTGCTCATAGTTTACAACGATGATGAGTTTTAGAGGAGCAGCTCAACATGAGCAGGCAACGTGCACTCGCAGCCCAGAAAGCCAACCCTGTCCTGGGCTGCACCCAAAGCAGTGGGAGCAGCAGGGCGAGGGAGGGGATCCTGCCCCTCTGCTCTGCTCTGCTGAGACCCCACCTGGAGCCCTGGGTCCTGTTCTCGGGTCCTGAGCACAGGAAGGACCCTGGAGCTGTTGGAACGAATCCAGAGGAGGCCACGGAGATGATCGAAGGGCTGGAGAACCTCCTGTATAAGGCCAGACTGAGAGAGTTGGGGTTGTTCAGCCTGGAGAAGAGAAGGCTCTGGGGAGACCTTAGAGCAGCTCCCAGTACTGAAAGGGGCTCCAGGAAAGCTGGGGAGGGCCTCTGGATCAGGGAATGCAGGAATAGGACGAGGGGGAACAGTACACTGTGTGCACCCGAGTGAGTGCCAGGAGCCCTTGCCCAGCACTCCCAGAACACTGGCACCACTGCCCAAAAGCCGTCAGATGCCCAAATGACTTCAGGCTGGGCACTAAGGTAAGCATGTTGCTTGTGGAGGGGAGCTGAGCCCGCACTCACAGGGGGTGCACGTCCATGTCCAACAGGAGGGGTTGTGGAGGAGGGTGCTGTTTGCCCCAGGGGCACCCACTGTGCCCATCCCAGGTGGCAGCTTGGTGTCCAGGTGCTTTGGGACCTCTCTGGGAACATCTGACACCCAGTGCAGCTGGTGCTGCTGCCATACCCAGGAGATGCCATCCCACGTCTCTCCCACTGCCAGGCTCAATGCCCTTCTCCATCGGGCAGCCCCCACCCCCATCGTCACTGTCACAGAGCAGTGGGCCCAGCCCCCAGGAGCTGCCCCACACCTCTGCCTGCCTGGTGCAATCCTGTGCATTCCAGCAGGCACCTTGTGAGCCATGTGAGGACTCTGGGTGGCTACCAGGGCAATGATGCCAGTGGCTCAGGGTCCAGCTGGTGCAGGCTGGGACATCCTCGAGCCTCAGAGTGTCCGCCCAGTCCCACAGCATCAGCACTGACTCTGCCATCAGAGCTAGCAGTGGCCAGAGCACAGCTCTGCTGGGCAGCAGCAGCGGGTCTGCCCCAGGGCTACACGTGACATCTGCCCTGAAAAGAGGAGCCCATGTGTCTCACTTTTCCCTCCTTATCCTTGGGCCTGTCCATACTCCTCTTTCTTTATTCTCAGCCATCTCTGAGGATGGATCCAGCCCAGCTGACGATGGGCTGCTGCTGCAGGCACAGCTGAGCTGGTACAGAGCTGAGGGAGGGGGAGGAGAAGGCATGAAAGGGAGCCAGTGAGCTCCAGTCCTCATTACTCCAGGCTGCTGAAGCCTGAGGAGATCAGATCCGATGGTACTGGGTGGCCTGGACAGGTTGTGGTGCAGCCTCCCTTGTGTGAGGCTGGCAGTGAATTCCAAAGTGACATCTCCTTACCAATCAGACAACTCCAGTGCCAGATCTGGCTCTGCAGGAACGCAGAGCCTCTGCTGCTTCCCTGGGGTTTCACCCAGTTTAATTTCCCCAGGTGCCTGGATTTGAACATGGGAGTGAGGAGGTTGCTGTGCCCTGTGCGGGGCTGGGGCTGCCAGGCATGCTCAGCCACCCGTGGTGTCAGCGCTTGCAGCTCGGTCTCAGCACGAGTGAGGAGACTCTGGTGAGCCAGAGTGATGTGCAGGGATCGGACCCACATCCGCACAAGTAGGAGGTGCCTGATGCCTGTGGCTGGGCAAATCAGGGCATTCAGCACAGGAAGGACCTGGATCTGTTGGAGTGAGTCCAGAGGAGGCCATGGAGATGATCCAGGGACTGGAGCACCTCCTGTACAAGGACAGGCTGAAAGAGCTGGGGTTTTTCAGCCTGGAGAAGAGAAGGCTGTGGAGACCTTAGAGCAGCCTCCCAGTACGGAAAGGGGCTCCAGGAAAGCTGGGGAGGGGCTCTGGATCATGGAGTGCAGGGACAGGATGAGTGGAATGGTTTTCAGCTGAAAGAGGGGAGAATGAGATGAGATCTTAGTGAGAAATGTTTTGCTGTGAGGGTGGGGAGGCCCTGGCCCAGGTTTCCCAGAGCAGTGGTGGCTGCCCCATCCCTGGAGGTGTTCAAGGCCAGGTTGGATGGGGCTTGGAGCCCCCTGACCCAGTGCGAGGTGAGCCTATGGCAGGGAGTGGGACTGGATGGGCTTTAAATTCCCTTCCATCCCAAACCATTCCATGATTTTATGATTGCTGCAAAATTCACTTTTAAAAGTGATGCAGTGGCTGCCACATCATTCAGGTGCTTTCAAGATGGCACCTTGTCCATCTCTGTGCTGTTGGGGCTGGAGCAGCGCAGCTCAGGGACCTGAGCATGAGCATCCTTTTATGGCCAAGTCATGCCCGGACTGGGGAGCATATGCTGGTTTTGTGGAGGCTGCTGGTGGAAAAAACCTCCTCTTGCTGCAGGGCAGAGCTGGGATGTGGTGGCAAACTCATTTTCAAACAAATCACCCTGCCCCCATCCTCCTCCAGGCAGCTGTGTGGGAAGAAGGCGCATCATTTCGCCTCACCATGAACCCAGTGGCACAAACCAGCAGAGCCACCGCGGGCTCACGCCAGTGCCTGGTCAGGAGGTGGAAAAACCTTTCTGGTTTCAACAGGCTTTGGAGCAAAGCCGCTGGCAGGGAACTTGTTCTGGTTGGTGAAGTTCTGCACCTCTATCCGTGTCTGCCTTGGGTGCAGCGTGCTCAAAATGCTCTGCCAGCAGAAAACAGCCCCTAAAAACATATGCCTGTTGAAAAGTGTTGCGGCACAGCCCAGCACCCAGCTCCCATCCAAGCAGGGATGGGGAGAGGAGAACGAAGCTCTCAGAGAGCTGTCTGCAATGCTCCCAGGGAGATTCAGTGCCCATCGCTTCTGGGCAAACACATTCAGCTGCTGGCAGCACCCTGGGCTCAGCCCAGGTAGCCGACTCCTTGGCAGTGGGGTTTGGGGAGCTCCTGGTGGGGGTTGGCTCCCTAGGGACCAGCCCCTGGCATGCACAGGCACTCGGAGATCTCAGGTACATTTTGGCAAACCAACAGTGGGGTAGAAAATATGACTGGGTGCTCACAGTGCTGGGGCAGAGCTGGGCGGAGCGGAGCCAGCCGAGCCCCTAGCTTGTTTTGGGGTCCCCAGCCATCCTGCACAGCTTCTGTGAGACAAGGCAGAACAAACCTTGAAGGCACAGCCTGAACTTTGGGGGTCCCTTGATGTTTTAAAGCAACCCCAGTTTCTGGTTTTTTCTGGCATTGTGTAGGACCAGGGAGCAAGGCAGCCGTACTGGCAGCTTGTCATGAAGATCACAGAGTCATGGAATGGTTTGGGTTGGAAGGAACCTCAAAGCCCACCCAATTCCACCCCCTGTCATGGGCAGGTACACCTCCCACTGGATCAGGGAGCTCAAAAGCCCACCCAGCCTGGCCTGGAACACCTCCAGGGATGGATGGCGAAGCATCATAAAGATGGGATGCCTATGAGGGGGGGTTCTTGTGGCTTGTGAACCCCCCATTTCTGTCTTCTGCCATTCTGCCCCAGTGGGACTGGCTTGGCCCCAGTTTCCCCCTGCCAAGGGACTGGGGGCTGCCCAGCTTCTGCTGGGGGTGCCCAGAGTGGGGCTGTTCACTCAGGCAGGTGATGCCTGGGGAGCACGACCACCAACTCACCAGCCTCCCCCTGTCTTTTCTTCCAGGTGTGCAACTGCGACAAGTACCTGAAGGTATCGAGGGAGAGGATGAGGCAGCTGGTGGCGGACAGCAGGCAGGCAGCAGGGGACAGCGATGCAGGTAAACAGGCAGAAGTTGAAGGCTGGGAGTGATGCTCCCACCCCAACCCCCTCCCTGTCCTCCTACTTGGGACTCACTGCCCCGGACAGAGCAGGATCATCCTGTTTGAGGTCTCTCAGAGCAGGAATGGGGTCCCCTGCTACCAACCTGCCACTGGGTGCAGACCTGCAGAGCTCTTCCAAGCCTACTTCATGCCTGGCTGAGCTTGTGTACGCCAAGCACAGCTCCCAGCCCTCTGCCCCGGCTGCCCTGTGCTGCCCTGTGAGGCTCTGGGTCATGCATGGGGTTGCCCAGCCCAGGGTGGTTTGGTGATGCGCCAGCAGTGGCTCCAGTGACAGCCCAAGGCCGTCGCTGCCTGAGGTGGAAAACTCAGCTTGGGCTGCAAATGCCTCCTGGCTGGCGCTGCTGATGTTGCCTTCCTCACCTGCACGGTGCCTCTCAAAGTAGGTCAGGCTGCAGGAGTGAGTCAGTGCCGCCCGCCCTGCCAGGCTCCGGCGAGCTCGAGGCAGCCAAGGCTCCTTCATGTCCTGCCCTGAGCTGCGTTGACGCAGGTTGCCCAGGGAGCCAGTGGACGCCCCATCCCTGGAAACATTCCAGGTTGGATCAGGCTCTGAGCAACCTGGTCTGGTTGATGTCCCTGCTGCTGCAGTGGGGTTGGACTGGATGACCTGTAAAGGTCCTTTCCAACACAAAGCATTCTATGTCTATGACTCTATGACCCCGCCTCACTCCTCGCCACGTTTTGGTGGTGCCTGACACCGCTGCAGGCACACTGGGGTGCAAATGTGCCCCTCTCGCTGCTCTGATCCAGCCTGGGCTCTGTGCTGGCCAGCGCGTGCGTCACTTGCTGTGCCTCAGTTTCCCCAGCTGCTTGACAGGAGAAAACAGTGCGAAGTGGTGGCTGCCGGGTGCTCCCAGCTGGCTGTGGCTTTGCTGGGAACCACACATGTGGCTCTGGGAATGAGGGACGTGGTGAGGCGGCTTTTCCCATGGTGCCAGCAGCCTGGGAGCGCTGTGCTTCCCAAAAGTCCAAGGCATCCTTCCCAGCGGTTTCTCGGGTGAGGGCACTGGCTGTGTGTGTACCCAGCGACCAGCCAGGCCTGTTCAGCCAGTTTTAGAGTATGGGAAATAACAATGTTGTGGTTTCTGTTCAGCCCTGTGAGCAGTTTCCCCTTTCCCCTTTGGGATGCTGGTGATGGAGCTGGGGGGGGGTCTCGCACAGCACCACTACTCCTCGTTGCAGACCTTTCAGGGACCACTTCGCACCATGTCTGCAACACCCCCTGTCCCCATCGTGTTGTGCAGCCTCTCTCTGGGTCTGTAGCATCCCTGGGGGGTTCCGTAGGGAAGGGTCCCTGTCCCAGGTGGGAGCCCTATGTTTGCTGCATCAGGCATGACCTTGTCAGGGAGCATCCTCCGATGGGGAGCATCTTCTGACACGGAGCGGTCAGGGACCAAAGGTGCCACAGGATCCTCAGAGAGTTGGGGTTTTGCTGCAACAGAGGCAGAAATAGAAGTTGTGAATCGTAGGCAAGTGGCACCTGGGCCAGAGTGAAGAGCCCTGGGGACTTCCCAGGGCGTCCCCCTGTGCCCCAGGGCTCTGGCCACCCCAGGGATTCTGTTTCTGTCTAGATTCTGTCAGGGGTCACTGGGACTGAGCGTCAGTGTGAGCTCAAGTAGGTTATCCCCAAAACATCCCATTTTGGGTCAAGTTTTATGGAAGAGAAACAGGGGAAGGGTGTGATGACAGTGTCCTGGCATCACCTGGGGGGACAGCAGTGCGACAGCCAGACAAGGGGGTTCACAAGGAAAATCTCAGTCATTTCCTGATTTCCTTCCCATTTTCCTTCTGGAGGGGGCTAATGACAGGGACCTGCTCTGCCCTCAGCTGTGGCCCAACGCATGGCACGGGCAGTTCAGCACCCACAGCCCCCAGCTGCTCACCCACACTGGACTGGCCTCTGCTGTGTGTCTCCAGCCCAGGCCGTGCCATCCCATTCGTGGATTCACCCCTTGGACCGTGGCTGGGTGCTGCTGCGTGGCAAGGAAATGCCCTTTCTCTGCTCCTGTGTCCAGGCAAGGAGGGAGCCTCCTTTCCCGGGGGCTTCACATGTCCCAGGGTCAGCTGGCAGGCACAGCAGGAGCCAAGGATGCTGGGGCACCCATCAGCTGGGGATGGGGATGGATCCTGCAGGATCAACCCTTGCCATAAGCCTGCAGCTGCCCAAGTGCTCCCGAACCCCGGAGTCTGGCTGTAGGCAGCCCAGGGCTGCAAAACCTGGGTCAGTGCCACTCCATTTGGCTCCTGGATTTTTATGGCAAGGCTTCCAAGTGGTGAAAAGCAGATTATTCATCCTATAACAGCTCGCTCCAACTTGGACCTAGGACTTTCCCAGGTTTTAGGGAGCATTTTACATGATGCTGCTGCATTTGCCTGGCATGAGGGCTTTGATGGAAGTGCTGGAAATAGTTTTGAGCCTGGATAGCTTTGCTCCATGATGCTCTGAACAACTTGAGTTCCTGGACCTGGCAGGAGATGGGGCAGAGAGAGGCAGTGGTGCTGTGGGTCACCCTGTGGTACAGGCAAGACCTCACCGGAGGCTGTTGGCAGCGCCCAGGTTCCCAAATGCCCCAGGGAATGGGATGTGTCACAGGCTCTCATCTGGCCAGGGAAAGCTTCTTGCGCTTACTCAGTGTGGTAAAACCGGCTGGCACGGGCCCCAGTGCTCAGGGGATGCTCTGCCAGATGAAATCCAGTCCCTGGGAAAGGCGAGGATGAAGCACATTCGATCTGGTTAGCATTCGCCAAACAGAAAAGACTGCTTCAATCATAAAATCACCCCTTGCCATCCGAAATATTGCAAAACAGGAAAACAACTGTTCCTGCTTTCCTTTCGGCTGTGCTGCTAAGCAGGCACACCAGAGCCTCCACTCTGCGCTGGAGAGAGGCGGAGGAACCAGCGCTGCCAGGGGTGTTCAGGGACCCCGACATGGCACTTGGGGAGCCCTGGGCTGGGTGAGCACCCTCCCTGACCGGCCGCCAACACTGGCACTTGAGACCAGTAGGATCTGCACTTCCCATTATCTCCTCCAGCACTGCATCCTGCAGGTGCAGGATGAGCCCTGGGCAGCTGGAGGAGCAGCAAGGACATCCATGCAGCAGCTCTGAGATGGGGTGACACCAGTGCAGTGCCCAGTCTCTCCTCTATGGCCACTGCACGAAGAGCATGGTCCGGTGGGACATGCTTCCCTCAGCCAAGGGCTCTGATGCACAGTGGGAAAAGGCACTGTGTGTCCATAGCCTTAAGACTGGGTGCAGATATTTTCCTGTCACGCTTCCCTGATCTACAGCACTTGTCTTTTCAGTGAGCATCACACCTGTCTTACTGCCACGGAGAGGGGTGGGCAATCCCTCTGCTGTCCCAGGAAGGCTCTCACACCCGTGGAACAGCTCATGCATCCTCACTGCTTCAGCACCGGACCCAGCGTGCAGGAGAGGCCAAGGCACTCCAGACGTCTTGGGCTGCTCTGCACGTTTCTGCAGGAAAGGGGATGGGTCCCTGGGGGCTCCCCAGCCCGCTTCATCCTCAGCCCGGGCACCCCATGCACTGTCTTCCTTTTGGGGTGCAGCAGGGTAGCGGCCGTGCTCATGTCTGAGCCAGAGTGGGGCAGGGATAGAGAACAAGAGGCTGCGGTGGTGAGAGCAGCCAGAAACACCCCTGGGCTCAGCTGGATTGTGCTCTGCCAGCTCTTCAGGAGGATTTTGTTCACCCATATGAAAAAGCCTCTGCCGGAATTGTAAGCCAGTGGCATTTTTGGTGGCTGTGAGCTCTGTGTGTACCCACTGACAGCAGTGCTGTGCCAAAGGCTCCCCAGGAAGGAGCTGGGGACCATTTGGTGCCCCAGCCCAGTGCTGGCTGCAGGACCTGGCAGGGTTTTCTCCCACAGCAGCACGAGGAGGTGATAGCAACTGAAAGTGCCTCTTGCCTTGAGCTCATCCTCCCAACTCCGCCCTGGGAACATCTTAAGATCGTGGCCGGGCTGCTGCAGCCCAGGTTGCACAATCCCGGGTCCTTTGTCCTTTGCTTATCTGCCTCACCAAGGAGGAAGAGATAACCAGGTATCTTCAGTGCCCTGCAATCGAGTGTGTTTCTCAGGCTCGTAACTCCTCTTATCAGGTTCCATCTCTCACCACAGCAAGGTTTCCCATGCACCTTTGTACTCCAAGAATGCTCCTGGGTCTGCTTTCAGCCTTGTGCAAAGCCTTTACGAGGTGCGCTTTCTCCAAAACACCTCAGCCTTAATTACCTAATTACGGACGAGTCTCCCGTGTGTGCGGTTGCGATGGCAGCTGGGTGTGGCTGCCGGGCTGGGAGAAGGGCTCTGGGCTTGCACAAGCGCTGCCAGCCCCGCGCACCTCGCGGGACGCTGTGGTTCCCACTGCAGAACCGTGGGGCGAATGCCGGGTCCCGGCCTGAGCCAGCCAGGATGAGCACCCAGTCCTCGCCCCAAGGCCTTGGTCTTAGCTGGGGTGGCACAGAGGTACCTGGGCTAAAACAGGGCCTGGAGGGCAGGATTTTGTGCAGGAGAACCTGGCTTCTCTAGGGAGGTTTGGGTTACCCGATGGTGCCCTGACACTGAAACCCCGAGGGTGCCTAGGGCTCATGCACATTCCGGACAGGTTGTTTTCAGCCAAATCAGGGCTGTGTGCGCTGGGAAAGGGGAATGGGCTTGGATTCAACAGAGGTTTGCCCTGGTCCTGCTCTGTCCTGGGTTCCCAGGCCCTGCTGTACTTTCCATTGTGGGAGGGGTCCCAGTGCTGTCCCAGTAACACAAACCCAGGACTCCTGTATTGTCACAGACATAATAGGCTGTAGGGACTACAGGTCACCAGTGTCACCATCACAGTGACCTTTCAATAGGAGCCTCCCACCCTTGAGTGCCTCTCTGTGGGCAGAGAAGGGTGAACAACTCCCTGCCCACTGCAGGCAGCTGGTGCTGTGCCCCACACCCTCGTGCTGGCCTCAGCATCAGCATCCACGAGCAGGACCTCACAGTGGGGTGTGTGAAAGCCGCCTGGGTTTTGGGCACCAGGAACTATGCAGCGCCCCAAGGCACGGGGTACGCTTTGTCATGGGTCTTCTCCACTACCTTGGTGCCAGTGGCTGGGGCTGAAGGAAGGGGATCCCTGCAGGGCTGGCAGGGCTCCTGCTGCACCCCACCACCCAGAGTGGTGCCAGCTGAGCCCTGATTCATGTGGCAGGGGCTTGGGTGCAAAGCGGGGCTGCTGCAGAGGTGACAAGGACATCTCCTGGGCTGCAGGGGTGGAATCCCACCACTGAGGGTGGTCTTGATCAGCCTGGGGAGGAAGCGGGTGCAGAAATAGGAAGGACTGGGACCCTGGAGCAGCCCCTTTTCCCTGGGCATGCAGCACTGGCTGGGACATGAGAGGTGGTCGTGGGTGGGAACAGCAGCACTTTCTGCTATTCCTGCAGGGTATTAATTCCTACAGGTGGGCAGGACTGGGCAGGAGCTGGAGCTGTGGCGGGCAGCTCATGCGAGGGCAGGGACGGCAGGAGGAGGTGGCTCTGTGCTGAGCAGGGCTGCCACGTTGGGGACAGTGCTGGAGGATGGGGACAATCCTGCCCATGGAGCTTGGCAGCACTAACTCGAGCAGGTGCTCAGCACCAGGGTGCTGAGAGGTTGCAGGGCGCAGCCCCCCAACAGGCTCCATCATTCCCAGGGTGACCCAGGCAGAAGGGGGAGAGGTGAGTGAGAGGCAAAAGGGCTTTTCATTTTCAAGATGTTTTATAATGGGATTATTAGTTCCCAAGAGGTGTTTCGAATTGATTTGGTAAGGAATCGCTTTCATTTCTGCTCTGCAGAGACGCGGTGGGAATCCAGCCTTTGGTGCAAACCATTGCAGAGCGCTGGAAACCATAGATGGGAAAAACTCTCAGCATGTTGGGAGGACGCGCTCGGCTCCCCTTGGCCCCACGCTCGCCACTCGCCTCTCGCTCCATCTCCAACATCACCCCACGGTGTGCAGCATCCAGGCGAGCCGGTGCACAGCCCCACAGGAGCAGCAGCTCCACTGGGCAGGGTTCTGCCTATCTCAAAGGAGAGGGAAAAAAGCCCTTATTGAAAAAAAAAAATCCCCCTTTTCCCCAGGAAAATCCTTTTTGGGGGCAACTGGACCTTTTCCTGGCACGGTTTTCCCCACATGCCTGGCTGGCACCCTGTGCCTGGCTCCCAGTGGCCCTTTCACCATGGCGAGAAGAGGAGCACAGGCATCTTCAAAAGCCCTGGAAGGAATTTGGTGGGAGGGGGAGAAAGGGTTTTACAAGCTCCCATTCAAAAATGGTCACTTTGAAGTGATGTAGCCTTTGAAGAGCCACAATTAAGAGGGGGCTGGTGCAAGGAAAAGGCAGAACGACTGGGTGACCATCCCGGCCTTTCCCTTAGCTTTTAAGGGATGAACTTTTCCTCCCTGCCTGCCTTTTTCTCACGAGCCTGGGGGCGGGGGGGGGGGGGGCATTTGGGTGTTTGGGAGAGCTGGAGGTTTCCCAACCCCTCCCACAGGGAAGGAGAGGGTCTGCAGACAGCTTTGCCCACCAGCAGCTGATGGAGCGTGTCAGAAGGGTGAGCAAATTGCCCGGCATTGTTGCAGAAGCATCGAGTGTCCCGGCCCTGGCCCTGACAGGAAGGGAATTTTTTAGGCTCCACAGTGTTGGCCATTGGTGCTGGCTGCTGGAAGCACAGTTTCAGTTAGGGTTGGATCTAGAAGTCCATCCTTTCAGGGTCCTGGAGGCTCCCAGCCCAGGTAGATGTCCCTTCTGTCAGGGTCGTGGGGGCAGGTGCAGAGATCCAGTGCTCGAGGGGCACAATGGATAGAAAAGGCTAAGAAAGGCAGATTTGTGTCTATGTGTGATAAACTGGAGAAAAACAAGTGATGCCCAGGGTCTGCAGGGAGTCTGTGGTTTGTGTGCTTGGTGGTGCAGCCCTCAGTTCCTGCATGCCCAGGCTGAGGCCACCCGGTGCCATCGGGTAGCACAGAGCAGAGGGAAGCAGGGACAGGGCAAGGGCAGAGCCCCTGCCTCCCACCATGGGATCTGCCACCCGCAGACAGGCTCTGTCCCAGAGAAACCACCCGTAACAGGGCTCTTCCTCCAGGTCCCCACTCCAGCTGGCCCAGAGATCTCCTGAGAACAGCACGGATACTTCATCACATGCCAAAAGTTGGAGAAAATGGGATGTAAAGGTCACTGTTTTTTCCTCTGAGAATGTGTGTTGGTGTCCCACACAGACAGAGGATGAAGGAAAAGCACGTCTGCGAGCAGGGCCACCAGCCACTTGCCCAGGTCAGGGTGATGGTGAGCCCGGCTGGTGGCTGGGACCGAACGTGGAGCTGCTTCCCCTGTGCCATGGCAGAGGACAGGGGGTTGTTCACCCAGCCCTGCCCATGGAGAGGCCCTCAGGGGTGGGGGGGATCGGACAGAAAGGTCATCGTGATGGTGACACCAATGATCTATAGTCCCTACAGCCTATTCTGTCTGTGACAATACAGGAGTCCTGGGTTTGTGTTACTGGGACAGCACTGGGATCCCTCTTCTTATGGAAGAGCGGGTACAGCAGGGCCTGGGAACTCAGGACAGAGCAGAATCAGGGCACACCTCCCTTTAATTCATGTCCGTTCCCCTTCCCCAGAGCACACAGCCCTGATCTGGCTGGAAACAACCTGTCCCACACACCCTGGGCACCCCTGGGGTTTCACTGTTAAGGTACCATCGGCTCCTGGGCTGCTCGGAGGTCCAGAGTTAGTCTGTGAAACCACCCCGAGAACATCTCCAGTGACAGCTTTTACCCTGAGAGCGGCTGTTTGTCTGCTGGGAAAGGGGAGATGGCCATGCTCCACCAGCTTGGATTTCTCTTCTTTGGAGAGGTGTGGAAGGTCTTGGCAAGCCCCCCTGACCCAGGGACTGGTGTGAGCTGATCTTTCAACACCTCTCCCAGTTTTCTGCTCATCCAGACCCTGCTGGGCAGCCTTGGGGTGGCTCTGCCAGGACAGAGTTGCTGTTCCAGGGCTGTCCTCAGCCTTACTTTCCCTCACAATAATCGCATGTCCCAGGTCCGGATGGTGTCGGGATGCAGGGAAGAGCCAGCTGGAAATGCTGGTGTCCCTCTTGGTCACAGCTGGCTCCCAACCAGGCTCCCTCTGATCCTGGAAAGGGGCGGGCTGGACACCCCAGAGGTGCTGCTGGAGCAATGCAGGATGCCTTTTGTTGTCTTAATTGATGCCTGGCCAGGACATGTCCCCCCCTCTGCCAAAAATGAGTCACCCACAGCAATAACTGCAGTCGGCCCTGCCTGCCAGCAGTCCTGATGGATGGGAGGCAGTTCAGCCCTCGCCTTCCGCCGCCCGGATCCAGCGACCTGCTGTGCCCCGGTCGTGAGGCCGTGCCGAGAGCGTGCCCCGAGCTGCCAAAAATGCTGTGGGAGCTGTGGCACTCAGTTTGCGGTGGCAGCGATCTGGGTGCCAGCTGGGGACAGGGCTTGGGGTGTGCAGGGACAGCACACAGGACACAGCGTTGCTCCCCGCTGTGCCCATGACCCGGCATGTGTGATGGGAGCTGGATGTCCCTGGTGTCCTCTACTTTCTTCTGCCCCTCTGCTCCACTCTCATAACACCTCACCTGGAGCCCTGCATCCAGTTCTGGAGTCCTGAGCACAGGAAGGACAGGGAGCTGTTGGAGCGAGTTCAGAGGAGGCCACAGGGATGATCCAAGGGCTGGAGCACCTCCCATCCAAGGACAGGCTGAGAGAGTTGGGGTTGTTCAGCCTGGAGAAGAAAAGGCTGCGGGGAGACCTTAGAGCAGCTCCCAGGACTGAAAGGGGCTCCAGGAAAGTTGGGGAGGGGCTCTTGATCAGGGAGTGCAGGGATGGGATGAGGGGGAACAATTTTCAGCTGAAAGAGGGGAGACTGAGATGAGATCTCAGGCAGAAATGTTTTGCTGTGAGGGTGGGGAGGCCCTGGCCCAGGGTGCCCAGAGCAGTGGTGGCTGCCCCATCCCTGGAGGTGTTCAAGGCCAGGTTGGATGGGGCTTGGAGCCCCCTGATCCAGTGGGAGGTGTCCCTGCCCATGGCAGGGGGTGGAACTGGGTGGGCTTTAAATCCCTTCCAACCCAAACCATGATTCTGTAATCCTCAGGCAGGACAGGAGAGCTCTGGGTGTCTTGGCAGTGCACACAGCTTCTTCCCTTGCTGTTTGCTTGCCCTGTAACAGCAGGGGTCACACACACACACAGAGCCCATCGGAGAATGCAGACAGGGAGGCAAAACCACTGGAGCCAGTACAGCGGCAGCACTGGTACAGTTACCCAGACCAGAGTAGCTCCCAGAGCTGTGCTGTGCTGCTGTTGAGGTAGAAGCAGGACATGGTGGAGCTGCGGAAGGTGCTGGGCAGCTGCAGGGGAGCAGGAGGCTGCATGGGTGCCTTGGCCAGGACAGGCAGTTGGTGGATGCTGGTGGCCACCTTCTCTCAAATTTACAGGATCATAGAATTATAGAATCAGAAGGTTGGAAGAGACCTCTGAGATCACTGACCGAGTCCAACCATGCCTGTCTCCCCACTAAACCCTGTCCCTAAGAAACTTATCCACCCATTTTTTAAACACCTCCAGGGATGGCAACTCCACCCCCTCTCTGGGCAGCTGTTCCAATCCCTGACCACCCTTTCAGTGAAGAAATTCTTCCCAATGTCCAGTCTAAACCTCCCCTGGCACAACTTGCGGCCATTTCCTCTCGTCCTATCGCTGTCACTTGTGAGCAGAGCCCAGCCCCCACCCCGTCACAGCCTCCTTTCAGGCAGTTGTAGACAGTGATGAGGGCTCCCCTCAGCCTCCTCTTCTCCAGGCTAAACAGCCCCAGTTCCCTCATCTCTCCTCATAACCCTTGTTCTCCAGCCCCTTGCCCAGCTCCATTCCCTTCTCTGCACGCGCTCCAGCCCCTCAATGTCCTTCTTGGAGTGAGGGGCCCAAAACTGAACCCAGCACTCGAGGTGCGGCCTCACCAGCGCTGAGCACAGGGGCACAGTCACCTCCCTGCTCCTGCTGGCCACGCTGGGTCTGACACAGGCCAAGATGCCACTGGCCCTCTTGGCCACCTGGGCCATGGCTCATGTTCAGCCGCTGTCACCCAACACCCCCAGGTCCTTCTCTGCCAGGCAGCTCTCCAGCCACTCTTCCCCAAGCCTGTAACCTGCATGGGGTTGTTGTGACCCAGATGGAGGACTCTGCCCTTGGCCTTGTTGAACCTCATCCCGTTGGTCTCAGCCCATCGATCCAGCCTGTCCAGATCCCTCTGCAGAGCCTCCCTTCCTTCAAGCAGATCCACACTTGCACCCAGTTTGGTGTCACCCGCAGACTTGCTGAGGGTGCACTCAATGCCTTTGTTGAGATTGTTGATAAAGATGTTAAACAGGACTGGACCGAGCTCTGAACCCTGGGGAACACCGCTCATGACCGGTTTTCAACTGGATTTAATTCCATTACCCACCACCCTTTGGGCCCGGCCATCCAGCCAGTTTTTAACCCAGCAGAGGCTGTGCCTGTCCATGCCAATGACAGCCAGTTTCTCCAGCAGGATACTGTGAGAAACGGTGTCAAAGGCTTTACTGAAGTCCAGGTACAGCACATCCACAGCCTTTCCCTCGTCCATTAAATGGGGAACCTTGCCATAGGAGATCAAGTTGGTCTGGCAGGACCTGCCTTTGGTGAACCCATGTTGACTGGGCCTGATCACTTGGAGGTCTTGTGTGTGCTGAGTGATAGCACTCCAGATGATCTGCTCCATGACCTTCCCCGGTACCGAGGGGATGCTCCTGTCTGGGATGCAGGGCAAAGCCTGGACCACCTGCAAGGATGACACGCCCCTCGCAAGGGTTGCTCATGGCCCAGCCATCACACCAGTGGCTGGTGGTTTATCTGCTGTCTCCTCTCCCCGCAGGCTGCCTGGTGAGCTGTGAGGAGAAGCCCCATCAGAGCTGCGATGCCGCTGTGCCGGCCTGCGCTGCAGCCCAGCCTGACCATGCCCCGCACAGCGAGCAGCTGGAGAGGCCTGAGCAGAGCGAGGCGCCCATGATGCTGGCAGGGGGCACAGTCTTGCAGGTCGACGCCATCCCCCCTGGGGTCCTGGACAAAGCTGAGCTCACCGACTTCTACTGCTGCACCCGCTGTGGGAAGGTTTTTTGGGAAGGATCCCATTTTGGACGCATTGTGTCCCAGTTTCAGGATGTTCTTGTTGCCACTGGGGATGAACAGAGCATCTATGAGCTGATCTGAGGGGGGACACGGGGGCTCCGCAGGATGAGGATCGCGGGGGACACAGTCCCTGCCAAACCTCAGCAGGTTTGGGGACATGGGTTTGTGGTGCAGGGCTGGAATGGGGGGAATTCACTTTGGGATCCACCAAGGAGGGGACTGCCACGTTTGCGCTGATGTTCACAACAGCCCAAAAATGTGTGTCCTCTATGAAATCATTAAATCAATCAGAGGTGGCCAATAAACGGACCCTTTATTTCTGCCTCCCTCCTGCCTGGGCATGGCAGGATGGTGACAAAGCTCTCCAAAACATCACCCAGGCAGTGCTGACCCCGTGGCACCCATCAGGCTCCAGCACCCTTGGCCACTGCCCCTCTGCCAGGTTGCTCATGCTGGGGAGCTGGGAGCTGCGTCCCCACCAGCAGCTCAGGGGAAAGAGCATTCCCAGTGCCCAGAGCTTCCCCTGCCTGTGGGACACGTGTCACGCCACGACCCATCCCCAGCGGCCCCTCTCCCCTAGTCCTGCTCTCCCTGGAGGTGTCCAAGGTGAGGCTGGATGGGGCTTTGAGCACCCTAATCCAGTGGAAGGTGTCCCAGTCCATGGCAGAGGGTTGGAACTGGATGGGCTTTTCTCTTCCAACCTGAACCATTCTGTAACTCTGTAACCCTCAGGCTGCTCTCCCAGCATTCCTTGGGTGGGCGAAGGCGCAGGGGTGCAGGGAGGGCTGAGCACTGCTCAGCACCCACAGGAAAACCTCTGGCTGCACCACAATGCCCACTGGCACTCGCATCCCCCCCACTGGATACCCCAGCCGAGCCAGGCTGCTCTAGGGGCAGATCACATTGGTGCCAAAACTGCTTGATTGGTCCATCAAGGCATCACCCCATGCCCAGGGCTGTGCAGGACATGCAGAGAAGTGGCAGCAGAGCATGGTCCCACCATCACTGGGAACCGGGACAGATGGCAGAGAACAGCATCCAGAGGAGCTGCCCGGACTGATGGTGGAGCCAGGCGAGGTGAAGAGCCCAGGTTAGTCCTGCTACTTCTGTGCCTCCTGGGTCAGGGCCAAGCTTAAACCACTCCACCCTGCGATTAAGAAGCATTTGCAAAATTCCTCCTCTAATCCCAGTTACCTGCCAGGCCCTGATGTTATTGCTAAGAGGATCCACGGGGCTCTTGACTGAGTGTGACTTTACAGGCCAGCACAATGTCTGCTCAGGCTGCAGGGCAAAACTCATTTTCCCTCTCCAAGCACCCCTGGCCTTGCAGTGCCAGGGGCTCCTTCCCCTTCCTCATCCCTTTGGAAAACAAAACCAAACCCTTTTTCCATATTAAACACACCTCTTTCCATGAGCTCCTGCCTGGATGTCACTACAAGAGACCCTGAAAGGTGGTTGTCTCTCCCCTACCCCCGTCTTGTCTCCCCAGCAGTCCCTGTCGAGCCCGGCTGTGAGCACAACCTCTGGTGGCACCAGAGCCTAGCATCCCCGGTGACACTTTCCATGGTCATGGTGGGCTGTTTTGTTCCAGTTTCCATGAGGAGATGGCAGAGGGGGCAGGTGGCCCACCCTGTGCCACCATTCCATCCCCATCTCCCTTGCAGCCCGCGCTGAAGGGCTGGCGAGTTCTGTGCTTCCCACAGAGCCACAGCCAGAGGCGGTGCTGTCTGTGCCCTCTCACCCCCTGTTCCTAGGGTGGGCTCTCACCCAGGGACCCCCCGCAGCCCAGCCTGTGCAGTGGCACTACCTGGTTTGCTGGAGGCTGGTGGCCATTCACCCACCCAGGCCAGCCAGGCCGACCGCCCGGAAGTGGTCTGGTTGAGCACAACCTTCTCTTCTCACCACCTTCATCACCTCCTTCCCTTCTCTCTTGTTTTGCCGTGGAGATGGCTGCTTCCTCCAGAGATGGGCAGAAGAAAAAAGAGGGATTTTTCCCCCTTGGCTGGAGGATCTTGGGGCCCAGAACACCCTCCTGCACCCTCATCAACACCCCCAGCCATGGGGATTATTTCTCACAATGGGATTAAAATGCCTCCTGCTGATCTTGCCCTCAGTGGCCACCATTTTCCATTGGTTCTTCCCGTTTGCCTCCTGGGTTGTTTACATTTTTTGCATATAACCTGAAGGAATTGTTTCATGTCCTGGTTTTCCAGCCCTGCACTCGCTCTAGGTGTTAATGCATTTTTCTTAATTCATTCTTTATCTAAAATGGGAATTTCCTCTTTCCTTTTGCCTCCAGGTCATTTTTATCATGGTTCTGGTGCAACAGTTTGGGGCCAGGCAGTGACAGCAGAGGATAAACTGTTCTGCTGACCTGGCATCTCTAGACTGGTGCCTGGTGCACTAGCAATTCCTTGTAAGGCTTCTGGAGCTGGAAAACTGGTACGTGGAGGGACCAAAAATCTGCTTTGCAGGTGATGATAGAGCCAGTCGGAGGCACAGAGCCTGGTTTTACATGCCCTGGGCCACCCCTCTGTCTTTGGACCATAATTATCTTGTCCTGGGCTATCAGGATGAGCACCAGTATAGAATCCCATGTCAGTGCAGGGCTTTGGTGCTAGGAAATGACAGCCATGATTAAAGGTTTTCTGCCTCTGTGACACGAGGAGATGTTTAAAAATTGTACCTCATTCCCAAAGGCAGTGTCAGAAGCAAGCACCTTCCTTGGCAGCTGCTGAGATCCCTCTGGCTTGTGTCATCTGTGGTGCTGTGACAGGACAGCAGCCTTGCTTGGACATGGGCGTGCTTGGATGGAGATGCTTTCAGTGCACCAGCTCCAGTCTGAGCAGTATGGACCATAGCATGTGTCTTCTCATCCTTCAAGTGCCACCAGCTCTGAAACTCTCCATTCCTCCCCATCCTTGCTCAGGGGCAGGAAGGCTGTCTGAGGATGCCAGGACAATTTTCTCCCTCAAGCCCTTCCCAGAGCCCTCAGGTGTCTGGGCTGGGTGGCAGGAGACCCACAGAAAGGAGCGTGTGGGATGCCTGCTGAGGAACCCTCAGCACCCAGCTGGGGCATCCGCTGCCCTGTGGCTGCAGAGTGCTGTACCCGTTCCCTTGAGGACACCCTGCCACTCTCAGCCTTGGGCTGGTGCTCTGGCTCTGGGGGTTTTCCCATCGTCTTTATGTGTCCCAGGGATCTGTACAATGCCTGGGAGCAGGATGTCCTTACAAACACCCACCTCCGGTGCCAGCACCCTTGATGCCATGCAAAACAGTCACTGGGTCCTTCAGCACACAAGCCTCCTCCTCCACAAATGCTCTTGGCTTGTGCCTTGCCATGTCCTTGTGAGCAACCAGACCCCCAGCTTCCCTGGAGCAGCACATGGGGACCCTGAAGATCCTTTGAGCAGAGGGAGGACGAGGCTCGTGCTTTGCCAGCAGCCCCTCCAGGTGAGCCCCCTGTGACAGAACCACTGGAGCCACCCCGGCTGGTGAGCATGGCACCAGCATGGCACCCCACACAGACTCATCCATGTGTCAGCATCCTGCAGCTTCAGGGTTTGCTCTGGAAGGGCAGAAACAGGGGATGAAGCAGAGCAGGAATGCTGCACAGCCTCATGGCGAGCGATGCTTCATTGTGTGATGAAATGAAGCCCTCCAGACCCCCAGTCTGGGGAAGCACCTGAATCATCCTGGGAGCAGGAGGTGGGAGCTGCGGCCTTGAGCCTCTCAAACACCACTTCCAGCCAGCACATGGGCATTCCTGGGCTTTACTCCCTGGGTTTTCGGAGCTGTGGTTTCACGCCCGTCTGCCACCACTTTCACCATGGAAGGAAACTGGCACAGTGTCACAGGGACACACTGACCCTGCCCCTCACCCTGGGGACAGCTCCTGGCCATACTGCTGCCTGCAAAAGCTCTTCCCTCTAATCCCTGGGACAGCAGGGTCACGTCCTGGCCACCTCTAGGACTTTGTCGCCTTGCCATCTCCATCAGTTTAGGGGTGAGCTCTGGTGCTTACAGCCAGTCAGCTGTGCTGGGGCAGGTTTGCCACTGTGGGAGAGGTTTTAGAGGACCAGCCCAGGGCAGACACCAGCATGTCATGTATGTGTGTGGACGTGGCATGGAACAGCTCCCAAAGGGTCTCATGCAGCTCCTAGGAATGGGGGCGGTGGCTCAGACCCAGCACAGTACTTCTCCCTTTCTGCCACCTGCAGGAGGTGATTCCGAGGTGGGATCTGAGCAGTGAGGTCACCTCCAGTCATAGACACAGTCAGCACCAAACTCCACGTGGGACTGGCCTTGAGCAGCATCCAGGAAGTAATAAATTGTCCAGTTTTGAATGGTGGATACAGATCAAAGGGAATTCTACCAGCTTTTTAATCAGTCTACGATATTGTTTCCCTATCTGGCTACTTAAAAAAAAATAATTAAAGAGCCCCATTGTCTGTGCCATGCTAATGTTTAACATTTATTAGGGCAGTAACGGTCCCTCCATGGGTTTATGGAGCCAGTGGATGGTGTGTTGGAGGGGCAGCTGCCCATGCCAAGGCCCTTCTACCCCCTGGCCACTTCACGGGTGCTCAGTTCCTACCCCTGCACTGCAAGATACAATCACAGGGGAGCCCTGTGATAAAGCAGCACTGGGTAAGAGTTTTATCTCATTTGATCATACCAGACTGAATGAGACCTGAAGGAACAGCATCCCTCAGCCTTGAGAAATCACATGCTTCATTGGATATGAATGAGATCTGAATGAGCTGCATCCCTCAGCCTTGAGAAATCACACGCTGCATCGGATATCAGGCCAGTTCCGCTCCTCACCTTGTGTCTTCCTTCCATATCCTTCAGAGTTTGATGGGGACAAGGTGTTTGGCGCTCAGGCCAGCTTTAGTTTACAAATTAATGCATCAACATTGTTCCTCATCAGGCAGGAATGTGCTTCCCTCCCTTCTCCCCCACCTTATCCCCATCCCCTTCCGAGTAAACTTCCTTCCTCTCATAATCTGGAGCGGAAACCTCACCGCATATTTGACCAGCTCGAAGAAAGCAGCTCGATTTTTCCCTGCCGTGACTTTGTACCTTGAACTGGGGCTGCCTGGTCCCTAAGGCAGCTGGTGAGGCAGGGGAGGAGGAGGAGGAGGAGGAGGGCACAGAGCTCGGCACAGAGCTGCTTGTCCAGCCGGATGCTCCCATCGAGCTCCCGGTTGCTCGGCTGCCGTTCTCAAACAAACCGGCGCGTTTCTGGGCACAGACCCAGGGCTGCCCAGCCTGATGGTGGCTGCACACTCTGGCCCTCGTGCTGCCCCACACCACAGAACCAGTGCTCCCACGGGCCGGGGGTCACATCTGCTGGCCCCTCAACGGGGGTAGGAGGGGAGAGAGGTGTTGGTGCCACGTGAGGAGGGAGTTTTGCATCAGGAGGATGTTTGCTTCCTGGGAAACAGCCCGGGACAGAACCCTTCCCACTAGCCTGCCAACATGCAGGCATGACTCTCAGGCAAATGAGGTGCTCGCCGCTCACCAGGCGTGCCCGCCCGTGTGTCCCACAGAGGGGGGTGGCTGTGTCACCCAGTCCCCAGGCCAGGACGATGGCCTGTACTGTGTATTCTGGGGGAACCACGTAATGGGAGCAATGGGGCAAGGAACCCCCATCCCCGCGGCCACCGCAAAGAAGCAACCACACTGCGCAGTCAAACAAGTGGCCCGGGACCACGTTTCTCAGAAGGCACAGGCTCGAGCCAAGGCAGTTTAGTACAAGTGTGCTTGGCTGCAGCAGGGACATCAGCTAAGGCGATGCCACCACAGTGGCCCCGCAGCAGGACACTGGTGCAACCGGAGAGCCCTACCTGTGAGACCAGGCAGGAGAAGGAGCCACTCTCCACCTCGGGGCTGGGGGCGGGGGGGGGGGCAGTTGGTGGCCTTCTGCTCGAGCAGCATCTTCCTACTGTCAGATGTGGTGGGCTGGAAGTTGGGGGGGGGGGGGGGCGGGGCTGAACACCAGGAGAGCTGCAGCATTTCCAGAAAGATAAGGATGGATTAGGGGCACTGGAATGATTAAAGGCCGTGGTGTGACAGCTCAACCCACACAGCCTGGCACCACGTCGGGGGCTTCCCAGCCCCCGGGCCAGGTGTGCAGGGATGCCCCTGCTGTGTTGTGACAACGCTTGAGTCTCACTCAGGTTTTAAACCCAATTTGACACAGGCTGGGACGGAGGGAACACGCAGAGCAGCATCCACAGTGGCATCCATGGGATGTGACAGTCTCCAGTGCTGTCCCTGCCCACGGTGTGGATGTCCCGGGAGGATGGGTGATGCCTGGAGCCTTCCCTTGTCCCCTGGGCCCTTCCTGACCAACTCAAGAGAGCTCTACTCATGGTGCCTGGCTCCACGCAGACGACACGGGCCACTTGCCCTGCAGGAGAATGAGGTCCCTCTTGCAAACCCCAGCTCCTGGCCTCAGGAGCTTTCTGCCTGCAGGACTGGCAGCCGGGGGTCTGAAGGCTCGTGGTGAGTGCTGTGCCTGTAGGGAGAGCATCAGGCTAGTCCCATGGCCTTGCCCCTATGTGGCCCCTGCTGTGAGCAGGACAGCTTTCAGGCATGGCAGAGGGAGGGGTTTGCCCTGAGACCCTCCCTTGCCCAGGATCAGAGCTGCCCTCTCCTCCCAGCTGATGGTGGATCTCCACAATGGAGACCATTCCCACTCAACAACCACAACCCCCAGCACCTCCATCTTGCGTGGGGTCCCCTCCCTGCCCACATCCCTGCATCGTGGCTGCCCCATCCCTGGAGGTGTTCAAGGCCAGGTTGGATGGGGCTTGGAGCCCCCTGATCCAGTGGGAGGTGTCCCTGCCCATGGCAGGGGGTGGAACTGGGTGGGCTTTTAGGTCCCTTCCAATCCAAACCATTCCATGATTCCATGATTCCACAATCCCTGTGGCCAGGCAGGTGTCACAGGCTGAGCCCCGCATTTCCCCACTGGCAACCACCCTGCCAAAAAGCCAGGAGGCAAAGCACAAGCGGCAGAGGAAACCTTCGTGCTTCCTCCCGGCTCGCAGGGAGCCGAGCATGCAGGTCGCGCTCCCTCACGCGCCTTTTGCTGGGTCTCTGCGCTGGGAAGAAAAGCTCTCGTCTTTCCCACGCTCTCCGACACATTTTAATGAATTAAGTGGGGGCACGCCCCCTCGCCGCCTGCCCTGGATCCGTCCCCCCAGCTCTCCAGCTCCATTCATGGAGGCCTCCGGGGGTGGCTGGACTCTCTGCCTGGCCCAGGCGATGGGCACTGCCCGCTTGGCTTTTTTGGACAAGGACTGTGAAAGTGCTCAGCCCAGCACCAGGGCTGCTCTGAGCCCTCTGGAGGTGCTGGTGGCAGCCAGCCCTTCTCCTCTCACAGCCATCCTTCTCCCACTGCCACCCTTTTCTCCCTGCCACCCTTCTTTCGCTGCCACCCTTCTCTTGCTGCCACTTTTCTCCTCTCGCTGCCACCTTTCTCCTCTCGCTGCCACCCTTCTCCTCTCACTGCCACCCTTCTCTCACTGCCACCCTTCTCCCTCTCCCTGCCTCCTGCTGCCATCCCTAGCTCTTACACTCGCCACCTCTTCCCCTCTTCCCAGAAGGAGCAAATAAATCGCTGCAGGGCTGCACTGAGCAAGCACCAGGCAAGAAGCAAAGACCCTTCCAGTGCCCAAGCCAGCCAGTGGCACCAGAGCCCTGCAGGAAGCTGGTTTGGCCACCACATCACTCCCGGCTGCTCTCCGGTTACAGAGCTGGGGCACAAATTAGAGCTGAAATGCAGGGTTTCAAAATTGCCTTTTTATTTTCCTTTTTTTTTTTTTTTTGGCGTTTTTTGCTGGTTTCCCTCCCTCCTGGCGCTGTTCCCAGGCTGAGTCCTGCCCCCACCTGCCAGCCCTGAACATTTGCATGACTGGGTCCCTGCCCGGGCGCTTTATTTTTCTCACCAGTGTCACTGGAAAACGCAGATTTGCTTGCAAGGAGGCAACTCCGGCCAAGCCCCAGACCAGGGAGGTGTGAGCAGTTCCCACTCTCCCACGGCTCCCTGGGGGCTCGACACCTTACAGGATACGGACCATAAATGCATGAAATTGGCTGTCCTGGGGTATTTAGGGGTGGGGGGAGCTGACAGGAGCAGAGTCCCAGCCCCCAGGGCATCACAACCACTGCATGGCCACTGCATTCCTTCCCTGGCTTCCCCAGAATGGGTTTGCTGGGGTTTGTGCCACGGAATGGTCCTGAGTTGCCGCAGCCTCAGCACTCCCTGAAAGCTGTGGCCCAGCTGTTTGCATGGCTGGACTGTGCCAGACCCCTGGGCACAACCGCAACTTGTCACCATGAGTCACGGCACAGCAAGGTGAGCCGGGGACAGGAGGGCAGGGGTTGCTGCTGGTTTCCCTCTCTGCCACCACAGCCACAGTGTGCCCCTCTGTTGGGCAGCTCCACTTCTGCACAGACCCCAAGGTCCCAGGCCACCTCCACACCCCGTGCCAGTGCTGTGGGGCCTCCACACCTCAGTGCCAGAGGGGTGTCCTGGGAGAAGCTGCAGAGACACAGGACACCAGGAGGCGAGTGCCTGCAGCCCAGGGCTGTGGTGGGGGTGGTGCTGTGCGAGCCCCAAGCCCCCAGCTGTGATCACATCCCAGTTCTCCCTTTTCCATGAGAACAGGGCTCTTCGATACGCTCATAAGAGAAAGATGGGACTGGGAGAGCTCTGGCTTAGGGAAACCAAATGGAGTGAGACATGGAGACCAAACAGGGATGGATGGGGCTGGGATAGGGTTTGTGATGGGATGAGTGTGGGGCAGGAGACTGGGATAGGATGAATGGGGACAGAGATGAGAGTGGGCATGGGCTGAGGGTGGAGACGGGAATGAGATGGAGATGAGGAGATGAACATGGGGATTGCTATGGAGAGGGGAATGGGATGAGGATGAGAAAAACTGCTGCAGAAATGGACCCAGAGAAGTGGATCCTTATGGGAGAAGAAAAGGAGCCACTGTGCTGACTCTTTGTAGCCCAAATCAGGCTGGTTTAATGTCCTTGAAGAACAGCAGAGCCTCAGTCCCAGCCTTCCCAAGTGTCCTCCAGTCATGTGTTTGATGGCTTCGAGGTGGCACCGACTGTTGTTTCATTCAACAATTTAGCAGTTGGCTGATTTGTCTCTCTTCCTCCCCAAATGGACAGCCAGCACAGCCAGGTGACAGCCTCTTGCCAGGCAGCTACCCTCGGCGTGGCTGCTGTCACCTCGTTTTACGACATGCTCCTTCCTCTCTTCCTGCACCTCCTGCTCCGCTCAGGCAGACCAAATGCGTGGCAGATGAGGCGGGTGCTGGCCCAGGGGTGCTGCTTCCCATCCAGCCTCCTCCATTTGCTCTCCTGCAGGCCAAACGGGTGCAGGGAGGGCCCCTCGACTGTATTTTGGGGTTGATGCACTGGTTTTGGTACCTTTTCAGCTCTTTCCCTGCCTACTCATGCCATCCACACCTATCAGTGCTCCCACCCCGGGAATCCATCCATCACCTGGGCAGAAGATCCGACCCCGGATAAAACCCTGAGTGACCAAATCGAGTCGCTCTGGAGCTGTTGGGACCTGGGGGGCTGCATCTTCTCCCCCCAAACCAGTCCCACCCATGATCCCGCAAGCAGCCCCTGCTTCGTGCCCCAGCGGGTGGCACCGTCCTGCCCATCCCTGACCGCGGCCACTCACAGGAGGTGAACCCACAGCAAAACCGTGTCGCCCCAGAATGTGAGGGTGCTGGCAAACCCCATAGCGACCCCAGCTGGCAGGGGACATGGGGTCAACACCGAGGAGGTTGGGTACAGGTACAGCCTAGTGCCAGCACAGCAGGGGCCTGTTCGGCTCGGCTTAGCACAGGGTTTCACTCGGCTCTGCTCGGGGCTTGGCTTGGTTCAGCTTGGCTGGGCACAGCCCAGCACAGTTCTGTTTGGCTCGACTAGCCTTCACTCAGCTCGGCTCAGTCTGGCATGGCTCATCTCAGCCTGGCACGGCTCGGTGCAGGGCTTCACTCGGCTCGGCTCGGCTCGGCTCAGCACGGCACTGTCCAGCACAGTTGTGTTTGGTTCAGCTCAGCTCAGGGCTTTGCTCGGCTCGGCTCCAGGCTCCACTTGGGCTCGGCTCGGCTGGGCGGGGGTGCCCCCTGCCTGCGGCCACAGCGCCGGGACAGACCGAGGCCGGCAGGACCGAGCTGAGCCGTGACGGACGATACCGAGCCGAGCGGAGCCAGGCTTTGCGGAGCCGAACCAGCGGAGCCGAGTTGAACGGAGCGGAGGTGAGCGAAAGCCCAAGCCGAGTCGAGCCGAGCGGAGCCGGGTGATGTTCCGAGCCGAGCGAAACCCCGAGCGGAGCCGAACGGGTGCGAACCGAGCCCCGAGTGGAGCCGAACGGAGCTGAGTGCAGTCTGGAGCCAAGCCCCGAGCGGATCCCTGAGTGGAGCTGGACGGAACCGAGCGGAGCGCCGAACGGAGCGCCGAACGGAGCCCCGAGCGGAGCCGAACGGAACCGAGCGGAGCCCCGAGCGCAGGCACCCCATTCCCGGAGCGCCCCCCACCGCCCCGCCCCGCCCCGCGCAGCTCCCGGGGTGGGCGGGGCTCCAGGCTCCCCCTACGCGGTGTGGGGCGTGGTCTCCCCACGCCAGCCAATGGCCGCGCGGCGCTTGGTCCCACCCTCGATGACGTCACGGCTACGACATTGTTATGCAAATAAAAGGGCGGGTAAAAGGCGCGGGCGCGGCGGCTCCGTTCAGAGGGGCGCGGGCGGCGCGGGTGGAGCGGCGCGGCAGCGGCCCCGCGGCCACCACCGCATGCCGAGACGGCGCCGGCCGCGCGGGGCGGCCTGAGCCACGGCATGAGCCACGGCGAGGGGTCGGCATGAGCCACGGCGAGGGCTCGGCGTGCGCGGCGCCGCCGCCCCCCCCCAGCCAGCGCGTGTTCCAGGAGGCGGTGCGGCGCGGCAACACCAAGGAGCTGCAGTCGCTGCTGCAGAACATGACCAACTGCGAGTTCAACGTGAACTCCTTTGGGCCCGAGGGGCAGACGGCGCTGCACCAGTCCGTCATCGACGGCAACCTCGAGCTCGTCAAGCTGCTCGTCAAGTTCGGCGCCGACATCCGCCTGGCTAACCGCGACGGCTGGAGCGCCCTGCACATCGCCGCCTTCGGGGGCCACCAGGACATCGTCCTCTACCTGATCACCAAGGCCAAATACTCGGCCGGCGCCCGGTGATGCCGCCCCTTCCATCCCCGACCCCCCCGAGCTGCTCCCGCCCCGCCCGGTGCTCCTTCGGCGGAGACCGCGGCCCCCGGTGTCCGCCCCGGCCGGCGGGTTTCCTCCTTCCAAGGGTTGTTTTCCTACTGTAACGTGGTTGGTTTTTTCCTCCATCTACCTCGGCTGCACTCACAGTATTCACGGTTTCAGTTTGACATCTGCTCAGATGCTTTAAAGGCTCCCTCGCGTGTCTCATCCCCCCCTTCGCTAATATTTAATCCTCCCTCCCCGCTCCCCTCGCTCCCTCTGACTTAAAGTATTCTGGCTCAGAAACGAGTTCATTTCAAGGCTCCCGGGGCTGCTGGTACCGGTTCCCCCCGGGCCGGGAGCAGCGGGAGAGCCTGCATCTCCTCCTCTGGCATCTCCTCCCAGTGTCTTCCCACCGTCGCCGTGTTTTCGCCACGCCCGTGACTCCGTTGGAACACGACAGACCCGCTCCTCTCGCCCTCGTTGCTCCTTCTTCGTCTCCGTTCACGTCTGGTTTTCTGCTTTGGTTTGATTTTTTGGGGAGTGTCTGAAGAAAATCTGCTCTTCGAAGCCGTTCAGCACACGCGAGATCCCAGGAAAAGACATTGCATCCTTCTGGGTTTGTGTGTTAAGGGGGATTAGCAAATCCTGGACTCTTATTATTGTTATTATTATTTTCTTTTTAAAGAAAAACCACCGAGTGACCCAGACTCTAGGGCAGAGGATTTGCTTTTGCACAGGGAAGGGGCGCGAGCGCTCTCTGCTGCCTGGAGAGGCCGGAAAACTACTGAAAAATAGCTTGGGAACTGATTTTTTTTTTTTTCCTTGTGGTGAAACTTGGATAACACTTCTCAATGCAGAACGATCCACTCGACGTGTATAGATTCACCTGCCTTTTATATTATATATATGCCTGAATATATATATTTATAAAGGAAAGGGAGGAAGAAGAGGAAGCCACCTGAAGGCGCATTTTGAAGTGACTGCACGTATAATCGCAAATGCTGCTTTTTTATTGCTATGGCACAAGAACATCCATTGGGAAAATGCAGAAGATTTCAGAAGTCTCCTTTCTCCTGCTGGTCTTCCAGCCCTCTTCTCTTCGTCTGCACTAAAACCATCCATATCACTGCTGTCTCCCTGCTCTTTTCTCTCTCGCTCCCTGCATCCAAACCGTTCCGATTAAAGAGAAAAAAGAAAATTAGTTACCTGCTGGTTTATTTGGGTTGTATCTTAACTATTTATCATGTATGTATATATTTGTGGGTGAAGATTGTGAGCCTGGGCTTGTTGGAAGCTGGTGGTGACTGTTTCAAAAAATGGTTTGGGAAATATACCTTTTTTATTTTTGTTCCTAGTCTTAAAACTAAAAAAAAAAAAAACAAACTTGAGTCTGCCATGATGATTTCCCATTGCACTGAATGTTCTGCTTTGCCTCTGATGGTTTCACCTGCAGTTTGGTTTTGGTTTGCTCCACTTCAATGATTTGAGATGATTTTGTAAAAGCTCCAGATTTGAAAGAAGAAAAAGGAAAGCCCTGTCAAAAGCGCCTACTGTCAATGCTGTAATTCGCAAGGAACTGCTTGGCTGAAGCCTTTCTGTGAGCATGGAAGGGGGGTCCAGCTCTTCCCCTGGCGCTTCTGTGCGATAGTTATGGGGTGGGAACAAGATCTTTTCTAGTGAGGTTTTATTGTTGTTACCAGATGGTTGCACATTTATATATATTTTTTTGCCTAAATGGATTTGCCACAATGAAATGTCATAACATTTATGACATGGTATTAAAAAAGTGTATTGTAAAGCCAAGTTCTAGATGGATTTTTAAAAGAAGTCTTGGTTATAAACCCAGTCTAAAGGGAGCTCTGTCCAGTGTTGTAAAGACAACATGAGGTAACCCATATTTATATTTTTATAAAATACCTATTAAGACTGTGAATCTCCTGTGTGAATTGCTGGCTGAGTTGTTTCAGAAAAGTATTGTTCCTTTCCAGCCTCCTGGAGCTTTAGACATGCTGAGGTTTTTTTGGGAAACTGTCCGTCGGGGAAGGGGGTTTGCTCTGAAATTGTGAGTTGATGTATTTTTACATCCCTTTGTATTGTACTGAAAAGCTGCTGCCCTTCCTAGTCCCTAGAGTTTCAATTTTCTATGCAACCCCCATGCCCCCCCATCTCTCTTGATCCTGAGAAGTAAAAGGGATGCAGATTTGATTCCAATTGAAATGAGGGTCTCTCCCACCCCCCTTGTTGGCTCATCGTGCTGCTGACCCTTCAGGCCAAAACGGGGAGTACAAGAGAAAATAAGAGGCAGGAGGGGGAGGCTCCTTTGTGCATGACTGGTCGCCTTCCGGCAGTCATCTTTTTAAATATTATTATTATTTTTGTAAGAAGAATATATTGATAATGTCAGTGAAATAAGCAGACATTGAAGCTGATGCACAGATTGCTCCAGAAAGGAGTTTTTCTGTAGATTTTTCTTTAGATGCAAATACCTTTTTTAATTATGTTAATTAATGTTAAGAATTTTTAGGCTTATATTGAAGCTGTATGTGGGTCACTATATGATCATTTCTAACTGGATAAAGTCTGTACAGTACAGCATATTCCTGAGTGTAAGATAGAGACATGTAGCCCCAGAGTGCGAAATTTATAAATAAATTTTTCATTGATCTTTTTATAAAAAAAATAAAAATGTTTTCTTTCGTTTGTTCTTTACCCTGGGCTTCTGGGTGATGTGAGGTGGCTCCTGGTGTATGGGATCCCCGTTTTGGAACCTGCAGCTCTTCTGGGGTTAAATTCATCCCTGAAAGTTGATGGGGGAGTGGGTTCTGGGAGGGCTGCAGCATCTTCCCACAGACTGAAGGAAACTCCTGGGGTTGGAGTGGGATGGTGTCCTGGTTTGCTCCATTCCAGTGCTTGGGGGCTGGTGGAGAGGTAAAGGCTGGATGGGACATGTGGGGGTGAGGGAAACTACCTGCCCTGGGAAAGAGGGCTGGGAGCTGCTGTGGCTCTGTCCCAGCAGCAGCATTAATAGAACCATGGAATGGTTTGAGTTAGAAGGGACCTCAAAGCCCACCCAGTTCCACTGCCCGCTATGGGCAGGGACCCCTCCCACTCGATCAGGGGGCTCCAAGCCCCACCCAGCCTGGAATGGGGCACATCCATGGGCCTGTGACTGCCAGCCAAGCACCTGCCTGACTCCCTGCAACCCTTCTCCAGAGTTTTTAATCCCACTTTGGCCTCACTGAGGGACTAATGTGACCTGGTCCTTGCTAAGCCCTGCACTGGGGTGATGGGATCGTCTCTGGCTGGAAAGAGAGGGTGGCTTCAGACCTCCAGGAGGGCCATGGAGTGAGGATTGGCACAGGGTCTCCAGCCCCAAAGGCAACTCCCTTCCCTTGCATGGCTCAGAACAGGCTGGTGCCCAACAGCAGGTTGAGCCCTGTGCCTTTGGAGGCTTTCCAGGCAGGATCTGGCCATTTTGGGTATTGGGGAAAAGCAGAGGGAGCCCCTTGCCTGCACTGGCTGGGATCTGCCTGCAGCTTTGGAGGCAGGGTGCAGGCAAGCCTCCTTTGCTGGCAGCGGTTTGGTGTTTTGGATGAGGCTTTTCCTACATCAATAATTTTACCGCTCTGGAAACGCACCAAAATCCCCAGGAAATTTGTGCCATGCCCGGGTTTGGCTCTGAGGTGTGGCTTTCCAGGGATGCCAGAGTGGTGTCCTGCGAATGGCAGTGGAGAGGAAACATGGAGAAAAGGCTCAATGTCACCCTTCCAGGCTGGCCAGCATCTGCTCCAGTGTGCCAAGCCGCGTGCCGTCCACTGCCAGCATGGGCCGTTTCCTGGGATGGACACAGCCAGCTGCCCTGGGATGCCCTGGGGACATGCAGCCCGCCCAGGCAGCAGCCAGTGTGGAAAGGACAGGCACCGAGCAACCTGGCTGGTCTCCAGCAGGAAGAAAAAGGTGGTGCTGCCAAACCCATCCGTCGCAGGCACTGGTGCTCCTGCAGGTTTGTCACCAGGGGCTTGCAGCACTAAGGGCCATGGCCAAGCCCATGGTGTGATCTTGTCCTGCTTGGCCACCATATGGCACTGACCCATGGGTGAGTGCCACCAGCCTTCCCCCCATCCTGGTGCTCCCTAAAGCTTGGGCACTGCAGGGTCCCACCTGTGGGTGTTGCTCACCCCCAGGTTTGGGGTACTGCAAA
Source organism: Neomorphus geoffroyi (assembly GCA_033558235.1). Lineage (NCBI taxonomy): Eukaryota > Metazoa > Chordata > Aves > Cuculiformes > Neomorphidae > Neomorphus > Neomorphus geoffroyi. The sequence goes on from JAUMJM010000014.1 coordinate 12,212,599, forward strand.
ACTCATCCAGACACCTGCCCTGGGCACCACAGGGTGGGCTCAGCCCCATGGCTTCTCACCAGTCACCTTGGCCCAGGGTTTCAGCCAGCCAGGCTGGGCCAGCCACAACCTCACAAGTGGGGTTTTCCAAGGAGAAGCAACATTCCTGCACACAGCTTATCCCACCCCACGGCAGAGCTGGACAGAGCAGGCAGGGATCTGCAGCAGCCCATTTGCAGGGGATTTGGACTGGGCAGTGAACACAAATTGCAGCCTCCTGGTGCCAAGCGCAGTGCCTGTGATGCCACTCCATGTTCCCAGACTCCCAGCAGCAGGGATGCTTCAAGGGTGCAGCCAAACCCCAATCCCAAGTCTGGCCCCAGCACCGGGCTCCCTGCACAGCCCATGGCCAGCCCGCTTCCCAGTTCTCCTTTCTATAGAAATCCATCCAAGAAATCTAGGAACTCCAAAGACTTGCCTTTTTTTTCCCTTTTTTTTTTTTTTCCTTTTCTATTTTTGTTCCAATAACACAAAAATACTGAAGCATTTGGTGGCGTAAGCACATTCTTCTGGCATTTTTGCATGGCTCTGGCTGTGCATTATTGTCCGCCAGCCTCATTACGTAGGTGCTGTTGTTCCAAGAGAAACCAAAGCAAGAATTTGAACTTTCAAGTGCTTCCTGCCATTGTCTTTTGCTTTTGTTTGTGCTACTGACTCCAAACCAGATGGATTGGGCTCCCCTCCGGCCACGGGGTGATGGGAAGTCAACTCAGCCCGGTGAAGTTTGACAGCTTTGTCTTCTCTTCTGTTGCCCTTCATCCGTCAAGCGCAGCCATCGGAGCTGAATCACCCAACGCATATGGATGGGGTGGGGGGGGAGCTGGGATTTTATTTGAATTTCAGGGAGCTTAACACAGTAAGTAATGAATGAGAAAGAAAGACTGCAAGCAGGCGAGCTGAGAGGGGATGGGCTGTAATCAAAATTCAGGACATTTTAAATAGATGCTTTGTTGGGTGCTTGTATGACTATGATAATGCCGCAGCCTGCGGATCCCAATAGGAGTTACCTTTTTTTTAAAGAAAAATCACAATCGACCACTGTTTGGTGCCGGGGAGGAGCCAGCGGCTAATCCAGCCGGCCAGGCTGGCCTCTTCTCTAGCCTCTGTATTTTTCCCCTTCTTGATGCTTTCTGGGCTCCATCTCCACCATCAGGGTGAGCCCCTCTGTGTGGGTGGGAGGTGTGGTGGGGTGGGGGTCCAGAGCACATCATGCAGGATGGGACCACTCATGGTGTCAACCCACTTTGCTGCTGACCCAGTGCTGCTGTGGTGTTTGGTGCTCGGTCTCAGCGCAAAGGTCCTGGCCCCCAGGATCTTTCCCATGCTGGTGCCGGAGATGGCCATCTCATTCCTTCAGCATGGAGCTGGTTTGCGGTCTTCCTGCAGCGTTCACAGCCCTCACACCCTGCCGCAAGGTGGGTGCAGGAGTTTCAGGGCCAAGCTCTAAATCGTTGTAACTCTGCAGACCCCCATGCTCAGGGGCTGTGTCACCCCAGGGATGCGTCAGCACAGGGACTACAGGCAGTGCCTGCTTCTCCTTGGTGGCAGGGAATGACATTGCTTCATAGCATGGGCAGAAGAAACATCTTCTCGTCCCAGAAACTCTTCAGGTACCCCTGTCCCAGCACCACCACCGGCACCCATCTCTTGGGGTGCCCAGCACAGGGTGCCAGGGAGAGGTGACCTCTGGTCCGACACCAGGTGGGACTCAGACCTACGGGTGCAATATAGGTTTTGGCTTCTTCATGTTATCGGGTTTCTCTTTCTGACCCTGAAGAAATGGCTGAGCAGGGCAACGCCCTGGTTTCACTTGTTCTGGGGAAGACAGTGTATAGGGCTCCTGTCTGGAGGGGTGGAAGGTTGTTTGGATGAAGGGCTGGCTGGGGAGGGATGGAAGGATCACTGGGGCCATGGAGGGATAGAGGGGTGACTGGGAAAGGATGGAGGAATAGAGGCTTGTCTGGAGATGGACAGAAGGATGGGTGGAAGAACGGACAGAAGCAAAGCTGGACTGCTGGATGGATGCTGGACTGCTGGATGGATGACAGGCTGGGGGGTTGGCTGGGACAACTGTTTTCATTGGAAACTCCTGGTCCTGAATCAAACAGTGTTCTGTGGCTGGGAGCGGTCTCTGAGGGCAAAGAGAGCAGCACCTCTGGCAGCACCCTCGCGAGTTGGCAGACCTTGGCCTGGCTGAGCTGGAGATGTCCTCCTGCTGCCTTTTAGGCAGAGGCTTCCTAGGAGGAGCCTCTCCTTTCCCCTCCTGATCCGAGCAGCCTGGGGGAGTGCAGTGGGGCAGAGAAACCTGTCCACAAGCAGCAGCTCCAGTCCCTCCGGCAGGGCAGTGCACAGTGGGCTGTCCTCGGCCAGGACCAGCACTTGTTCACCGACAAATCCATCCTCCTTGTCTCTGGTGCATACCAGCACCAAACAGCTTCGTATTCACCCTGGGTGGGATGGAGGTGTGGGCAGCGTGGCTGGCTCTGCCACCCCTCACGGTGCCAGCTCTGCCATAGGCTTAGAGGCCCCTGGACAACCTGGCACAGAGATGCAACCAGCATCTCCCATGCAGCATGGAGCAGAAGCAGGGTGGATCCAGCAAGCACGGCCACATGCACCCCTGCCTGGAGGGGACATCAGCTGGGCAACGGCTGCCGGCTCTGCTGAACCCCTGCAATGTGCTGGTGGGGACCTGGCCAGTGCAAGGCTGAGCCTTCGCAAAAGGCCTGAGCAGCACCCTGGGTACTCCGAGAAGCCAGGGCACAGTGGGCAGCTTCCTCGCTCCAAATGGATTGTACAACCACAGAGAACTTCTGCCTGCAAACGGCATCTCTGCAGCCTCCTCTTATCTCTGTGGCCTCTTCTCCTCCCCGGGACTGCACTACAATCTCACCTCTTGTTCTGTACAGCTGAACAAACCCTTCCTACCAGTGCCCAGCACTGTTATCACTCACGATGCAGCTGAACAGCTTCCAAACATGCCCAGCCCTCTCCTAGGTTTTCTGCTCAGGACCAGACCTCTGCCCACACCCCCTGCTTGCTCAGGGAGCTCCTGCTGGGATGTCTCAGTGTGGTCATCCCTCCTCGAGCAGGGGCAGGAGCGGTGTCGCAGCTCCCTGGACACCTGATTTCTTGTAATTATGGCTAAACCAGTCAATTATCCACTGGCTGGAGGGCTCTGCTGGGAGGTGCGTGGAGGAGCTGGAGGCACAGGCTGCTGCTTGCAGTGTGCCCCAGGGGCTTCCCCTGCTGCCCCATCCCAGACCAGGAGCACAGCCCCACGGAGCACAGTCGGTCCCGACACCTTTGGGAACTGCCAGCTGCTGAGACACTTGCTGGGAACTCTCCCTGGATGCTTCACTTTTGAGGTTCTCCAGTCGGAGGGGGCTGTGGCACCCTGGATCCCTGCAAGACAGGGGTGCAAGCTGGCCTGAGGCAGCAGAGTTCTGGGTACGAGAGGGTGCCAGCTCAGCATCCACTGCCCTGCACATCCCTGTGAGCAGCGGGGCACAGGGCAGCTCTGGCCTCACCCCGCAATGCCATCAGACCCTCGGCCCTGGCACAGCACCCGGCTGCAAAGACTGAACTGAGTGGGTCCTCGCATTTCACCCTGCTCACATTCACAGCTACGGTGACAACTCTGAGCCGCCCCCGTCCCCTTTTCCACTCCCGACTCCCCCTCATTCAAAGCCTCTGTCCTTTTAAGCTATTTTTTTCCCCCTCCTATTCATTTCCCAAACGCCTCTGTCCTTTTCTCTCGCCTTGCCCCTCTCCGAGCAGCTGCTATGCTAATAAGCATGAGGCAGAAAAGGGAGTGAGCTTTTGCAGTGGCTGAGGAGGAGAAAAAGACCTCAGAGCCCTCCAAATGCTAAATAAATCCAAGGCTGGAGCAGCATCCCCGAACAAAGAAGCCTGGTCTCCCCCCTCTCCTCCCCTTTTCCCAATTCCACCACCTTTTCACATTCAAATCCATTAAACAGCGAGCAGAAAGACCCTGAGTATTCATAGCATTGCATTAAAGAGAAAGCCCCATGGTCCCTCTCCATCCCAGCCTGGCGGAGGGAAGGGCTCTCCATCCCTGCTGGGCTGGGAAACGACGGGCTCCAGACCCTTGGCACGGTGAAAGAGGGACAAAAGCCCCCGGCCACCGCACAGGGAGATGAGTTGCCTTTCACCCTGTATTCCAGGTTTCTTCCCCACCTGGGACCCCTGGGCTCCTCCATTGAGATGGGGCTCCTGGTTTGTGCCAACGGCATGGGCAGCTGCCAGGGGTTGGATGGAACCACATGGATGGGAGAGTCTGGGGATGCAACAAGGTGGGACCCAGTGTCTGCTGCCCAGTGGTGGTGCTGGGGAGCGTTATGGCAGTGCTTGGGCAATGGGTTCACCCAAGTCTTAATGTGGTGGCGATCTCCCATGGACAATCCCCGGGGGCTCCTAGTCTTCACGAAGGGTGAGAAAGGAGAGGGCTCCTGCAGGGCTGGGCACAGCCAAGGACCACTGCAATGTGCCCACCAGACCCTGAGCAAGGAGTCTCTGCCACACCACGGTGCATGAATACCCAGCAAGGCAGCCGCCTCGTGCTGATAACGGAAGTTCCTTACACCAAAACTGATGATTTCCTGCCCATTTTGCATATTTTGCCCATTTCACTCTAGAGGCAGAGCACTGTCCCAAGGCCTCGGAGCTCATTCCCAGAGCAAGAGGTCACAGTTGTTGATGTGGAGGTGGGGTCCATGTGAACAGTTGAGGCTGGCAGGGGGTGGTGGGGTGCCTCAAGGGATATGACTCTTCTCTGGAGGAGGAAGAGATGGGAATTTTCTTTTTCTGCCTTCTGGGATGGAAATGGAGATGCATCTCCAGAAAGAGTTCACGTTCTCCTCTGGTACCAATGTTTTACTGAAGTCACATCCAGGAGATGGGGCTTTTAGTACCAAATATTGAAAAATGTTTTACAATCATGGATTTGATCATGTGAGGATTGAAGCTGTCTGGGTGATGCCAGCTGGACCATGGGCACTGTGATGGTCACACACAGTGCTCAGGAAGCAGCAGTAACTGGGATCCCGTCTGCACAGCTTGGTCAATAGAGTGGGATTCAGCTCTGACCCTCGGGTGTCCATCCAAGGTGGTGTACGGGCTCCTTTGCAGCCTGGGGAAGCAGGAGAGGGATGGCAGCATTTGCACATAAGCTCCTGGTTCTTTAGGTGTCCTTGCATGTCCTGTCTGGCCTCTGCCCCAGGGTGTGGAGGCCATCCCATCCCTGGACTTGCACAGATGTCCTAGGCACTCCGGTGCATCCTAGCTGGCACAAGGCAGCTGTCTTCTGATGCTTGGGATCCTGTTGTATCGATACAATCAAGAGTCTGGAAAGTGATGGGGCTGCCCTGACAGGCCACCTCCATGCGTGTGGCCATCCCTGGGCTCCTGCAGCCGTGTTCACATGGTCACCAGGGCTCCATCCTGACCACTGCAGGTGCTGCATGGCTTTGGGGTGCATGAAGGAGCAGGCCAGCAAGATCAGAAGATGGAGAGAGGTGGGACAGCCCTCAGGAAACCTCAGATGATGTTAACTGGGGCATGGGACACAGGAGCTCAGACACCTATCCCTGCAGTGCAGGGCCCCAGACCTGTGTGTGGCACCCCGAGATGTGTCCCTGTGTGGGAACCTGGGCTCCCCAGGGTGCTCCTAGCAGTGTGGGGACCCTGTGGAGCCTGCACAGCTGATGCTTTAGGGCTGTAGGACTCTGCTGCCTTTGCTCCCCAGTGCAAACCACCCGCTTCTCAGCCTGGAAACCTCATGCGCACTTTGGGGCCTTGCTGCGCTCCAACAGGGACACGTTCCTCCAAAAACCAGAGCTCTCAGGGATGAATGTCAGCAGAGTGCCAGAAAAGTTTCTGCGAACAACTTCCTCCTATCCTGTGAAGGAAACCAACTCCAGGCAGGAGTCTCAGTCTCATATCCCCAGTTCACAGACAAGGGGTGTGTGGAAACCTCTCCTGGCCATGGGGAACCCACGTGTGCAAGCATCGAGGATGAATCTGGCACACCAACCATGCAGAGGGGGCTGTGCTGCTCCAGCTTCAGAGGACTGGCCTTGGGTGAGAGACAGTGGGCACTGATCTTGCAGCACCTGACCAATGACGTGCAGGGTGGCTGTGCTGCTCTTCACCCACCAGGATCAACATGGTAGGGGGACGTATAAGAGGCATAAAAAGCCCCAGATGCTCCCGGCAGCACAGTCCTGCTCCTGGGTGACTCCTCATGTGTCCCTCCATGGGTTGAGTCAGTGTTAGGTGGACATCACTACCATCACCCTCAGCCATCCCAGCTCCCAGTGTGACCCCGAGCCCATGCTCCATCATCTCTCTGCCCCAGCCCCACCCAAGGACGAAACCCAGCAGCAAAATCCACCCTACCCCAGACTTGCCCTTGGAGCAGCCCAAATACCAGAGTGTGGCAAGTCCTTCATCATGCACGCTGGTGGTATGGGGTAAGTGGGATCAGCGGGAGGGATGAATGCAAGCCACCGTGTGCCATCTGCACCCCAAATTGTGTGGCTGCAGGAGGTGCCGAGAAGGGCAATGGACACCTATGGAGTTTTTGAAGGGTCTTCTCTGGCTGACAAGCAGTAGAGCACCAACATCTCCGACACCAAGGCTATGTCTGGAAGTACCCCAGTCCTTCTCCTGGAGGGCAAGCACAGCCCTAACTGCTTCATGCTGCAGCCTTCCCCTGAGCACCAAAGCTGGGGTGCCTGCCTGAAGATCCAGCCCCCCAGGATGATGCCTGTAGCTTTCCTGGGGCAAGCGCTGTGAACATCCTGGAGACTCAAATTGCCCCACATCGCTCCCAGATTGGTCCAAGGGATGCCCCCAATGCCTCCTCATCCTCATAGGGCTCACCCTGGTGCTGCTGTCCCACAGTGTGGCTGCACCCCAAGGGGCTGCAGCATGGTGGGACCATCCCAGGAAGGTCTACCTGCAGCGGCAGGTGGGACAGGGGTCCGGGGCATCCCTCTGATGGGCTGGCTTGGGAGAAAGGTCCCTGCTTAGCAATGCAGGAATGCAGGTTGGGCTGAATGTGGCGGAGGCGGGTCTGATCTGGTGCCCCACTAAGCCCCCATTCTTTCCCAGCCGGTGCATCTTGTATTCAGGCTGCCTGCTCCTAAGCAGAGCGTCTTTAATCCTTCCCTTGTCTCCTCCATTCCCTTTCAGGCCTTTGGCCAATGGGAAGGGGATGAGCAGCTCTCTCCAGGAAGGAAATTAAAAGCAGGGAGGAGGGTAGGGAGGAGGAGAGTGAGGGGAGGGGGACTTGGAAGGGGAGACAATCCTGGAGTGGAGATGCCAGTCATCGGGGTCTCAATAGCCCCATTCACCCTGCCCAGCCACACAGAAAATCAGGGTCACCAAGATCCATGCCCTGCCTGGAGACAACTGTTGCTTTATTCTTTTTAATTGCTGGAAAACGCAGAAAAGTTCACTTGTGTGTGTGGCGGCTGCGCTGGGGGCTGCGCTGGGGGCCGTGGCGGTGGAGGGGTGGCAACAAGGGGGTGAGCCCAACGCACAGCGAGATGGGACACAAAAACCAGCCGCACGTGAGGGTGGAGGCTGCGACCCAGCACGGCAGCGAAGCCATCTGTACAGCTGGGCCAAAGCAGCGGGTGGCTCCGGGACAGGGAGCCAGGATGGGGATGTGGGGGCTTCATTCCTCCCAGCATGCATGAGAAGGGTGCCCTAGGTTTTGGGGTGGAGGGAGCAGTGCTAGGGCCAGCGGCCAAGCAGAGGAAGGACCTGTGCAGAAAGACATGTGTGGGCAGGTGGCCTGGTGTCCCCACATCTCTGGGCATGAAGGTGCCTCGGGTACTGCTCCTGGCTGGAGACACAGTGACCGGGCAGTTCTAAGCACACTCACCTACCCAGGGGCACATTGCTACCCTGATCCAAGGATGCCGACAGACCTCCCAGATGGACACACAGCCATGTCACCTCCACCCTGATACCCTGCTCCACGTGCCACCCCAGTCAGGTGGGTACCACACACGGTGGAGCTCCCATGCAGCCAGCCCCAGGGATGTCCTGTAGAACACATCTGCAGCCTCACAGCTCTGTCCCAGCAGCCCTCTTGCTCTGCAATCCACCCTACCTGCTGGCCCTTGCACTCAGGTATGAGTGAGCATCAGCCGTGAGACACAGGCCACCATGGGCCACATGCCAGCGGTCAGCAGCCCAGCAGGTCTGCAACAGCAGGTCCACTGCTGCCATCCAGCTCTTGAGGGTGGTGGGTGCCAGGGGTCATCCCAGGAGCAGGGCATGAGCACAGGGGCCACAGATGGAGCCAGTACCAGCCTGTCTCCATCTGGAACAATCCAGGAGGTATCTCTGCCTGTCTTTCCCCAGGATGAGGGAAGAAGCCTGGGACAATTTATGCCTGTCCCAGCCCCTAGATTTGGGTTGCACTTCCCTCCCTGGTCCAGCCTTTGCCCCCTTTGCTCTGCTTTTTGCTGAACACTCAGCTTTTCCTCCTGAAGTGTGTCAGGGATGTTCTGGCCATGCTGGTGGTCCTGCTTTCATCCCGCGGCTCATTCTCAGCCCACCAGTAACTCCCAACCACTCTGTGACCCATACGACACATGCAGCAGCCTCTGAGGTTTTCGTGATACCATGTTTTCGTGCTCTTCCAAGTCCTCACCTTGTCCACCCTGTACCACCAGCTCTGCCTGCCCTCTTGTCCTCAGTGCAAGGAGATGCAGACAGCACCTGGCAGACCAGACAGACTCTGAAGCAGCGGGGATACAGCATGGGAAGGACAGGAATCTGTTGGAGCAAGTCCAGAGGAGGCCATGGAGATGATCCGAGGGCTGGAGAACCTCCCATACAAGAAAAGGCTGAGAGAGTTGGGGTTGTTCAGCCTGGAGAAGAGAAGGCTCTGGGGAGACCTTAGAGCAGCTCCCAGTACTGAAAGGGGCTCCAGGAAAGCTGGGGAGGGGCTCTTGATCAGGGAGTGCAGGGACAGGGTGAAGGAAGCCGTTTTCAGCTGCAAGAGGGGAGATTGAGATGAGATCTTAGGGAGAAATGTTTTGCTGTGAGGGTGGGGAGGCCCTGGCCCAGGTTGCCCAGAGCAGTGGTGGCTGCCCCATCCCTGGAGGTGTTCAAGGCCAGGTTGGATGGGGCTTGGAGCCCCCTGATCCAGTGGGAGGTGTCCCTGCCCATGGCAGGGGAATGGTACTGGATAGCCTTTGAGGTCCTTTCCAACCCAAACCATTCTGGAACTCCATGATTCTGTGATTCTTTGATTCATGCGTACAGAAGAGGACAGGACTGGGCTGGATGTGCCCCACGCCAGCAGCTTCCCCAGCCCTTCTCCTTTGGGAGGGAAGAGCTCCCTCCACTCCCCCGGCACCAGCGGCGGGAGGAGAGGATCAGAGCAGCAGCCATGGGAAGGGTGGCCGATGCCACTGAGGGTCACTCATGCTCCTCCCTCACTGCCAGGTCCCTGCATGGGGCCCTTGTGCTCCCAGGAAAGCTGACTGGTTCCCAAAGAGGATATTTAGTAGCGTGTCCAGTGTTGCTCACACCTGGCTTCATCACAGTTTGGCTACACTTGGCTTACAGGGCCACGGGAAGGCCCGTTCCCTTCCTTGCTGACCACTCCCTACGGCCTGGCAGCTGCCCTGGGCATGGGGCTCCAGCCAATGCCAGCAGGCAACAGCAGCATCGGCTTTGCAGACCTCCGAGGGGCCATTCCTACTTCCCGTTCCTGCTCATTCCCCCTACCCATTCCTGCCTGTTCCCAGCGCCCATCCCAGCGCATTCCCAGTGCCCATCCCTGCCAGTTCCCCCTGACCATTCCTGTCCAGAACCAGGAGTGGGATTGGGAGCAGGGATGGGAAGTGGGAGCAGAAATGGGAGTGGGAGTAGGGAGGAGGAGCGGGAACAGGGATGGGAGCGAGAACAGAGGTGGTAGTGGGAGAAGGGATAGGAGTGGGAGCGAGCCGGGGCTCGCGGCTGAGGCTCAGCTCGGCCCGGTTCATCCCTTGCCGCCGGGTGCCCTCTAGCGCCCGCGGGCCGGGACAGCGGCCCCTGCCGGGGGGTCCTGGTCCCCGCTGTCCCTGCTCGCTGTCGGAGCCCTGGGGGCTGCAGACCCGGGGGGGCACCAGAAAGGGAAGCCCGGGGCGGGTTGGTGAGGTGGATGTAAAAGGGGTCCCTGCCTGCGTCCCTCCTCACGCTGCCCAGGACCCTCCAGATGTGCCGGGCAGATGTGCACATGGTGGGATGCTGCGACCGAGCCCCTACAGCTCTGGCCAGAGAGCACTCACCACAGAAACACAGAGTGACCTGAGCTGGAAGGGTCCCACAGGGATCATCGAGTCCATCTCCTGTCCCTCCACAGGACACCCGCAGCATTCACACCGTGGGGCTGAGGGAGTTGGGTTGGACATTAGAATCATAGAATTGCCTAGTTGGAAAAGACCTTTGAGATCATCAAGGGATGGTGATTCCACCACCTCCCTGGGCAGCCTCTGCCAGGGCCTCAGAACCCTCCCAGTGAAGAAATTTTTCCTGATGTCTGATCTGACCCTCCCCGGCACAACTTGTGGCCATTTCCTCTCATCCCATTGCTGTCACTTGGGAAAAGAACCCAGCACCCACCCCGTCACAGCCTCCTTTCAGGCAGTTGTAGACAGCGATGAGGGCTCCCCTCAGCCTCCTCCAGGCTGAATAACCCTCAGCTGCTCCTCATAACCCTTGTTCTCCAGCCCCTTTCCCAGCTCCGTTCTCTTCTCTGGACGCGTTCCAGCCCCTCAAGGTCCTTCTTGGAGTGAGGGGCCCAAAACTGAACCCAGCACTCGAGGTGCCCTCACCAGCGCTGAGCACAGGGGCACAGTCACCTCCCTGCTCCTGCTGGCCACGCTGGGTCTGACACAGGCCAAGGTGCCACTGGCCCTCTTGGCCTCCTGGGCACTTGGTTCTTCCCCCAGAGGGTGGACTTGTGGGTCCCTTCTAACACATGTCATTCCGTGATTCTACAATTCTGTCAAATACTTCCAGAATATCGCCAGGCTTGGTGCCGTGAGTGCTCCCCTGGGGAGCCATGGGTGCTGACACAGGGCTGCGGGGGAGATCAGGGTGAAAGCCCAGGCAGCTCCTGCAGGCGTGCTAGCCCGACTCTACAAATATTGGGCAGGGGCTGACCTGGAGCAGGGCTCCTGCCCTTTGCTCTGTTTGCCTTTTCCCTTGCGCTGTTTGGTTTCAGTTAATGATCCTTCAAAGACAAACAGTGGTGGGGATGGACAGGGTGTCCCACGCCATCCACACCTTGAGGCCCACAGACCTTCGGCTGAGGGGTCGGACTTACCCAGCCAGTTCAGGAGAGTTGGGACCCCTGGGGAAGGGGTTCCAGAAGGGGAGCAAGGAGCATGGGCTCTGCTCCCTATGGACCTGGTCAGGGCTAGGCTGCTTGGGGTGAGCACTGGGGACACCTCCATCCTCTCCTCTCTGCAGGGTCAGGCTGACCCTCTGGGGCTGGGAGCACCATCAGGGCTTTTTACAGTATGCCAGGGCAGAAATATGAATCCCAAGTTAGAATAAAGGAGACAGGCAGATGCTGACCCTACGTCTAGGCCAAATGGTTGTGTAGTAATAGGACGGTGAGGAACTCAGCCTGGTGAGGTAGGAGGATGCTCACCTCCCCTCCTGCACCCCACGGAACCTCTGCAACTCCCTGATGCATCTGCAGGCAGAGTGAGCCCCAGGGCCACACGGCCAGGTCTGTGCACAGTCACCAGTTGCCCCACGCTCCCCCAGCTGCACCCCTCCTGCCCCAAGCAGGCCTGGCCGGCCCCACTGGCCACAGTCTGAAGGTCACACTGCTGCGCAGTGGGGACAGCACAGAGTCCGGGATCCTGCCAGTTTGCTGGGCTCAGCAGCGCTCTGAAGACACCAGCCATGATGTTTTGGGGTCTTCTTTCCCTCCTCCTCATCGTTGTGGCCAGCGGGACCCCCATCGGAGACCAAGATGAGGATATCCAAGTGCAAGAGAACTTTGAGGCTGAGCGGGTAACGGCGGCTTGCGGTCTTTTCATCCTGGGGGCAGAAGGGATGGGGAAAAGCTTTATTTCATTTTCATCCAGCAAGAAAAGCGTCATTCCCTCTGCCCAATTCAGGCTGTGCAGGACAGGTGCTGGCAGCATGGCTCTCCTTGGATGCTCAGGGGGTGCCAGCCTCAGCCTTCAGGATGGCCTCACCTCAACAAACACCCAGGCAGGGTGGCTGGAGCCTGATGCGGGGCCACATGAATCCCAGGAGGCATGAGTTGATCTGCCCAGCCTAAGAGGTGTGAGCAGGGCCTGCAAGGTGCAGAATGCAGGATTCATGGGGAATTCAGGATTCATGGGGGATGCAGGATTAGAGTGGGATATAGGTGACCCGGGAGATCTCTTGCAGGTGGCCCTGTCCCCTGCCAGGCCCTGCATAGCCCTACATGTTTGCCAGGCTCTGGACTCCCGCAGGGATGACAGCCTGATGCCTCCAGCCCTGCCTGATGGTCAGGGCACTCAAGAAAATCCTGCTCAGTGCTGATCCACTTCCCAAATCCTGCAGTAGCTCTGGCCTCGGCACAGTGCACCATCACCCCCAGTTGCTCTCCGGGCCACATATTCAGCTCTGCAAAAAACCCCATGTCCCAACTCGGTGGGGAGGGTTCATGGAGCGAATGTCCCTTCCTTCTCCTCACAGATGTACGGGAAGTGGTATGATATTGCCATTGGCACAACCTGCAAATGGATGAAGAACTACAAGGAGAAGTTCAGCATGGGCACACTGGTACTGGGCCCTGGCCCCAGCTCTGACCAGATCAGCACTGCCAGCACCAGGCTGCGGTACGGCGAATTGCTGGGGGGGCTCGAGCCTCCTCCAAAGCCACCTCACCCTGGCGTGCTCTGTCTCCCAAGGGGCTGGGACAAGATACAGGGGTCACTTGCTCTGGTTGGCACCAGAGCCCTGAGGAGGAGCTGGATTGGGCTGAAATACCCAATATGAAACTAGGGGGAGCTGTTGACACTCCTGAGGGCAGAGAGGCCCTGCAGAGGGATCTGGACAGACTGAAGAGCTGGGCAATCACCAACTGCATGGAGTTTAACAAGGCCAAGGGCTGGGTTTTGTAGCTGGGACAGGGCAACCCTGGATGGACAAACAGCCAGGGGAGCGAGAGGCTGGAGAGCAGCCCTGCAGGAAGGGACCTGGGGGTTCTGGCTGATGGCAAGTTGGCCATGAGCCAACAGAGAGCCCTGGCAGCCAAGAGGGCAACCGTGTCCTGGGGGGCATCCAGCACAGCATCGCCAGCCAAGCAAGGGAGGGGATTGTCCTGCTCTGCTCTGCACTGGGGAGGCCCCACCTTGAGTACTGGGTGCAGTTTTGGGCACCGCAGGATAAAAAGGATCTAAAGGTACTGTAGAGTGACCAGAGGAGACCACAAAGCTGTGAAGGTTCTAAGGGAGAAATCATATGAGGAGAGGCTGAAGTCACTTGGTCTGTTCAGCCTGGGGAAGAGGAGACTGAGGGGGGACCTCAGAGCCATTCACTGCTTCCTCACACGGGGAGGAGGAGGAGCAGGCGCTGAGCTCTTCTCTCTGGTGACCAATGACAGGACCCAAGGGAATGGCAGGAAGATGCCAGGGAAGGGTTAGGTTGGACACTGGGAAAAGGTTTTTCCCCCAGAGGGTGTTGGAGCCCTGGAACAGCTCCCCAGGGAAGCAGTCACAACACCAAGACTGTCAATATTCCAGCAGCATTTGGCCAAGGCCCTCAGACCCACAGTGTGAATGTTGAGGGTGTCCTGTATAGGGACAGGAGTTGGACTCGATCATCCTTGTGGAACCCTTCCAACTCAGATCATTCCATTATTCTATGATAATGCCTTGGGCGGGAGTATTTTGGGGTCCCCTGTCAGGGCCTCACTGCCCCAGGCATGATTTTCATGCAATAATAAATATAAACCAATCCCTCTGAGCAGCCGATTGTTTTCCTCCTCCCTCCAGGCAAGGTGACTGCACGCAGACCTCAGGAGAGTACCAGAAAACCAGCACCCCTGGCAAATACACCTACTACAACCCCAGTAAGTTGGGCTGTCTGCCGGCCCATGCAGCCCCGAGAGCTGTGACGTGGCTGGGCAGTGGGAACCGAGCACAGCCGGGGGCTGGGGAAGGGGTTCAGGACCACCGGGCTCAGAAACGACTCAGTAGTTTGGGTCATTTCCAGCCAAAGTATGGAGTGAAGCTGGGATGAAAGGGGCTGATTCAGCACTGTCCCAGCTAAGCCACAGGACTATGAGGTGTTTCAGCAGAACCCTCTTGTGCCTGAGGTCCCAAGGCGGGGCCAGCTCCCACCAGCCACATTTCAGGAACACTGGTGGTGTATCTCAGTTGTCTGCAGCCCTTGGTTTCCAATACGCCTGACTAGGAAGATGCTGGTGAGCCTAAAGGGAGTCTTGGTTGTCTGAGAGTCTGCTTCCCAAAAATCAGTCATTTTCGTGACCAAGCTGCCTGGTTTCATCCCCATCTCTAGGGCTGTCTCACACTGCCCCATTTCTCCTTGAGGGGCAGGAATGATGTCCCCTGTGTCTCTGTCTCACCCAGAATGGGACGTTTCCATCCGGTCCTACGTGCTCCGCACCAACTATGATGAGTATGCTGTCATTCTGATGAAGAAGGAAAGCAGCTTTGGCCCCAGCACCACCCTGAAGCTCTATGGTACGTGTGGCTATGGCTCTTGTGGGCAAGCAGGCTCTGGGGTGGGACAGGGCAGCTCAGAAATACCACCCAAGGGTCCCTCAGCTCCCTTGGCCTCCTCATGGCTTTGGAAGTGATGCCTTGCACCAGCTCATTTGAAGCACTACAGCAGCTGAGTCTTGTGGCTCATCTTAGAGACACATCACACAGTGAAAGTCCAAACCAGCCTGTTGTTTGGCATAAAGGTGGCAACACCTGCTTGGAAGAAATCCAGGCCCTGAAGTATCAGGAGATGCTGTCTTATATGACTGAGAAACCTTAGAACCACTTAGTCCAAGCCCTTGGTCAAGGCTGGTCAAGAATAACGGAGGAGAGGTTGGGAAAGACCAGGAGGCTAGCATTGGGCTACCTGCAGCTGCTTGAGCTCTGCAGGTTGATGGGTGGTTGGAGGGCTGCATGCAGACCCCAGCCCTGCTCTCAGCCTGTTCCCATGCCCAGGGAGGAGTCCAGAGCTGCGGGAGGACCTCATTGAAGCTTTCCAGCAGCTGGCTCAGGAGATGGGCATCCCTGCAGACTCTATCTTCATCCTGGCCAACAGAGGTAATCCACCATGAGGCACTTGCCTTTCCCCCCAAGCATGCCGGGGCACTGGGGCTGCTCCTTCTTGGTGTGCAAGGCTGGGAATATGAGGAGACAGTCAGCGTGAAGGGAGGAGAAATGAGGGCTTTGTGAGGATGGGATGGGAGGGAGACGAGAGCAGTCCAGGCTTTCCCCAGCTTCCAGTCAGTGGGATCCTTGCTGGGCTGTCAGGTCAACACATCCACAACACTGTGCAGTACACCCAGGGAGACTCACGAGTGCTCCCTAAGACAGGGTTCTCCCAGGATCTGAGGACCTCCTTGCTCAGCCTGGGGTTCAGAAGATGCTAGCATGATCCAAGTGGGTCTGAGGATTTTAGGATGATGCTCCTGCAAGTAGTAGGAGGAAAACAGCAAGAGGGGAAGAATGCTGGGGTGAAACTGGGAGGGCATCCCCTTCCCCAGGGTCCTGTGTGTGCATGGTGCAGGACCACGGTGAGATAGGTTTATCAGGATGCCTCCTCTCTCACAATGCTGATCTTCTCTCCTGTCATCTGGGCCAGGCGAATGCGTTCCTCAGGAAACCGCGACTGCCCCGCAGGTGAGTGAGCCAGCTGAGACCTCCTGAGATGGATGGAGGCTGAGGACATCCCTTCCAAGCAAAACCCAGTTGAGACCTGGCATCTGGGGACCAGGCTCCATGGGCAGGACACTGTTTGGACAGCAGCTCCGCTAACTGTTCTGGGAGATGCTCTTTCATCTCTGCTGTCAGGCTTTGCCTGCAAGGACGGGGTCACAGGCAGGCTCAGAGCAGCAGAGTGAGGGTCCTGGGGGTGAGGTGGGCACTGGGGCTCATTTCCAAGTGGAAGCCTATGGCCCTTTCCTACTCTGATGTTTTTCATGGAGTGGAACTTGCCACATATGGAGCCTGGTGTCTCCTTGCTCCTTGCCTGCCTGTGGGCTGTCCCAGCCCCCCTCTCCAGGAAAAGGGAAGCAGCTGAGCACCCCTGGCTACTGTGACTCAGCACCTCCCACTATCACATAGTGGAGTTGAGAAAAATTTTACAGAGGGGATGGGACTTTGGTGGATGAAAGAACCCAGTTGACTGGAGAGCAGGTAGCAGGTAGCACAGCACCTTGTGTCAGCAACAGCAGAGACACATCCTGAGCTTAGGGCACAACGGGGGCACTTTTGGTGTCTGCATCCACAACACACGACCCTGGTCCCCATCCAGGATGAGCACGGGGTTGGGAAGACCAAGAGGAGTGGATGGCACAGCCTCTTGACCCAAGATCAATGAGTGGAAATGTGCAGGGAGCTCAGAGGAGGGTTGGACCCTGCGTGGGCTGCAGCACCCTGGCACAGCCCGTTCTGGGGGGCAGTCGGGGTCCATGGGCGAGGGGGTGGCAAAAGGTCCCACGGGCAGGGGCTGACAGCAGCTCTGTGCTTCCTTTCCGGTGCAGAGGGCACGGAGAGCCATCCTGCCCCCTGAGGAGGGCTCGGCCGTGGGCCCCCTGCCCTCATACATCGGCAATAAGGAAGGTAGGTCCCAGGGAAGGTGTGGCAGGGGGCATCCCCCTACCCAGACCCCTATTTACCTGTGACAGCCCACGGCATGCTTGCTCTCAGATTCGTGCCGATTGAGCTGCGACCCTGGGCCCTGCAGCGGGATGGTCTCCCGCTTCTTCTACAACTCCTCCTCCATGGCCTGCGAAATCTTCCTCTACGGGGGCTGTCTGGGCAACGGCAACAACTTCTACTCAGAGAAGGAGTGCCTGCAGGCGTGCCGAACAGAGGGTGAGCAGGCGACTGGGAGAGACCCCAGTGGGGTGCCATGGGACATGCCTTTGCTGAGGCATCAGAGGGGATCTGAGAGTGGCCTTGAACCTCACATGTCCAGCATCCAGGTGGGGGGTGTGGGGGACCCCAAACCCCCTGCCTCAGTGTAGCCCCTGTCCCCCAGCTGCCTGCAGGCTGCCTATCATCCGTGGTCCCTGCCAGAAGCCAGTGACACGCTGGGCCTTTGACGCGGCTCAGGGCAAGTGCATCACGTTCAGCTACGGAGGCTGCAAGGGCAATGGGAACCAGTTCTACTCAGAGAAGGAGTGCAAGGAGTACTGCGGGGCTCCTCCGTTGGCAGGTACCCCACCCTGCCCCCACCCTGCCCGCACCGCACTGCGCTGTGCCCACAGAGCAGCCAGCACCAGCTCCTGGGCTGGGCTGGGCTGGGACAGGGCAGACCTGAATCTGGGATGGGTCTGTCCTGGGTCTGGGTTCATCAAGGATGAGTCTGTCCTGGGTTTTTATGGGCCTTGGGATGGGTCTGTCCTGGATATAGGATGGGTCTTGGGGAATGGGTCTGTCCTGAATCTGGATGGGTTTGTCTCGGGTCTAGGATGGGTCTATCCTGAATCTGGATGGATCTTGGGATGGGTCTGTCCTGAGTCTGGATGGGTTCAGAATGGATCTGTTCTAGGCCTGGGATGGGTTCAGCTTGAGTCTGTCCTGGATCTGGGCTGTGTTTGTCATGGGTCCAGCATGGATCCAGGGATGGGTCTGGAATGGTTTTGTGCTGTTCCTGGGATGGATTGGAGACTCTGACGGCCTGAGGAATGTGGTCATTGATCTCCAGGCAGTATCACACAGGGCTGTGTGGGCTGCAGATGCACTGAGGCCATGGCTGAACTTCAAAGTGATCTTGATAAAAGGGGAAACAGGCTTGAGCAGGCTGGAGTGCAGTGACAAGCAGTAGAGATGCCAGTGAGGGAAGATTCTGGGGGTGTAGGGACCCTGACACCCAACAAGGACCAAACAGTGGTCCCTGACAGGAGTGTAGTCTCCATGTCACACCTGCCAGACCCTCCAGCTCCAGTCAATGCAGAGGTTTCTATACTGAACCTCCCTGAGAGGCACACCTGGCCCTTAGGAGGGAGGGACAAATCGGTTTTCAGGAGCGTGGCAGGGGAATCTGTAGAGAGGGGTGAGCTCTGGGGACTTCAACCACAGCCAGCCCTGGGTGAGCCTGCTCCTGGGGGTAGAAGCCAGGGGCTCACTGTGCCCCCACGGACAGGAGATGGGCCAGAGTAGCACATCTCAGGGCAGAGCCCATCTCCATTGTCCCATCAGCAGTATAAATCATAGAATCATAGAATCATGGAATCACAGAATGTCTCGAGCTGAAAGGGACCCACAAGGATCATCGAGTCCAACTCCTGTCCCTGCACAGGGCAACCCAACATTCACACCGTGGGGCTGAGGACACGGGCCAAATGCTGCTGGAATATTTTCAGGCTGTGATTGCTTCCCTAGGGAGCTGTTCCAGTGCTCCACCACCCTCTGGGGGAAGAACCTTTTCCTAATGTCCAACCTAACCCTTCCCTGGCATCTTCCTGCCATTCCCTCGGGTCCTCTCATTGGTCACCAGAGAGAAGAGCTCAGCGCCTGCTCCTCCTCCTCCCCTTGTGAGGAAGCAGTGAATGTCTCTGAGATCCTCTCTCAGTCTCCTTTTCTCCAGGCTGAACACACCGAGTGACTTCAGCCTCTCCTCATATTTCTCCTCTAGACCCTTCACCAGCTTTCTGGCCCTAAAAACACACTAATGCCACAGTGGTGGGTGGTGGGATGTGAAGTGACACCCTAGGGCAGCATGGGGTGCACGGAGGGTTCGGACGGCTTCCTGCCATCTCTGACAGCAGGGACAAAGTGGGAAGCATCAGCCATCACTGCCTTCACTGGCTGTACTTGGGATAAGGAGGGGGTCTGTGGGTCCGTCCATCACCCTGTGTGTCTCTCTGCTTGCAGAGGATGAGGAGTTTCTGCGTCTGTCCAACTGACGCGGGCAGACGATGAGCTGCCAGCACCCAGCACCGGGGCTCGCAGGAGGGTGCTGGCAGCTGCCAACAGGGGCACAGGAGATGCCTCCAGCAGTAAAGTGTCTCTAACGTGACCAACAAGCCCAGTGTCTGTCCTCAAGCCTGTGGGGAGCAGGGTGGGTGGGGTCCAGAAGATGCAGGGGATGCAGTGGGGTCCTCGCTGGCCTCCCCAGTGCAATGTCTCCCAACTTTGTGGGGCTGCTGGGTGCTTCCCACTGGGCCTTTGACCCTTCCTCAGCCCGCTGGCCTCAGCCCACGCAGTGCTGGGGTGACCAATGGTGGCACCAAGGGGCTCTGGGCATCCTGCTGAGTGGGTTTCAGGCCCACATTTCCCAGGGGCAAGTGGTGGGCATCTGGGAGGGGGCAGCAGTGGGGAATGGGCACCTGCTCCTCCCTAAAAGTGAATAATCGCCACTGCAGTGAGGTCAGGGCGTGATGGGACTGGGGGGACCCCGTCCTGGACCAGATCAGGGATCACGGGGATGGTTGGCAGTCATGGTTGCGGGGTTACAGCAAGGGATTACAGGATGTCAGAGGGGACCCTGACAGGTGATGGGAGGGAACTGGGGGGTTTAGGGTTCATAGGGGTCTATGGTAGGTGAGAGCAGGGAATTACAGATGTTACAGCGCGTTACAGGGGGATATCTGGGATCATAGGAGGGGGGGCTATAGAAGTCCCAGAAGGGGACATACAGGGGTTACGGGGTTCACAGGAGGGCTATGGAGATCCCAGGAGGGGATTATAGGGGTTATGGGGTTCACAGGGATGCTGGGGTTTCCCAGCAGGGGGTCTCAGGGTTTCTGGGGTGTCAGAGGTGGAGACTATGGAGCTTTCAGGAGGGGGAATTGCAAGGGTCTGGGGGAGGAGGCTGGGGGCTGTGGAGGTGCCAGGAGGGGATTAGAAGTGTTTGGATAGGCTACCAGAGATGCTATGAGGGTCCCAGGAGGGGGTCTCACGGGCTGTGGGGGTCCCAGGAGGGCATTATAAGGATTATGGGGTTCACAGGGATGCTGGGGTGTCCCAGGAAGGGGTCCCAGTGTTTCAGGGGGCCGCGATTTGGGACTATGACAAACACAGGAGGGGACTGAAAGGGTCTGCGGAAGCCCTGGGGGCTATGGGGGTCCCACGCGAGGTCACAGGGCCGGGGAAGGCGGAAGGGGGGGGTCACTGCAGGGGCTCTGTCCCGCTGCGCGCCCCGCGCACTCTTGGCCCAAGCCGGCCACCATACCCGTGCGCGCCTCGGCCGCCGCGAGGCGGAAGAGCCAAGATGGCGGCGGCGGCGGCGCCAGCGCCGTGCGGGCCCCGCACCCAGCACCGCGCCCAGCGGGGCTGAGCCGCGCCCGGACCCGGCCTTTCCCAAACCCTCGCCCTTCCCCGAGCCTCCAGCTCCCTCGGTCTTTGCCGTGCGCCCCCAGCCCTTCTTGTGCTTCCAGCTCCCCCTCTCCACTCCCCCCCCCACCCCCCCGGTCCTTCCCTGTCCCCTCCCCGCGGCTCTCCAGCTGCCCCAGCCCTTCCTGACCCTTCCGGGTCCCCGCACTCTCCAGTTCCCCCTGCCCTTCCCCCCCCCCCCCCCCCCCGTGCCCCGCGGCGTTCCCGTGCCTCCAGCTCCTTCGGCCCTTACCGGCCTCCCCCTGCTCCCCCGTCCCTTCCCGTGCCCCGGGCCATGCCCGGCTAGCGCCACTCCCCGGCACACGGGCCGGGCCCACTCCCGCACCCCGTCCTGCCCCGCAGCCTCCTATGCCCGACCCCGCCCTGTCTCGGGCCTGACCGAGCCGCCCCCCACACTCCGAGCCGCCCGCCGGCCCCGGGCCGCCCGGCCCCGAGCCCGAAGCAGCGGCCCCTGTCCCGCGGGCGTGGGGCCAGGAAGATGTTCTCGGCGCTGAAGAAGTTGGTGGGCTCGGACCAGAGCGCGATGAGGGACAAGAATATCCCCGCGGGGCTGCAGTCCATGAACCAGGCGCTGCAGCGGAGGTTCGCCAAGGGAGTGCAGTACAACAGTGAGTGGGGGCCCGGGGGTGAGGGGGTTCGCCTAAAGCCACGTTTGCCGTTAAACACTGGAGCTTGCGGAAGCGTGGGAGCATTGAGAGATGGGAAACTTTTCTCTGTGTGGGACTTGGGAACCCGAAATGCTGTGGTGCATGCAGGCATTGTCCCGTAGAGCCTGTTTTCAGCTGGCTGCAGCACCAGAGTTCCTGGTAAATCCTTTTTTGTCAGTTAAAGCATCAAGAGGCGGCTCAGCTGGGTGTGGGTGACCTTCCCCGCAGTTATAATTAAGCGCCACGGGTTATGCGATAAGGGCCTGCTGAAAAGCTCTGCCCTGCCTGTCTTTAATAAAAGGTGAGTGGTGTTGCCTTGATGTGCCCTTGATACTCGATTTCATTCAGACTCTGTTCTGCAACTGATACGTCAGTGCTTTTCTCAGGGAACACTTTCACAACGTTTTTCTGTCAGCATTGAGGCTCAGAGTTGTTTTTTTCCCCTGAAAGCTCCATAAAGGTTATTTCTAATGTGGTGCTTCAAGAGGCCACTGCCCTTATGTGAGATACATTGCAAAGTAACAGTTGTGAGACAGGGAGAGTAGTTATGTCATACTTGCTGAAAACAGAGACGGGGCTGGAAAGCACTGTGAGTGTCAACTCATATGCACAGATCCAGGCAGGCAGTGAAGTGTATTGCAGACGCCCGAGAGACTTGCAGTTCAGAATGAGACTGATTTGTCAATGAGGCACTGAATAATTTCTGTAAAGGCACACGTGTTGGAGGAGCAGAGTTTGTTTTGGGTCTTAATCTGAAACAGAATGTGAAGGGAGGGGTTTGCACTCTGGGATTTGGGGCTTTGTGGTTTGTTCAGTGTTATCACTGCCCTCTGTGCTTTTAAACTGATGTTTTGAAGCTCTTGACTTTACCAGGGAGAGCATGTGGTGCCTTTATAGACAGCACGGCTGTTGGATGTGCCAGTAGCAATTTAGAGAATGAGTGCCTTACCAAGCAGCAATGAGTGTGAGCAGGAGCACAGTGCTACTGTTACAGGCTTGATTTCCAGTGACAGACAGAGTGAGGCTGGGATGTACCAGGAGTAAAGTACTGCATCCTTACACACGCACCTGGAGAGCTGCTGGCTGAGAGAGCTGGGGTTGTTCAGTCTGGAGAAAAGAAGGCTCCGGGGAGACCTTAGAGCAGCTCCCAGTGCTGAAAGAGGCTCCAGGAAAGTTGGGGAGAGGCTCTTGGTCAGGGAGTGCAGGGACAGAATGAGGGGGAATGTTTTTCATCTGAAAGAGAGGAGAATGAGATGAGATCCTAGGAAGAAGTGTTTTGCTGTGAGGGTGGGGAGGCCCTGGCCCAGGTTACCCAGAGCAGTGGTGGCTGCCCTATCCCTGGAAGTGTTCCAAGGCCAGACTGGATGGGGCTTGGAGCCCCCTGATCCAGTGCGAGGTGAGCCTATGGCAGGGGTTTGGAACTGGATGGGCTTTGAGATCCCTTCCAACCCAAACCATTCCATGATTTTATGATTGCTGCAAAATTCACTTTTAATAGTGATGCAGTGGCTGCCACGTCTGTGCTGCTGCTCTGCGGGACTGGATGATCTTCAAGGTCTCTTCCAACCCAAACCATTCCATGATTCTGTGAAAGACTGGATCTGTACAGGGGCTGTGTGCACCCACAGCCAAGAACTCACCTGCCTTCTTCACCAGTCCATGTTGAGATCAGGTAGCTGATACTGGCTCATGAATTATGTAAGAAAAAGCAGTTGACTTCTCAGAGAGCAAATGTTTGTGCTGGGGACGGTGTGGATCAGCTGCATCCTGCTGGCATGGCAGTCAGGGAGTTCACTCACTGCATTGCTGGTGGCCCGGGGTGGATCTGTGCCTGCTTGCTGTTCCACAGCAAGGCCAGGAATGCCCACGGCTGAGCCGCTGGCTGCAACCCTGCTGCTTTTGTCTCCTTACTGAAAGCCTCAGGGAAGCTTTTTGTCTGATGCCCCATCTTATCAGGATTTATGTTCTAGTTACTGCTTTCGTATCTAGAGTAAAGCTGCAGCTTCCCATCATGGCCCTGAGGGAAGCTTTCCAATCTCCATAGTAACTCTTCTCAGGATCGCTCTTATATAATGTTTATGGGAGATGCAGGCTGTCGAAAGCACTGTGCAGTCCCTGCCAGGCCCTGGTGCTGCCTGTGTGGTTGGTTCCTGCATGATGAGGCTGTCGTGCTCCTGTCTGGAGGTGGGCTCTGGAGGAACACCATTACAGGGGCTGAGCTGCAGATCCAGTGTGTTGCCCGCGCTCCTTTCTCAGCAAATACGTTGCATTCTGCAGAGGAACGCAAATATGTTTTGTAGCCACCTTCACACACGTGGGTCTTCTAACCTCCGCCGTTCCCCTGGAGCTGCTGAACCCTGAACCAAAGGTGCTGTGATGGCTGGTTTTACAGAAGCACTCCCTTGCTTTCGTAGTCCATCACTGATCATGAACTGAAGCCCATTTCCTTCCCAGCAGTGTATTCAGTGTGCTGGAATGCTTGGGATGCTTGCTGATAGCGGGGCCAGCAAGGCTGGGAGGGACATGGGCCTTGTCACCTGGCTCTGGGTCAGGGCAGGCCGGGCTGTGCCGGCATCGCAGCTGGCAGTGCTTTTATGACTGGACATACGATTTGTGCTGCTGGTCCCTCTCCCAAAGGAGGATTGCTGCAGGGTGGGTCAGTTTAGATTTCTGATCAAGCAAAGGCCAGTATTCGCCCTCGGCAGCAGCCACTTCCTCTGCATGGGACATCCTATTGCAAAGCAGAAGCATTTTCATACTGCATTCACAGCACGTGCAATCCTTATTTGCTCTCTGCTTAGAGCTGTTCTATTTTACCTACCATGGCCCAAATAATGGCAGCATTTCCCGAGCGCTCGCTGTTCTCCCCATCTGGAGAATGGAAATCCCTCTGGTTTTCCTGGTGCGGTGACAATATGAATGAAGTGATTTGTTCAGCTTTTTCCTCACATCTTGATCTATCCCCATCCCTACCCACGGATCATTGTCTTTGTCTTTGCTACAAACCTGTGGCTATTTGCAGCACTGATTGAACTTAGGTTTGAAATAAGGCAGCTGTTGTTCCTGTCCCAAGGTGCCAGTACCAACCACACCTGTAGCTACTGCTCCTCTTTCCACCTCCAGACTTGGCCTAAGCTGGTGCTGTGCCCACCTGGCCATGCCCTGGTGCTCGCTTGGCTCTTGCTGTTGCAGAGACATCTGTGGTTGAGCAGACCTGCCCCAGCCTATCTCCCGCACACAGGTTTTGTTTAGTTAAAAACTACCTGCCTTCTTCCTGTCCTTTTTTTAAAGACTTTTTCTTTCTTCAGGAAAAAAATCGATCAAAACTCAGCATTGTGTTGGAGGAAGAAGATCTTCATGTGAGGAGCACTTTGGTGGGAAGGGGTGGTTGGAGCTGTTTGGACTGAGTGTGTGATGCCAGCAGCACCCGCTGTTGATCCCAGTGGGAGCTGCTCTGGGGTGGGAGTGAGCCTGTCCAGCTGTGCTTCCCTGCGCTGCTCCTGCAGTGAGTGCTTGCACTAGAGAACAAAGCTTAGAATGAGTTATTTCATGGCCAGATTTCAGCCAGTTCAGTTCCTTGGTCCAGCTTAATGTGTAGCTGCACAAACTATGCTGTTGTCACTGGGAGAGGCCTGGAGGGAGTAAGATCACCTCTTCTGGAGAGAGGCTGGGAGCGATCCTGAAAGCGTGCTTCCAGAGCAGCCGAGCTGTTTCAGGAGGGGTCCCTTGAAATTCCCTGTTCTGGTATCTTATGCTGCACTTTATGAGAAAATATGGATTTTAAAACAGCTCTCTAAGGTCGTCAGTTAGAACATTTGGAAAAGCTTGGGCTTTAAAGGGGACAAATGGAATCTCATCCTGCCTGTGCCAGGGACTTGCTGTGTTAACTAAGAAAAATCAAAGGAGTCTTTCATGGATTGTTTCACCGTCTGTACGGAGGGACACAGGGCGACAGGAGGTGCAGGGAACGGTTTGTTGTCTCTGCAGAGCTGCTCTGTCAGTGAAGTCACCCTATAAATACTGTGTTCCTTTTTGCCTTTATTCTCCTTTTGCTATTTTAATGACTTTGTGAAAGAATGAACAGAGTGCCTCTGGTGTACAACAGTGAAAGCACTGTGGAGCTGCAGCGCAAAGTACCACCAGAGAGAACCCTTCCCCAGACCTTGTGTTTGGTCCGTTTTACCTTACAGTTTCCCTCTCAGACTTCTCTCTGCAATGCCTGCAGTAACTCCTGAGTTACAACAGAAGGCAGCCTTCGGGCTGAGTGTTCCTTGCCTGAATGCTGATCACCTGAATTTACCTTGGCTGTCTCCAGGTGGCCCATTTTTCTGAGGGATAATAGCTGCTATTCAAAACACAAGGATAAAAATTCCGTTCAGGTCAGCTCTCATTTCCCAGTAGCCTTGTGGTGCTGCTTGAAACAAGGATGATATTTAAAAATATCCCATTGTGTAACAGGAAATTTATGAAACAAAACTTGCGTTTTCAGAAAGAAGAAGGTAACGTCAAGGTAAAGTCCAGAAAGTTGATGGTATTAGTTGCTACAGAAATGACTTTCATAGAATCATAGAATGGTTTGGGTTGGAAGGGACTTCAACTATCATCCAGTTCAACCCCGCTGCCTTGGGCAGGGACACCTCCCAGTAGACCGGGCTGCTCAAGACCCTATCCAACCTGGCCCTGAACACTTCAAGGGATGGGGCATCCGCAACCTCCCTGGGCAACCTGTGTCTCACTACCCTTATTGTGAAGAATTTCTTTCTAATGTCTAATCTAAATCTTCCCCCTTCCAATGTAAAGCCATTCCCCCTCGTCCTATCTCTCCAGGCTTGTGTAAAAAGTCCCTCCCCAGGTTTCCCGTACCCTCCTTCAGGTACTGAAAAGCCACTGATGTTCCCTTGGACCCTTCTCTTCTCCAGGCTGAACAATCCCAACTCTCTCAGCCTGTTCTCATAGCAGAAGTGCTCCAGCCCTTTGATCATCTTCATAACCCTCTTCTGGACCTGCCCCAACTTTCCGACTTTGCCAGGTTGTGTACAGTTTATGATGTTTTACACTTTGTTGGGAGGGTTTGGATGAGTTTCTCCTTTTACAGGCTGTTTTTGCATTCATTCGAAGCAGAAGCACACGGTGGTTGTTCAGCGGAGCGAGCGGATGCACACCTGGTTGGTGGGAGGGGGAGCCCTTGTGCCTTTACCTGATGTGATGGTTTCTCAGAATGTCTTTTCCGAGTGCCGTCAGTACATCCCTCACTCACTGCCAGCATGGGGCTGCTCCTGTAGTAGCGCTGGACCCTGTGACACACTGAAGGCCCACAGAGATTTGAGTTTCTCTTCGTTTTAGTTCACTGTGAGTTCAGTGAGTTTTGTCCCCAGAGAGGCAGGGTTGTTTTGGGTTAGTTTAGCTGTTCCTAGTGCACGTGAGACAGACCAGGTTTGATTCAATTTGAGTCAAGCTGTGGCCATCAGCAGAGGCAGTTTGATGGCTTTGCCGGGGGGCAGTTTGAGGTAGCCCCATGAAGGTAATTGCCTTGTCCATGTCCCTGCCAAGGATTGCCTCTGGAGCCCATCCACGCGGTGAGCTGGAGCAGCTGAAGAGCAATCTGTGATCTTTTTCTGCTTCCCCTGTGAAAGGGACACTGCCCTGGTCCAAGAGTATGGAGGTGACTGGGGGCGGTGGCCACGTGGTTTTGCAGTGATGCTCACCAGGAGCTGCCTCTGGGCTCTCCACTACCACCCCAGAAAGGCAGATTCACTGGTGTTGGCAATCAGTCCCCTCCTGAGCACCCAGCCCTACTGAGAACAGGCCCTTGAGCCTTCAGTGGCTTGGAGCTGGGCCTGGAAAGTGAGTGTTTTCTCAAGGACTGAGGAGTGTATATGGAGAAATGGGAATGGCAAAGGAAGTAACTGAAGAAGCCTGGCTTAAAAGGCTGGCTGTGATAGGGTATGGCAGGGTGGGAGTGAGGACAAGGGCGAGAAGGCAGGAGGATGGAAGGAGCAGAGATTCTGCTGGCTGAAGTTGTGCAGATTCTGATGTGATGTTCGTTCTTTCTGCTGAGCTCGTGCAAGGAGCTGAATAAACACTGATTACAATGACTGATGCTCATGGTTTTTAACGAATCCCATCATGCTTGTGTAATACGAGAGAACTAATTACATCAGAGTAATGCTTGCCAAAAGTTAACGCGCTTTTCACAACATTCTTCAATTTTCCTTTAGTCAACTTCATTTGTCTTGCTTTTCCCCAGTGAAAATTGTCATCCGAGGGGACAGGAACACTGGAAAAACCACACTGTGGCACCGACTACAGGGAAAGAAATTTATTGAGGAATACATTCCAACTCAGGAGATCCAAGTCACCAGCATCCACTGGAATTATAAAAGTAAGATGGAAGAGGGTGAAGGGAGTGGCAGTCATGGGACTGTACCTTGAGGGTAGAAATTCCACTGCACCCTTTTGCTTCTTTCTTCTGTGACTGCTTGGGAGATAGAATGGTCTCTCATCACTGTTGTTTTAATTTATTTTTTAAGTTTCTCAGTCCTGTTTTTAATAACTTGACTCAGAAACTACGTAAGTGCTAAAGGATGGAAGCTGCAGTGAGGGACTTTCCTCAAGGTGAGGTATTGCTGAGCTGCTTCAAATACCTGGAAGGCTCTACATGGAATAATGCCTTTCATTTGTGTTTCTTTCACATTGTAAACCACCATTATTTTCTCAGTAATAGTTTCCAGAAGCACAGGAAATTATCTGTTACATTCTTATAACTTGTTTTAAGAAATATCCCCATTTTCATATAATTGTGAGGAGTTCCCTGCCATGAAAGCTTTCCAGCCCTGATGGCTGATGTGGGCACTCCAAGAAACTAGCTCGGATCTGATTCCCGCCCTGTTGGCTGAGCTAATCTGGAGAGGAAAATAAGTTTGTTTTCCCTGCAATAGTGCTCTCAAGCTACCTTGAATAAACGTCCAGAGGAGGCTGGCAGTAAACATTTACAGATGTTAATTAAGTCACTGTCAAATATTGAAGGATTCTTATGTTGTCTGATATTAGAGGATTTACATTTTAGATGTGGAATGTGCCGCCTTGTCATAGCTGCGGAAATTTTGTACTGGAGAAGTTAATAAAGGTAGAGGAATTGGAGAATTACTCTCCTGTGCCAATGGTCTCTCTAACAGATCTTGGTAATGTTTGTGTCCTGGTAAGGAGTTACCATTCCTGCCACCAGTTGACTTTTTTAGATTATACTGGTCACGAGTTTTATTCTTTGGCAGTGTTGGAAAGGAAGACAGATGTATAAACTGACAAACACATTTGTTCAGATACTTAGAGCAGTTTATGATGAGTGTGAGGAACAGCAGAGCTGCTCTACTCTGTCGGACTTGTGCTCCAGAGCCTGTGAGGTGAATTGTGTAGTCACATGACAGTAAATATGTGTTAGGGCCTGGGAATTGCTGGTGATCCACAAAGCAACGATTCTTACTTTTAAGTGAGCTTTCCTGCAATTGGAGTCTTCTCACACCTCTCCACCATTCCTGAGCAAGCAGTGTCTCAGTGAGCCACTGCCTCCCCAAGTGCTGAGCCAAACAGCACCTGAGTACAGATCTTTTGAGGGGTTGATCCTTGATTTCTGATCATCCAAGTTACAGAGTTAAAAGAATGAATTGGCTCTCCTTTTGCTGCGACAAGCCTTTCAGAGGTGAAATGCTGCTGTGTGAGTCACACCAAAGCCTGCACAGCAGCACTGAAGTAATTATCTTCTTGTGTGTTCAGTATAATCAGGAATGAAGCTGGTGAGGAAAAGGAGGAACTCGCTGGCTACCAGATAGCAGGAGCACTGATGCTGGCAGGAAAAAACTCATGTGGAAAAATGGTTTTCTTGGATCTCATGCAGTCAATTTCTTTGTGCAGTTCTGTGCTTCCCTGCAGATAAATGGGTGTCAAGAAGGTCTGTCTAGGCCAGGCAGTTCAGCTCCTCAGCTCAGGGGTGCTGCTGCTCAGTGGGATGAGTACTGTGGAGATTACCCAGCTGGAGAACACCTCTTAACTGAGGGTGCAGTTGGTGTTTGGATAAGAAGACAGAGATCTCTGGAGCAAAGTCTCGGTGCTTGGTATTGGGTCACCTCCTCAGAGAGCACTGCACATCTCCCCAAGGGCTTTTCTGACATGGGGTTCCAGCTTTTCTGCAGAAGCCCCTTGTTAATGCTTATGTGCTGCTTCACACAACACTGCTGGAAGGAACCAGCAGCTTTCTGGACTCCTGTACCCCTGCAAACTTTGCCATCTGGGAAAGGTAAACATCTCCTGTCCTTTTGCAGGAAGTCTTGGCTGTTGAAAGGCACCAGAATTGACTCTGTGGGTCTGTCTGTCCCCTTGTCCTTCAGGGACAGCAGCAGCACTGCCAGTCCAGCTGCAGAGTAGGAATTTATGGTCAAAATTCCACCAGCTGATCTGCGTCCCAGCACCCACAGGGTCATGACTCCCTGAACGGAGCACGGACTCAAGCAGCCCATGGCGCAAGAAGAGCACCTAGGTGTGAGAGGTCGGCCCTACGGCTGGGTGCCTGTTGAGTGAGGAATGGGGACTTGGCTCCTCCCTGTCTTGATGGAAATACTCAGGACACAATTAATTTGGGGAGTGTAGTGACTTGAGCAGAGGTTCTAAGACTTCAGGTTGTCACATGCCTTGGTGTTTTCAGTCCCATCGAAGCCCATGATGCAGTGGCAGGGCTGACCCTGGGCAAGGCTCCTGTTTGTCCTCTGCCTGCTGCCATGCTGGCAGAGTGAAAGATGAGAAGGAGCTGTAAAGAGGGAAAACATAGACTGGTTTTCCTTCGTGCGTAACTGTGAAAAAGTTTCTTTTTCCTGAAGTAAAGGATCAAAGTTTTCCTTTGTCCATAATCTGTCTTTACAAATATTTCGAAACACTTAAGTAAAACCAGCAGTGAATTCTGTAGAGTGAATGTTTCCTGGCTTGACAGTGACACTTGGTTGTAATTCTCATGCCATCCTATGAGATTATTCTCTACTCTGAAACATTGTCCTCCTGTTCCACTGCTTTATGGTCAGAGCTGCTCCAAGCACAAGCTTTTGCTTTGTAGCTGGTAGCATTTCCAAAGAGCAACCATTCCCTGGAACAACTCCATGAAGATGGAACTGCTTGTTTGGGTTCAAAGGAAACATCTGACCACCACCACCCATCCCTCATGCCATCAAAAGTGGAGGTGCCAGCAGTGCTGGCTATGTAGTTTGAATTTTGGTTGCCTTGCTTCAGATTTTAGCAATTCAAATATACATCACTGTTTATAATTTGCTGACGCCAAGCTTGTTAAGAAGCAAAATTGCTGGGAATATTTCAATTTTTGCAAAATGCAACTTGAAATTTGCAGAGAGAACGGGTTTCCGTAGCCACGGGACTGACTGCACTGTTTGTCACATTTACACAAACACACTGTTAGGAAGGTTGACCTTCCTTAAATGTGTCTGTTCCTTCTTTTTCAGTTATACGCATTGCTTATGAACCAGTCTACATTCTCTAAATTAAATTTTTATGGTTTTTGAAAGAATATGGAACCCTCTGTACATTATGAAAAGAACCTACACAGAATATTTATAACATGCTTCAAATCTGACATAAAACATCAAGGAAATCTGGCTGTGGCTTATGTGACGACAAGTCCTTCAGCAGTCCTTTACGCAGCACGGGTTTGGTGTACAACTTTGACCCTCGGCAGCAGACCTGCTCCTTGTTGTGTTTGGGATTTCTTTTGACTCTCTCAGGAATTGCCTTTCTTTTGACATTCGTCTCCCATGTTGATGATGCTGGGTTGGGCTCTGAGGTGGGCGCTGAGTGTCGGTCATTTTATTGAAACCCCCTTCTAAAGCTCTGTGTTCTTGTTGCGCTTTCAGCCACTGATGATATCGTGAAAGTCGAAGTCTGGGATGTCGTTGACAAAGGTAAGGTTTGTAACTTCCTTTCTAATAGAGATGCGTTGTTCTTTCTCAGTCTTCATTGAAAACTGAAATGGAATTCCAAGATACCAAATGACTTCTGCATTAGAGGCCTGTACTTACTGTTTCAAGTGTGTGGATGCTACTTCCTGACAAAACATGAAGAGGAGAGTGGAGTCTCCTGTGCTGGAGCCCATTATTTGCAATCAGAACTTCAGATCAAACCGCAGTTGTTTCATGTGCTCTGTGACAGATGAACCTGCTGCTTAGTCTATTCACATGCTCTGAACCTTACAATAAACTTCATCTTCTCCTCTTTGCATTTCTCTGTATGTTTAGGCAGCTGCTGAGTTCCTTGTTTTGTCTGTAAGTTCTAACTGAGCTGTTCTTATGAAGGAATGCAATTCTTAAATGGATAAAATGCTGTCTGCAGTGAATAATGTATGCAGGGGGGAGGAGAAAAGAGAAGCCAATTACTTACATTGCATTTTCTGTCCTAAGAGAATTTATTTAATCCAATTTTTTTCTAAATGTTCAGCCCAAGGAAAGTTTGAAGATGCATAAATACATTTTTCATTAGTTTGCAACTTTTGTCAGAGTTCTATTTTATAAAAAA
Organism: Neomorphus geoffroyi; assembly: GCA_033558235.1. Taxonomy (NCBI): domain Eukaryota; kingdom Metazoa; phylum Chordata; class Aves; order Cuculiformes; family Neomorphidae; genus Neomorphus; species Neomorphus geoffroyi. The sequence continues at coordinate 12,244,418 of JAUMJM010000014.1, forward strand.
TAAAAACAGACCCCAAAGCAAATATGAAAACACAGTCTGGATGCAGAGCAAATCTGGATGCAGTGGAATGTGTTGCTAGAAAGGGTTGGGGTTCAGATGTAAAGCTTACCAGCCCGATCTGTAGCTGCAAATGCAGATGTTCATTGGCTTTAAGACACATTTTCTATCACCTGGGCTGCTGGTTTAACGTGTGAGTGTGGTCAGGAAAGCAGCACTACAAGTGAGCATGTCTGCTCTGTGAGTTGTGCTCCTTGTTTGTGTGTTTCTGTCAGTCAAATCTGTTGAGCACAGTCATTGAAACTTAAATTTTTATGGTGTGGGGCCAATACCTTTCTTGCAGCCTTAGGTAGGGTCTGTGCTGGCACACGTTCCTGAACAGAAATGCATCCCACATGCGCTGCCTCTGCAACTTGCACGTGTTAACTCACAAAACTGGGGTGATAAGTGCAACAGGGAGTGGGAAAGGGAGAAATGAAATCTTTCCTGGGAGCTGAATTGTATTTAAAATTGTATTTAAAATAGTAAAAAAGAAAAGGTAATTAAAGACAGCAGCTCTAGTTCAGACACGTAATGGAGCCTTTAGGTTAAACTTGGAACAGTAACTTCAGCTGAAAATCCTGGGTGCTTTATCTATTTATTCTTTCAAGCCCCAGTTTTCACGGTGCAGACAAACCCCTACTTGGGTCAGAATTACTGCTGAAGTCAGTCTGATTGCTATTGGCTTCCAGATCCTGGGATAACACGTGCAGGGCAGGAATCTGAGCAAAACAGCTGTTTTCTCGCTGTCTTGCAACTTGGATTTGAATAGCTAGACTGTTAATTTGGGAATCACGTGGTCCCAGCATTTGTGTCTGTGAATAGCTTCTCTGAGCAGAGTCATCTTCTCAGCTAGAGACTTGTCATTTTGGCAGAACAGACTGGATTTGATGTGTGCAGATGTTGATAACAGCTCTGCTGATACTGCTTTCACTTCTGACAGTGGAGCAAGTGTTAGAAATCTCAAGGGACTCCTCTCCACTTTATATCCTTTTGAAATAAAACCTGTTCTGTTCAGATCCCTCCGTATGGACCACAGATAGGTATTTCTATGTGATCAAATGTGCTTAATCAATGCAGTGTCAACATTCAAATTGTCATGATATGATAAAATCAAATCCTTTGCTGTTGCCACAGCATTGCAGATTCTTGATGAGTACAACTTGAGGAAAATGTGGAAATTAACCGCTAAGAGCTTGCTCCTATCTGACTATCATCTTAACCGTTGTGACATTTTTGTTCTTCCTTCTGTATGCTCAGGACAAAAAATCCTCCTGCGTGATGCTTTGGGTGAGAGCGACACTGATCTAGACTGTAGACTTGAGTAGTGAAGTTCCCAGTGCTGCTGCAGCGTAGATCTGGCAAGACCTAATCCTCTTTTTTCCTTTGCCTACATCCTGGCTGATGTGCATAGCAGAGTTGTGCAGGATGCTGCATTTATCAGGCTGGGTTAGAAACTGCCAAAAAATGCATGTTCTGAACATTCATTTCAACATACTTTGTTTTCCAGACTAAATTCTTTAGCCAGTACTCCCCCATTTTTGAAGAATTATTCCTTTTTAGAGAAAATTGAGACCTCTGTTTGAGTTGAGGTGTTTGAAAATGCATTGGAAGCCTGGTGTGGGGTTTTAGCCAGACTGTCTAAAAGATGTATCCGTGAATGGCACTTTTCAACTTGAGTCTTGTAAAGCAGCATCAGCCACTTCTCTGCTGTTCCATGCTGCCAGGCGTCACGTCTCATCAGGAACGTGTGCAGGAGGGTTGGGGGAAACTCAATAAGTGGCACCACAAAAAACTTCACATTCATTTTTGCCATGAAGTTAAATGTGGTTTTACTGCACAGTGTTTCTCCCCGCACTGTGCCTCCCCATCCCTGTTAGCACAGCAGTGCACTTTGATTTCCCCTCCAGATTGTTTAGCACAGAGGTGTTAATTTGGAAGTGTGGGGAGATTTGTTGTGAGAGTTTAAAACCTATGAGGCTGGTTGGTGTGCTGAAGCAGGGGAAATGGCAGCTGCTGAACCCTCCTCTTAGCTTTTCCTTCACTCTATGGGATTTCCGTGTGCAGGCTCGCTAGAGTCTGGGCTCCCCTGCAGCCTGCTGTGGTCACCGTGGGTCTGCTTGGAGAACGAACTTGGTTATGTGATGATGCCATTCGTTAAAACCGTAACAAGTAGAGCTTGCCCCCGGCCATGGATTAGGTTGGATTTTGTGCGGTGTGTGTAGCAATGCTATCTCCTTTGCTGCCCTTGGAACTAATAGAACGTAGGAAAGCTGTCTCTCAGCAAAAGTCACAGTCCTGACTCATCTTCCTGGCTTTGCAGCAAATTGTGTAACTGCTGCAGGTCATAAAGCTGTATCAGATCCTGAATGTTGAGAACCTGCTTGAATGGAGATGATTCAAGAACAGCTCTTCTCTCCGATCTTATAACTTCTGTTCGTTTGGTTCCTGCATCTCTTCCCATAAAGTACTTGAAGGGATCATATCATGATTTCTGCTGTTGTCCCCAAAACAGCACAAACTCTTTCCCTCATACTAGAGATTCCTTTCTGCTCCCTGCCCCTTCACCCTCTCCCTCCTGGAGGAGGGCTGCAAAAAGGAAGAGAGATCAGAATTCTATTGCTGTTCTTTCCAGATGTCCTAAGTTAGACAGCACTGGGGATGTGAATATTCTAGCCATGTATTTTTGGGCACTGAACTGCAGCATCTCCTTCTCGCTGTGGGCTGCCTTTGTTGGCAAGCTGTACTGAATCCTTGTTCTCCTGCATCCAAACTGATATAACCTAGCGGTACTGGCCACGAGCCCTGTCTTCTGGTGCTCAGTAAGACTTGTTCTGTAGTCTTTGGGCACTGCTGCAAGGTTGTTTGGGTTTGGTGTTGCTATGATGCCTGAGCGGTCATTGTTTGAGGTAGAGAAACTGAACAATCACAACATGAAGACCCTCGCTTTCTAATTGAGGCTCCTCAGTTACAACCAGTGTGACCTTCAACACAGGACCTTGTTCCTATAACAACACAACCTTCATTGTGCACTTGCCTCTACAGGCTGAACTGCATCTTTTTACCACATACATCTTGTCTTTCTTTGGCTAATCCTGCAGTTTTGGTTCCAAAAATAGACCCTGTGCATGAATATGTACACACATGCGCTTTCCAGCTCAGTTAATGCTTCACAGATGACCTCCTTTACAGCATCAAGTAAGAATATTGCTCACACCTTTTGATACACACACAGAGCCATGAGGAGGGAGAGGCATGTGAGTCCTCTGTCTCAAAGCACTGGCTGTGAATGTGTCCAGGTTGGAAAGATGCCTTAATTGCTCCAGACAAGAGGACCTGTGGAGAGTATTTGTGGTTACTTGGGCTTCTGTTTCAATGCCTGTAAAATCAGGTCAAGGCAAGCATAATTTAGCAGCAACTGCAGAAACAGTGATGTTTTGACATGCAGAGAAGCCACTCAAATGCTGCTGGCTTGGAAGGAATTTAGTTGAAGTGGGAGAAGGCATGGAATGTCCTAGGCATCCCACACCTTCAGTTGCACTGGGAAAAAACAGAGCTGATACTTGGATCCTCCAGGAAAATGCATTGCATGAATGGGGAAGGATCAGGATCAGTACTTCTGCTACTTTCAGATGAGACAGAAGGACAAACATTTTGCAGTGATAGAATCATAGATTCATTGAGGTTGGAAAAAGACCTCTAAGCTCATCCAGTCCAACCATCAGCCTAACCCCACTGTGCCAACTAAACCATGTCCCAGATAATGCAGGGAAGCACCCCACATGCACGGTTGGGGGTGGGGACTGGAGTCTCCGATGCTGTCATACAGCATTAAAACTTTCATTAATAATTCTGTGTTTCATAACTATTTATCCTTGACCTGCTAGCAAAAAGAAGGAATCTCACATGCAGCATCTGGCAGACCCATGGATTTTACAAGCTCCTCGTTAATCAGTGGAGTTGAGTCATTGGTGGAAGCTGCTTTGATCAGTGGTGCTGCTGACCCTTTTAAAGAGTCAACAGGGGGGTTTTTGCATGTCCATCCAATATGCCAGCACATTCTGTTGTCAGTGACACAGGGAATTTCTAGAAATTAGGAGAAGGCATTCCAATTCTCTGCCATTACATTTTAGTTAACTCGTCATTAATTAGAGTAGGAAAATACAGAACAAACTTAATTCAGAAGCACAGTTCTTAACTGTTGTCAGTAACATTGGGAAGATATTTGGTATCTGTAAAACAGCTCTAGATCTACAGGGTTATTCATTGTGCAGTGTTCATTGTTTGGTCCAACTGCTGTTCATAGAAAGAGTTCAAACAGTCCCTTGGGGCAAGGGCACGTTTTGTCAAGTCCGCATGAACCTCTTGGGCAGTAGGTGAAGGAGGTTCCTGGCAGTCCCTAGTGCTGAGTATCTGCACCAGAAGATCACGTTAGCAGATTGCCGCTCTGCTGATATCGGTACAGATCCATGGTGTCTCCTCTGTCTGCTGCGGCTGCAGGCTTTAAGAATGGGAAACATGAATATAGCATAACTGATGTAATGCAAGATGTTCAGGGAACCTGAGGTTTGAAAACACCGAATCCTTTTCTGGGGATGCTGAGTCAAATGCCAATGGTACTTTAAAATGTCGGTTTGTGAACTTATCCAGTGTTTATTGAAGCTGTAAGGAAAGAGAGGAGTCTCAGGGATCTGCCCTTTGAGTATGAGAGCTGAATTTGAGTGCATGCTCTAGGTGAGTTGGAGATAAACCTATAGGTTCCTCCAGATGGGATTGTGGCTGTGGCATATGGCAGGGCAAGTTTCTGCAGTGGGTTTCTGGTGCCTTCTCCAGGTGTTTAGCCTGCTGCCTCTTGCACTTTCCTGTGAGCTTAATCTGAGTTTTACCTGTCCCATCACGTGTTTTTGTGTGGGTGTCCCTACAGCCTTTGGATTGTGCTTCCATGGAAATTTCTTTCTGCATCTTTGCTGTCCGTGACCAGACCTGACCCTTTGGCTCAGCCTTTTACGCACGTGTGGGCTCTCTCTCCTCTATCTCCACAGCCCCCTTGCCACATAGTCTCCTCCTGTACAAGTTCTGCCTAGCTTTTGGCTGTTAAATTCTCATAGTTTCCTGCGCCTCGACCTGGTTTTAGTCACCTGTCAGCCCAAAGCACCCAATGGACACTGAGGTCACATTTCCATACCAGACTGCTTGCCTCAGGTCGGCGATGGCACAGCAACATCACAGCATCTCAGGAGGCTGCTCATGTGGTTGTGCAGTTCAACACAGCAGCCTCACAGTCTTTTACTTCTTCAGCACTAATGGAACAAGAAGTGCATCAAAACAGCTTCCCGTTGTGGTCAGGGAGTGAGACCAAACCCTGGGTTATCGATCATTGTGACTTTATGCTGTGAAGAGCATGGTTTGAGCTGCACCAGACATTCTTCTGTTATGGTTTGACATCTTCCTATTCATCTTTGAGTCAGATTAACTGGTGTTCTCCAATAGGGCAGTTGGCTTTCTCCAGCCAGGCACACCTGTCGCACCCCTCCCCATTCCCTGTGCTTTTAGTTGAATTCAGATCTGCTTTAAGGCCATGTTTGAAAAGCTGTACTCCTGCCCAGACCCATCCTGGCGCTCTCTGCCCTCTCTAACGCTTTTTGTTTTACAATTCTTTTTAAGGAAAATGCAAAAAACGAGGAGATGGTTTGAAACTGGAGAACGACCCTCAAGAGGTGAGTCACCTTGAATGCGAATGTCTGCCTCTTGTCAGGAGGCTTCTGGTCCACAGAGCAAGTTCTGTATTTGTTTCTGCATTAAGTCTGTCTTAGCTGATAGATGAGGGGCACTGTGATCCCTGATGCTCCTCACTGTTGTGCCTTTTCATTTTATCCTTGTTTCTGCCCTCACCACAACATTCTTGCTGTTTTCCATTCCATCTTTTGGGAGTAGAATCATAGAATTACCTGAGTTGGAAAAGACCTGAAAGGATCATTGAATCCAACACCTGTCCCTACACAGGACACTCCCAACATTCACACCGTGGGGCTGAGGGCATTGGCCAAATGCTTCTTGAATGCTGGCAGACTGGGTGCTGTGACGGCTTCCCTGGGGAGCTGTTCCAGTGCTCCGTCACCCTCTGGGGGAAGAACCTCTTCCTAATATCCAGTCTAAACCTCCCCTGGGACATCTTCCTGCCATTCCCTCTAGTTCTATCATAGGTCACAAGAGAGATCAGCACCAGTTTCATCTCCCTCCCTTGTGAGAAGGCAGTAACAGCTATGGGATCCCTCCTCAGTCTCCTCCAGGCTGAACAGAACAAGTAACTTCAGCCGCTCATCATATGACTTCTCCTCTAAACCCTTCACATCTTTGTGGCCTCCTCTGGACACTCTCCAGTAGTTTTATGTGGTTTTTATACTGTGGCGCCAAAAACTGCACCTCATATGTTTATTCAGCAACTTTGTCCTCGTCTCCTGGGCAGCAGCAGGAAGTCCTTTTGTAATGCATTTCTTGTGAGACCTGAAGAAGTCACTTGATGCCCTGCTTTCTGGCTTCTCCTGGACAGACAGTAACCTTTTAACACCCTTTGGAATAGAGAAGAGGAAGGGCAAAAAGTAAACAGAGTGGCTTCCTCAAGGCTCTTGCACACGTGTCTCCTTTGGATCTTCTGTGGAACAAAACACTGTATGGGAGACCGTGCTACCACATTCAGGCTGGCAGTGGCATCTCTTTCAAAAGATGTACGATGTAATGGTCAGGAGAAATTCCATGTAGAGGCCTCTCCGTCCTGTGATTTCTGCTGCAGCTCTTAAAGAGCTTTGTTGTTCCTGCTCATGTGTCTGTGCCCTTCGGGGCTCAGTGTGTGATGGTGTTCTGGTGCTCATGCAATAAGCACTTTGTTGAAATGGATGGGAAAGGCATCGTCCCTGATAGGCAGAGTGCCGAGCACACGTCACTGGGCCTGGGTCGGGGCAGAGACAAATTACCTCTTCCAGTGTGCCAGTCCTGCTCGTTGTGTGCGGTCAGGGGAGGAGAATGTTCTTTATAAATATTCCCCTATGGGAAGAAGGCTCTGTGAGAACAGATAGCGCAGCTGCTGCTTCTTTCACCAACGTGGGTGCATTTGCTGCTTCTGGAAAATGAGCAGGAATTGTTCCATAAACACCAAATTGCCAGAGGAGCTTTGGAGGCTGAGCTGTGACCAACACTGTGCTTTGCAGGTTGCAGAGTCCGAATGATGAATAGCAAATTGAGTATTAATAAATTCAACCCTGCATGGAAAAACTTGGTAGAACCAACATGCTGGCTTTATACAGCAATTACAGTACAGTCAGTGTATGGGTTGGTAAAGAGATGAATGGGAGCTGTGTCCTCTGTGCTCCAACCTGTAAGTTGCATGGAGTTTTCTTGTCGGCACAGAGGAAAGAGAAGCGGGTGGGTTTTAACATTTGCTGTCAGACGTGTTTTCAGAGACTGTTGAGTGCTTCACATCTTGCTCCTGTGGGCAATGGAAGCTGTGAACCACAGGAATTTTGCTTAAAGATGATGATTATGTGAAATCCACAGACACTTAAGTGACTATCACTTCAGAAAGTTTGCCTGTTCAGCACTGTATCAGTTGTGTTCTGAACAAGCCTGAAGGTGAATCAAGTGATTTATTGCTTCTTTTCCCTTTATTTCCTCAGGCAGAGTCAGAAATGGCTCTGGATGCAGAGTTCCTGGATGTCTATAAGAACTGCAATGGTGTAGTGATGATGTTTGACATCACCAAACAGTGGTAAGACACCCTCAGCAACACGCGCCACGTAGTTCTCGCTTACTCAGTGAAAACAAATGACTTCCAGAGCTCTGGATTACCAGATGGACTCTGGAGCTGAAAGCCAGTCTAATGGGTTGAAGCCAGCTCGTATCCCTTAAAATAATGCCTTTATCTTCTGACACGTCTTTTAATAAACCCCTCTCCTGGGCTTGCTTCAAACAGGCAGCCTCCCTGTGGGCTGTGGGCTGCAGTTGCTGATAACATTGCTGTCTGAGGCTTGGTAATTAGTAATTAGTGCTACCGCAGGTGCAGAGTATGCTGGACATGTTTCAAACCCCTGCTCTCTAGAACACAAGGGAAGGGAGATGCTAGTGAGTAATTCCCAGTAAGACTGCTGTTAGTAAGGATTAGTTAGAGGCCCTGGGCTGCATTAATGCACAAAAATAATGAACTGTTCATTTTGCACATCTACTGAGGAGGGTGAGACACGTGGATGCCAGAGTGGAAAGAGAAGGCGGTAAGAGTCCCTGCTTGTGTTTTACAAGTTTAGGTGGGTCAGTGAGCTCGCTGGCAGCTGGAGGCAGGGAATCAGTTCTTCTGCTGAACTACCCAGTTCAGTAGGGCTGTGGGAAATACTGCTGCAGGAGGAAGTGGATTAGGGAACTTGTCAAGCTGGTTTTGAATAAAGAATGATGCAAACTTATTTCCAGTTAATGTATTTCTCTGAGGGGGGCAAAGAAGCCACGGTCTGGGAAGGATTTTGGGAAAAAACCTCTTGCTTTGTTTTTTTTTTCCTGTGAGTGTTGCATGAAACTGCTCGCAGAATGATGTTTCCACTCATCTGCCTCTATCTCTTTCTCATACGGTGAAGGACATTTAACTATATTCTGAGGGAGCTTCCTAAAGTGCCGACCCACGTTCCAGTGTGTGTGCTTGGGAATTACCGAGACATGGGGGAGCACCGGGTCATCCTGCCTGGCGATGTGCGGGACCTCATTGACAATCTCAACAGGTACGGTGACCCCGCAGTCTCCGGGCAGTGACGTGGTTTAGTAGTGGACAGGTACGATTGGACTTGATGATCTCAGAGGTCTTTTCCTACCAGATGATTCTGTGATTATATGACCTGAGCTGCTCTGTCATCCACCGTAGGTAACACTATTGCTGCCGTGTTTCAGGTGTGCATCACATTCACCCTTCGCCCCTCTGCCTGGCTTTGGGGCTTTTTTGGCTCTGAGTGTCTTGTACAGCAGCTTAAATGATGAGCTCTTTCTCCTTTGATCTAGGAGCCTGTTCTGGGCAGGCTGTCAGCTGTATTCCTGGCAACAGGAGTGCCTGCCAGCATGGGCCTTTGAGAAGTACTTGTCCCAAAACCCCATCTTCTTTCTGAATAGATCTTCTCCTGTGAAAGAACCCTCTCTCTGCAGCACAGCTGTTCTCTGCTCCAAGTAATTCTTCTACCAGAGAGCCAGCTGGTCCAGTTGCCTCCGTGCTCTTCCTCCAAGGGCGTTCCCATATAGCACTGACAAGATGCAGCCAAGTCCTGCTCCTCCTGTGCCAGCCAGGCACGATTTCCTCTTATGCAGAGATCTGAGGCTCTCTGCTATTTAGTATGAAAATATTATTTGTTCAGGATTCAATAGATCTTACCTTTTGGGATGATTTTATGTTTTCAAAGCGTTTTTTTCACTTTCCTAGTCTCTCATTCGTGCCTGTGTCTGGCACACAGAAGTGGGATCAGTTTCAAGGCTTGGTTGCATAATGTAATCATTTCTGTGCAAGTGCATCTCTATATGTGACTTAGCTGAGTTTAATGCTCACTGCTGATGCTTCTGACTTAATGTTGGTCTGTTTGTGGGTTTAAAACTAAACCTTCACTGAGAAATAAACAGCTTATAGGGCTGTGAAACCCCCAGGTTAGCAAACCAATGGCCCAGTGTCCTGATGTGGTATTTCTTAGTCTGGCAGCCCTGTGACACTGCAACACAACCGCGTTCTGCCAACCCTCAGGAGGAGCCAAGTGTGAATTCTGTCTGTAAACAGCATAGCGAGTCCCTGCAGAGTGACCTGCTGGCCCACATTTGGGGATTGAGGGGTAGCTTATCAGTAAGATTGTTCATGGCCTGTAGTTCAGCTGGTGCCTCCTCTGTGTGTGTGCAGTCCGTGTCCTTTGATCAGTTTTCTTCTCTCTGCCTCTCTGGTTGCAACAGGCCTCCTGGCTCCTCGTATTTTCGCTATGCTGAGTCTTCCATGAAGAACAGCTTTGGCCTCAAGTACCTGCACAAGTTCTTCAACATCCCCTTCTTGCAGCTGCAGGTGAGAGAGAATTTCCCTGCCATGCTGGGGGGGACGACAACATAGAGTTCCTTGTCTCTGTCTCTTAGGCAGGAATTTGGTACTTGGGGTTTCTTTGTTGTTAAAGGATCTGGAGTCGATTTTTGTTTTCATAAGAGTTGTTAACAAAATTATGTCAGTACCTTGGGGCCTGTGAGGTAAAGATGTCTCTGCTTTTGAGAAAGGACTCTTTTTTGCTGTGTTTGCTAGTGCTTAACTCTGGAAAAAGGCTCTGAGGAGTTGGATAACACTGGCAAGAAAATTGCATCCAGTGGTGTAGTTACAAAGTCAAAGATGTTGCATAGGCACCTTTGCTAAACTTTTGGTTGAACAGAATTTAAATACAAACTCGGGTGAGAAGAGATTTGGTCGTGAACGGAACGATTCAGGGACAGCTTTTTGCAGCTTATCTTTGCTTTAACAGTAACTGATATTCTTGGATCCCTATGCACAGAGATCCAGGTCTCATATTTCCTTCAAAACTGAGGCTTCTTGGGTGGACTGAGTGGAAGGGCAAAGGCTGAATGGGCACAGAAGGGTGGAATTCTCAGCTTTGGTCCTTCAGAAGAGGCTCTTCTGGGGTCTTCTTACGGAGGTCCTTTGGGGGCAGATGTGATGTTGTATCATTGGTTTATTTGGGATGGGAAAATGAGCAACTGATCTTGATTATCTTCCAGCAGTGACTGAAGTGTTGGTGTGTGCTTTTATAAAATAACCCCCGCTGAAATGCTGTTTCAGAAGCAGCTCAGATGTGTCAGTGGATGTTACCATGTCCTCAGGCCGCAGAGCATAAAGAAGGAAGATAAGAAAATTGAATGTATAAAATCCAGTAAAATAGGTCAAACAATAATTTTTGAGGAGGAAGTTGTAAAAATCTGAGATACAAAGCCAGCCTCCTGCTCAGTGGAGAAGACTGAGTTCTGCCGGGGTGATGTTGATTAAATATTTGGGTTTATAACCTCTGCTTCTATGGTAGAGTGATGTCTCGTGGAAATCATGCAGAATAATCTGTTTCCAGGTTACCTTTGTTGGGTTTGTAGATTTCTTCTACTTTTCTCAAATAGATGTTGATAAGAGACAAAGGAATCTGCACAGCCTTCCTGCCAGACCTGTTTCTGAACGCTGCTCAAAATGATACAGTTAATAATCAGTGCATGTGATGGTTTTCCCAGCCATAGCTCTAATAGCTCAGGAAATACTGAAGAATTTGAAGTACTTGGTTTGCTTGGAAGCAGCTTTAGGATGCGAGTCATCCAGGCCCTTTCACTTAATTGTGCTGTGTGTAAGTAATGTGATCTGTTTATTCAAGTCTGAAACCAATTAGGACACTTAGATAATTGGCCCCAAAGCCAGAGAATTTTGGGACAAATCTTGCTCTTCGGGGTGACAGAAAAGCTGAATTTGATGGAACCTTTAGCTATGTGGGGATTCCTGCGCCGGTTGCTTAGGAGAGGTGAGGGCCATGGGGTGACTGGCCCTGTTGAGTGAGCTCAGGGTGGCACTGGGTGCAGTCCAAAAGGTGGCGGCTTTCCTGGGAGCAGGCTGCGGTTTTCATGTAATTAAATAATTCAACCCTGAAGAAACAAACCTGAAAAGACTTTTCGTTGAAGTTGCCAGAATGTACAAGAGGAGGTTTGGAAGGACACATGTAAACCATGCGTGTAAATACATTAGCTTTGCTCTTTGTGCCTCAACACAGAAGGTGGTGGCTGAGGAGTTTGATTTGTGCCCAGCATTCAAGGAGATACCAACCACACCACAGGTTCCCAGCTTTGTCTTTAAAACTTCAATGCCAAAACTAATACCCACAGTTCTGTGCTTATCCAGGGATTGCAGGCCAGGTGCATTCCTGGGTGTTTTGATAGAAATCACAGCATAGGATCCAGTGTGGAGGTAGCTTCTTCCATTTCCTTCTGGTGGGCAGGAGACCCCCGGCCTTGCCATTCTGTGCTCATCCAGGTGACACTGCGAATTTGGAGGTTTTAGGTTGTTTCCACCCAGGCTTTGGGGCTTTACTTGATGTTAAACTTCAGCTGAGATATGCTGCACTTAGTTTTTCCAGTGCCACAGGTTTACTGGAAGAGCTTCATGCTGCTCTGTGGTCACTGCTGCTGGGTGGCTCTGGGCATTTGTGGCCTTGGAGCATCAAAGGCACCAGCACCAGCCTCACTGGGACTGATTAACAACCAGTGTGGTATTAACATTTCTAGGAATCACAGCCAGCCTGAATTCCTGAAGGTTCTGCTGGTGCCTCAGAGAGACAGGCCAGTTGCAGGCTTCAGAAAGGAGTCGTTTCCCTGGCACTGTGGTGCGAAGCAGGGTTAAAGGAGAGGGATGCAGCCAGGTATTAAAGACACAGGTGGTTTAACAACCTCGAAGGTTTCCCTGTGCCTCAGCCCAGCCTCCTGCAGCTCCCATGGGGAGGAGGAGTTGTTGAGCGGTGTGCAAAGTTCCTTCAGCAGGGTCGGTGTTTGTTGCCCTGGGTCTCGGTTGCACATTTCAACTTACACTCATGCATCTTTCATAAAGAGAACAGAGGCTGAAATTCACACCCCCAGCACAGAGCCTGTTCCTGCGGCCCCGGCTCTTCAATTATGCATCGGTTCCTTTCCGAAGGAAGGATTGTCAGACCTGAGGACGCCGTTTGGCTGTAGGTATTGTTGGTGGCCCACACAGTGTGCGAATGGGACTGGGTCAGCCAAGCCCGCCGAAGCTGTGCTGGGAGGAAACAGGATTCTGCAGGCAACTGACATTGCCTGTTCCCAGAAGCCCTTGGAAGGGGCATTTGGCCACGGCGCTGGGCTGCAGCCCATGATTTATTCCCTTCTTTTAAGTCATTGCTAAAAATACGCTGGTTCTTTAATATTTTAATACCAACATGGTGAAATAGAATTTATTTTTCAAGCACTGGAAGTCCATTACTGATGATGAATTTTTACAAAATTGAATGCAGCTCTCTTAATTAAACCTAAGTTCTTAATTGACTGTGATCTGTGGAAAATGGAATAACTACAACTCTGGTTTATGTCTTGCTATCAAAGTGTGAGGAAAGGCAAACCACTTGTTTAATGAGAGCCATTATTGAAGTGCCCAAGGTGAGCGCTGGAGAGCAGAGGCCGCTCTGTCTCTGTTTATTCAGCTAATTTGTTCGGCATTTATTTCATCTTAGGAAACTGAGGACGAAGAAGTAGAAAACTTGCTTCTTTTTGTCTCATTTTTGCCTGCACCTTCTGAATAACGTACAATGATTAAATCTATTTAAATCTTGAATTTCTTGAATCTTAAATTCTAAACCCTAGAATTTGAATTCTATATCTAGAATTACATCTAAAGTCTTGATTAATTGAAGTCAAGTTTCCATGAACTCATGAATAATAAAATGAATGAAAAATTACCTAGTACAATGACAAAGATAAAAATGAAGAATATGATTCCTTTGGAAGCAGTAAATCCACTTACATGCTCATAGAAGCTCTGAAATTTCAAGAAAGGCTGTACCCACCAGTAAATTTGCATGTTCATGAAATCATAGAATCACTATGTTGGAAGAGACCTCTGAGATCACTGAGGCCAACCGTGCCTGTCTCCTTACTAACCCTGTCCATAAGAAACTCATCCACCCGTTTTTTAAACACGTCGAGGGATGGTGACTCCACCCCCTCTCTGGGCAGCTGTGCCAATCCCTGACCACTCTTTCAGTAAAGAAGTTCTTCCTAATGTCCAGTCTAAACCTCCCCTGGCACAACTTGTGGCCATTTCCTCTCATCCTATCACTGTCATTTGTGAGCAGAGCCCAGCACCCACCCCGTCACAGCCTCCTTTCAGGCAGTTGTAGACAGTGATGAGGTCTCCTCTCAGCCTCCTCTTCTCCAAGCTAAACAACCCCAACTCCCTCAACCGCTCCTCACAGGACTCATTCTCCAGCCCCCTCACCAGCCTCGTTGCCCTTCTCTGCACGCGCTCCAGCCCCTCAGTGTCCTTCTTGGAGTGAGGGGCCCAAAACTGAACCCAGCACTCAAGGTGCAGCCTCCCCAGCGCTGAGCACAGGGGCACAATCACCTCCCTGCTCCTGCTGGCCACGCTGGGTCTGACACAGGCCAAGATGCCATTGGCCCTCTTGGCCACCTGGGCCACTGCTGGCTCATGTTCAGCCGCTGCCAACCAACACCCCCAGGTCCTTCTCTGCCAGGCAGCTCTCCAGCCACTCTTCCCCAAGCCTGTAACGCTGCACGGGGTTGTTGTGACGTGAATGGAGGACTCTGCCCTTGGCCTTGTTGAACCTCATCCCGTTGGTCTCAGCCCATCGATCCAGCCTGTCCAGATCCCTCTGCAGAGCCTCCCTTCCTTCAGGCAGATCGACACCCAGACTCGTGTCACCCGCAAACTTGCTGAGGGTTCACTTGATGCCTTCGTTGAGATCATTGATAAAGATGTTAAGCAGGACTGGACCGAGCTCTGAACCCTGGGGAACACCGCTCATGACCGGTTTTCAACTGGATTTAATTCCATTACTCACACGCCTTTGGGCCCGGCCATCCAGCCAGTTTTTAATCCAGCAGAGGCTGTGCCTGTCCATGCCAATGACAGCCGGTTTCTCCAGCAGGATACTGTGAGAAACGGTGTCAAAGGCTTTACTGAAGTCCAGTAGCACATCCAGTAGCACATCCACAGCCTTTCCCTCGTCCATTAAATGGGGAACCTTGTCATAGGAGATCAAGTTGGTCTGGCAGGACCTGCCTTTGGTGAACCCATGTTTGCTGGGCCTGATGACCCGACTGTCCCGCGTGTGCTGTATGATAGCACTCCAGATGATCTGCTCCATGACCTTCCCCGGTACCAAGGTCAGACTGACAGGCCTGTAGTTCCCCAGATCTTCCCTCCAACCCTTCTTGTAAATGGGCGTAACATTCTCCAGTCTCCAGTCCAGCGGTACCTCCCCAGTCAGCCAGAACTGCTGGGAGACGAGAGAACCTCTGCCATTTCCCTTAAAACCCTCGGATGGATCCCATCTGGCCCCATAGGCTTGTGTGTGTCTAATTGGCCAAGCAGGTCGCTGACCAAGTCCTCCTGAACAGCTGGAGCTTCATTCCCACTATCTTCCAACTGAGAGGGCTGAGTATCCCTAGGACATTCCTCCTTGGAGTTAAAGACTGAGGCAAAGAAGGCATTGAGCGCCTCTGCCTTGTCCTCGTCCCTCACCACTACTGTCCCTTCTGCACCGAGCAAGAGAGGGAGAGTCTCCTTTGTCCTCCTGTTGCTGCTGATATTTTAAAGAAGTTCTTTTTATTGTCCTTGACCGAAGTGGCCAGTTGAAGTTCTAGTTGGGCTTTAGCCCTTCTGATTTTTTCCCTACACACTCTCACCTCATCTTTGTAATCCTCCTGGGACGCCTGCCCCCTCTTCCAGAGCTCATATACTTTCTCTCTTTTTCTGAGATGGCTACAAAGCTCCCTACTCAGCCAACCTGGTTTTCTTCCCCACTGACTCGTTTTACGGCACACGGGGATGGCCTGCTCTTGTGCCACCAGGATTTCCTTCTTGAGGAGCGCCCAGCCCTCTTGCCCCCCTTTGTCCTTAAGAGCCACCTCCCAGTGGACTTTATCAAGCACCTTCTGAAGAGTTCAAAGTCTGCCCTTCGGAAGTCCGGGGTGGCCGTTCTGCTGACCCCTCTCCTCACTGCCCCAGAAAGTGAGAATTGTACCATCTCGTGATCGCTGTGTCCCAGACGTCCCCCAGTCGTCACCTCTCCCACAAGGCCCGCTCTGTTCACAGACAGCAGGTCCAGCTGGGCACCCTCTCTAGTCGGTTCAATTACCAGCTGTGTTAGGAAGTTGTCATCCACACACACTCTATGAACCTCCTAGACTGCCTCCTTTCTGCTGTGTTGTACTTCCAGCAGACATCTGGAAGGTTGAAATCCTCCAGAAGAGTGACGGGACACGATTGCGAGACTTCTCCTAAGTGTTTATAGAAGAGCTCATCAGTCTCTTCATCCTCGTTGGGTGGCAAACTGATACCACAATATCTGGGTTACCATGCACACCACTGAGTTTAACCCATAAACACTCTACCTTATTATTGCTGTTACTGAGTTCTATACAGTCAAAACACTCTTTGACGTATAGAGCAACCCCATGTTGACATGTTATCAACGGCTGTGAATCACCTGGTCTTATAATACAAAATAACAAGTTCTGCAGCCTTGCTCTCCAGTTGAAGCCATGGCAGCATTTGGTGTAGGTCAGCCTGCACACCACTCCCCAGGATGGAGCCGCTGGGTCTATGTGAGGTGGAGGAGTCGCTCGCTCTTTACATTTGTATTTGTGCTTTCTCGATGGCACCAGGGCTGTGGTGTCTGTGATGCTGTGTCATCACCAGTGTGTGCATGTGAGAAACTGGGCACCACTGGTTTATACTGATGTGTGTCTTCTCATAGGGATGTCATTCCATGAATCATTTAATAGGTTGCCTTTTGTGCTTCTTAATTCCATGGGATCTTTCTGGTGGCAGCCTGTGTTGTGAGGCATGCAACTGAAAGTTCACACAGTTATTGACGCTGAACTTCAGAAGCAGTTGAAGGAGCAGGTAGTTTGGATTGCCCACTGAGGACAAGGCATTTATAAAAGCAAAAGTCTTTGCAGTTTGTAGCAATGCTGGGGAGAAACCTGCAGTCTGGGGAAACCTGGAGACTCTTCTGTCTCCTCCTGCATCTGTGGCACCAGCTGTGACAGGCGCTGTGCAGTGCCATGAGCCACTGGACCTCTCGGTACAAGCAGTCCCTGTGCCATATCATGTGTAGGCAGTGGTAGAGCAGGGATTGATGCTTTTGGGTACTTGAACGTCCCAAGTTTTGACTCCAGAATTTGGTGTGTAAAGGGACTGGTGTGCCTCTTCCTAAAGCCTCCCCAGGAGGCAAGTGGGGTGCCAGTGCTGGAGCCTGGCCATTGCTGGTGCCAGAGTCAGAGGCTGGCTATTGCCAGTGCCCTGCTGTGTGACAGTGACTGTGTCTGAACAGAGGGGAAGGGGCTGTGGTGCAGGATCCATAGCACGGAGCTGGGTGGTGATCACAGGCAACTCTGGTATTGGCCATGGAGTTCTGAAGTTTCTGCAGAAACAGAGGCTGTGTTAGCCCTGCGGCTCCGGGCTGTTGCTGAGCTGGGTCTGCTGGGCAGGCAGCGAGGTGACTGGGGTTGGGGCTGCAGGTGGGGCTGGCCATGCTGTGCAGTCTCAGCACGGTGCCTGTGGTTATCAGTCTCTTCTCACTGCCATCCAGGCTGTCAGGAGGAGTGTCCCTGACCATTTGCAATTGATTTTGAGTCTTTTAAGCCAGCACTTCCCCTCAGCTGAGGTTTTCACTTGGGTTCTGTTGGAAATGCGGGAAGAGGACTGAACTACACTGACCTGTGTTACATTGGTGACACCAGCTCGCTGTGTTGCGCACTTGACTTGGAGTGGAGTTTTACTCCATCTGTGGGGCAGCAACTTCTAAAATCCCACTTTGTTGAGGGGTTGTGCTCACTCGGCTATCCTGGCTGTAAAAGGAAAAAGACTGTGAGATTTTGCATCAATGGGGTCCTGCTCTGCAGGAACTTCAGCTCAGGGCAAAAAGGAAAGATTAGAATGAATGGGCTGCAGAGTTGTTCCCCACAGGAGCTGATGCTGTTGCCCACATTCTGAAAATGGTACAGGATTGATTTATGGCTGAGTACAGCTCGCAGAACAAACCACTTTCTTACACGCAGACTGTCTGGATTAACGTACTTTTGCTACTGCTTCAGCTTCCCCTGGTGCCTCTGTATTTAAGTGGAACACCCTCAGAGAGACTGAAGCTCCTGTTTAATTCATTGCTGTGGGTAGGGTGGTGACACAAGATCTTGCTGTGCCCTTTGAGTGCAGAGATCTGCTACAATGACCCTTCCTGCTCAGACCTGGCTTGTTTTCCTTTCCTCAGAGGGAGACTTTGCTGCGGCAGCTGGAGACAAATCAGCTGGATATTGATGCAACCTTGGAGGAGCTATCGGTGCAGCAAGAGACAGAAGATCAAAACTACGAACTGTATGTCACTGAGCCATCTTTTCTAACTGTTCTGTCGCAGTGGAGGTGTCTCATGAATATTGGGCAGCCCCAGCTGTCGCACATGGCCAGGCTGAAGGGCCCACGAGTGACACTGGGGGTCTTGTAAAATGTCATTGTCAAGTGGCATCTTCTGAAATTAAACATGCATTTGGGGATCCCTGTGAAAGGGCCTGGTTCCTACAACCACGTGATCTAAAGGAGGGCGGTGGAGGTGGAGCTGCGCAGCACACCCAGAGACACATGCTGAAGAGGTTGTAGATAAATATGCTACAGCCTCTGATACTGATAAGGGATGTTTTCTATCTTTCTACAGCTCTGCACGCAAGTTGGTTCCTCTTGTTCTGGCTATTGCATTCCTGTGTGGTGTCTTATGATAGGCAGAAAGCAATAGCAACAACACTGTTGTCTTTTGTTGCCTTTGGATACTTCTGGACTCCTCAGTGCAGTTCTGATTTGAAACAGTGACTGGTTCCTGCTGCCTGGTGTTCGTTCAGTGCCCAGTCTGTTTGCAGCTTGAAACGAGCGTTTGCCAGATTTAGCCCTGCAGAGTGGGCAGGGATCTCATCAGCTTGTGTGCTGTGACAGATGTGTTCCATGAATTGCAAGCACTTTATTGCAGTGATGTTCAAGCCAGAAAAGTCACCCCCAGAATGAATTGGGAAAAGGTTCTTTAGAGGCAGCTGTATTTGGAAGTGGGAATCAATGATTATGAAATATTCATGCACAGCCATTTTGACAAGCATTTTTCAAACCAAGTTCCATACCCTCAGTCCATGGGTTTTCCTTTGTGAGAGCATCAAAATACCCCCTACAAACACAAAACAGACTGTTACCAGAGTGCTGATCTCATCCTTTTCCTTAGGGACTAGTTGGTCTCCTCCTGCCTTCAGCAATTCTCTTGATGTCCCTTCTCAGAGGACAGGCTGTGTGGGCGGTGCTGTCGGATTGTTTTCCAGTGTTTCTGTTTATCCAGCATCAGTAATGGGAAGATGCTTTAAAACATCAAGAGCTGGCACAGCTGTTCCAGACTTACACCAAAAGATCTTGATTTTCAAGCAGTGTACCTCTCACCCGTCAGCGTTAGCATTTTCTGGACTCTCACATGGGCTAATTCAGTCCACAAATCCATCAGGAAACTCTTTTGCCGTGTCTGCTTCTGGTCTCACCTGGGTTTGGCTGGCTCTGAGAAGCATAAGCTAAATACCAGAACTGAAGGGAAGCAGCAGCAGCAGTGTGGTGCTGGCGGAGATGGGGTGGGAAGACTTCCCAGTCCCAGCAATGCATATTGACTGGATCATCCCATCCAGTGTAACCACACCAGCATACACCATTTTACACTGTTGCTGTGCTTCCCCTGCCAGAGCGCACCCATCCTGGGTCCTCCTGCAGAAATGCTGTGATTACTAAAGAGAATCCTTCACGCTGTAGGAGCATCCAGAGCCCTTGGGTCAGATTGGCCATGCTGCATTAGGCACTGCGCACTAGCAAGTCAGAAGGCACCTTCTGGCCTTGTGCAAGCTCAGAGGAGCTCTTGGTGCAGTCGGTGGTGGCTGGCATCACCTTGATAGAAGTCATCTGTGGAAATTCCAAAGCCAAATAATGGTTTGACTTTCGGTTTCCAAAGCAGCTGGTGAGCCCAGGAAGAACAGGAGATGGGGTGTGCACACCTGAAGATGCCCGGCCAGGTAGTGTGGCTGCCCTTCTTCTGCACCCCAAGTGCAGGAGATGTGCAAGAGCTGCCGAGTGACTGGGTGGGCTTACACTGCAGGCGGCGATTGCATCCTTAGGCTGCATAATTGGCTTAATGGAGCAAAAGCAATACCTTGGTGGTGGCGCCTGACAGGAGAGGAGATGCTAAAAAGGTAAAAGCAAGGCTTTCCTAGGACTTTGGTTGACACATAAACTAATGTTTCTGTGAAGCTGGCCAACTTCTGCTCTCACTCCAGCTGCTGCACATTGTGTACCGAGAGCAGTGCCCTTTGCTTTCAGAATAACACTGCTTCTACAGAACGTCTTCAAAATACCCCTGGGTGTTTCCTGTCTTGAGCCACTGATCCCAAAAGAAAAGGACCAGGCTGTGTCTGAGAACTTTTATCACATTGACTAAAATAAAGTGATATTTTAGGATTTTTTGAGGTTTTTCTCTTCCCCCCATGTAGAATCAAGGAGTCTGTTCCAGCGACACCTCTCTCAGACAGATGCACAGCAGAGGGGTTACTTCAGCCCCAGAGCTGGACAGTGTACTCTTCGTATGTTCATTTTTTCATCTTAGCAGAAGTCTTCCAAGCTCAAGTCCATCAGCCAGCGCCCCAGTTTAAAGAAATAACCACACTTATATGGCAGGGAAGTCAGGTTTGGGTAAAGCTCTGATTCTTTGTAAACAGTTCAGGCTGGTGAACAGAGCATCTCTGAGCGCACTGACAGTAGAGGGTGGTAACTGGAGCTTGAAGTTGTGAGGCAGGTCATAAAGTCATGGAACGATTTGGGTTGGAAGGGACCTTAAAGAGCGTCCAGTTCCAAACCCCCCTGCCGAGAGCAGGGAACGAAATAGGTCTGCAAAGCTCGTTGTTAGGGCTTGGGAAGGGCCTTGCATCCATACTTGTCAGATGCCCATCATTTCGGGATTGTCGTCTTTAACACGCTACTGCGGTGGGTGTCAAAATGAGTGCCTGATGAGTTGTCCTGACGCTTGCCTGGTTACCTGCAGCTCGTGCACTGGTGCAGCGTGGCTCGGTGACCCTGGGCAGATGTGGAGCCCTTGTGTTGGTTCCTTTGATTTAGACAGTACTTGGAGTTCTGCTGTCAGACACCATGGACTGCGCAACACAGAGAGGTGTCCATAGGCCATGGTGTGACTGCTGCAGCACCTCCTCTGAGGCAGTTCCTCTGCTCCTGTCATAAAATCAGGCCGTGGAGCTGGGCAGGGTGACAGGGCTAGGACATCTCTGGTGATTCCATTCACCCCTGTGCCCATCCAGTAACTGCAGCCACAATGATGGATGCTAAATTTAGATTGGAGAACAGAAAGGGCACGAGAGCGCTTCTTCCCACTGCTGCTGGGTACCTGAGGACAAAGTGTCACAACTCCAAACTGTGGATCCCAAAGAAAACACGAGGTGGCACACAACGCTGCCTCATCTGCCTTATATAAGGCATCCCCACTGAGATGCTTCCAGCTCTTTCCCTGTGCCTGATCTCCTCTGTGCCTGCCACACCTCTTGCTGTGGGACTTTCACTATGGTTTCTCAGATTTTGCTTTTTCAATGCTGCTAAAAACACATTCCAGCCCATCTGAAGTTCCTGAATTCTTCTTAACAAAAGCCATCGCTGTTTGTTCAGTCTGTTCTGATTTTGTGATTAATTGCTCAATTTTTCCATCTTCTGTTGTACCCAGCTTGTCTTCTGCCACAAGGAGAACTTGCCATGCTCAGTGTGCCTGTTCCCTCATTGAATGATGCTCAGGGAGAAAGAGTCTTTGGGAAATTGTAGGAACTCTTCCTGTGTATTAATTTTTTCAGGAATACGCTGCTGGTGGAAGCATTTGCAGAAGTAAGAAGCAGCAGATTTAATGAGGGGTTTCCATGAGCTTTGACATCTGGCTGCATTTTTTCTGGTGTTACTCTTTTCAAAAGGCAGAATTTAATTTCAAGGGTTGAGTAATCACCTCTCTGAATTCACTTTTTAAGTTAATCAAAAGGGATATTTCAGTTATTCCTTGTGAGATTCTTATCTTCCTTCACGCTCAGTTTTGAGAAGCTTTAGGAAGTTGTCATATATGAACACTGTGATTGTTTCGTTTGTCAAAGTCCAACTTATTCACAGAAATTGTTTGTAAGAAATGGATTTTCACATCGTTTACTCTTCATAAAGAGCTTTTCCACAAACTGTTAGACTTTGTAAAAATATGTTGAAGACAGTTGAACTTCAGCTTTTCTGAGATGCTGTATAATTCAAAATGCAGCTTCTGCAGCAGCAGAACCTGTCCCGAGTTTGCCAAGAGGTGGAAGTCCTTCTGGAGGCTTTCCCAGTGGTGCCACACGGCTGCCAACTGCATTGTTAGGGGATCTGGGAGAGCCAGGGGCCAAAGTCCAGGTAGGGAAGGTGAGGGACCACTGACTGCAGAAAAGCAGTTGTGCCCTCCTGGAGAGGACTCTTTCTTTGGGAGATGCACTCTCTGCAGGAGAGAGTTTTATGCACTACAGAGTCATCAGTTTGGTTTGGGGTTCTTCTCTTTGGTTTTTTTGTTTGTTTTGTCCACATTAAGTATGACTCACAATCCTGCAAAGGCCATGGTGCTGAGTAACACTGGCACTGTCTGGCAGGAGATCCTGCTGCTCGTGCCACTCTCCCATATCTTCTGCTATATTGAAGCCCAGCTCCACAGTCATCCCGGGGAGAGGCTGAGTTACAAATCAGGAAAGTAAAACCAGTTTTGTTTCTCTTCCTCTTGCCCCCCCTTTTATTGTCTCCACTGCCTGTGAATCGTTGTTGCCGTTGGAGAGGTCAGGAGCCAGCAGGTACTGGCTGTGACTTCAGATCATGGTTTTGTGTGGGGCTGCATTAAGAATTAATTGCAACTAACCCTGTTGCTAGAGAAATGGAGAATCGTAGAATCATAGAATGGTTTGTCTTGGAAGAGACCTTTACAGGTCATCCACTCAGGAGCAGGGACATCTTAAACCAGATCACATTGCTCAGAGGCCTGTCCAGTCTGGCCTTGGACACCTCCAGGGAGGGGGCAGCCACCACTGCTCTGGGCAACCTGGGCCAGGGCCTCCCCACCCTCACAGCAAAACATTTCTTTCTAAGATGTCATCTCAGTCTCCCCTCTTTCTGCTGAAAACCATTCCCCCTCATCCTGTCCCTGCACTTTCTGATCAAGAGCCCCTTCCCAGCTTTCCTGGAGCCCCTTTCAGTACTGGGAGGCTGCTCTAAGGTCTCCCCGCAGCCTTCTCTTCTCCAGGCTGAACAGCCCCAACTCTCTCAGCCTGGCCTTAGTCTACTTTGGATGCAGCCCAGGACAGGATTTGCTTTCTGGGCTGTGACTGTACTTTTCTGGCTCATGTTGAGCACCCCAAGTCCTTCTCCTCAGGGCGTCTCCCAGTTCATTCTCCTCCCAGCCTGGATTTGTGCGTGGCATTGGCCTGACCCCGGTGTAGAACCTTAGCCTTGGCCTTGTTGAACTCCATTAGCACACCTCTTCCAACCTGTCCAGCTCCCTCTGGATCCATCCCTTCCCTCCAGCCCATCAACTGCATCACACAGCTTGCTGTCATTGGCACATCCCCTGAGGGTGCCCTCAACCCCAGTGTCCACGTCTGCGATAGATATTCAACAGCACCGGTCCCAATACTGACCCCTCCAGAACGCCACTCTTCATTGGTCTCCAGTTGGACGTTAAGCCATTGATCACAGAACATGGAGCGTCCCCTACATTGTGGAGGAGGATGTACCCTGCTGCATCTAGTTTGTGTGAAATGGGAAGCCTGAGGAGCTCTTGGGGAAAGACTGTGCTCTCCAAGGCCTGAGCAGCAGGATTCAGCCTTGCCTGGCAAGTGATTTCACATGCAGGGACCTGGGCTTGGGGCCATCAGGTTCCTTACCTTTAATGAGCCTGAAACAAATGTAGAAATCCAAGCCGCAGTAACCCCAGTTTAATTTGATGTCACACGGCCTATTAATCTTCGTTTTCCCAATTAATAAAATAATCCAAAACATTTCTTGCCACATGAAATACATTTGAAAAAATTGATCACAGCATGTTAGAACCAGGAGCCAAAAGGCCTCAGGCTGTTCCTGTCTTCATCAGGAAATGAACATGAGCGCTGACAATTTTAGGAACTGCGAGGCTAACAAGTCCTTTGTGCCTTTTTTTCTGTTTTTTTTCTGGGAGCAGAGCACCGGGAATCTCAGACCCTGATCAGTTTTTGTTCCTGCATAGCATATTCATCTTCAAAATTGCATTAAAATGTCCTCTTTTGAGCAGGTCCGACTGACAGCAAATTACTCAGGGGCTCTGTTACTCAGTCTGAAATGGAAGGATGGAAAGGCAACCAGGGAGCCAGCGTGGGTGAGGGCAGATGACCTGTCAAGACTTGTGTCTTGTGACTTGTGACATTTGCTATCTCTGGATCCCAACCACAACAATGTACAGCTCACTCACAGCGTGAGCTCATCTTGGGCATTGACAGGACCTGCTCTGCTACACCTAGTGTGGACACTACAGTGCTTGTTCCACAGTGAGAGTTTGAAAGAGTCCTCTGCGAAGAACTGGCAAAACAGGGTTTTGTGGGGGGTTGTTCAGCCTGGAGAAGGCAAGGCTGCAGGGAGACCTTAGAGCAGCCTCCCAGTGCAGAAAGGGGCTTCAGGAAAGCTGGGGAGGGGCTCTTGATCCGGGAGTGCAGGGACAGGATGAGGGGGAAGGGTTTTCAGCGGGAAGAGGGGAGATTGAGACAAGATCTTAGGAAGAAATGTTTTGCTGTGAGGGTGGGGAGGCCCTGGCCCAGGGTGCCCAGAGCAGTGGTGGCTGCCCCATCCCTGGAGGTGTTCAAGGCCAGGTTGGATGGGGCTTGGAGCCCCCTGATGCAGTGGGAGGTGTCCTTGCCCATGGCAGGAGGGCGGTACTGGATGGGCTTTGCATGGCCTTCCAAGCCAAACCATTCCATGATTCTGTGATAGAACAAGGAACACAGTGGCCAGATTGTACAGAATATGAGAAAAACACGCACATGGCAGGTTTGGCCCAGTGTGTTCCCAAAACAGCCATGCTGGTGCCTCTGACAAGTGTGTGTAAAGGCAGAGACAGCATTCATGCATTATGTAGTATTTTCAAAGTGTGGAGGATGCTTTGACACCTCCATCCTGGAAATTACTGAGAGCTCGCTGGCAGCGTTTTCATGGATGCTATTTTTCCACCCACCTCTTTCACGGAAGCAGATATGAATGCGAAAGCTCAGCAGAGCTAATTTGTGCAGCCCATGTAAAACCGGGATCGGGCCATCCTTATTTCCCTGGTGTCAGAGCATGCAGCTCGGAGCTTGGCCCATGTGGCTGGTTGGGGATGAGGAAGGTGATGTGAAGCACATGTGCCCCAGCTCTCCTCAGTGCTGGGCTGAGAGCCTGTGTGTGCTGTCCCCAATAACCATTGTGCCCTTCTACTAAAAATAACACACTGTCTCTGTTCCTGTGTCCTTCACACAGTGTAGGTAAGCGAGGCAGGAGCACAGGTGCAGAACGAGCCTGTGTGTGTGTTACCCTCCAGACCAGCTGAGCTGGAGGGAAGGGCACCAATCTTCATACTCCAGCTATGTAGCATTTTCTTCCTCCAGCTCTTAAAATTCCTGTGTTTCTGCAGGAGGAACAGGTGGCAGTCACAGCCCTCCCTCCTCCTGGCTGGCTCCTGGCCCGGAACACAGCAGGTTGTTTCCAAAATGGGAGCTTTGGTAGTGCAAAGTACAGTAAATCTTCACATACCCCAGTGTTGTAAAGAGTGTCCTGGGCTTTCCTGGGTCAAGCTTGAAGTACTCTTTGAGCTTCATATTCTGTGTCTTAAAATGACCGTGTATGTCCATTGTGTGTGCTCCACAGGGTATCCTTGCTCCTTTGGCTTCAGCCTACAATCGTCTTATCCTGCCTGAGTCACCCAGTGTCCTTGGTGGTGGGACCCACTGTCCTAACCAGGGACTCAGAGTTCAGTTTCCCTGCAGCACTGGTGGAGGGAGGATGTAGGTGCTCATGCAGGCAGTCAGGGCATAGCTCAGCCAGAGAGCGAGCAGTGCTGGCACCAGGATCTTGGCTGCTGGATGCGGCAATGACCAAGCTTGCAGGCTTCCAGCCAGGATCACTGTTGCTATAAACAAGAACAGAGTGCTGTAGATCAGCTGTGATTAATCTCTCTTCACATTTGAGAGCAGGAGTCTTTAACCCTAAACAGGGCTTTGGAGGAGGAGGAATTGGTACTACAAAGCAGAGCTTTTCAGCCATCCTGCCTTTGGCTCACTGGGAGCCCTGAATCAGAACTCAGAGGGGAGGGATGACAGAATTTAGCACTCAGTGCTTCTTGTGTGGATCTGTGGAGCCACATGTTCTGTGCGGATAAGTCTCGTGGCTTTTCAGGCCACAGCAATTCACGTGGTTTTGTGGATTCAGAGCATTGGCTTTGTTGGACAAGGGCTGGATTGCAGGCACCCTTGGTTTATCTCCCCCTCCCCACAGATGCCCTGAGGGATGCTGGTTGCATGCATGGTGACCCCCTCCTTCACAAGTAAGGAGGGATGTGCCATTTCTCGGCCCTGCAGTGGCAGAGAGGCACTGAAATGGACTGTTACGTTCTCACAGTGTGTGACCCATCAAGCACCTTCAAGCCAAATGTGATGCGTTCTCCAGAGAGCTCAGTGCAATCTCTTTATGTTTTCTCTTTGGTGCATGACAAACGGTGCATCCTCTTCAGCGGAATGTGTTGTGCACAGTTCACCCCAGCTACTGGTCCCCTGGGAGGGAGGATGTTGGCACAGATGCTCTGCCGCATGCTCTGATCTCAGCTCTGCCGGGAGCTTGTTTTGTTGTAGCCAGTCTGCCGGGTGGAACACACATAAGCCTTGCCCCAGATCCTGGTGGGAGCACCAGTGAGACTTCCCAGTGTGGCACTAATCTAAGTGCCTTGGCAGTGGGCTTTTGGATGGCCAGTGAATGGATATGCGACAGCCAGGCTCCTTTTCTGCTCCTCCCAGGCATCGTTGTGATTTCAGCCTTTAGTCCACTCTTCTTGGAATGAGTGAGGCAAGTCTTTCCCGGCCAGCCTGCTGTGGTGAACCTGGAGCAAGCACACTTGTTTCCCAGCCCTTGAGCAGATGACCATTGCCTTTGTACTGCTGAATTTCTTCCCATTTCTGTTTTTCAGGATCATCAGTCCTTTCTGTATTGTGTCCTTCTCCTGTCTCTGTTGATGCTGCCTTCCAGCCTGCAGGCTCGTGAGCTTTTCCCTGAGCTCTCTGTTGCTTCACTCAAATGCTGAAATATATCTCAAGGCTAATCCATGAAGAACTGTACCAGGGATTTCTCTCCTAGCTAATACTGCTTTTTAGTGCTCCCCTTTATCTCTGCTTTAGCCTGTCCCTTTTTTAGCAAGGACTCCTGGCTTTCCAATTCAAGTAACAGCTTCTTGGGAATGTTATTCCTGAACACTGCTGGTCACTTAGTTTCTTTCTTAAAATAATATCAAGTTGCTCCTTAAAATAGGGAATGACAGGAATAGAGTCTTTTAGCCCCTCTGTTTGCTCTCTGCTTTGCTGTTGTTCCAGTGAGGGTGTCTGGCAGGCTTAGGTCCCTGAGGGACAAGGCTGCACTCTGCATGGGAGAGGAGTCTCAGTTCTGACACTCATTGCCTGGATCACAGCCATGTCTTTCTGTCTTGCAGAAGTGGTTGAGCCCAGAGCCCAGAGCCTCTGTGCACAAGTTCATTTGGCTTAATGAAATAAGAGGCGAGACTGTGACGTGTGCTGGATTTTATACGTGACACCTCACTTTGTGTCTTCCTTGTCTCTCTGAGATGTACGGCAGGAGCAGATCGTATTTGGAGACCATTTCAAAGTAAAAGCCTGGCTTTCTGTGAGTGTTTCTCTGCACACAGTGTGTGAAAAGCCTGTTGACCAAAAGGGCTGCTCTGCAGGATCAGGCTTTGTTTCCATTTGAAAAGGACAGAGCATTTCCCCCTCTTTGGCAGTACAGGCTTTAATGCTTCTCTAGTCAGGACTCCAGCCAGGAACACAACTTGCTTCAGAGCTTCTGCTGCTTGGCTCCACTGCCTCCCAGCCAGCAGGGAGGGGGGAGTATGCAGGGGGAGAGACTGCCTGGATATCCACACATTGCAGTCCCTTCTCTGCGAGCCCTCTGGATAGCTCTTTTCCTTTGACGTTCAAGGATTCTCCTCTCAAATCCATTCTTGGCTAAAAGAATAGGTTTTTATAGTATAGTTTTCTTGAACGCTCTGATCTCCCCTGCTGAATCTCAAAATGTGCTGTTCGGTAGCACTTACTCCCTTAGAGACATATGTCCAAGAACTGACTTAAGGTTGTGTTTTGAGGCCTGGCATTTTGTTCTAGTCTTGCTATCCAGGAGTTCCCAGCAGTATTGCAAATGTAGGTTTCATCCTGCAGTGCCAAGCAGGTTGAGATTCTCCACACCTCAGTGCAGATCGGATGGGTTTAGCTCGCATGGGTGAGCCAGATCTATTGTGGCCCAGGGAGCTGCAGCATTGCCAAAAGCAGACCAACACCCTGCCAGCTCAGCACGTGGCCAAAGCAGCCCAGCATGACACTCAGTGCTCGGCTGAGCACGTTTTCTCCACTCCTTATATTTGCAATTTATCTTCCCTGCAGCTTCCTTGAAATGATGGAAGCCCGAAGTCGAGGACACACATCACCACTGACAACTAATGGGCAGAGCCCCTCCTCTGGCTCCCAGTCACCCATAGTCCCTCCAGGCTCCACATCGACGGGCAGCTCCAGCCCTGGCACCCCACAGCCGCCGCAGCCACTTTCCACAAGCTCTGCCATCTCTCCTGAACCCCCCCCATCTTTTTCACCAGTGCCTGCACCCGAAGCCCAGCAGCCACATGCACCTCCACCACCTACAGCCTCCCCCGCGCCACCGGCTGCAGCCCTACCACCGAAGCGCAGCATCATTTCCCGTCTGTTCGGGACATCTCCTGCGTCAGACCCTTCTCCTCCCCAGCCAGGTAGGTGATGGAGTGCAGTGTCTGAGACTGGGCATCACCTGTGGGCATTTCTCCCTTTTCCTCTCATGTTCCCCTTTGGGAGGCTGAGCAGAGAGGAGGCTGAAGAACACAGTCCGTATGTACGTGCAGCACGCATCCAAGGAGCGTGGCGCTGTCACTCTATTTTACTCCTGCTTGGCATTTTGGTTTCTCTCTGTGCTGGGCTAATGCACTGTGTCCATCCAGCTGGGGGGTGGCTGTCACCTGCATCAGGAGAAAGATACTGAATACACAGGGAGTGCTGGTGAAATAACTGTCAGCTTCTTGTCAGGAGCACATATGTCTTGAATAGCACAGGACGGATGTGGATCTGTTGGAGCAATTCCAGAGGAGGCCATGGAGATGATCCAAGGGCTGGAGCAGCTCCCGTACAAGGCCAGGCTGAGAGAGTTGGGGTTGTTCAGCCTGGAGAAGAGAAGGCTGCAGGGAGACCTTAGAGCAGCCTCCCAGTACTCAAAAGGGCTCCAGGAAAGCTGGGAAGGGGCTCTTGATCAGGGAGCGCAGGGATGGGATGAGGAGGAATAGCTTTCAGCTGAAAGAGGGGAGATTGAGCTGAGATCTCAGGCAGAAATGTTTTGCTGTGAGGGTGGGGAGGCCCTGGCCCAGGTTGCCCAGAGCAGTGGTGGCCACCCCATCCCTGGAGGTGTTCAAGGCCAGGTTGGATGGGGCTTGGAGCCCCCTGATCCAGTGGGAGGTGTCCCTGCCCGTGGTAGGGTGGGTGGAACTGGCCTTTAAGATCTCTTCCAAGCCAAACCATTCCATAATTCCATTCTGTGAACCATTCTGTGAACAGCAAGACAAATTGTTAGCACAGTTATTTGAAGCTCTGTCTTCACAGAAGTCCTGCAGCTCAAAGGGGTTCCTGTGCGTTAACAGAGACAGCGGAGTGCTGTTTTTAAAGGTTATTCAGCCAGAAATGATCACGTAAGTCCAGGCTCTGCACAGAATTCCCCTCTGGGGAAATGTGCTCCTTCAGAGCTGCTCTGAGGAGGAGGGCAACCCGCCTCAACTCCTTTCTCAGCACCAGGGCACAATGGAGCAGAGGCACGCAGCGATCAGTCCAAGCCCCTGCTGGACGAAGTTGCAGAGCAGAGGCATCGAGGGGTTTGTTGCGTGTGCTTTTAGTGATCTGGACCTTAATTTGCCTGTCACATTCACACTGTTTGCAAAGCTCGCTGGAGCTGCAGAGCTGACACTGCCTGAAACTCGTTAGCATATCATGGTTTAAATCACCCTTTGGAAATACCTTCCCTCTCAAACTGTCAATCCCTGGAGCTCACAGCACTCTCGAGACACCCACAGAAAGAAAGGAGGAGGTGCTGGGACCACATTTTGCAGTTTCAGATGCTGAAATCTTTCAGGTTTAGATCTGCACATGATGTTCTGCACCCTGAATCTGTTACCAGGTGTGACACAGTGCACCCAATTCAGTTGGTTGATGACTCTTCCTACCTAGAAACAAACAGAGAGAAGCAGATGTTAGAGAGCCTTTGTCAATAAAAAAACCTTTTATCATATTTGTATGGAGAAAACAGACACATGGGCTGCTACCAGCGTCACAGTCTTTGGGGTCTGGGTTTTTTCTTCTTGTTTTTAAATCTGTCAGTTTGCTCGGGAACTGGTTCAGAGTTGTGGCCTGCAGTCCTGATATCTCACTGGTGCGTTTTAGGAGGGTTGCAAAACGCAGCTTAGAAAAGCTGAGCTGTCAGTGCTATCAGGTTTATGTAGCGTGCCAGGGTCTGCACTTCTGCAGGGACACACCTAGGGACCTGCTCATTGGAGAGCAGTTGGAAAATCACTGTCACAAAGTAACTCTTGTTTTTTATGGGAGCTGCTAATTAAGCTTTTCCTTGAAGTCTTGCAGTAGTAATTCTTTTGGTTGTGTTTTTCTTACACCAACGCTACTCCCTGGCATTAGTAATAGAGTCATTTGTATGCAGAAGTGATCTGAAAGCTGTACTGGTAGAGCAAAATCTAGAAAAACGATATTCCAGTCTTGCTCACCCAGAAGACCCTGGATGTGAGGTGCGGTCCAGGCAGGAGAAAAAGGTTGAATATTGCAAATTCTGGACAGGTTCGTCGCATTAGGTCTCTTGGTTATATGAGTTTCCTGAGGTTTCATCCAAATACCTTGAAGATGGTGATGGTGTCCCTACAAACAAGCTGTATTAAAGTGAGTCTCTGTTCACAGTAGCTCTTGAGCTTTTGGTCACACGGGGCATTTAAAAGCACAGTGTGAAAACCCCCGCCTTTGACAGATGGAAAAGCAAGAGGAGGGGAGCAGGTGAACTGAACAGTCTGGAAAAGTTAAGGGAATAAAGAAGGGACATCAGACAGGAGCAGTGCACACAACATGGATATAAAATCTGGCCATGGGACAGTCCATCATAGCCCTCACTGCAGAGCAGAGTCTGCCTTGCTTGTGGTGAACACTGTGTTTTATAACTGCTGTTGCTAATGCAGATCCTGCTGCTGCCACTCCTCCCCACCCTGCAGCCCCTGCGAAAGTACAGAGCGTGGAGGACTTTGTTCCGGATGAGAGCCTGGACCACAGCTTCCTAGAAGACCCAGCCCCGCAGAAGGACAAAGGGAAAGCGCAGGCTAAACACCGGGTCGATAGCGAAAGGTAAGGAAAGGCCAGGTTGGATGGGATCTTGAGCAACCTGGTCTAGCAGGGTTTGGAACTGGATGATCCTTAAGGTCCCTTCCAACCCAAACCATTCTATGATTCTATGAAAGGAGGATGGGATAGGGGAGCATCTGGATGTGCAGTCCGAGTGATGCATTGGGCCCAACGGACCTGTTGGAACGGGACAGAAAGTGACGGCAGAGCTATCAGCTGCCCCAGAGCCTTTCTGGCTGTGGGACAGTCACACTGTTCGCTGTCTTCCATTTAGTGATACGCACTGCTCCTTGGGAATGAAGAACAGCAGTAAAAGCCTTTGGGTCCGGAAGGGATTTCTCTTCTGTCCAAACACACTGAACCATCTGAGATGTTTTCTCAACAGCACGCTTTGCAGGGATGTTTTACCTAATGGATAAGTTCCTACTGCAGAGGCCCAAAGCATGACCGTTCCTTTGTGGCCTGATACTGCCATTCCTGAAGCATTGTAAAGGGGTTTGTGTTTGTTAGGTGACTCTTGAGGACACTCCTTGGCTCAATGCAGTTCCTGAAGGAGGAATGGAGAGGATTGTGCTCCCTCAGAGTGTCACTGCAGAATCCAGAGAAGTCTTAGCCTTTATTTTTCTCCATGCATTTCTAATGTTCCTTCTCTAAATTGGAAAGTTACGGATTTGATGGATGAACTGTTCGGTAGATAAGGAATCGGCTAGATGATCACATCCAGAAAGTAGTGGTTACGGCTCAGTGTCTGGATGGAGCTCGGTGACAAGTGATGTCCTTCAGTTGTCCAGATTGGGACCGATACTGTTTAATGTTCTCATCAATGACAGCAAGATCAAGTGCACCCTCAGCAAGTTTGCAGAGAACACCGAGCTGAGTGGTCTGGTTGATATGCCTGAGGGATATGATAGCACCCAGAGCAAGCTGGAGAAGTGGGTCTGTGGGAACTTCATGAAATTCAACAAGGCCTAGTGCATGGTCCAACTCCTGTGTCAGGGCAATCCCTCCTATCAACACAGGCTGTGCTGAGAGTGGGTTGGAGCAGCCCTGAGGAGAGGGACTTGGGGTGCTGGGCAATGAAAAGCACAACATGAGCTGGGAAAGTGTGCTCGCAGCCCAGAAAGCCAACAGTGTCCTGGGCTGTATCCAAAGCAGTGAGAACAGCAGGGCAAGGGATTCCGCCCCTCTGCTCTGCTCTGCTGAGACCCCACCTGCAGCCCTGTGTCCAGTTTTGGAGTCCTCAGCACAGGAAGGACAGGGAGCTGTTGGAGCGATTCTAGAGGAGGCCACGGAGATGATGCAAGGGCTGGAGAACCTCCCATACAAGAACAGGCTGAGAGTTGGGTTGTTCAGCCTGGAGAAAAGAAGGCTGCGGGGAGACCTTAGAGCAGCTCCCAGTACTGAAAGGGGCTCCAGGAAAGCTGGGAAGGGGCTCTTGATCAGGGAGTGCAGGGACAGGACAAGGTTTCCAGCTGAAAGAGGGGAGATTGAGATGAGATCTTGGGAAGAAATGTTTTGCTGTGAGGGTGGGGAGGCCCTGGCTTAGATTGCCCAGAGAAGTGGTGGCTGCCTCATCCCTGGAAACGTTTCAGGCCAGATTGGATGGGGCTCTGAAAGATCTGATGTGACCAGAGATGTCCCTGCTCCTGCAGGGAGTTGAACCATTTGGTCTTTGAAGATGTCTTCCAACTGAAACCATTGTGTGACTCTGTGGTTCCTTAACTCTCTCCTCTGAGTGGCCCAGAGCTGCGCTTGTGGTAGGCTGGATTTTCTTTTTTTTTTCCTTTTTTTTTTTTCTTTTCTGCGCTTTGATGTTTTTTAACCAAAAAGAAAAGGGAGAAGGGATTGTGTGTGCTGAGCTGCTCAGACAAGGGGATGTGCAGCGAGTTGTCTTAAAGCAGACTGTCACCAAGGAGGTGACCTCAGCACACTCACAGGCTCTTCATCCCTCTGCTTCCCAAAGCCCTTACCAGCTTCCTCTTGTCATCTTCACTGGATTAATCAGGAGAGTAATTAAACGCTGATACAGCTCATCTCTGAATACAGTGGATTCTGTGTCTTTTGACATCTCTGTCATGATTCAGTGTTCTCTAGTTCAACCACAACAACTTTAAATCGGTGCTGTGTGTGAGGCTCAATGCCTGTCTGATGCAGGTCAGCCTGAATCATCATCCCTTGTGGTGGTGGAACATGGGGATGTTGTATTAAAAAAGGAAAAAAATAAATAAAGGAAGGAAAAAAGGCATTGGTTGCTAGAAGTGTGCTGTCCTGCAGAGCATCTGCCCTGCGGCAGGGACTGAGCTGGGGTGTTTTCTTTGTCTAACAGGGAAATGTCAGGAGAGCCAAGCCCAAACTTCGGGCATTTGCTGGAGGACTGGGTCGTATGCCCTCCGAGCTCCTGAGCTGCAGTTCTGGCTGTGAGGAGGAGTCTGGATGCTTGACAGAGGCTTCTCTTTCTCCAGAATGTCAGTCCTTGGGATCAAATAGGTGTTAAACTACACAAACAGCAGAACATCTCAAACAGTGGTGCAAGAGCCCTGCTCCTTGATTGTGGAGTTGTCATGTTCTTGGCTGCTGTGATGGCCGTCTCTGTTCTGTCTCCAGGCTTGGTAGCATTCCACTCGTATGAGCTGGTGGGGGCAGAAGGAGAGAGAACTTTGGGCTTTCACAGAGCATAGAGGGGACCCTCGTTCACAGCTTCATCCAACACCTTTGGGCTTTCACAGAGCACAGAGGGGACACTGGTTCACAACTTCATCCAACACCTTTGGGCTTTCACAGTGCGTGGAGAGGACATTGGTTCACAGCTTCATGCAACACTTTTGGGCTTTCACAGAGCATGGAGAGGACTCTTGTTCACAACTTATCATTTGGTTACAGTGGTAGCCATCTGCAGTTAGGACAGCTCTGCTTCCCTAGGAGAAAACCTGAATTAGCACATCCCTGCTAATTCAGCTGCTCATTACTCCTCTGCACTTTGGCATCCGTGTCTTGCTCTGGTTTCGCCTGTAGTTCACACAGTTCTGTCAGTGGTCTGACAGTTCTCCTTCTTGCTAAAAAGGCCTACCATGATAAGCCTGAAAGTTCTGAAATTCAGAGATGTGGTTCTGGCCATCACCCGCAATGACTGGTTTCCTTCAGGATGCCAATTACAACCCCATGACACCCAGGAGCAACGTAAGAGTTCTGTAAGCACCGTCCCTCATGATCAGCTTCTGCTGCAGTGAGTGGGTTGTTGTAGCTGCAACAAAATGTACTGCTGCAGAAATTTGTCTCTGACCTAAAGAACACACAAGTTCTGTGAAACAGCTCAAACCTAATGGGGATTCTATTGGTTTTTAAAAATGAAGTACTGGAAGCTGTTTTCCCCTTGCATCCAAGTGAGAAATGAAGCCTGAGGACAGACATGTTTTCACATCTCCTGACCATTTTTGAGCAAATATCTGAATATTGAGCTTGCACAACTTGTCAGCATTTCTTCTTGGTGTGCTGTAACCAAGGGTAAGCTCCGAATCTGAAGAGCCACTGGAGATGTGGCAGAAGAATGGGCTCTGTGTTGAGAACTTGTGAAGTCGGTCCCCTCACCCAAAACAACAGAGTTGTCCAGCTGTCCGTGAGCAAGGCTCTGGCAGTCAGCTCACGCGAGAACGCCTCAGCGCACAGTGTGTTTCACATGTGAAGCAGACATCATTACAGCCTCAAAGTCACAAAGTGCCTGAGGTTGGAAGGCACTTCTGGAGGTCATCTGATCCTCAGCCAGGGCCACCCAGAGCAGGTTGCCTAGGACCTCGTCCAGATGGCTTTTGAATATCTTCATGGATGGAGACTCTGCAATCTTTCTGGCAGGCTGTGCCAGTGCTTATCACTCCCAACAGACAAAGTGTTTCCTGATGTTCATCGGGAACCTCCTGTGTTTCAGTTTGTGCCTCTCGTCCTGTCATTGGGCAGCACTGAGAAGATCCTGGCTCCATCTTCTTTGCACCCTCCTTCAGGCATTTAAATACATTGATCAGGTTCCCCCAGGCCTTCTCTTCTCCAGGATAAGCAGTCTCAGCTCTCCTGTGAGAGAGCCTTTCCTCATGTGAGAGGTTTGTCAGTCGTTAATCATCATTGTTGCCCTTTGTTGGCCTCTCTCCAGTGTACCCATGTCTCTTGTACTGCAGAACAGCCAGAGCTGGACACAGGACTCCAGATGTGGCCTCACCAGCGTTGAGTGGAGGCAAAGGATCCCCTCCCTTGACCGGCAGAGACACTTTGCTGACTTAGGTTCAACTTGATGTCCCCAGGACGCCCAGGTCCTCCTTCCAAGTTGCTTTCCAGCTGGTGGCTCCCAGCATGGATTAATGCATGGGGTTGTTCCTTTGCAGAGGCAGGACTTTGCACTTCCCCTGGTTGAACTTCAGGAGGTTCTATCAGCCCATTTCTCCCACCTGTCCAGGTCCCTTGGGATGGTAGCATGATCCTCTGGTGCATCAGTCACTCCTCCCTGTTTGGCATCAGCTGCAAACTTGCTGATGGTGCACCCTGCCCCATCATCCAGGTCGTTAATGAAGATGATAAACAGGACCAGACCCCATACTGATCCCTGGTCACTGGCCTCCAACTAGATCGTGCCACCATTCACCACCCTCTGGGCCCAGCCATTCAACCAGTTTCCAGCCCACCTCACTGCCTGCTTATCCAGCCCGTGCCTCAACAGCTTCCCAGTGAGCATCTTATGGGAGACAGTACCAGAGACCTTACTGAAGGCCAAGTATCTACCCCTCTCCCCTCATCTACCAGGACAGTTATTGCATCATAGACTTCTGTGAAATCAGCCAAGCATGGGTTGCCCTGAGTAAATCCTCCTGATGATTTTCTTGTCATTCACATGTGTGGAAATTGTAGGATTAGCTGCTCCATCACCTTCTCAGGAATCAAGGTGAGGCTGACCAGGCTGTAATTCTCTGGGTCCTTCTTCTTGATCCACTTCCACCAAGGGTGCATCTGCCTTGGTTCACGATATCCACCTGATCTCTGTGACCTGGGATTGCTGAAGACTGGTCTTGGTAGTAAAGATTGAAGCAAAGTTGGCATTGACCACTTCAGCCTTTTTCATGACCTGTGTGACCAGATTCCCCCTTACATGCCACATTTCCCCCTACTTTCATCACCTTCTTGTTGTCCTTGACATCCCTAGCTACATTCAATTCCATTTGGGCTTTTATCTTTTCTGATTTCATCCCTGGATGAAATTCCTCTTAGGCTACTCATCCTTGCATCCACCCCCTATATGCTTTGATTTTATGTTTGAGTTTGTCCAGAAGCTCCTTGTTCATCCATGCAGCCCTCCTAGCATTTTTGCCTTACTCCTTAAACGCTGGGATGGACCGCTGTTGAGCTTGGAGGAGCTGATCCCTGAATATGAACCAGCTTTCTTGGACTCTTCTTCCCCCTAGGGCCTTATCTCACAGGACTCTACCAAGTGGATCTTTGAAGAGGCCAAAGGCTGCTTTCCTAAAGTCCAGCTTGCTTTTTCCCCTCCTCTCTGCCCTCAGGATCCTGGACACTCCACCAAGGCTGCCTTTGACCTTTGTCTTCCCAAAACACTCTCTGTTTACAGTGAGTATGAGGCCCAGCAGAGCACCTCTCCATGTTGGTTCCTGAGTGACTCAGAGGAGGAGGTCATCATCAATGCACACCAGGAACCTCCTGGATTGCTCACATTTTGCTATCCTTTCCTTCCAGCAGATATGGGACCAGGGCCTGCAGACCTGAGGCTGTTCCTGTCCTTTTGTAAAGGGCTTCATCCGGTTGGTTTTCCTGGTCAGGCAGCCTGCAACACACAGTGTCCCCTTTATGTGTCCTCCTTGGATCCTCACCCATGAGCTCTCCATTGGCTCCTCCAATGTGCGCCATGTGCTCCCGCTACTCTTTCACGTGGAGGACAACTACTGGGGAAGAGGGGAAGGTCTCGTTGTCTCCATTGGGAGCAGGGTGCTGTGTTGTGCGACTGAACTCAGGGGGGTGTTTGCTTCCATGTGTAAGAACTTGTTTGCTCTTCCTTTCTGAGCCTTGCAAAGCAGTTGCGAAGCCTGATATTCCTGGTGCGTTTCAGTCACTGAAGGAATTGTGGATGTGTTTGCTGTGCTGTCCCGTGAACTCCCACTCCCTGCCCCACAGTGTCTCTGAGCGATGGAGCCAGAGCTGACAGGCAGGAGGAATGTTATGAAAACCACCTTTTTTTTCTGGAACAGTGAGTGCGCCAGTGCCTGCAGAGCGGAGCTGCTCTCGCCCAGAGATCCGACAGCCACCGAGACTCAGCACTCCTTGACGGCTCTGGGTGTTGCTTTAGCTACATCCCAGCATGGATCCATGGAGATTAACAGAGTCCTGGGGTTTGTTTAATGGCACATTATGGTTCTCTGGCTTGCAATTCAGAGACCTCCCCCAGTCAGTTCCCTTACTGGTTAAGTAGGGTTCAGACTCCCGGTTTGCTGTTTCAGAGCTTAATTTGCTGGTCAGTAGCGCGATGCTGGTGTGTCTGAGGCTCTACTGGAGGAGCTGATCTGGCTCCATTTAGGCTCCCCTCTTTGCTCCCACTGGGTCTGGCTGGCCTGGGTCCATGGGTGGGCTGTGGGTATCTGAAAGCAAGTTCGCACTGTCCTTCACAGTATTCCTGTTCTGTCTCCTCCCCATCCTAGATATTTATCTTAAGCATTGATTAGATCTCCTTGTCCTTGCATCTGAGCTGGTTCTGTGCTTCTATGGCTGTTATTGACGTGACAGCACCCAGCTGTACTCGACTGGGTGAGGGAGGCTGAAGATGCTGTTTGGTCATACGGGAAGACCCCAAGCTCCTAGAACATGGCCACACAGGCTTGTCCTGTGGCTTGTGATTCCCTCAGCTTATCTGCTTTATTAGAGTTTGAGTTTTCCTCTTTCTGGCACCTCAAAAATCGCTGTGGCAAGAGGATTCTGCAGGCTGCCCGAGGGGCTGGCGCTGCTGGCCACACGGCAGAGCTGGTGGAACACAGTCAGTCTGGGTTTGAGACCATGGGCTCAAGTTGCAGCAGGATTAGTTTCATCCCCAGCTGCCATTCTGTGTACACGATGGAGGGGTCACTGAGGAAACCCGGATGAGCTCTGTGATCAGTGGCGCAGATGCAGAACTCAGTGGATGTAATTGTTTTCAGTAAGTACCTGCGCCTGCAAATGCGTTGGCTCAACACCAACGCAGGCTTGACCTCCTGTCAGGTGTTGGAGAGAGCAGTGCAATGGGCTTTGGTTTACATGCTCTGAGTTCCTTCCAGCTGGAACCTCAGGACTGCAAGCTGATTCTAATTTTGCATTGTCAGACCTTGTTTGGACTGCAGCAGCGATTGTCCTGACATACATTCACTTCATTGCTTTGCTCCTGAGCTGTCGCTCAACAATTTGTGTGGAAGTTATAGATGGAGGCATCATATTTGCTGCAAAGGCAATGACCCACTTTGTGCAGGTGTGCGTACGCACGTGGATGGGCCATTCGGACTGGGAGTGCTTTAAGGGCTACACGTCTCGTCTGGTGTGTGGTGGAAGGACAGCGACAGCAATCTCTGAAGAGTCCCCATGCTTATTAGAGCAGTGATGTGTTAAAGAAATGCAGAGTCACTACTCAAGAGTAATATCCTGCCATTCTTAGGAACCAACTCCATCTTCTCTTCAGCGCACTTCAAGAGGGAACCCTGCCAGTGCTTCACAGACCTCAGAAACCGCTCACTTGTAACTCCTCCAGCCTTACAGACTGGTTTGGGCACCCGTTTTCCACTCCTTTGTGAGGAACTGTGCATGGCCTTTCTGGCACAGGATGAGAGCAGCAGTGTTAGTGATGCAGGGGCTTTCATCAGCCTGGCTGTCTTTACTGGGAGCTGCACTGTGAGCCCTGAAAGCAGAGGGACCAACACCAGCAGCAGGAGGGACTGGATGTCCCCAGTGTGCTGATCTTGGCACTCTCACCCAGACACACATTGATTGTAATCACTCTCAATGTTCTGTGCCGGCTGTGGGAAGCACAGTGTCCTCTGTGTCATGAGTAGCTCCATTATCTGTGGGCAGAGGTATTAATTCTTACTAATTCGTAAACCAGTAACCAGCCCTAAGAAGAGCCAGAGTGAGTGGCACAATCAGCCAGGCTGTGTTAGGGCCTTGGCATTTCCCACCCCAGCAGCACGTCATCCAGTGCTGGCCAGTGCTAGTGACTGAGAACACTAGTGACTGGGAGCACCCAAGGGACTGGGAACACCACCTCCCTCCAGATTAAGGATTTTAGGGTTTTGTGATGCTTTTTGGGCCTCTCAAATCTAATCTGTTCCAAGCTATAATCGTTTTGTCTCTGCATAACAAAGAAAGCTGTGTTTATACAATCCGTATCAAGTCATTAAAAGGACAGGGAATATTGTGTGTGGTGGGATATCAGGAAGGAACTGGGTATCTGTTGCAGATAAAGGAAATGGAATGAGGAAGAGTGATACAAAGGCTCATCAGCCAAGCCTGGAGAAACATCTGTATTCCTGACACAAGCAAATCCTTCAGAAAATATTATAGTTGTTGAATCCTTGGGACATTCAGACCTAAGAATCCTCGGCTGGTAATTTCAGCTGCGAAGCTCTCGATCAGGCTGCCTCTGAGCACGTAAGTGTGTTACATCCAAGGAGGCTGACAGGCTTGCAGCTCTAGAAGTACGTTCTTAGGTTAATTTAATTTTGGGGAATGTTAACGTGTGATTATGATATCTGGGAGCCACCTGCTCCAGGGAGCAGCAGAGGAACAGAAATAATTCCAGGCAGCAAACCTGCAAGTGAATTCTGGTAGTAGTGACAGAGTGTGATGAGGTTTAATTACAGGGTGTGGGGATTAAGGGAAGCAGTTCCCTCAGTGTAATTGGAGACCTGTGCATGTTGGACCAGAGATGATCCAAAAGAGCTGAAGCAACAGGAACTGCAGCACTGATGTTCACCTTTTCCAGCCACTTATTTTTGGCTGGAGCAGCAGCAGCCACTCTGTGCCACATCCTCCTGCGGCCCATTCTGTGCAGGGCTTGTGCCACCCTGCAGGCCACGGGCACAGTGGAAGGCTGGCGGTGTGGCTGCCCTGAGCTGAGGGACACGAGCCCTGGAGCTGGCCAGAAAAGCCAGGCAAGTGACAGTCTGCTTCCAAGGGGAGGCACATCTGCTTGGCACATCCTGGAGCGGCTCTGTCTGACTGTTTTCTGTTTTGCAGTGACGGAGAGGCACCCGGAGGGAACCCCATGGTGGCAGGTTTCCAAGATGACCTGGACCTGGATGACAAAATCCCCAGCAGACCTATGGTGGCAGCCGAACGGGTGCCCAGCAAGAACGTCACCCTCTCAAGTGAGGAAGAGGAGGAGGTGAAGGACTCTAAAGTCATACTTTTACCTGATGAAGACATTGACACAGAGCAGGAAAAAAAAAGGTATGAAGCACAGCCTGAATTGTGGGGTTGTCCTGTCCTCTTCTCAGTTCTGCCACCGACTTCTGCGTGGCCTCTGGGAGGTCTTGGTGTCTCCATCAGCCTGTTCGTTCAGCTCTCAGCTGGGGTTGTGTTTACATTAAGTGTACTGCTTTGTGCAATGTTTCCTGCACTGCATCTCGGCAGCGTGCCTAGAGTGCTGTGATCCTGTGGTTGCTACTGCGTTCCTCTTTGGGAATTACCCAGCCTTTTTCTCCAGTTTGCACACAAGGCTGTAGCTGAACGTTTGTTCATAGCAGTGTGAGGAGGCCAGAGGAGTCAAGTCTTGTGGTGAGGAGAGTGGAAGTCACTCACCACACCCTGCGCTGGAGAACAATGACCTGGATCGTGTTCCCCACATACGACATCTTGTGGGTGACAGACATGGCCCACTGGCACAGGTACCTGTGCAGGAGCATCTTCACAAATGAGGACTATCCTCAGCCTCTGAGCTGTGTGTGTTTAAGCACACAGCCCAGGATGAGCTGCCTCTCCTGCTGAGATGCACATTGCAGCCCTTGAGGCAGGCTTGACTGTTAATTGGTGTTTGTGCTTTGCTTCACAGCGTGGGAGTGTGGACAGGCTCTGACATTTGTTTCTTTCTTCTCAGGTCTTCCAGAAATTCTCTGAAACCACAAAGTGAAGCAATTTTGACCAAAGCAACTGACCCGAAGCCTCCTGACAGTTTACCTCCACGTTCTGGGTCTGAAAGAAACAGCAACAGCAGGGTTAACACCAGCCTGCCCGCTGCTTCTGCTGCTGCCACCCCAGCAGCAGTCCAGGCCCCAAAGACCACTTCCCACAGCAAAGGACATGCTCTCAAGCAGAAACTGGTCAAAGAGGAAAAGCCAGAGGAGTCTGACAGTGATCAAGAGGGACCAATAGCTACTCAAATGCTCTCATTTGTTATGGATGACCCAGACTTCGAAAGTGAGGATTCTGACAGCCAGAAGAAAAAGGTAAATAACGTGCATGAATTGCTGTGCGCTGCTATGAAGCTGAGCTTGAAGTGCTGAGACATCTCACTGAGCAGAGCTTTCATCTGCTCTCCCATCTCTCTGCGGCAGTTGCAGGAAGTCAGGTGCTAAGCAACCTGAAGAGACTGATACTCTGATACAAACCCACTGATACTCTCTGGTTGTTGAAACCACACAGCAACGAGGTTTGTGCCTGCAGGTTTTAATGTGCTGTTTATTCTCAGCAGATCCAAAGCACCGTTGGGCCAGCAGTGCAGGTGATGTAAAATATCGTACAAAGCAAATGGTTTTTCACCCAAAGCTTAACATGTAGAAATGTGTGCATGCCAGAGAGGGAGCGCAAGTGAGTTCCCTACAGTCAGTCCAGCCATCAAAAGGCCATAACAAAATTTGCTTGGCAAAGCTTCTTACTGAAGTAGAAGAATCTGCTGGAGAAGGATTTCCCAGCACAGCCAGGTTAGCTGTAATGTCTCTGTGGCGCTCAACACACGGACGGCTACTCAGGACTGTCTGCAGGGACCTGCTTCCAGCACAGCGTGCTGTGTGAATTCCCCCTGCACCTATCAAGTGTTAAAGATGGAGAAAAGGCAAGCATCCTCTCTGCACTGGTAGGAACTTGCTGTTGTGGTTCTGGATAACCCTGATTTCAGAAATCTGCACTTGCAGGCAGCAGAGCAATCTCTAGAAACTGCCAACCGTGATTTGGGATGGGCAGTTGCTGCCCAAGGGTACTCCTGGTGTCTGCGTTAACTGGCAGTCAGGAATGTTTTATGCATGTGCAGCATTCCAGAATCCTTCAGAAGGGACAGTTGTCCCAGTTTCTTTGACCTTGCCTACCTGTCATGCTGTTTATTGAGGAATTTTCCATTCATTTAGCAGTTTCAGTACCTGCTTTTCCTGGCACTTTAATATGAAAGCTAAAGCATTTGCAGCGAGTTTACTTCTCTGAGCATGCAGTGATGAGAAACGGGGTTCTTGAGGGAGCTTGGATCGCAACAGTGTCGGGGAGATGCCCCACAACCTGTGAATGGTTTTCAAGTTCAAGGTTTAGCAGGCAGAGAAAGCAGTAAAACCACGGCCGTTAGCCAAGAGAAGGGGACATTGCCTGGACCACCAGCAGCACGAGGCCGTGTTGGGTCAGGATTGAGGATACAAAGAAAGGGTGGTAGTCAATACCGATAAGGATCAGTTGGCAGGTATTGGAAGTCCATTAAACTTCATTTCTGTTCCCATCATGCAGGGACAGAGGATTTTTGGGTGGTATCCACTCTCTGCAGCATCGTGGTTTTTAGCCCACGTTGAAGGGACAGATTTGCCCTGGGAGCACATTCCCTTTTGACTTGCTGAAGGGAGTTACTCTGTGAACACAAGCCACCCCCTGGCCCTGCTGCGCAGCACCTCTGGGACATGAGACCCCACAGAGCTACGCAGGAGAAAAGTTTTGTCTACAATGTGTTCAGCCTGTTAGATTTGATTTTCCCCGAAACAGAGATGCCTCTCCAAGGCAGGTAGGGGCTGTTGCTGTTGATCTAACAAACTTGAAGGTCTCATTTTATCACTTCACATCAGAAATTCAATTTTGGTAGCATGAATGTTAAGTTATCAGAGCATGCTTTCCAGTACCAATGTTACTGAGACGTTTTACTGAGGCAAGAAATAGAACTGCTAAGATCAAGGGTGTTGATTTCCAGGCAATAACAGCTCAGTTCAGCTGCCATTGACTTCCCTCCTCCCCCCTCATTGACTTCTGAAGTCTTCGTATACAAAACGCTCAGAGGTTTTGGCTGAAAGATTCCTCTGTGTTGTCTGCCTTTCCTGTCTGTAGGATGAGTTCCCGGTCCGGGAAGATCTCTCTGAAATATCCGATGATGATACCTCGTTGGCCCAGCCGCCTCCGCCTGTGAAATCAACGGTTCACTCCTTTAAACTGAAAAATGACTCGGATCTCTTTGGTTTGGGTTTGGAAGAAGCTGGTCCCAAGGAGAGCAGTGAGGAAGGTAAAGGTCACATCTTACTTCCATTCTTGCTGATTTGGTTGTCAGGCATCTGTTTGTTCAAAAATGGTTCCAGGCTGTAAGCAAACCAATTTGCATTAAAGAAAATAGCCTGTAACCTCACATAGTGCGCTGTGTGAGTCTTTAATGTGGTCTAACACAGCATAAATAACTTTGAGGTTTTTCCCCATGGGGAGCTGGGGAACTGGGCTCATC
This sequence comes from Neomorphus geoffroyi, assembly GCA_033558235.1. Lineage (NCBI taxonomy): Eukaryota > Metazoa > Chordata > Aves > Cuculiformes > Neomorphidae > Neomorphus > Neomorphus geoffroyi. The sequence continues at coordinate 12,288,681 of JAUMJM010000014.1, forward strand.
CATGGCATCAGCCCTGTATTATTTCCATCCCAGCTGGAAGCAGGAGCACAGCTTTCACAGGCTGCTGCTGTATCGGGCTTCCCAATCAGCCTCGCATGCCAGAGAAGAGGCACTTGGCACTGCAGTGTCCAGCCCCTCAAGAATTTGGATCAATTTGAACAAAATGCTCTGACAGACCCTGCCAATTCACTCTTCTATTTTTGGGAAAGGTGGAGTGGGGTTCTGATCACAACCGAAGTATTCATCAGGCTTTTCTTTTTTCCTTGTCCCCTGAGGGAACAAATCCTACTCACGCAGATAATTTCTGCTGTCTTGGCATTGCTGCAAAGCAACTTCCTATAGACCTGCCCCTGATGGCACCACGAAAGACTAGAAGTTAAAGAGTTGAGGAGAGAAAAAGCTGTAAGCAGCACCAGAGCGAGATCTGTTTGAATAGCTATTCCAAAAGTGTAAGCAAGGTGTCACAGACTGCGATAGCTTCATCAGCTTTGTCACTTTGAGCTGCTGAATAGCACAGCTTGAAACAGCTCCAAGTGCATCTGCAAAGGCCCAGGTCAATAAAATAACTTCAGTGTAGCATCTTTAATAATTCAGCTTGGGTTTTTCCTATCTCCTCTTTCTGGGATAAATATAAAAACACATCTTGGTAGTCATTCAGCTGGAGCTTGGGCAGCAATTAGACTTCTTCATGGCTGACTTGTATTTACGGATCAACCAAGGAAAGGAATGTGTAAGTAAGATTGGCAATTGAATGCACAGATGAAACATGGTACAGTTACAAACCCTCCTGTGAGAACAGGCAGGTAGGTGCTCTCCTGGTCAAGAAGTTCTTGTGCAAAGGCAGTGGACATTCTGCAGTTTAATTAGCAGCCAGGTGATCAACCACAGTAACCCAGGACACGTGATTTGGCAGTGGTGGACCCTGGGGGTCATTTGATACCCTGACAGTAGCCACCGCTGTAGAGCAGGGCTGCAGCACTGGTGCTGTGGCCTTGTGGTGATGTGATTTCCGTACAGGGTTTGAACAGCAGCAAGTGCTGGGCTGCAAGAGTGCTCCCATCTGCTGACACCCTGTTCTCAATGTTTCCTCTATTGAGAGAGTTGGGGTTGTTCAGCCTGGAGAAGAGACGGCTCTGGGAAGAACTTAGAGCAGCTCCCAGTGCTGAAAGGGGCTCCAGGAAAGCTGGGGAGGGGCTCTTGATCAGGGAGTGCAGGGATGGAATGAGGTGGAACAATTTTCAGCTGAAAGAGGGGAGATTGAGATGAGATCTTAGGCAGAAATGTTTTGCTGTGAGGGTGGGGAGGCCCTGGCCCAGGTTGCCCAGAGCAGTGGTGGCTGCCCCATCCCTGGAGGTGTTCAAGGCCAGGTTGGATGGGGCTTGGAGCCCCCTGATCCAGTGGGAGGTGTCCCTGCCCATGGCAGGGGGTGGAACTGGGTGAGCTTTGAGGTCCTTTCTGACCGGAACCATTCTGTGATTACCAGCTTGACGCACAGAGGCACCAGCCATGCTTGGTGGGTTTTCTGTCTACTTTAGAATGTTTAGTGGTCAGAGGGAAGTTGTTCCCAGGAGCTCTTCCGTAGTTCTGGAAATAATAATCTGGTCTCCAGTTTGGCCATTGGACCAGTTTGTAGACCTGGTCTCTGCATTCGTTTCTGAGTAGCTGTGACAGAGTGAACACCCAGTGTTCACAGCACAGAGTAACAGAGAATATAACGCTTAGTAGCAGCAGTTAACATAGATGTATCTAGTTAAATTGGGGGTGGATGCCTGGGCAGGTGCTGGTGTCTAAAGGGGCACGGTGTGTCTGGAGGAGTCAGGATTACCTTTGCATATGGCTCCAAGGTGAAGCATTTTGTTCGCAGAGATCAGGCAAGGCAGAATCCCATCTTCTGTGGTTTAAATTGATTAAATACAATGTTGATTTTTTTTTTCATTTGAACAGATAAACAACCTTCTAAGGAGAAAAAGAAGAAGAAAAAGAAAAGCAAAGAGGTACTGTTTAATTCTTCAGTGCTGAGCTGCCATCTCATCTCTCAGCCCAGGAGAGGGATGGCCCAGTACAATGTACTCTGTGTACCTGGTGGGCTCCTTTCCATTCTCCAGCCCGCAGCCGCATCTGTTCCTCCTGGGCTCTGCAGACCATTAAGCACTTTGCAGCTTAAAAGCAAACTTTTAGACCAGTTAAATGTTCAAAAGGCAGTGTGTGAGTTTATAAAATGTGAGATTATATAGAGAAGCGCACCCCTGCCTGGCTGAGTCTGTTGACAGTGCGATGACTTTGTCCAAGCAGAGGGGTGTCCCCAGCAGAGCTAATCGCAGGGGCAGCAAGGGAAGCCCACAGGAGGCTTTGTCTTTGACATTTCTGCCTGTCCAGTACCATGGTATTGTCGAGCACAAACTGCCTGACAGACCACTGCTACAGAAAAAACAGATGGTCATTCTTCTCTGCTGTCCAAACTCATAGAGTCTTCTGGAATTACCTCCAAGCCAGCCTAGGTAGGAGAGGCTTCACTGTAAGTGAGGTTCCCGTCAGAGCCAGGTTCCGAGGCGATGGATGCGGGGTTACTGGCATGCTCAGAGGATTTACTAATGAAAATGTTCTCATTTTATAGGAAGAGGAAAAGTCTGTGAAGAAGAAGAGCAAACACAAGAAGAGCAAAGAGAAGGAGGAGAGCAAAGAGGACAAGAAGAAAAAGAAAAAGAAGAGCAAGGAGAAAAACAATGAGATAGATGAACTTGAGGCTTTTCTTGGAGGAGGAGGAGCCAGCGTGAGCAAGCCGCGAGGAGGTGGGGACTATGAGGAGCTGTAGGCTGGCTGCCTGTACGTGCAGCGGACTCTTCTGTGGTGACTGTCTCCATCTTTCCTTAGGAGTCACACCAGGACAGGCGCAGATGTGTAAAGCTTTGGCTATTTGCTGTGTATTCGCTCAAAACAGAGCTGGCAAAACAGAAGCTTTACATTTGCGTGTGCTGGTCTGGTGCATTCGTTACACAAAGAAAATCCAACTGAGATGTACTTGAGTAGGGGGAAAGGCTTGGGGCACAGTTCCCAAGCCCACTTTCAGGCTGTTGTTTTTTCTCCTTCCAGACATGCCCCATCAGGGAGCTGGCAGGGGTGGGAAGTGATGGGGAACTGCCTTCTGCTCTGCCCCTGCTGTATCCCACTCCTGCACACCTGAAATTCCTATCTTATTAAGAGGAGTGCAACAAAACATGCCGCATGAATGCATCGTGCTCGCCTGTCTCAAGTCTTTAACTTTTTATCCTTCCTATTTTTTTAATAAGAAAGGTGGTGTTGGCCATTGCTCTACCCAGCAGCTGCTAAGCTTTAAATCGAGCAGATCATGCCATGGTACAGCTCTCTGAAACAGCAGCCACAAGGCCAGAGAGAGAGAGTGTGTGATTTTGTAGTCCTTGGAACAGGACCTTTCTGCGCAGCAGCTTAATTAGCACTCACTGGTACTGCTGTTGGAATTCATGAAGCCCCATTGATTTCCATGGCCCCGGTGTCTCAGACACTACACGTAAGCTGCTATGCAGTTTGGGAAAACAATGCAAAGTGCAAAGCTAACCTGAAAAAGAGAGAGGAAAATTAGTGCTTTCCTGCATTTCCCACTCTCGAATTTCCATAGAGTAGGATCCCCTCCCTTCAGTACCTCTCAGGGACATGACTCTCATGTGGAAATGAAGATATTCAGAGCTTCAGAACTGTCTACAGGCAAGTGTTAGCATGGCAACGCATTGCTTCTCAGGCATTTTACAGTCATGCTGTAAAACACAGGCTGCACCCCTGCACTGAGGGACCACTGCAGCTCAGACAGCATCCTTTCTGGTCCGGCTCCTGCTGAGCCTCCCAGCAGCCAGCATGCTGCCTTTCCCTGCCCCCAAACAGGGAGCCTCCTCCTATCCCAGGAGTTTGAGAAGCCTTTTAATTTCTGCTTTGGAATTAGGCTCATGGGTTGGTGCCTGTCAGTAGCATCTGTTGCAGTTGGATGGGCACTACAGACCAAGCCCTTCACACTTGCCCATGTCTCAGTGAGCAGCCCCTGTGTTTGATGAAGCTTGTTGGTTCTCCATAACCGCTTCAGTTTTGGTTCTGGTGTCCATTTTGCAGCTCAGATGGGGACGCTCCATGAAGGATCTCTGCGTTACATTGCCCTGTTGTGTCCAGGTTGATCTGAGGTTTGGTTTTGTTCTCCCTCTCCCCTTTTTGTTGTAAAATGTCAACCATGAAATCCAAACTGGGGTTTCCTTCTACATCCTTGTGAAGCGAGGTGTTCCTCTGATCCGCTGTCCACTCCAGAGTCGTCTCGAACAGCAGGCTCTGTTTCTCTTTTTCTTTCCCAGCCCCCAAAATGCACTTGTAACTGTTGCCCGATAAAACAAACTGGGTTGTTGCTGCATGAGCAGTGTGTTGTTCAGGTCTGTTTGCCATCAGCATTTGCCTCTTCTGCACATTTCTACATTTCATGTAACACTGTGAGGAAATTGCATGGGACAAGTCAGACTTTGCACATCTGGGGAGGAAAAAGTGGATGGGGATGCAACCAGTTTGGGGCCTCTCATTGCAAAAAGGCAGAGCTTCGGCTTGGCTGCGTTCCTGAAAGTGCTTCTGTTCTGTGAACATTCTGGGTCATGTTCCATTTTGCATTGAAAAACCTGATACAATCCATTCTGACTATAAAGCTCTGTTGTACAACCGCCTCTGCACATCTCCTTCTCCACCACGGGTGTGTCTGCCGGGGCTCGGGGGCTGCACAGCCCCCAGGACTGTCTCACAGAAGGGCATCCCGCTGTCCACCCTCCTGCTGTTCCATTCCCACACTCCGTGGAACACAGCGCTAAGTTGAAAATCATACAAAATGAAAAAAGTTGAATGTCAAAACCATGTGTTCTTTCCCCAAAACAGGTCTGTCCTGAGCGAGCTGCTGTTTCAGGCAGTGAAAGGGAGATGGCCTTTTGGTTCAGCTGTGATCCCTTGCCAGTGCAGCTATCGCTTAGCAGAAGGCTGTACTGGCGCCAAGTGCCCTGGAAACACTGATGTTGGCATGAGTTTGTCTTTCACCTGGGCCAGATTTGGCCACTGCAGGAGCCTTTACACTCCCTGCAGCTCCTGTTCCTTGTCAGCACGAGGAGCTGAGACAAAACCCAAGTGAAGATGAGTCACTATGTTCCAGAATACTCCTCGAAAAGAGAAAAGCAGATGCGAGAGCTGTACTTACACCAGAGCCCCTGGAGGGTGTGTGCTATGGTTTGACTTTGGCAGCAGGACCAGAGAAATCCCACCCTGTGGATGAAGCTGGAACATAGGGGGGAATAGCAGCAAAAAGGGCCTTATGACACTTGGACGTCTCCCTTTTTCAGGGAACGCTGAACTGCTTAGGGCTACAGCGTGAGGTGTAACCCAGCGCTGGCAAGCGTGAACAAGGCAGGGAGGAAGTAGACCCTGTCTGAGCTGGGCTCTCCTGTGCCCAGTCTTTTGAATAAGCTAAATATAAAAAGTATGCCTACGTGCCTGTCATTATGGGGAAGCTTCTGCAGGATCACATCGATATAAATAGTTCCTGCGAGCATCTCTAGAGGTACCAGTGAATTTGCTTTTGGGTTTTATCAGTCATCCAAGGAAAAAAATCAAAAGCTTGAGGCTGAGTAGCTGCAATTTATTGCAGTTAACTCTGCCCAGAGCTGCATGCTGTACAAGGTTTTGAATGGTTTAGAGCAGCAGGAGGGAGAAGTACAGATTTATCACTGTGTTTGTGGCCTGCCAGCCAGGCAGCCCTGCCCTCAGGGGCTGAAAGCTGTGCTGCCTGGTCCCTTCCTCTGCACCGCTGGCTGGTAGGCATCCACTGGCCCTCAGCCACAGTACAATTGCATCTCGGCTTCCACTGCAGCAGCATGAAGCCAGAGCATGCATGGTAAGTCATGAGAGGTAGCTCTGAGGTCCCCTCTTCCCACCTGCTGTGTCTCCCGAGCCGGGATCACTCAGCTGCTGACCCAGCCTCTGCGGGGAGCAGTACAAGAGCTGCCTGGTGAGCAGACGCCATTCACTCTAGCATCAAGCTGGTCTGGCAGCCCTCCAGGAGGAGAGGGGAGTCGGGATTTATCCCTTATCTGCAGGAGTCCGTGTGTCTGCTCTGTGGGCAGCGTGGTAGCATCCCAACTGGGCCTGCTGGGGCTCGGCTGCTGACCTGAGACATGGGTCAGCTGTGCACCTGGTGGATTTTTTGGGGAGTATTCCTTGCTGCGCCTCTCCCTGGAGAGGGATGATCCAGCGTGACAGTTAGCAGTTCCTGTCACTTCGCAACTCCTGGACTGTGATTTGGTGCAGCAGCTGTGACAAGATGTGGGTGAAGTCGTACTCCGAGAGCAGACTGGCACAGTGATCTCTGTGGACTTCACAGCGTGCCTTCCTTGCCAGCATCCCTGTGGCTCCCCAGCTGGGAAGCAATGTTAGCGAGACCTTCCAGCTCACCCCCTACCCAAGTGGCCTGGAGCTGACTCCTCTGTGCTCGTACATCCTCTCCCTGTGGATTCCTCCTATGCAAGAGCAGCATGTTCACAGCATCTTCCTCTTGATGGCCTGAGTCTCCTTAGCACAGGTGGCTCTCCCGCTTGCTAAAGCTCATGTTAATCTCTGTTTGTGGCTGTCACAAAACTCAACCTTCCAAGAGAATCTGCTGCAGTGCCAGATACCCGAGCCCTGCACAGCCTGTGCCAAAAGGTCCACATCTCTTGGTACCCCAACGTGTGGCTTCTTGCACTCCCTTGTTAAAATCTCAGGTAGGAAAATGGTGCAGGTCCCTGTAACTCCACCACCCCAAACCATCTCGGTTCCTGGTGCCCGTGTGGGAAGCTGCCCATCAGTCCTCTGCCTTGCAGTTCAAGATCTGTCTGGTAATTGCCATCCAGATTTATTCCTGGCCACTTTATGCTCATTTGTTCCTTTGCCAGCACTGTTCAAATCCTGCTCCGTGCTCCTGACCCTGTGCAGCCAGAGCTCGGATCCTGGCTCTGATTTAGCCTTGACGTGCTTGTGCCGTCCTTGGCACCGGCTCCCCTTGGAGTTCATCCTTCTGTGGCCGCGCCAGTCCAGATGAGGTCATGCCAGAGCTGGTGCTTACTGATTCCTGTGCAATGCACCTCCTGCTGCACCCTGTGGTGGAGCGGACCTTTCCCAACGCTGGATCCCGCTGGGGACTCGCAGGTGGCAGCTGGCTCACCACTGCACCAGGGCTTCCTCATTCTCCACGATTATGGCAAGGGCACATGCAAGGAGTGCAGCGATGCTGCCCTTTGAGGGGCTCAGCCTCACCCCATTCCTGCTCCTCCCGTAAGGCCATAACAAGATTTCCCTGTCCAAGGCCCAGGGTGGGAATCTGCTCCTTCCCTCTAGCAGTGAACTGGGAAAGGTTACTGAAGCTGGGGTTTTACCAGGAAAGAAGTGGGTGTGGGAACTTGCAGGTGCTCTGCTGGAGGCCTGCACCATGAGCGGCCATGGGCTCCTAGAAGTGCTGCAGGGCCGGACAAAACCCCCAGGCTGCCACCAGCCCTGGGCAGAGCCACAGGGAGGGCAGTGAGCAGACAGGTGCTGGGCTGGGGGCAGGGTGTCTGATGGGTGCTGCTGGCAGCTTCCCTGCAGTCGAGAGTCCTGCTGCTTGGAGAGACCGTGGTGCTTTCCTGTCCTTTTGGGGTGCCCCTGAGCTCACAGTGAGTGATTCTGGGGAAATCCCACAGTAGGACAGGCTTAGGCACCGTTCGCTGTAACCTAGCAACAGTCTCAATTGTGGCATAATATAATTAATCCAGTGTTGGCTCAGTCTGCTACTTAAAGATACCAGGGCGAGTGGCTGAGCCTTTTTAACTTGTGGGTTTGCCTCCAGAACCAGCCTCCAGAGTCTCAAGCATGTCACACGTGTTCCTGGCCCGAGGGGGCTCACGGTTAGTATCCAGGCTGCATCTTTCAGCCCCTTTGCAGGGAAGTCACTGAGCAAAGGGAATAATCCACTGGTACCTTTAAACCCAGGAATGCCACGGGCTCGGGCAGAACTTGGCCAGGTGAGATGTGGTGTAGTCGGCCAGGGTGCCCACCAGTGCCAGCCCGTGCCCTGCACCCAGAGCCTCTCCCACTGCTCCTTATGCCAAAGGCCTGTTTCTCCCTGTGGTTACACAGGATACAGCCCGGGCAGCTGGCATGGCATGGCCCCTGTGCCCCTGGCCAAAGCCGTGAGTCCGGGCACGGAGCAGACGGGGAAATGGACAGCGTTATAGGTTAAAGCAGGGGGTGTTGTCTGTGTGCGCACGTCTCTGCTCGGAGCTGCGTGCAGGGTTCTGGCGAGGGGCAGCAAGCCAGCCAGCGAGCCCCTGAAATCCTGTTGGCTCCAAATTGTCAGCAGGCTCCCTTACAGCGGAAGCAGGGAGCAGGAGCAGTGGTGTGGCTTTCTGTCGCCACAGAGGTGAGATGAGGGGAGAAGGAGGGGGTCCTGTGTCTCCCAGTGGCAGGGGACACCTGAGAGCTGCAGGTGTCCCCTCTTCCACATATCTCTCCCAGCTCCAGGACAGCATGTGTCGGCACGGGGAGCTCTGGGTGGCAGCTGCAGACAGAGACCCTGCTGGCGTCTGCAGACGGGCTGGGGGAAGGAGCCAGCAGGCTGCAAAAAGAGCAGGCTTCTCCCCAGAGCTGGTAGGAGAAACACCTTTTCTTGTGCCATCAGCAGAGAATGGCTCCCTGGAAGGATGCAAGGCAAGCTCAGGTATTGTTGTTTTCCAGCCTTACCCCCCTGCATCCAGCCCAGGCATCGTGCTGACCCCAGCCAGCTTGAATGCTTCTTGCTCAGGGAAAACCAGAGCAGCACCCAACAGGAGCTGCAAGGTGTCCGGCAAGCAGCAGCGTGAGCAGCCCAGCCCAGCTCTGTCTCGCTCCCAGCTGTGGGATCCTTGTGTTGTCTTGGAAACGGGGGATTTCACAGCAACTTGTGATGCTGCTGCCTGCATTGAGGTGTGGGAAGAAGAGGTCTTTTCCTTGCCCGTGCCAGCCTCTGTCCTGCCCTGTGCCTCCAGGCCCGCCTGTGCTGCTCCCCACCTCATCCCTTCCCTGTGGACGGGACAGGGGTGAAGGCTGCCAGATCCCAGCTCCAGCCACCCCGACATTGCTCTGCTGGCCCAGCAGCGGATGCGCTGTTCCCCATCGGGCTGCAGTGCAGCACCCACCGTGCCTGCCCACGCAGTGAGGATGGCAACTGGAGGATGATGAGCCTGGGGCGAGGGGAAGGTACCAAATGCTAATCCCTGCTGTGAATTCAGCAGTGTGGGACGGAGTAGGGCATTGCACAGCAGCCCAGGCACCCTTCTAGTGCCATACAGCTCCCTGGATGGGCTCTCCCTCGGGCACAGCGAGGCCAAAGGTGGGTGCCACAGACCCCAATCCCCATTACAGGGTGCCCCATGCTATTCACCCAGTGGCTGCAGCACCCACAGGAGCAACCCATCGCATGCTGAGCCGGGGGGCTTGCAGCTCCCGCCCCAGCCTGGCTACCCTGGCTGGCTCCAGTTCCCCCAGCATTGCAGGTCACGGCTGGCACAGCAGGGAGCCTTGCAGCGCCTCTCGATGCTGGCACAGCACCCTGACCCACTCCCATAGCCTGCGCTCTGTGGCTGTGCAGATGCTTCAGCCACATTCGGGAAGCCGAGTGAGACCTGGAAGCCACTTCCTCACCTCCCTCACCAGAGCTGCTCATGCTCAACTCAAGTTGTGCACCAGCCCTGCTCCTCGCTGAGCCATCACCCCGTGGGTGCAATCACCCTAACGCCAGGCTCCTTTCATGGGTGGCCCCGAGGACAGGCTGGTGGCTGCCTGCGCCACGCTGTCGCTTCCCATCACGGTCCCCATGCTGAACTGCCCAGCCTATGCAGGGGCTGCTCACCTCCTGTTCAACTCGCTGCTGTGCCATCAGGCCCACCCACACCTTCACCAACAGAACCTGTGTGGGAGCCTCCGTGCAGGTCCTGAGCTGCTGCTGGGATCTGCCACACGGCACACCCAACCCCCCGCCAGCCCTGAACACCCACAGGGCAGGATGAGCCCACTCTGGCCCCTGGGCTTGCAAGGGCATCCCATGCAAAGGTGGCCTGGCCTCGTCTCCACGGGCTGCACTTTTTGGGACCTGCTGGGCATCTTCAGCCTGTTGGGTCTCACTGAGCGATCCGGGATGAGCGAGCAGGTTCACAGCTTCAGCCCAAGGCCCGTCGGTCCAGGTGAGGATGTGCCATCAGTCTCTCAGTTACCAGCCCAGCACATGCGGCAGAGGTGGACGTCGTTTCTCTGTGTTCAACATCCTCCAAATTATTTTTCCCTGGTTGCTTTCTGAGCTTCTCTGAGGAATCAGCTCCTTTTGCTCACTCGGGCTGTGCTGGGTTCCCCTGACCCCACCATGTCAGTGCCCCAGTCCCACTGCCAGACTGGGAAGACCCCTTTATTGGAAGCCTTCCCTCACTGCTTGCCTCCTCCAGCCCGTGCCCGCTTCCCTCAGCCACTCCTTGTAAGTCTTGTTCTCCAGCCCCTTCCCTAGCTCCAGTTCTGTCCCTTGTCACATCGCTCTGGCTCAGCTGTCACCAACACGAGGGCTGAGAGAGCCCCAGGATAGGACCCTGACCCCACCAGGGTCAGTGTCCCTGGGACCCTGCTTTGGGTGGCCCCTTGCCACCCTGAGCTGCACCGAGGGGCACAGGGGGCTGGTGCTCCAGAGATCTGATATCCCAAGCCAGACAGGTGCTGCATCTTATGAGCCAGTGGGGAGGCAGCAGGGCTCAGGGCCAGGCAGGCGGCTGGGAAAACCGGGTGGCCACAAACCTGTGCGCTTTTTCCGTTTCCCTGCTCTGCAGCACTGGCTCTGTTGTCTCCCCTGAGTTTGCCCCGCTCCTCCCGACCCCTCGCGTCTTGCCCCGCCACCGCTCCCTGGCACCCACGGGTGCTCACAGGGATGTGCCAGTGACAATGTGTGCGAGAGCAGGGCTGCAGTACGGGTGGCTTTCGAGGATGGGGGGGTGGGTGGCCCTCAGGCAACATCCTCATCCCTGTGTGCTCTCTGCATGGCCCTGTGGCCTGGTCCTCAGGGAGGCCTGGTGAGATGTCCCCTGCCAGCCTCACAAGCTCTGTAGGACCGATGTGAGCCCCACATCCCCCCAAGCCGGGGTCTGTCCTGCTCTGGGGCCAGCCGAGTGCCCACCCCCCGACCCCCGGTGAGACCTGTGGGCCAGTTGTTCCTCTGTGCCTCAGTTTCCCCCTTGGCCAGGGCTCAGCAGAGCCAAGTCTGTCGCACGCAGCCGTGGTGCCAGGGTTACGCTCTGTGAAGGGGTGGGAGATGCACAACCCAAGCCCTCAGCCTGTGCTGCCCACCCTGTCCTCCTCGACAGAGCAAGGGCCTGAGGCAGCACTGCAGTGCTGGCGCTCAGAGAGCGATCGGGGTGAACGGCTGCAGCCACCATTGCTAACGCGGCACGAGGGGGGGTGCTCCCTCCCAGCTGCTGTTGGCACAGGTCAGGGCAGGAGCACGTGCAGTCGGTGGGGAAACTGAGGCTCAGGGACGCAGCGCACACTGTGGCTCTGCTCCCCATTGGGTTTGGGGAGGCCCCAGCACCGAGCAGGCAGAAACCCCAGCAGAAGAGGGGTTCCTCCCCCGCACTGGCCAAGCCTGGCTGCTCCTGACCCTGCTGGTGAGCATGGTGGGGCAGTGAGGCCACGGCGCTGGACACAGGGACAGGAGCTGCCACTGCCTGGGGACACGCGCTGGGCTGGCATTTTCCTTGCCCGGCTGCCCTGGCTCATGTCGTCTCTCCGGCCACTCATGTGTGCCCGCCAGCGGGGCCAGGGCCACCAGCAGCTTGGAGAGGGACAAGCCCGGACACAGCACCGATGGCTTCTGCGCAGGAGCAGGGGACAGTCCTGTCCCTCCATGCACAGCCCTGCTGCCCATGTCAGGCTGCTGCTTGGTGGCCGTGCCAAGACGTCCTCTCCACCTGAGAGGCTGCCATCCCTGTGGGCAGTGGGCACAAGGCCAGGGGAGCCCCTTGTTCTGCCTGAAGGCCACCCCAGGGATCCTCAGGGCCCAGGGCGCTGGGCTGGGGCTGCTCCCCCTCCCTGAGTGCCCAGGCTGGGGGTGTCACAGCCCAAAGCAGCAGCATGCCCTGAGTGTTGTCGGCCACTGCTGAAGCCCCACTGCCCGACTCCAGCGGGCCCAGAACGGCCAGCACCGCCACAGCCCACAGCTCCGTACTCCTCCTGGGGGATCTTCCCTTTATCCTTTCCCCCCTGACTGCCCCTGGCTCAGGGTGGAGGAGGAGGAGGAGATGTCTGCAGCCCCACTGACCTCAGCTCATGCCATGGCGCTGCCATCTCCGGTGATGCAGAGCTGTGCCCATGGTCCAGTTGGATCCCTCAGCACCTTTCAGACTAAAATAGCAGCAGCACAGGGGGAGCAGATGGTCCAATCGGCCCTCGTCATGGGGCTTGGGGGCTGCGGTCCAGCCATCTTGCCCCCTGCCCTGGGCAGCCGAGGCCCGTTGGCCGCCCCACAGTGCAGAGCTCTGTATGGGTGATGCCAGTTTATGTCACCCAGGGCCAGAGCTGCACAGACAGAGGGTGCCACCGCAGGGGATGCCCTCAGGATGAGCATCTCTGTGCACACTTGGCAGCAGCATCCTCCATTCCGGAACTCCATGCATTTCCACAGGATCTGGGCTCCCGTATCACTGGGGAGACCATGCCCATGGGGATGCTGAACCCTGGCACCTGCTGGCCTGACTCACGCTCCCACGTGTGCCAGTGGCTGCATCCCAAGCCTTGGTGGTGCCCAGTGCTGGTGCGGGGCTGGCTGGCGTGGGGCCAGCGGCAGGCAGGGAGCAGATGGAGTGGCACAGCGGGGGCCGCGGGGGCAGGAAACCAGGGGCAGCAGGAGCGGCCGAACCGGCAGCACGAGCTCTGCGTCCTGCGGGGAGGAGAAAGGAAACAGTGGGGCCGAGTTACCCAGCTCCTCCACTGCCCTCCCGTCCCACTCATCTGTGCAATGAGTTGCTGGGGCTCAGTCTGGGCATGCGCTGCTCACCGGGGGTGCTCAGCTGTGCCCACAGTGGCCCTGGGAGCACAGCAGCCAGGTTGGGGCAACACGCGTTGGCCTGAGCTGCATTCCTGTAGAAGTCACGGCAATGCCAGCGTGCTGCAGGCACCAGCACTGCGCAGGCACCAAGGGAGGATGCTCTGGTGCTGCAGTGGAGGGCAGGAAGGGTCTTGGCTATGGCCGGGGGGTTGGAAACACGTAAATCCCAGTATGCATCTACCGTGCACAGATACGCAAAGCTCAAGCCTCACTGGGGCACCCGGCAGGTGCCCAGACCCTCCGTCACCCCAGGGGCTGGTGGGACAACAGGTGGCGTAAGGGGGAGCTGAGCCGAGCAAAGTGCAGGTGTTGGGTGCTGAGAGCCATTGGATGCCAATGCTGGCTGTCTCAGCACAGTGCCCAGTGCATCACTGGGCATCCCTCCTAGAACACCAGACCCGGTGCCTCAGGGAAACGAGGCCACTCCGTGAAGGAGCTTAACAGGGATTGCGCTGCCCAGTTGGCCACAGCTTGACAGGGCTACGGTGATGGGCCAAGGTCAGGCAGGATGTGGTGCCAGCAATGGGGGCTGGTAGCACTGTGGGGCGTTGGCACTGGAGGATGCTGAGGCTGGGGGGTGCAGACACTGGGGGTGCTGGCACTGGGGACTGGTGACATTGGGGGTGCTGGCAATGGGGGGGCTGGTGGCACTGGGAGTGCTGGTGGCACTGAGTGTGCTGACACTGGGGATGCTGGCACTGGCGGCTGTTGGCAGTGGGGGTGCTGGCAATGGGGGCTGCTGGCAGTGGGGGGGCTGGTGGCACTAGGGGTGCTGATGGCACTGGAAGTGCAGACACTGCGGGTGCTGTCACTGGGGTCTGGTGGCACTGAGGGTGCTGACACTGGGGTTGCTGGCACTGGGGGCTGCTGGCACTGTGGGTGCTGGGGGCACTGTGGGCTGCTGGCAGTGGGTGTGCTGGTAGCACTGGGGGTGCTGGTGGCACTGGGAGTACTGGCACTGCAGGTGCTGGTGGCACTGAGGGCTGGTGGCACTGAGAGTGTTGGCACTAGTGCGGGTGGCTGCGGGCCCTGCTCCGCGCAGGGGGACAGGATCTCTGCTCACGATCTCGGCTCTTGGTGCGGGGTGAGACCCCGCCCCCCCGGTACTCGCGGACGGGATGCGGGGGGCGGCGGAGCGGGTGCGGGGCCGGGAGGGGGCGGTGCGGGGGCGGCTCCAGTCCCCCCGGTAACTCCGCCTGCCGTATTTATGGGAAAACAAGCGGCGGCGGCGCGGGGAGCGCAGCGCAGGGCCGGGAGCGCCGGGCTGGCTCGGGTTGGACCGGCGGAGCCCCGGCCACAGCCCCGGCCCCCGGCGCGGCGGGGATGCAGCGGGGACCGCGGGGCCGGCGGGCGCGGAGCAGGTGAGGGGGGAGTGTGGGGCTGCCGTGCCCCCGGGGGACCCCGCCCGGGCCATCCCATCCCACCCCATGTCCCACATCCCCATCCTATCCTTTCCCCTCGAGACCCCCCGAACCATCGCATCCCCCCATCCCTTCCCTTCAGGCCTTCCCTGAGCCCCCATCTCATCTTTCCCTGTTTCACATCCCAATTCCATCACCTAAAACCCACTGGACTATCCCATCCCACCCCCATGCCCCCATCCGATGCCCCCATGCCTCCCCCCCCCGAGCCCCCATCTCATGCCCCCTTATTGCACATCCCCACCCCGAGACCCTCCCATCCCAACCCCCGAGCTTCCCACATCCCCCCCATCCCTTCCCTTCCCCTCATGTCCCTCCAAGCCTACATCTCATCCCCCAATGTTCCACATCTCCACCCCATCCAGTGAGACTCTCTGGACCTGCACGCCTTCCTATGTTCCCTCCATTCCCCCCATCCCACCCCCCCATGCGTCCCCCAAGCCCCCATCTTATTCCCTCGTGCTCCCCATCCCATCTCCCTGAGAACCTCCTGGGCCAGCACATCCCACCCCATCCCACCCTGCCCTTGCTTCCCCCATCCCTCCAGGCCGTTCCTATCCTTCACACTGAGCCGAGTCATCCCAGCCCAGAGTCATCCCAGCCCATCGCACCCCATTCCCCCGTGCCCCCCAGCCCTATCTCAACCCATCCTCATCCCCATCCCCTCCCCATCCCCATATCCTTCCCTACCCCCGTATCCTTCCCCATCCCCTCCTCATCCCCGTCCTACGCCATTCCATCCCCTGTGCCCCCCATCTTCATCCCATCGCATCCTCATCCCAATCTCCATTCCCATCCATGTCCTCATCTCATCCCATCCCTATCCCTCCATGCACCCCATCCCATCCCAACTCTTCCCATCCCATCCCCATCCCTCCCGCCCCCCCCCGTTCCTACCCCGCCGCAGTGCCCATCCCTCCCGGTTCCCGGTGATGCTGGCCCCGGGGCGGGCTCAGCGCCCTGCGCGGCCCAGCGGGCCCGGTGCCTCCCGGCGCCGGGGCCGGTGCAGCGTCGGGGGAGCCGCAGCCACCACCCCGGGGCAGCCCTGCTCCCCCCGGCCGGGTTCGGGCTCTCCTTGCAGCCCCGGGTGCTGCCTCCCTCCCCTGGGTGCCCGCACCTCCGGGGCTGGGGGTGCTGCTCCCCCCGGCAGGATGGTGCTGAGACGGGGACCGGGGGGGCAGGGCAGGGGCACAGGGCTGGGGGGGCACATGGGGTGTGCAGAGGGGCAGCACGATGTGCGTGGAGGTCAATGCCACAGGGCACGGGGCGCTGTATGCACTGACGGGGGCACGGGAGGGTCTGTCTCAGCCACACGCACAGTGCGGGGGCCGGGGGGCAGTGGGCTCCCTCGCTGCAGGCAATGCCGTGTGCCAGCTCCCCGTGCGGGCAGTGCCTGGGCACTCGTACCCAGGCAGCACTGGCCCTCAGCACCCTCCCAACACACATGGAGTGCTCAGGCCTGTGTGCATGGCCGCGGGCTGGCAATGCCCACGCTGCAGCGAGCGCAGGCACTGCACCGCAGCACTGTGCCTGCAGCTCCTCCAGTGTCGTCTGCACAGCACCCGCAGCACACGTGAGGGACTGCCCTGGCCGTGTTTCCAGATGCGGGTGCTGCTCGCTGGCAGGGAGCGCAGTGGGAGCTGGCAGCCTGCTCGGGCTGCCCGCGGGCTGGTGCAACGATGCTCGGTGCACTGCATGTGTAGGCAGTGCTGGCAGCACACCCGCTGCGGGCACCCAGGCAGCGCCGCAGCTCTGTTCAGTGCAGCGTGCGCAGGGCAGTGAGTGGGCAGGGTGTGCAGGAATGCCCAGGCAGGGCATTTTTAGCGTATGCAGTGCAGTGCGTGCAAGCAGCACCCTTGCAGTGTTCACAGGGCAAGCAGCAAGCTGGCAGTGCCCTTGTGGTGCGCATGGGCAGGATGCAGGGCAGCATGCTGGCAGGACAGTGTGTGGAGGCAGCTTGGGGCAACACACAGGTGTAGGACAGCAGGCAGGCAGCGTGTGGGGCAGTGCCCTGGCAGGATGCTCCATGCAGTGCCCTGGCAGCATATGGGGCAGTGTGGGCAGGCTGAGGGGCAGCACATTCAGTGCAGAGCAGGCAGGCATCACCCTTGCTGTGGGCATGGAGCAGGCAGCAGAGAAGACAGTGCCCAGGCAGTACAATGTGCCCTGGCGGGGCACTGAACAGCCCTGTGTGGCACGTGCAGGCAGTGACCCAGTTCCTGGCAGCCTTCCATGTGCCCCTCCGGCAACCCAGGGTCACTCCTGGCATCCAGTGCCCTCATGCTGCTCCTGCGGCCAGAGCTGCCAGAGGCCAGGTACTCCCGTATGGCACAGCGGGAAGAGCATCCCTGGTAGCATGGGGCTGGGGGTGAGGGCAGCCCCCGGCTATAGGGAGGACTCCATGGGCAGCAGTGGGTGCAGAGCTGGGTGCATGGCATGTGGGCATGGAGCTGTGGGGTGGTTATGCAGGCTGGCACAGGGGGTCCTGCCAGGAGCCCCATGGCAGCACCCTGGGCACAGTGGAGGGGAGCAGCTGTGTCCAAGACAGGCTGGGCAGCTGTGTCCATGTGTCCTGCCCAGCACCAGGGGCATGCAAGAACCCACCTGGGCCCTTCCTGCTGTGGGGCATGGGCACAGGGTCAGCTGTGTACCCTGGGGTTGGCTCCCATGCAGGGAGCCCAGTGGCATCTGCAGCCCTCACCATGTTGCTAGCCAGCAGCAGCGTCCCCAGGGTGACCCAGCGTGGAGACCTTGCGCAGGCACTCTGGTGCCCACCAAGAGTGGGCAGGGCTGGGGGTGACACAGAGCACTCAGTGCCCACCAGCCCAAGGTGAGGAGGGCAGAGGGGATGTGAAATCCTCTCCTTGCGGAGGGGACTCAATGTTGGGGACGGGTGATGTGTGGGAATGTGGTGGTACTCTGCCCTCCGTGATGGGCGGACGATGCCCACGGCTTTGCGGGTGCTCTGCTCTCCCTGTAGCGCCGCAAAGCCCACGGCCCTCCCACCCCACAGCCTTCCCACGCACTCACACTTCCCTCGCAGAGGAGGAATAATTCAGGGAAACCATGGCAACATCGGGTGGCGCTGGGGATGCCAACACCGTGCTGACCCCGGACGCCTCAGTGTCGGGCAGCCCTGTGGGCAGCAGGGCTCTGCTGGGGGGGGGGGGGGGGGGGAATGCGCCAGTGCCCGTGGGATGCAGTGCCCACATGCCCAGGGCACAGGGCTGCACACCGGCCTCGCTGAGCTACAGTTCGGTTTGGCTCAGCAGGGTTGCAGCTGCGGGGGGCTCTTGGGGTGCTTGATGTCTTCCCAGGGCACCCTGGCAGCTGCCCCTCTGCCACTCTAGGGGTGTCCCAGGACCCTCACGTGCCTCTTTTACTTTGCAGTGCTGGGATGGAGCCACTGCGGGGCCCTTGGCCGGCTCAGCCCATCCACTCCCTCCCTGCTGCCGCCAGACCAGGTAGGACCCTGGGCTGCAGTTCCGTGCCCACCAGCTGCCCTGACACCATGGGGGTGGGCTTCCCAGTGCTCTGGCAGTATTGCTGTGCCATGGGGTGCTGCCTGCCTGGATCCACCCGGCTCCGAGGCTTTGCAATGCAGTGGTGGGGGATGCTGAGCCACCACTATGGGAGCAAACTTGCTCCCCCGACCCTGAGGAACCAGGATCCTATCTCCTCCTGGCATCCAGCTCTCCCCAGGCCACCCCAACCCCACCGGCTTCACCGCAGCTCTGGCATCTGTCCCCCCTGGCTTTGGGATGAGACAGGGCTCTATCCAGGTAATCAGGGGGAACCCAAACCCCCCTACCCATCTCTGCTTCTTGCCAAATAAAGTATATTCCTTTTCTCCCAGAAACACCTTCCCTGTGGTCCTCTGCTGCTGTTTAAACCCAAATACCTCTTGCTGGCCTTTGCCACACACCTTTCATGTCTCGCGGAGCAGCTCCACCCACCTGCGCTTGTGGGCGCCTTGGCCAGGTGGCCAAAAACCAAACCCCAATGGGATGTGATAAGTGTTAAAGCCAGCCAGGTAGCCTTGCCACGGGCAAAGCCAGTTGTCTGCTGATGGCTGCCAGCCCTTGGTGGGCTGTTGGCCAAAGATCAGTGCCACAGCCCACCAGGTCGCGTGGACAAACCACCTCGTCTGCTCCCTGGTCGCTCTGGGGGGCTTGTGCTGACGCGTCCCCTTTTCACACAGCTGTGTTGCGCATGTGGTTGCTCTGCCCATCCCAGCCACCGGTACTGCAGCATCCTGGAATGGGGTGTGTGGTGCTGGTGCACATTGGGTGCCAAACCCTGCGTCCCACGGGAGCTGCAGGTGCCATCCCACTTGCTCTCCAGCCCGAAAGACGTCACAGCCATGAGATGCAGGAGAGGACAAAGCTGGAGGGCTCTGAGGCAGCACAGCCCCCCCGGTGTGGGGTTATTGCAGAGGGACCCTGATCTGTCCTGCTCAGAACAGTGGAAAGCGATGGAGGAGTCGCGGCTGGCACGTGGGGTTGGGGCGCTTGCCACAGCATCCCTCTGCCAGTTGCCAGTGCCACTCACGCCAGACTGGAGGAGCCACCAGGAGCAGTGTGGCTGCCAGCAGCTGGGACTCTTGGCACCTGCAGGGATGTTCATGGGCCTCAGTGGGTGCAGCCACCATGGGAGGGGGTACGGCTTCTGCCCCACCCCGGAGCCCCAGAGCTGCATGTGCTTCCTGGCCGCCACATGGGTGCTCATGGATCCCTGTCTTGTGTGTTGCTGGTGCTGGGCACTGCATGCGCTGGGGCACAGGCATGCATGGTCCCAGGAGACCCCGCAGCCACTCGGATGCCCACAGCGGGGGCTGGGCATGTGTTTCCCATCTACTATGGGAACCTCTGGAGTCGTCCTCCCCCAGCCCCTTCAGAGCTGCCAATTCCCAGGATGCCGCAAGAGGATCCCTGTGTCCTGCACCACCAACAGGGGCACAGCAGGCAGTGACCTCCCCACGCTGTGGCGAGCCAGCGCCCTTCTCAGCTGTCCCGCTGTGCCCAGTGCACCCTGGATTTGAAGCCTTTTTCCTACTCTTAACAGCAACAGTGGGGGCTAAGACCCGCCCCCCCCCCCCAACCTTCATTTCTGAAGAGGCGGCCAAACCCTTGCCCCGAACCAGGAGCCATGGGGATTTATGCAGTGCCATCGCGGCTCCTGGGGTCCCCGCCGGGATTTAGGCGTCTCGTCTGTTCTCTTGCAGGGCCGGCTGCCTTCGTCTGAGGCCATCTGAAAGGAAGCTGGCAGGAGAAGAGTGGCTTTTAAGATGACACGAACAGACCCACCTGACATCCTGGTGTCTACGGTGTACCAAGACATAAAGGTGGCCACCGCAGCCCCCGGGGATTCCATTGTCTGCCAGCCCCTCGCACGATGTGATGCATCCATGTCCTCATCCTTGCCTCGCGAGCCGCAGCCCTTCAACAAGCGCCATTGCAGGAGCTTTGACTTCCTCGAGTCGCTGGACGAGCAGCTGGGCACCCCTCCAGCCATGGAGCGCCCCTGCCCACGTCCTGGCACCCCTGAGCCCATGCCGGGGCCGCCGGGCAGGCGGGCGCCACCAAAACCGAACCCCTCTGCCTGCAGAGCCCCTGCACCAAGGAGTGAGCCAAAGCGTCGCGCCCGCTCCAAGAGTGCACCACGGGTCAAGTCCACCTTCACCCCGGTGCCCATCAGCGTCGCGGCATCGCCGCCACCAGCTCGACGCGGGCGGGAAGTGCTGCGGGTTGCACGGGAGCCCTCTCGCCCTGAGCCCTCGCCGCGCCGTGAGAGCCAGGTTCCACTGCGGGTGCTGGCGAACGAAGTGCACCCCATCAAGCTGCAGCCGCAGCGCAGCAGCATCAGCCGCATCTCCCCGCTCTGCCTGGGCAGTAACTGCTACGATGAGGGGCTGGGCACCAAGGTGGGCGCCAGCCCCCACGTCAAGTGCCGGGTGGACATCAAGCCGGACGAGGCAGTGCTCGTGCACGCTGCGCGCAGCCTGCGGGCAGCCCAGAACCGGCAGGAAGCGCCGCGCTGGCCTCGCACGCCTGGGGCCGCCCGCAGCCTGGCAGTGCCAGGGGGCAGACAGGCACCCACATCCCGCACACCAACCCCCAGCGACTCCTACAGCGGAGACCCCCCACTCCTACCCTACCCCAGCGACTTCTATGAGGCGGACCCGCGGGCGCTGGCGTACCAGACGGTGCCGGTGCCGGCCTCGCGGGACTTCAGGGAGTACCCGGAGCGGGGTTGCATGACCTTCTCGGCCCCGAGTGTCCCCACCAAGTTCTTCTACGCAGAGGAGCCTGCGCGGTGCCCCAGCCCTGCCATGCCACTCCGCAGCTCTGGCTACGCCAGCTACCCCTACCCTGCCCACCACAACATCCCCCAGCACTTTCACACTGAGGACCCAGCCAAAGCCACCATCCACACAGTGCCACCTCGGACATTGTACGTGGAGGAGCCGCGGAGCTACCCGGTGCAGGAGGCGCCTTCCCGCGCCTTTTATGGGGATGAACCCCGCTTTTATGGCCCTCGAGGCACCCCCGTCAAAACCCTCTATGCCGAGGACACCCGGACGTACCCAGCCCTCGGCTCCTCTGCCCGCGTGTTCTACGCTGAGGATTATGGGAAGTACCGTGACCGGGAGATGCTGTCGCGGACGTGCCCTCCACCCCGCAGCACCCAGCCCTTGCACTTCAGTGACTGGTACTGCCCGGAGCGGGGCACACTGCCCTACCACACCTTGCAAGTGTCACGCTTCACCCCGCGGCCAGCCGGGCACGAGGCCATGCTCTCCTCCTGGCATGGCGGCTACAGCGTAACCCCGCCGCGGCTGGGCCGGGAGAGCCAGCTCTACTCCAAATCCTGGGATAACATCCTGGCGCCAGCGGCGCGCAGGGAAGAGGTCCTGCAGCGCGGGCGCAGCTATGAGAACCTGCTCGCCCAGGAGCACCATCGTGCCTTATCCCCAGAGGAGCGTCGGCAGCCAGTGGTCATCAACCTGTCGAGCTCACCCAAGCGCTATGCTGCCCTGTCCCTCTCCGAGAGCTCCATCCTGGAGAGGGTGCATGCTGATGGTGGCCGTGGACCACCGGGCCGCTCATGGTATGTCACACCTGAAATCACCATCACCGATAACGACATCCGTGCCGACGGGCTGGGCAGGAGTGAGAGGCGCTCGGCCAGCTGGGATGTTCTGGATGCGGAGCGGGAGCGTGGTCCCTATGCTGTGCCCTGCGCCCCACAGCCCGTGCCCAGGGAGGGTGGCTCGGGGCGCCAGCGCAGCCTGGAGCAGTTGGATGAGCTCATAACCGACCTCGTCATCGACTACAAACCAGCACCAGGACACCGCAGCAGAGACAGGGACAGCCTTGCTGAGCAGCTGAAGCAGCTCCTGAGCAGCAGCACCCAGGGTCCACTCCGGCGGGAGGAGAGCAGGAGGGTCCCCCCCAGCATGCCCGAGGGACCCCGACCCACAAAGGAGCAGCCAGGTCCCACCTCCCACACCGGTGCCCCACGTCCCCCACCTGCCCCGCTGTCCGTCAGTCCCTTTGAGAAGTCACCGGAGAACTGCTCACCTGACTTGAGCGCGGAGGAGGACGACATGATGATGTGCTCCAACGCCAAGTGCCGCCGGACGGAGACCATGTTCAACGCCTGTCTCTACTTCAAGTCGTGTCACAGCTGCTACACCTACTACTGCTCTCGGCACTGTCGCCGTGAGGACTGGGACACGCACAAGGAGAGCTGCGTCTATGGGCGCGTGGGCAGCGTTTGCCGCCATGTCCTTCAGTTCTGCCGGGAGAACGCCGAGGTGCACAAGGCCTTCTCGCGCATCGCCAAGGTGGGCTATCTCTCCCGTGGCCGCGGCGTCCTCTTCCTGGGCTTCCCAAATGCTGGCTCTGCTGAGAACTTCCTCCAGTTTGGGCTAGAAAGCTTGCTGATGTCCCCCACCTACCTGTCCCTGCGGGAGCTGGAGAGCTACTCAGACAACCTGGGGGAGTATGCCCGGGAGCTGCGGGAGACAGGCAACCAGTACGACCCTGACGAATGTTTCCTCCTGAATGTAACCGTGGCTGTCACGCAAAAAGTGCCGGAGAGGCCGTCACCCAAGACACAGGTGCCGACGGTCAGGAAATATGCCAAGGTGGCCTTAGCCTCCTCCAGCCCCGAGAAGAAGATCCTGAAGAAGGAGCGGGACATGGAGACATTGATCCTGACACCGCCACCCGGCACGGCAGACATTGACAAGGAGGGAGAGGAGGGCCGCAAGGCGCGGGAGGTCTGCTTCATCAACATCCAGCGGGAGTTGCGCATCCGTGGCGTCTTCCTGCGGCATGAGTTCCCCACCGTCTACGAGCAGCTCTGCGACTTTGTGGAGAGTAACAAGCGTTTCACTCCCACCACCATCTACCCCATCGACAAGAGGACAGGCAAACAGTTCATGTGCATGATCATGGCAGCCTCCGAGCCCCGCACCCTCGACTGGGTGGCCAGCCCCAACCTCCTGGACGATATCATGTGAACGTAGGGTGGGGACCTCCCCGGGTCACCCCCCTTTGTAGATAGGTGTTGCCTCATTGGTGTGGTGGGACGGGGACACCCTCTTGCATGTGGCACCGAGGGGAGAGGCTGCAATGGGCTGCGGGTGGCCGGCTTTGGCTTGGGAGATCTGTGGGGTGATAGGAGCACGGGCTGAGGGCCTGGGAAGCCTCAGCAGAGCCTGCAGGGCGAGCAGTGCTTGGTCAGGGCAAGAGCACCCCAGTCCCCTGCTGTCCCTCACTCACCCTACCTGCACCCTGGGCTCTGTGCAGCCCTCCCCAGCTGTACCCCGAGCCCCAGGGAGCACCATGGCACCACCAGAGCCATGCTGAGGCCCATGGGTCCTGCGGGGGGGGCTGGCACGGCTGGAGGTGGGAGCTGGGCTGCACCTGTTCTCCGTCCCCACAGCGCTCGTGTTCTGTGCGTGGCATCGTGTGGGGTTTGGGTGCCCTGGGCACTCTACAGGGTGGCTATTGTGCTTCCTGGGTGCCCCAGGGAGGTCTGGGTGCCACCGGGACCCTATGGGGTGGCTGTCGGTCTCCTTGGATGCCTCAGGGGGTCCCTGGGTGCCCCGGGGGGGCTCTCGGTGCCCCGCAGACCTCGCAGGGCGGCTGTTGGGCTTCCCAGGTGCCTCGGGGCGGCTCCGGGCCGGGTCCCTGTGCCGGGTGGTGCTGTCACACGGGCGCAGGCCCGGCCCGGGGCAGCAGCGGCTCGGGGGGAGAACGACGGGGGTGGGAGGGGGTCCCCACTGGGGCAGCTGCGGGCCCGGGAGGGGCCGGTACTGCCCGGGAGGCGTCGGAGCGCCCCGCCCGCCCGCTTGGTCCCTGCTCCCTTCGGTCACACCCCCGCCCCTCCCACCGCCCCTTCGATGCCCCACTTCCTCGCTTCGAGCCAGGCCCCGCCCACGGGGGGGCGGGGCCTCAGGAGCGAGCGCTGTTTGGCCCCTGGTGCTGAAGGGGGTGGGCTCGGAGGGGCTGCTGGGCGCTGTTTGGCCGCTGGTGCTGAAGGAGTGGGGACTCAGGAGCGGGCGCTGATTGGTCACTAGCCCGAGGGGGCGGGGCTCTCGGCAGTGAGCCGGCGCAGATTGGTGGCTTGTGCTGAAAGGGGAGGGGCCTTAGAAGAGGGCTCTGTTTGGCCGCTGATGCTGAAGGGGGCGAGGCATCATGAACGAGCGCTGTATTGGCCGCTGGTGCCGAAGGGGCGTGGCTTGCCGCCGGCGGGAGGGCGCTGATTGGCTGGTGGGGCAGAAGCGGCGGCGTGCGGCGGCTGGAGTGATGGCGGCGAAGGAGGCGGCGGCCGCGGCGCTGGCGGGGGTGGCGGATGTGGAGATCGACGGTGACGGCGTCTTCAAGTACGTGCTGGTGCGCGTGCGCGCGGCCGGCGGGCCCGGGAAGGACGTCGTGCGCGGCCATGTCTGGGCCGAGTACCATGGTGAGGGGCGCGGGCAGCGGCGGAAGCGGGGGTGGGGATGGGGATGTCCTGGTGTCCCCGTCCACCCGTGGATACCCATGGAGCCACCGTGGGGCAGCTCCGGCGGGTGGTGGAGGCGAGGGGGACGGTCCCGGTGTGGGGCGGTGTCCCGGTGGGGAGGGGGAGGTGAGGGAGATTCTCGGTGTGGGGTTGTCTCGGTGCAGGGCGATCCCCGTGATGAGGATCCCGGGGAGGGGGAGTCCCGGGGAGGGAGGAGTCCCAGTGTGGGGCAGCCCCCGCGGGCGTTCTGGTGTGGCAGTTCCCGGTGGGGGGAGGGGGCTCGATAGGGGAGGAGTCCCGGTTTGGGAGGCAGTCCCGAGGGGTGAGGATCTCCGTGTGTGTGCGGGGGCTGGGCACGTGGTCCCGGTGCTGGGAGTTCCTGCTATGGAGTGGGTTCTCGTTGGGGGGGTGGTCCCAGTGACCGCTGTCGCCTCATGTGTTGCCCCCCCCGCAGCCGACCTGTACGAGCGGATGGCAGAAGAGCTGGCACGGCAGGGCCTGGACTGCGAGTGCCTGGGCGGCGGTCGCCTCGCCCACCGCCCCGAGGAGCGCAGGATCCATGTCTACGGGTACTCGGTGGTAAGCAGGGCAGGGTGATTGGAGGGACCCTCCCACGGCACCGGCTGCACCATCCCACACAGCACAGGGGCCCCGGGCCCACTGCTCACGCCCAAACCAGACCCATATCCCCCCCGAGTGAAGAGGTGAGCCGGAGGGCAGGGGCACTGCCAGGACTGTGCCTGCCTTCCCTGCATTCCTCAAGCAAGGGATTGGGGCTTTGAGCACCCTGATCCAGTGGGAGGGATTGGGCTCAAATAGGATGGGCTTTGAGGTCCCTTCCAACTCGAACCATTCCGTGACTGTGATTCCCATCACCACGTGACTGGCACCACATCTCTGCAGCTGGAGCCAGGCTGAGCTGGTGCCATGGAAAGATGGGAGCTGTCCCATCGTTCCTAGGCATGGACTCAGCCGCGTCTTTCACTGCCAGTGCTTGCTGTTGCACTGAGCCTCCCCAGGGGTTCACCAAGCTCTCCTGTGGGTGGAAACTACCTCAGCTCTTCCTGGGGACCCTCTCTTCTCTGGCAGGGCTTTGGGAGAGCAGACCATTCCGTAACTACGGAGAAGCTGAAAGCTGAGTATCCAGAGTACGAGATCACCTGGGCGGATGAAGGCTACTGACTCGCTCTGGCTGGGCAGCAGCAGTAACGCCAGCCTGGAGCTGGTGTGGCCAGATCCGGCGTCGGGGCGGTGGCAGCAGGCTCCCCGTGCTCAGCAGCGCTCTGGGCTCTCCTGGTTTTTCTTTGTGTTGAACGCATCCGTTGTCCACCGCCACCAGCCTTCCCACGCACTGTGGGTCTTCCCCACCTCCCTGGAACGGTGCGGCAAAGCCTCAGCGAAGCCATCAGGCACTCTGCCCCAGCCTCCCCAGCGGCAAGGGGCTTTGTCCCACGAGTGTATGTGAGAATTAAACACGTTGGCGAGCGCAGCTGTTTGCGTGGTGATGCGTTCGTGGCTCCCTGGGCCTTGGTTGTTCCCCCTTACAGCAGGAATTATCTCCTGGGTTTCCAGCCCCTCTGGAGGAGCCTGACCCCAGAGCTGGCAGGGTCTGGGGTGGAGACAGCACAAAATGCATCAGGAAGTGCCTTGGGAAGGGCTGAGGCAGATGAGAAGGCAGTGATGGATCCCCATGCCTGGCAGAGCAGGGTTATCCCATGGGAAGGACCATCCTCATCTCCTGCTGGAGGGGAGCTGAGCTGCCTGGAAGCATGTTTGGAAGAACATTCCCATTCCCACCCCGGCAGGTGGCCATGCTTTGAGACAGAGCATCCACCTTGACTTTAGCCCTCTAAATGGCCAGGACTGGCTTCTGCCCCTCAGTGCTTCTCAGGGAGACTCCGCTTGCACCTCCAGTGAGGAGCAGGGTGGGGAGAGTGGGAAGAGCCACTGGAGCCTTTGGTGACAGGGGAGCTTGAGGGAGGCATGCAGGTCAGGGTGGCCAGGTGGGTTGCTATATCGCTGCTCCATACAAGGCTGGGGCTGTAGGAGCCTCACTTCCCCTGGTCCCAGACCCCTTTCCCTTGTTGGGCTGCGGTCCTGCGCACTCCCGGCTCCTACAGCTCTCGTGATGTCAGGGGTGCCAGCTGCCTGGAATAGGAGCTGGTACCTCTGTGCCTGGAGCAGTCCAGGGGTGGCAGGACCTGCTAAAGCTCAGCCCCTGCGCCTGGTATCCTACCGCAGACTCACAGGGTAGATCCTGATGGATGAGGATGAGCTTCCTGGGCCAGGCTGGGGGTGCAGGGCTGGGGGTGCAGCTGGAGCTGTGTCTCCTGTGTAGGATGGCGCCCAGAGCCACCTCCAGCCTCAGGAGATGATGGAGCAGAACAAAAACTGGAGTCTAAGCCCAGGTACCCTGAACACACATGAGGTTGCACTGGACCTCTAGAGGAACAGCTCTGCTGTCCCAGACCTCGTTGGCTCTTGTCCCTTGCTGGGGCACTCGCTTCTCCACAGAGCCTGGCTCCTTCCCTCCACTCCCTCCTGTCAGGTCCCTGTGCCTTCTCCTGCAAGGTGTTGGCCACTTCCCAGTACTGCGGTGGGTGTCGCCCAACAGTCGTGCTCGTTCCCCAGCACAGTGGCTGATAAGTGCCAGACCCTGGGTGGGTGGAGCTGAGTGTCTTGTGGCATGGGGAGCACAGCTTCTCTTGGAGTCACCACATTGCAGAACTTGGAGGCTCCTCAGAGCTGCTCTGATCCGACCCCTGGCCCAGCCTGGGCAATCTGCTCTGGTTCTGATGACCCCCAGTCAAAATCATTAGGGTTGGTAAAGCCCTCTAAGCTGATCCAGTCCAACCCTCGGCCCAACCCCACAGTACCCACGAAACCCTGTCTCCAAGTGCCACAGCCACACAATTTTTGAACCGCTCCAGGGATGAGGACTCCCCCACTGCCCTGGGCAACCTCTGCCAGGTCCTCACCACTCTGTCAGTAAAGAAATTGTTCCTAATATCCAATCTAAACCTCCCCTGGCAGAACCTGAGGCCATTTCCTCTCATCCTGTCAGTTGTTAGCTGGGGAGAAGAGCCCAGCACCCACCCCACTACAACCTCCTTTCTGGGAGCTGCTGAGAGCGATGAGGTCTCCCCTCAGCCTCCTCCAGGCTAAACAGTCCCAGGTCCCTCAGCCACTCCCAGAACCCCTGGGCTCCAGACCCTTCCCCAGCTCCGTTCCCTCCTCTGGATGCGCTCCAGCCCTGCAAGATCTTTCTTGTAGTGAGTGGCCCAAAACTGAACCCAGGATTTGAGGTGCAGCCTCAACAGTGCAAGGGGACGATCCCTTCCCTGCTCCTGCTGCCACCCCATGGCTGATCCCAGCCAGGATGCTGGGGGCCTTCTTGGCCCCCTGGGCCACTGCTGGCTCGTGTTCAGCCACTGTTGACTGGCACCCCCAGGGCCTTTTCTGCTGAGCAGCTTTCTTAATCCTAAGATATATTTCATGTTCTTGCTTTGTTCTCGTTGCCTCTTGTCCCTCGCTGGGGCACTCACTTCTCCACAGAGCCTGGCTCCTTCCCTCCACTCCCTACTACCAGGTCCCTGTGCCTTCTCCAGACTGAGCAGCTCCAGCTCTTCCAGCCTCTCCTCGTGGGAAGTC
Organism: Neomorphus geoffroyi; assembly: GCA_033558235.1. Taxonomy (NCBI): domain Eukaryota; kingdom Metazoa; phylum Chordata; class Aves; order Cuculiformes; family Neomorphidae; genus Neomorphus; species Neomorphus geoffroyi. Next base: position 12,316,920 of record JAUMJM010000014.1, read on the forward strand.
CAATCCCTTTATCATGGTCACAGCCCCCAGCTGGTTCTGCTCCAGTCTGCCACCGTCTCTACCTTTCTGGGGACCCAGTGCCCCCCATGAGTCTCCCCAGTGCAGAGGGGAGGGTTCAGACCTGCTGGAGATGCTCTGCCTGCAGCACCTGGGAGGTTGCAGGCTGCTCTCCTGGAGGCCACGGCGCTAGCTTGTGGTCAGCTTGGTCCCTTCCAGATTTCGAGGCAGCAGGGCACATGCAGGGATTGTGTGTGCAGTCACTGCTGGCCCCAGGGTGCCTGAGCTGGGAGGGTGCAGGGTGCTGGTCTCTGCCTGTCCTGGCTCACGTGGGGAAGGAGCTGAACCCTGGGTTTTACTGCACCTGATGCAATCACGCTGCAATCTGCTGTCTTAAAGCCATCAACCAGAACAGGAGAAACCTCTGTGTTCAGCCATGAGCAACAGAGGCAGTAGAGCTCCCCTGGGCAGTGCCAGCCCCCACTGGCCCTGGCAGCAGCTCCCTGTGCCCGGGGGAAACTGAGGCAGGGGCAGTGGTTGCCATCACCAGGCAGCTCTGGTGGTGCTGTGTGAGGGCTCTGGCTGCTGAGCCACGCTCCTTCCGGGTTGAGCGGCCATTCCTGAGGCTCTGCCAGGGTTGTTCTCCTCCAGGAGTGATCTGGTTGTGGCCCTGGAGCTGTGCCCCTTTGCCGTGTCGCAGTTGCCAGCTGGGTGCAGAGATACCCCCGCCAGAGAGATTGGTGAGGGCTGGGTGTTGCTGCTGTCTCCTCTGGGTCCCCAGGGCTGCCTGCCGGGGCTGGGGAGAAGGGAGAGGGCTGGTGAGAGGCAGGCAGGAGCCTGGGAAAGCAGCGCTGCAAGCAGGCTGCCAGGCTCTGTGCCAGCTTTGGCACCCTTTCCGAGCGGCTGCTGCACAGACCACACGCAGCAGCGGGGACGCGAGGTGCCAGGCTGCCCTGCACACACCAGGCAGGCTGAAACCCCCTCTTGCTTCCCACCAGTGCATCCCTGGGGCTGGGCTGGAGCCCCAGGTTTTGGCAAAGCTGGCTTAGCTCGGTGCTGGGACAGGCTGCTCCTCCTGCCTGGCCTGGCCTGTCCCTGCCTCCTCTCCCAGCCCGTCCCGAGCCTCCAGCCAGCCAGAGCGTTCTGGATTTAAAGCCCCAACACTTATATGGCTAAGCCCACCCCAGTCCTACGGCTCTTTGCCTGCTGCGGCTCACCATTGCCGGGGTGCATCCTGACCCCTTTCTACCTTTTCTGCCTTGGAGGTTGCTCCTCGCACTGTATTTCCAATGCCCTCCCTGGCCAGGGTGCCCACCAGTGCCAGCCTGTGCCCTGCACCCAGAACCTCTCCCACTGTTCCTTATGCCAAAGGCTTGTTTCTCCCTGTGGTTACACAGGATACAGCCCGGGCAGCTGGCATGGCATGGCCCCTGTGCCCCTGGCAGAGGTGCCAGCTTCTCCTTAGGGCTGGCAACATCACCAGCTTGTGGTAGGAATGAGTGGCTTTTTCCCTCACCAAGCTGGTGGGTGCTGCTGGACCACGTGACCTGCCCCCATCCCAGCCAGTTCCCAGCACCTTGGTGTGCTCGGAAAAGGGGGCTGAGGAAGAGGGGTTCAGTGGGGAAAACCATCCAAAGGTCTCCTGGGGATGCACAGCTGACAGCTCGATACCTGTGGTGCTGGCAGCAGTGCCAGGTGGCAGGACCACAGTGACCTGTCCCAGCCCAGCAAACCGCCTCGCCATAAAACCCCGCTGCTGAGGCTGGAAAGCCGATAACAGTGGGGCTGAAGTCCAGCGTGAGGCAGGTCCCAGGGGGACAGATTCCAGCCTTCAGTTTGTGGTGAGGCCTCCGTTGCCAGCCCCGTGCCTCTCCCAGCTCTGTTTTGCTGTCACCGTGGAGGCTGAGATGGCTGGGCAGGCGCTGCTCGCCCTTCTGCTGCTGGGTGAGCTCTGCCAACACGGGGGTCTCGCTGTGGGGAGGGAAGGGGCCACAGCACTGGCTGTTCTGCTCTGTCCCTCCACAGTGTGGGGTCCATGGGAATCGCTGCTTCCCCTAGCTCTGCGGGGACTACGCTATGCCCAGGGGCACTGGGGCAGATACCGCCCAGCAGAACCCTCCTCTGGGCTCCCCTGGTGAAGGTCAAACCGGGATTCTCCAGGGCAAACAAGAACGGGAGCCGCCAGCACCAAGGCTGGGCATCACTGGTGCCTTTGCTCAGGATGGGGAGGAAAATGCCCAAATTTACCTGTTTTTCTCAAAAGGAGCGCTGAGATTGCGAGCAGGGGTGTGGTGTCCCAGGCTGGCGGGTCAGTGCCCAAGCCCCTGGCACAGCCCAAGGGTACACGGGAGTGGCAGAGGTGGAGATGTGGGAGGTGAGGGGCACTAGCTAGGGGTCCCGTCCAGGGGACGATGCTTCTCAGAGCTCAGCACTGCCCCAGCATCATCCCAAACCGGGGAGCCCAGATGTCACCTGCTGTGGGCACTCTGCCAGGATCCTCGTGGCAGCCCCGTTGTCTCTCCTGCAGCTGGGAGCGTCTTCCCCAGTGAGTCCATGGTTGTCAACAGCTGCGGCAGCGCAGCCAGGCAGCTCTGCGACTTCGTCTGCAACTGCAGTGACTGCTCCGATGAGAACCAGTGTGGTGAGTGCCCGGCTCCCTGACCCTCGGCGATGGAGCTGGGGGCAGCGTGGGCACAGGTCCCTGGGGTGGGTGCAGGACCCCAGGGTGGGTGTGGGACCCTGGAGTGGGTTTAGGTCCCTGTGCTGGACACAGGTCTTCCAGGGTGGGTGCAGGTCCTGTAGGTGGATATAGGACCTCAGAATGTGTGCAAGGGCCCTGGGTGGGTGTGGGACCCCAGGGTGAGGGCTGGTCCTCCAGGTGGGCATAGGTCCCCCAGGGTGGGTGCAGGCCTGTGAGGTGGATGCAGGTCTCCTGGGTGGGTTCAGGTCTCGACGTGGGTTCAGGTCCCCCAAGTGTGTGCAAGTCCCCCAGGTGGGTGCAGGTCTCCCAGGTGGGTGCAGGTCCCTGTGCTGGATGTAGGTGCTCTATTGAGGTGCGGGACCCCAGAGTGGGCACAGGACCCCAGATGGACCCGTCCCAGCCCTGGCACCTTCTCTGCCTGGCCTCAGGTTATGTGCAGGGCTCGGCGTTGCTGGGCACCCCCTTCACCTGTGACTTTGAGGAAGGCAACTGCGGCTGGCGGGACGTGAGCACCTCGGCGTACAGATGGGTGCGGGGCAGGGCCAGCCTGGCTGCATGGGGCACGAGGCCCCACTCAGACCACACCATAGGCACTGACCTGGGTAAGCAGGAGCTGCTAGTCTGGTGAGCGCACTCCAGGCACCCACAGCATGGCACTGCTGGGCCACGAGTGCCCTGAGGCCAGGGTGCCGAGACATCCATCTTTGTAGGGAGGTGGGGGTGGAGCACATCCATGGTGGGACAGAAGCAGTGCCAGCTGTGGCTCTGGTGCCATCCCATGGGGCTGCAGCTCCTGCTGTGCTCTCTGCCCTCCCCAGGGTGGTTCATGGTGACCGTGCCCTCCCTGGCAAAGGCGACGGCCACAGCCTGGCTCAGATCACCAGTGATGCGGGCAGCAGCTGCCACGTGTGAGATCAGGGCCTGGTACCACCTCTCGAGAAGCGGTGAGGGCACCATGACGAGCGTGACCAGGCCTTGAGGCACGGGGAAACAATGGTGGGGGGCAGTGGGGATGGATGGGACCATCTGCCCCCATGGCAGGGACAGAGCACCTCAAGATGGGTCCTCACCATCCTGCTCGTCTCTTCCATGCTTTGCAAGCAGAACTGGGGGGACCCAGGGGTCCTGGCTCTGAACTCGGGGCTCAGTTCATGCCCGTGGGTACCCTGGGTTTCCCAGTGCCAGGGCCACACTTTGGGGCTCCCCACAGGGCTCAACCAGACCGAGCAGCCGGTGCTGCGCCTGGCCATGATGTACAGGGATGAGGTGGTGACGCTGTGGCAGAGCCCCGAGCGTGCAGGCGAGGGCTGGCACCAGCTGGTTGCCTACCCCGGCCGAATCACGGAGCAGTTCCAGGTGAGCCAGGGCTGTGTTGGTGCTGTGACTTTGGGCTGGGCCCAGGGGAGCCGGGCAAGGCACCAGGAGCTAAGGATGCCCGGGCAGCTCGGGCAGATGCTCAGCTTGTGCCATCCCTGGCATCTTGCTGGCAGCTCATCTTCTCCCTGACACAACCTCCAGCATGTGGGTCAGAGCTGGCACTCGATGACATCATTTTCAGGAACTGCGGCGTGCAGGGTGAGTCCCGCGTCTGCGGGATGAGACAGGAGCCGGGATCCCTGGGGAATTGCCCTGGGTGCTGCACCCACTCTCCTGCCGCCCACCGTGTCTTGGCTGCAGCTCCCTGGCCAGGGCGTGGGGTGGGTACCCTGTCCCTCAAGCAGCCCAGGGAAGGATGTGGGAGGACCCCAGCAGGTGGTGACGTTGTGTTCCCCACCCACAGAGCCCTGGCAGCTGGATTGCGGGGCGGACGAGAGCCGCTGCGCCCGGGGCTCCTGCCTGGCACAGCACCGCTTCTGCGATGGCACCGACGACTGCGGGGACGGCTCGGACGAGAGTGCAACGCAGTGCAGTGAGCATCCCTGCAGGGGGTCCTGCCCACTGCCCCCCCCACCGCACTGATGGGCTGGTGGGGCAAAGCTGGGCTGTGGGGTGGGAGGGGTCCCCCCAGCTCTGCCCCACGGCTGTGGGGCTGTCGGGGTCCCCTCAGCCGTGCCCCATGGCTGTGGGGCCAAAGGGGCAAAAATATCCCGAGAGTTTTCCAGAGGGATCCTCACCACAGGGACCTCCCTGGGTGATTCTGCTCTCCCTCCCTCCCTGCAGAGTCCTTCACCCAGTGCTCCTTTGAGGAAGGTCTTTGCAATTGGAAGGCAGAGGATGAGCCGCTAGTGTGGAAGAGGAACACGAGCCTGAACCTGGGGACTGCGTACGGCATCCCCACCCGGGACCACACCAACAAGAGCAGGGCGGGTACGTGGCCAGGCACCAAGGGTCCCCAGGGCATCACTGGCCCCAGGGTGGACGTGTCCTGGGGTAACGCGTGCCTGGGCTCCGCTTAAGGCTGTGCTGGGTAACAGCATTTCCCACTCCCACGCCCAATCCAGCACACCTCAGCCCATTCCTGGCTTCTCCCACAGGTTTTTTCCTCCACGTGGGCAGCACCCCAACTGTGGGGGCCACCGGCACAGCACATCTCAGCAGCCCCACTTTCAAGGCGACCAGCTCCTGCTCCGTGAGTCATGGCTGGGACTCCACGCCACAGCCCGTGTGGGCGCGACAATGGTGGAGGACAGGGTCCCCAGCCATGGGGAACCCTCCTGGTGCTGGGGCTGTGATTGCTGGGAATGGGCAGAGGGTTACTGAGGGTGGTTTGATGATATCTCTGGTGCCCACAGAGGGCTCTGATCTCCTCCAGCCCCATCTTTGAGAGCATTCTGTGTATCAGCAGCTGTACCATGAAGGCCATGGAGTGGGGGGGTGCTGATGCCCCTGTACAGGGCTTAGGTGCTCGCTCAACCCTCCCCATCTCCAGCTCGTGCTGTACTACCACCTCCATGGCTCGGCCACCAGCAGCCTCAGCATCTCATATGTGGTCGACTCCATCAAGCACCTGGTGAGGGAGAGGATGGGAGACCTGGGCAGCTGTTGGGTTCGGGAGAGAGTAGACTTCAAAGTGACGGAGAGCTTCAAGGTGGGTTGGCAGGGTGCTGGGTTGAGTTGGGCTGCTCACCCCCAGTATGCACCCTCGGGACCAGGGGTAGACATTGAAGTGGGAACCACACACCACAGATGATCCTCCAGGTGCTGGCATGTCCAACCCTTGTGCCCCTGTGTCCACCCCTCCAAGTCCTCTCCACTAGCCCCTCTTATCCAAGGTCCATCCCACTGGAAGGGGATGAAGGCTGGAGTGGTGTCTTCATCCATCCTGGGTCACCCCGTGCCTTCCCACCATCCTGTCTGCTGTCCCCCATGGCCACCCACACAACCAGACCTCCTCCCAGCTGGCCCTGGAGGATGCCCCATTGATGCCTCAGTGGCACCCCAAGGGCACCCAACAGCACCCCTGGGTAGGCTGTGTGCAGGGGCAGCACCACCACTCCAAGCCCGCTGTGGTCCTGCCAGCCCACCCCACACCCCTCTTCCAGCCACAGCATCACCCCTGCTCCCACCGAGAGAGGGAAGCGCATGTCGGCTGATCCCAAGGGCTGGGTTCCCCCCATCCTGCAGCTCCCCAGGGCCCTTCCGTGCTCAGCACTACTGCCCAGTCCCTCCAAGCTGTGCAGGACCCCATGCAGACATTCCTGGTACGGTGCTTCCCCACAGGTGCTGATTGAGGGGGTGGCTGGCGGCACAGGGACTGTGGCTATCGATGACCTGATCCTGTCTCCGGGCTGCGTGCAGGAGCAGGGTGAGCTAGAGGGCGGCCCTCCCCCACTCCTGTGCTCCCTAGGGGTCTCGTGCCCATGGCACCATCCCCAAAGGACTCACCGTTGGGTCTGTCTGTCCAGCTGCTCACCACGGTGGACATCCCGGGCACAGCACGGCACAGCCAAGGTTGCCTGGTGTCCTCATCCTGCAGCTGTGACACCCTCCATCCTTCTGTCCCCAAACCTCCTGCCCAAGCCGTGACACAAGGGTGGCTCCCATCGACCCCCTTGGTCCCTTTGTCTGCTGGCAGCAGGCTTGAGGCTGGGGACGTGGAGACCCAGGGAGATGGGCAGGGGCCATCTGGAGGGCCTGTGGCTTGAAGGGATGACGCTGCCCCTCTCACCACCGCTCTTCATCCCGGGGGATTTCACCATCAGGGAAGACTCCAACCCGGCTGCCGAGCCAGGCAGATGCCAGTAGCTGCGGGGCTGAGGAGGTGGCCTGTGACAGCGGGGACTGCATCAGCATGGAGCTGGCCTGCGACTTTGCCCAGACGTGCACCGACGGCTCTGATGAGGAGCGCTGCGGTGAGGGCTGCGGGCAGGCTCCCTGGGGGCAGAGGGGCTAGGGTGACCCAGGCACCTCGTTCCTGGCAGAGCCAGGAGAACCGGGTGGCCACGCAGCCCCTGGGAAGTGTGGTGGCCCAGTGGAGCTGAGCGTGGGTTTTTGCAGGAGCAACCACCTTCGAGGAGGGGGCTGGGGGCTGGCACGATGTCAGTGTGGGGCGGCTGCGCTGGGGCGTGCAGAAAGGCACCAAGCCCGCCGACTCTGTCATCACAGGTGAGGCCGTTCCCACTGCCCAGACAACGCTCCTTGGTCCCCTGCAACGTGGGGCTTCCCAGGGTGCAGGGACTCCTACACCCACCCACCCAGGGTGGTGGGGGCCATTGTGGGAAGTGTGGGGTGATGAAGCATAGGAGGAAAGACCTTGGGGGGCTGGAGCGCATCCCAAGAAGGGAACGGAGCTGGGGAAGGGTCTGGAGCCCCGGGGTTCTGGGAGCAGCTGAGTGACCTGGGGCTGTTTAAGCTGGAGAAGAGGAGGCTGAGGAGAGACCTCATCGCTCTCTGCAGCTCCGGGAAAGGAGGTTGTGGTGAGGTGGGTGCTGGGCTCTGCTCCCAAGAAACAAGCGATGGGACGAGAGGAAATGGCCTCAAGTTGCGCCAGGGGAGGTTTAAAATGGATATAAGGAAAACCTTTGCTGTCAGAGCAGTGAAGCCCTGGCAGAGGCTGCCAGGGCAGTGGTGGAGTCTCCATCCTTGGAGAAGTTTAAAAGCTGTGTGGATGTGGTGCTTAGGGACACCGTTTACTGGTGGAGCTGGCATTGCTTCATGGTTGGACTCGATGATCTTAAAGGTCTTTTCCAACCCAAACGATCCAATGGTTCTATGGCTCTTTGCTTAGTCAGGGTGCTGGGCTGGGGGTGCTGCCAGGTTGCTGCCCTGACCTCTGGGGGTGTTTCTGTGCCCAGGGGCTTTCCTGGCCCTTCAGGCAGGAGAAGGACAAATGATGGCTGCAGCGAAGGCCCGAACACCCCTGCTGGGTCCCTCTGGCCCTGCCTGTGCCATGGAGCTGAGTTACCACCTGCACAGCGGCCCCACAGGTAACCCCTGCCCAGGCTGGCACAGGGCAGAACGCCCATGCCCTGCCTGTGCTGCTTTTCCCAGTCCTGCTTTTCTCCACCACCTCATCCTGGAGCCAGGCTCCAGTCCCCGTGGCCATGGTCTGGGTGGGTGCTGGGGTCCCAGGGGGCTCCCAGGCTGCAACCAGTGACCATTGGTGACCATTGGTGCTCGCATCCTCTGTACCACCTCTTGCACCCAGGTTTCCTTGCCATCAGCGTCATGGATCACACCACTTCCAGCACCAAGCTGGCCTGGCACAGATCGGGGCACGGCAGCACAGTTGGGGGACTCATCCGCATCCCACTCGGGGAGAGGGCACGGCCATTCCAGGTGCGCCCAAGGGCATAGGGACAAGCCCAGGTGGCTGCTGGCACAACAGTGCCGTCTCTGCCAGGCACCCCCAGGGCTCACTGCTGCCGTGGCACCCCAGGTTGAGCTGCTGGGGCTGGTGGACCTGCAGGACTCAGCTAGCGCAGCCATTGACAATGTGACGTTCGTGCAGTGCCACCCCAACACAGCGCCGCCAGGGGCCATGGGTACGGCCAGGGGATGCGCGGGCAAAGAGGGGACCCCACACCCTGCCCACAGAGATGGGTGGTGCTCCCATGGGGGCTGCCTGGTGATCATCACCCTGTCCCCAGTCCAGGGACAGGACCACAGTGCAGAAGCCCTAGGGCTGGGGCCAAGCACGCATCCTGCCCCAGGGAACCTGCATGGGGTCAAATCAGGAAGTGGGGCAGGAGAACAGAGGGAAAGGGACTCCTTACTGTGGTCACATCTTTCCGACCAGAGATGTCCTGCAACTTCGAGAGGAGCATGTGCAGCTGGTACCCGGATCAGGCCAGTGACTTCCAGTGGGTCCACGGCACAGGGCAGGGGCAGGGCTTCGACCATACCACTGGCTCAGGTAAGGGGCTCACTGCTCTCCCAAGGACCCCAGGCAGCACAGGGGACCTCACAGCCTCCTGTCCCCACAGCTGGGATGTGCCCTGTGTGCTCCAAGTCAGCCCCACACCCACGGGGTGGGTCCAGCCAGGGCAGCACAGGGGCACGTAGATCCAGGTCTGGGTGCAGGTGATGCGGCAGCAGCTCAGAGCTCCCATGGCCGTGTCCCCTCCACCTTGGCTGTCCCCAACTCTCAGGTTACTTCTTGGCTGTGGACCCCTCAGCATCGTGGAGCCGTGGGCAGCGGGCACAGCTTATCACCTACCACCAGGACCCTGCCGCTGCCCCGCGCTGCCTCTCCTTCTGGTACCGCCTGGCCGGCCCGCAGATCGGTATGCAGCCCCACAGCATCCTATTGGGATGCGCGGGGTCCCCAAGGGGTGCAGGATGGCTTCCCCATGCCCTCCTTTGCCCAGGCACACTGAACCTCAAGCTGCAACTGGAGGGAGCAGAGGAGACCGTGCTGTGGACCCGGCGTGGGACCCAGGGCAGCATCTGGCACTGGGGCTGGGTGACGCTGCCCGCCACAGGCCAGCAGCGGTACCGGGTGAGGGGTGATTCCCTGGGTGCAGCAGGATGCCAGCCAGGCACAGAGTTGTTGCACACCGCTCTCTCGGTGGCAGGTGGCCTTCGAGGCACTGCGGGATGGGTTCCTGGGGGACATGGCGCTGGACGATGTGGCACTGACGGCAGGGCCCTGTGCAGCCGAGCTCTCCTGCTCCTTTGAGGCAGGCACCTGCGGGCTGGCAGCCAGCGGGCAGCAGACATGGCAGTGGCAGAGCAACGGCACCGGCACCACCGCCGGGCCTGCAGCTGACCACACCACTGGCACCGCGGCAGGTACCAGGGCATGGCTTCCTGGGGCACTGGGGAGTCCTGCTGCCTTCCCTTCCCCTTCCCCTTCCCCTTCCCCTTCCCCTTCCCCTTCCCCTTCCCCTTCCCCTTCATAGAATCTTAAGGTTGGAAGACACCTCTGAGATCACCGAGTCCAACCGTGCTGTCCCTAAGGAACTCATCTACTCGTCTTTTAAAACCCCTCCAGGGATGGTGACTCCACCACCTCCCTGGGCAGCTGTGCCAATCCCTGACCAATGCCTTCCCCGGCCTGTGCAGAGAACTCCACTGTATGGGGGTCCCCACCCCTGTGCGTCCCCAGCCCAGGGGTTCCCAGGTGCCCCCCAGGGCCGGGGGATCACAGGCTGGTCTCTGTCCTCAGGCCATTACATGGTGGTGAGCACAGGTAGGGCCTCACTGCCCGCAGGGCGCGTGGCTGCCCTCACCTCCCAGCCCTACCATTGCGCTGTGCCCGCCCAGTGCTTGGCCTTCTGGTACCAGCTGAGCACCAGGACCCCAGGTGAGGGCCATCACCCCCCCAGAGGGCACCCCCAGATGGGTGAGGATCCCCCACACACCCCCTCCATAGTGGGTGCTCTGGGCAGGCTCCCTCAGCGTCTTCGTGGAGCAGAGCAGGGTGCGGATGAAGGTGATGGACGTGAGTGCCATGGAGGGGGACGCCTGGCACCGTGGCCATGTCACCGTCCAGCCGAATGGGGACTGGCAAGTGAGAATGGACAGGGTGCTGAGGGACGTGCCGTGGGGAGTGGGACAGGCTGGGGGTGTTGAGGGGAACAGCCTCACATCCCACCCTGCTCACTGCACCACAGGTAATATTCGAGGCAGTGGGAGCTGGAGGTGACCATGGGTACATCGCACTGGATGACCTGCACGTGTCGGATGGAGCCTGCCCCGAGCCAGGTGAGAACTGTGCCATCGTGGGGATGGGGCACCTCATGGGGGCACACAGCAGTCTGTGTCCATCACAGCTCTGCCGTGGCCACCAGGTACCCTGTGCCTGCCCTGAGCCTGGCCCAAAGCTGGGGGTGGTAGGAAGGGGCTGGGGGCCCGCTACACCTGGTCTGCCCTGCACAGTGGGTGCCTGCAGCACTAGGTGCATCACAGCCCCCCTTTCCTCCCAGCGTCCTGTGACTTCGAGCGGGACCTGTGCGGCTGGAGCAGCCCCTCAGACCCCCGCCTGCACCGCTTCGCCTGGGGCTGGAAGAGCGGGACCCCCCCTGGCCAAGTACCCTGGCCCCGAGCAGGATCACACCCTCGGCACCAGGGATGGTAGGATACACCCATCCCTCCTGGGCAGCCTGGCACAGCCGAAGGGAGGAGAGGAGCTGGGCATGGATGGGGTCACCCATGAATGTACCCCACTACCACCGAGTCCAGGGGACCTGGCTCCACTGTGTCCCCATCCCCTCCTTGCCTGAGAGGGACAGCTCAGTCCCAAAGGCCATGAGAAGCAGGGCTGGAGGGAGAGATCCTCTGGGAACCACCCAGGCATTTTAAGGGGGAGCAGGACTTGCAAGGTGGGCTGCAGGAGCAGGGCCACCCATGCTCTGTCCCTGCCCATCAGGTCACTACGTGCACTTTGACACCAGCGTGCTGGGTGCGGGGGGCACCGCTGCCTGTCTGGAGAGTGAGCCCTTGCCCGCTGCCACTGACTCCTGCCTGCGGTTCTGGTACCACATGGACATCCCGGAGCACCTCGGTAAGCCCTACAGGGCAGGGAGGGGATGCTGGCCTGGCTGGCCCTCATGAGCCTGCAATGGGAGAAGCGGCAAGGGCTGCAAACCCCCTCCCCACACACCAGACCATGGCCTCTGGTTCAGCTCTGGCTGGGTGGTGGGGAAGGCCCTTTGCCACTGGGTGCTGCCTTCCCATGGGACAATGGCATGACTGGTGGCCTGGTGGCTCTTGGGATGTCTGGGGAGCTGCTGATGCCAGGATGTCTCTCCCCCTCTGCATTGCAGCCAGCGGGGAGCTGCGGCTGCTGCTGCACAGCACCATGGGGCAGCGCGTGGTGTGGAGTGTGGCCGGGCACCAGAGCCGGGGCTGGCGGGTCGGCATGGTGCCCGTGCGGAGCCCCAGCGAGTTCCAGGTACATGGGATCACCCTTGGGTGTGGGGTGCCCTCCCAGGGTGTGGGGTCCTTTCCTGAGGTGTGGGTGCCCTCCTGGGTTGTGAGATGTCCTCCCAAAATGTAGGTGTCCTGGGGTGTGGGGTGCCCTCCTGAGTTGCAGAGACCCTCCTTGGGTGTGAGTTGCCTTCCCCATGCATCACCCCCAGATCCTATCTTTCCCTGCAGATCATCTTTGAGATCAGCACGCAGACGTGGCCGATGGAGGGGACGGTGGCACTGGACGACATCGTGTACAGTGCCGGGGGCTGCCATGCCAGCCTGGAGGTGCCAGTGAAAGGTGTGGGGCAAGTTCTGGCTGCGACCCGAGCAAGGCTGTCCCGGCACTGCTCAGGGTGCTGGTGCCGAGACTGGGGCCAGCTCTCCTGGCTGGTCGAGCCTGGCAGCATCTCCTCTCCCTGTAGAGAAATCCTCAGGCAGCTTCGTGGCAGCGGTGGTTCTCGGCGTTCTCCTGGCCCTTGTCGTCGTGGCGCTGGTGGCTGCTGGTGGCTGGTACTGGCTGAAGAGGCGAAGGCTGGCGAACAGGACACCAGGGGAGAGTGGGGCCCAGGGCTTTGACAACATCACTTTCCGAGATGTAAGGCTGAGTGAAGGGCTCTCCCTCTGCCCCCAGCCACGCTAAAACAACATTTTCCTAAAAGCTCAGCAAATCCCTGCAGGCTCCCTGGGGCCTGCACTCTGCCAACGCGTCCAGAGGTGCAAAGGGCTCTGCCTCTTATCTGGCTGCTGGTGGCCAAGTGACCCTGAGCAGTTGGACCAACCTAGAAATGCTGCTGCTCCAGAAAGCGCAGAGGCTGCAATCCTCCTCCCAGAGCCCTGCAGGGGCCAGGGCATGCAAACATTGCTCACCCCTTCAAGTCAGCAACTTAAAACTCTGAGAGGCACTTAACCCGCACCTTCCCTTGGTGCCACGGAGCCCCAGCAGAGCCTGCTGGCCCCAGGACTGACTCAAAGAGGATGGGGAGGCCCAGCTCTTGCTGGGTGTTGGTTTCTCTGCTGGAGTCGTGGTGGGTTCACACAGGTTCTCCCCTCTGCAGCCTGGAAAGTCATTGTAGCTCAAATTAGACTCAGCCTACACTTACTGTAACGGATTCCTGTTCTCCTTTCTTTGCAGGACAAGGTCATTATCTCTCCACTGCCTAAAGAGGGGGATGAGGACTGAAATTAGCAGCCAGCAGCAGTAATTGCCTACTAACGCCTGCAAGACGTATGCAGGGCAGAGCATCCTCCAGCAAAACTTCACATTCCAGCAGTTGCCTCCAGCTCTCGGCATCCAACATCGGGCAGCAAGGAGCTGCCTTGGGTGCTCAGCCCAGGTACTGGCCTGCAGAGAGAGGTGTCACTGCCTCCACTACCTCCACGTGCTCAGAAAAATCGTTGTCTTTTGTAACATGAACTTTCTGCACCAAGATGTGTCCATGCTTCGCCAGGTGCTGCCAGCAGGAGTCTCCTGCAGAAGTTGTCCTGGTTCAAGCAGGGTCCAGCCCCCCCAGATCAGTGGGTGCTGCACGGCGGACGAGCCCCTTTCCACAGCCAGGATTGAGCACAGAGGCTCCCCAGGCACAGGGCCACCCTGCGGAGGAAGCCCAGTGCTTCTGCAGTTTGGAGAGGGGCTTGGAGAGATGGCTGGGAGAGCAGGGAGTGGTGGGCACCACGCAGCAGAGCTGAGCGCAGAGAGCAGCCCTGGCCCCAGGGTGTGGGTGGTTTTCAAGGGCTTCTGGTGATTGGCATCTAGGAAAAGAAAAACGTTCCTAAGGCACAGGGTAGGCTCAGGGCCTTGGGCACCCACAGCTGCACCCAGGGCCACCCCAAGCCCAGGACCCCTCTCTTCCCCTGGAGCTTTCAATACTTCATTTAACACCATGCAGCCCCTGCACAGCCCACAGTCACAGAGGCCACCAGGCCCAAGGACAGACAGAGGTGTTGGACCCTGTGCGCGTCAGCCACCCAGGAGAGATCCCACTCTCCTCAAACCCTGAACTCATCCAGAGTGGATTGGGGCATCCAGCTTTCCCAAAGCCTGTTTTTCCCTCTCCCTTCAGCTCTGTTCCACTTACAGTGTGCCACTGTCAGATCGAGCACCATCCTTGCAGCTCCGGTGATCCTGCACAGTGGGTAAGCGCAAAGGCAAGAAGGGCTTCGGCCTCACAGAAATGCCCGGCTGAGTCTCTATTAATCCATCTGGCTCTGCAGAACTCCAGAGCCTCCCCTTTCCTCCACCCAAGACAAACCCACAGCACTGATTTCATCTCTGGGCTGCAGGCCAAAGCTGCAGTCCTCACTGGAGCTGAGCAGTCAGAAGCCTTCAACAGCACCAGCCCTTTCCCAGCAGCTCCAGGTAGTCCCACTCATCACATTTCCATAAGGAAGAGGGTGCTGCAGCTCCAGTCACCACAGGGGTTACCAGCAGGCAAACAGGCAGCCTGCACAGCTGAAGGATATCAAACTTTATTGTAGAGCTCTTTAAACCAGGCTGGGGGGAGCAAACAGAAACGCTGCTGGGGTGCGGTGATGGAATCACCATTTCAAATGCAGACACAGATCAACTCTCCCAAATTATATCAAATACACCCCACCTTCCCCCAAATTGTTTCGATTAAACAGCCCCATTTCAGACCACCCCAAGCATCTTAACATGAGCTGCTTCTACACGCTGAGACGCAGGCATTTTCTGGCAATCAGATGCGGAATTGTTAAGGTTTAGTTCCCCAATCTCTGGAAAGGAGGGAAAGGAAAACAAAATCAGGAAAATCACTTCTTTAAGGTTGCCTTTTTACAGCATGTACAGATTCGGCAGATTTCCCCCCCCAAAGCAAGTCTGGAGCCCTCGTGTTCAGCTTGGCGACACACAGAGAGATCTGGCGGCTACGGAGAACCAGCCAGGCGAGATCAGTCTGGACAAACTGATTTCGAGGCTTTGTTGTCATTTCCCTTTGGGGCCAGTTTCCAGTGGTTTTCCAATATCCTTCCCACGCAGTTTAAGGCCTGGAGTAAGACAGAAGAAATGGTCACCATCAGCACTCGATCATTGTAACGGAATCCCCAACATAGAAAGGATATGGATCTGTTGGAACAGGTCCAGAGGAGGCTATGAAGACAATCCGAGGCCTGGAGCACCTCTGCAATGAGGCCAGGCTGAGAGAGTTGGGGTTGTTCAGCCTGGAGAAGAACTGGCTCTGGGGAGACCTTAGAGCAGCCTCCCAGTACTGAAAGGGGCTCCAGGAAAGCTGGGGAGGGGCTTTTTACAAGGGCCTGTAGAGATAGGATAAGGGGGAATGGCTTTAAACTGGAAGTAGGAAGACTTAGATTAGACATTAGGAAGAAATTATTCACAATTAGGGTGGGGAGGCACTTGCACAGGCTGCCCAGTGAAACTGTGGCCGCCCCATCCCTGGAAGTGTTCAAGGCCAGCCCCCTGATCCAGTGGGAGGTGTCCCTGCCCAAGGCAGGGGGTTGGAACTGGATGGGCTTTAAAGTCCCTTCCAACCCAAACCATTCTATGATTCATCCAAACTTTACCTCCTCAAATCTTTGCCACAAGAAAGAGAACATCCAAAGAAGGGGTAGGATCATCAGGCAAAGCTCCAACTCTCACTTGTGCCCTGACTGTTGTGCTAGAAAATGGTGTCTGCACTGGCCTAGCAGAGTTACATCCACACCAGCGGCTGCAGGACACCCTTTGGAGCACAACCAGGCCTTCATGGGTCTGGGAATCTCACTGCCTTTGGGGGGAAGCCCCACAGGTGCATGTGAACAACAAACGAGAACACGTGCTCCAGGTTCTGGTTTCTGCTGGCTTACCAGAATACAGCTTACTGACACCACACCCACGATAACCTGCAGACAGCAGGTGGGAACTGTACATAAGGTCACGAACACCCCTCCCAGGCACCAAGGACTCTGTCATTGCTTTTGAAGTCTCCTTTTTCTTAACTTACCAATGGCTCTTTCGATCTTGCCCATCACCTGGTTGTTGGGGATCGCTCTTCCTGATTCATAGTCGGCGATAACTTGTGGTTTTTCATTGATTTTCTGAAAAGAGAAGCAGTGCCTTAAGCACTGGCTCCATACACAGCAAACCCTTAGCACCACCCCCAGTATGCACACAGATAAATAACAGCCTCCAGCTATGCCAGGAGAAGTGCCACTCCCAGACCCACTCCCTCTCTGCTGGAATGTCGCAGCGATGGTGTCACCCATCCTGGACAGAGTCCTGCTTTCCTCAGCCTCCTGGGAGGAGCTGTTCCTTGACACAGCAGTGAGCTCTGGAATGCTGTGTCAGGCCCAGATGGCACAAAACCCACCCCACGTCCGTGCTGAGCTGATGGGAGGGTACAGGGACAAAAAAAAGCATCCTACCAGCTCGCCAGCCACAGCAACACTCCGTCTCCAAGCAGGTGTTAAAGCGCTGCACAGATAAAACCCTAAACACTTCCTACACAACTAGCGCTGCCTGGAGATTGGATACCAGAGGTGCTGCCTTCACCAACCTTTGTGTCCATGCCCCCATCCCACTGCAGCTGCCCAGGAGGGGACAGGAGAAGTGCCCACCTCTGCCTCGAGGGGCCTGAGCGCACCTGCAGAGTATGGGAGCAGAGCCCAGCAGACCCAGGCAATACTCACAGTGGCCAAGTCCTTCTGTGTCATTCCCTTGCTCTGCCGGCCCTGCTGAATCACTTTGCCCACCTCCAGGGAAACACGGTCATGGTGCAGCTCTTCTGTCTCACGGTCAAGCTTGGCCGTGTTCTTTGTGATGAAGTGTTGTTTGTTTTGGCCAGCTGCCCCTGTGATTCAAAGCAAGCACACACAAAAAAAAAAAAGCAAGGACAAACACAACAAGGCTCAGAGCTGCGCCAAAAAGTATCAAAGTGCTTTTTCTAAGCACTCAGCTGCCCAGGATCCCAGGGAGCTTTCAAGATTGCAACGTGCCAGCATCAGCACTGATCTTGGCCAGATCCTGCTTGCTGCAGGTCAGGGAACGTGTTCCCTTTCATCCTGTTAACGCTGATGCCTGAACACAGCCAGGCAGAGCCCTTTCTTCACTTTACATTGGAATTTCAGTTTTGCTGTTGCTCAGGGATTTAATACCAAACTTCACCCCACACACACACATTCGTGCTGCATCGTCGGGGTTAATGTTTTAACTTGCATCTCATTTGCTCTGGCACAAGGCTGTGTGAACAAGTGGCTTTAAATCAGTTTTCTGATACCTTTTGTAGCTGAACTCTAACCTGACTTAGCTTTGCTGGAAGCCTGAAGTTCAAAACACGTTGTTTGGTTTGGTTCCTCTTGGTTGCAGCCTGTAAGTAACCGTCTGACTCCTTTCCCTCACATTCATCTCCTTTGACAAAGCTGACTAAACGCCACTCAAGAATCATCAATGTGTTTTTTCCAGCCATCATAATCTCATTGCCACACTGACAGAACTTGAGAATTTCCATTACACAGGAAACAAGCAATTTTTAAAGAGCACCACCATGGGAAGCAGTCACTGAACCAGTTAGCACAAGTCAGACACAAGGGAAATAAGTGAAAAGTTTTCATTTTGTAATCACAAAGGCTCCTTCAAGGGCTCTGCAGGCATCAGCCAGGGCTGCACGC
Source organism: Neomorphus geoffroyi (assembly GCA_033558235.1). Classification (NCBI taxonomy): domain Eukaryota; kingdom Metazoa; phylum Chordata; class Aves; order Cuculiformes; family Neomorphidae; genus Neomorphus; species Neomorphus geoffroyi. The sequence continues at coordinate 12,334,534 of JAUMJM010000014.1, forward strand.
TGGGCAACTGGAAACTCTGAGATGGCTACAGAGGAGCGTTCCCCCCACCCTGGGGCACTGATCCCCCCCACCTGTTCTCCCAGGGCCCTGAACCCCTCCACTCCCCCAGGGCTGCCAAGCTCCCCTCCACAGAAGCCCTGACCCCACCCTCCTAGGGATGCTGCCCACCCCTCTCCGGGGCCCTGAGCCCCCCCTCCACCCTGTCAGGGCTGCTGCGCCCCTCCTCCCTGAGAGCTCTGACACCCCTCCACCTCTCCCAGGACTGCCAAACCCCCTCCACAGGGGCCCTGACTTCCACCCTCTGGGGCTGTGGACTCCTCTGCCCTTGGGGGTGCTGCCCACCCCTCTCCGTGACCCAGCCCTCCCCAAACTCCCTTGGTGCTGCCAATCTCCCTTCCCGAGGCCCTGATCCCCACCCTCTGCAGGGCAGCAAACACCTGCATTGCTGGAGATGCTGCCCACCCATCTCTGGGGCCCTGACCCCCCTTCCCCTGGCCCTGATCTCCCCTCCTTCTCTGGGTGCTTCGACATACCCTCCCCCCCAGGGACGCTGCTCCTCTCTCCACAGGGGCCCTGACCCCCTCCTAGTCCTCCGGGGCTGCCGACCCGCCCTGATCTCCCTCCATTGGGAGCTTCGACACCCGCCCCTCCCCTCTCCGGGCCCTGCCTCACCTCGCTCCCCAGGGGCTGTCGAACCCTCCACCTCGGGACCCTGTCTTCCTCCCGGTGCCGGCAGTGCCGTAGCCGGGGGCTCTGCTCCCCGCCCCGTCCCCCTCGCGGTACCCCCCGACCCCTCCCGCCTTCCCCGGTACCCACACTTCTTGGAGGTCTCCACGTCCTCGCCGCGCCGCTGCGCCGCTAGGATGGCCTGCGGGGAGCAGAGCGTGAGCACGAAGCGCGGGCCCCAGGCCGCCCCGCGCCGCCCCCCGGGTCCCCCCGCCCCCCGCCCCCCTCCCCGACCTGCTTGGACTTGGCCTGGGCCGCGCTGGGGCCCTTCTTGCGCAGCACGGTGACCGTATCCCAGTCGCTCTCCGCCATGGCCCCAGCACCGACCCCGCCCGCCGCCCCGTGCCCGCCCCCTGGGAGGTGAGGCCGCGCCCCGCGACGGTTGATAGGTCAGTTCGCGCGCCCGTCAGGAGAGACAGCCAGTCAACGGCGGGAGAAGGCAGAGCCTCGCGCGGCTCAATGGGCTTCGACATAACAGGTCTCCGGCCGTGACGCGTGCCTTCTGATAGTTGTACAGACCTGGCAATCACCCTACGCGCCACCCGATTAGCTGGTCTGTGCGCCAGGCTGGGAAGCGGGCGGGCAAAGCGCCTGAGAGGCTGCTGCCGCTGCCAAGAACCCCGTACCGAGAAGTGACTGCTCAATCCGCGCAGCTGTTAGAACCGCTGACCAATAGCCGCGGGGGGGCGGGGCAGGGACGCCTCCTCTGGGCCTGACTCGGCCCACCCGGGAAGCGCTGGGGGTCCGGGGCCGGCGGATGCTGCCTAGGGGCGCTGCCTGTGCGGAGTTGCCGGTCTCGGAGTCCCCTCGGCGCCTCCGGCCGGGCGGAGTGGGGTCACGGGAGGAGCCGCCGGTTGCGCCCATGGGCGGGAGTGGCGCCGCTGCCCTCGCAGCCACCGGCCCTGGCGGCGGGGAAACCCGCTCCGAGTCACCGGGCAGCCCGGCTGGGAACCCCAGGTGGGGACAGCCTGGGGGAGGGGAAGGTGCATGGTTCCCTCCTCACCCAGCGGCTCCGGGCCCAGGAGGGCTCTGCTCGGACCCGGGGCGCACCGGGGGTTCCCCTCCCCGCAGCCTGGCTGGGAGAGCAGAGTCGGGAGGGGGAAGGACACCGCTGGGGGAAGGGGTAGGCCCCCGGGCAGGCTCCAGGGTGCCTGGCCCGTTCCCCAGGTGATCGCGCAGCGGGTGACTCGGGTCAGCCTTGGGTGCAGGGGGCGTGACATGGAGCAGCCCCAGGTGCAGCAGGGTGACACGGAGCTGTTTGGGTGCAATGGGGTGACACGGAACAGCCCTGGGCTGATCTCATGGAAGTTGTGGATGCCTCTTCCCTGGAGGTGTTCAAGGCCAGGCTGGATGGGGCTCTGAGCCCCCTGAGTCAGTGGGAGGGGTCCCTGCCCCTGGCAGGGGTTGGCACTGGACGGGCTTTGAGATCCCTTCCAACCCAAACCATTGCATGATTCTGTGATCCAGCAGTGGGGTGGCACAGAGCAGCTCCAGGTGCAGCAGGGTGACATGGGGCAGCCCTGGATGCAGGAGGGTGGCACAAAGCAGTCCTAGGGGGATCCAGCAGCAGGGTGACACGAAGCAGCCCGATGTTCCCGTCCCGCGGTCGCTGTGGGTGGGGGTTTCCCTCCCTGCGTTACATCCCCAGCCAGGAACTTGGGCAACGCGGAGTCTTTGGTGCTCGCATTCCCGGCCGGCTGTGCCGGGAAAAGGGGACACGAATTGCAGGGGAGGGGCGGATCGGGGCCGCGGGGCCACCCCGGGGAGCCGGCACGCCCGCAGGCTGCGGTCTGTCCCCAGTCCCCAGCCCCGCATGGAGCTGTGCGGTCTGTCCCCAGCCCCCAGTCCCGCAGGGAGCTGTGCGGTCTGTCCCCAGTCCTCTCAGTCCTCAGTACCAAAGTCCCCAGCCCCCCAGTTCCTCAGTCCTCACAGTCCCCCCAGTCCCCAGCTCCTTAAGTCCCCCCAGTTCCCAGCAGCCCGATCCCCAGTTCCCCCCAGTCCAGGCTCCGTGCAGCCCGGGCGCGGGGCGCGCTGCCCTGTTCGCCCCCGAAGCAGCCCCGCGCCCTCCTCGCAACCGGCGTCACCGGGAGAGCCCCGGAGCCTGGCCGAGCCCGGGCAGGATTTCCCCAGCGCCGGGTGAATTCCCCGGGCTGAGGCCGAGTGCGGGGGCGGAGGAGCCGTGGGGCGGCCTCGGCGGGAGCACGGAAGGCTCCGGGGGAGCCGAGCGGATCCCTCGCTGGCACCTGCCGCCCCGCGACCCTCGGTGCTGTTAGCGCGGCCGGGGCTGCCGGTGACACGGACACACTCTGAGCAAACCCGACCCCACCGGACGCTCGCGTCCTGCGTGGGGGCGGACATGGAGCCCCGCGCCCGGGTAAGGGGACCTGAGAGGGAACCGGGGGGGAAGGGGTCCTAGGGGGAGCCCGTGTGTGTGTGAAGGGGTCCCGTGAAGGGCATGAAGGAGTCTCGGGGGAAAGTCAGCGGGTCCTGGGGAGGGTGTGAAAGCGTCCCAGGGTGAGGAACGAAGAGTCTCGGAGGGGGGATGAAGGGGTCCCGGCTGAAGGAGTCCCGCGCTGTGGGGGATGAAGTGATAACGGGGAGGGAGGAGTGAAGGGGTCGTGAGGGGTGTGTAAAGGGTCCTGGTGTGAGCTGAAGGGGTCTCAGGGTGGGGCATGAGGGAGTCTCGAGGCAGGGGCTGAAGGGGTCCTGGTGCGGGATGAAGGGGTCCCGGGGGCGCTGGGGGAAGGAGAAGTGACAGTGGATGGAGGCGAAGGGGACGGTGCTGAGGGGGAGCGACTCGGGGGGTGACCGAGGTGAGAGGAGACAGTGAGGGGAAGGAGGCGGCCGCTGAGCCTGAGACCAGGCCTTTGGCTCCGCCCCCAGGTGCTGCCCCAGCTCTTGGCCCCGCCTTGGCCGCCCTCCCTCGCTTGCCCCGCCCCGTCACTTTGGCCCCGCCCACCCTCCACCGCCCCGTTGGCCCCGCCCTCCGCCCCGTTGGCCCCGCCCTCCGCCATTGCCGGGCGCCGGGGCGGGCGGGCGGGCGGGGCGGGGCGGGGCCGGGGGCGCGCGGGCGGGCGGGGCAGGGGCCGCTTCCGGTGCGGGCGCGGGCGGAGGCGGGTGGTGAGCGCGCTGCCCCGGTACCGGGGCCGGGGGGGGGACCGCGGGGGGGGTGGTCACGGGAGGGTCGTGCTCGGAGCTTTCCACACCCCGGGCCCGGCGGGCACGACGAGGCCAACGGCCGCGGTTGGCGGGGGCGGGGCTGGCGGAGGCGGGAGTCGACCCTGCCCCGCGACCCGTGGGCATCCCGGAGCTGCCCGCGGCGGGGGCTGTGGAACCTCGCGGGGGAACGGGCAGCCCGGTCCGAACCGGTCCCTGTCCCAGCAGGGGGTCGGAGGGTGATCGGTCCCTGTCCCAGCCGGGGTCGGGGCTGCCGCGCGCTCCCCGGGGGCTCTTGGCTGTGGAAACGCTCCTCTTATCGTGTCCCCACCGCCCTGGGTGGGTTTTCCAGCCCTGGCATTCCCGGCTCTGAGGGGTTCCAGCTCCCCCGCTGCCTGGGGGCCGGGCCACCCCACCCCGCGCCTCTGGGCACCCGTGGGATGCAGTGCAGGGCGTGAAGGCAGGGGATGCGCCTTGGAATGGTTTGGGTTGGAAGGGACCTCAAAGCCACCCCCTGCCATGGGCAGGGACACCTCCCACTGGATCAGGGGGCTCCAAGCCCCATCCAACCTGGCCTGGAACACCTCCAGGGATGGGGCAGCCACCACTGCTCTGGGCACCCTGGGCCAGGGCCTCCCCACCCTCAGTGTGAAGAATTTCTTCCTAATGCCTAATCTAAATCTTCCCCCTTCCAGTTTAAAGCTGTTCCCCTTGCAAGATCATCACAAATGGTCACAACAAATGCATTTAATTATTTTGCTCTGTTCTGAGTTGCTTGTGCCTCCCCTATCTTGTTTTTCCAGCCCTCTGGAGCCCTGGCTGGGTGGTGCCAGGAAATTTGGGCTCTGCCATGGCCCCAGAGCGGTGCTGGGCAGAGACAGGGTCCCCTGACAGCCAGGCCTGGGCTGCCTCACTTGTCCCACAGGGTTTGGTGGGCTGAAGCAATTCCTTTCTACTCCTGGTCAGCTTTAGCACAGGTCTGTTATCTTGTCTGGGGCTAGAAACTCTGATTTCTCTGCACTTCAGTGCGCTTGGAGAGGGATTTTGATGAGGTCCACACTGTCTGGTGTGGGTTTAATTCTAAAATAAACTGTAAAGTTTCTGTGTTTTAACTCAGTGCGGACAGGCAGGTTGGCATCGCTGTGTTTGCCTCTGCCATGCAACACGCGCTAATGGTGATGCAGGTTTTTTGGCCCCATCAAACAGGGAAAATCTTTTTTGCTTTCAGGCTCTGGAGATACAGCCAGAACTTTTCGTTCACATGGCAGCAGCAAACTCAACTCCGCCTGGCTCTTTGGATCTAAACCAGCCTGGATTTGCAAAGGAGATTCTGGGAACTAAACTGGAGGTCAAATACCTCTGCTCCGACTGCAAGAATATCTTGAGGCGGCCGTTCCAGGCACAGTGCGGACATCGCTACTGTTCCTACTGCCTGAAGAAAATTATAAGGTAACTCTAATGCTTTCAGTCTGGGGACAAAATATTTGAAAAGGCGTTTTCAAGGAAAAAAAGGAGAGAAAAGTCTAATTTCCAGGGCCTTCTCAGCAAGAGAGATCTTTAATTGTTGAGGCTCAGAGTCAGGTGTTCTTTAAGGGAATGCTTAACCTCTCCTTTTGTTTTTTCCGGGGGTTGCTCTAAATTCCCTTTTTCAGTATCTTCTGTGCTGTTTTGGCTGTTCGGTGGCGATCCTGGTGGATCACCCATCTCCTTCAGTGTTCCCCACAGCTGCTGAAGGAACTGGCACCTGAAAGTCATCGTTTGCTACTTGTGCCAAAATGTGGGAAACATCAGCACACGCCAGCTTCCAGAAACATTCTCCAGTGTCCAGTCTTCCTCTTGCTTTTCACTGTGGGAGGTTGAATGGAGCAGTTAATCAGGAATGGGCATCCAAAACACGCAAAGGCTCAATGGAGTGTTTTAAAAATCAGAAAGTGTTTACAGTTTATAAAGTTACTACATATTGTTTTGTTGTTAAATCCTAAATTGATCACTTTCTGCTATCCTTGATGGTTATGTTTTTTCTGCCAGTGCTGGGCCCCAGAAGTGCGCCAGCTGCATTCAGGAAGGAATCTATGAAGAAGGAATTTCTATTTTAGAAACGGGCTCGGTAAGTGAAAACGCATTTTGAAGCCCAGTGCTGTTGTAAATACCGCTTGCAGTTGTTGTTTAAAACCTAAGTTCTGTGAATCCTTAATTTGTAGGAAATGTTTGCCTCAGCAGTGAGAGTTGTGATGCCTCCCGAGCACTAAAATCCAGGTCGTGTGAAGGCAGGGATGCCCTAATTACACGCTGTAATAACTGTCTGAGTGCCATCAGCGCACCCCTGAAGGCGTGATGGGGCAACTGGCCTGGGAGGAGCCTTAGGAAAGTCTGAATAAAGAACTAGGAGACCTGATGGAAGCTGCAGCCCCTCAGTAATGTTTGTGGTCTGCTTGTTTTTCCCATTCCAGGCTTTCCCAGACAACGCAGCGCGTCGGGAGGTGGAGAGTCTGCCCGCCATCTGCATTAACAGCGGCTGCATGTGGAAGGGCACTATTAAAGAATATGAGGTAAAGGTCGAAGCAGGGCTTTTGATGGCTGCAACCTTTTCTTCCCTCTGTTCAGGGAAGGCTCAGGTGGTTTTGCTGGTCTGCTGGCGGTGGTGGGAGCTGTCAGCTCCCTAGACCTCGCTGTGGGATGGGGCGGTTTGTTGGCTGAGCTGGGTTTGTGTGCCCTGCTGGGGGCACAGCCTGAACCAAAACAATTCCAGATTTGCTTGTGACCACAGGCACCACCACACTCGTCCCTTCCCTGGGGGGCACCATCACACTCGTCCCTTCCATGGGGGGAACCACCCACTCTGTCTCCAGCTCCTTTCTCCTCTGGAAGACAAGCGGACTGTCTAGAAACTGTGCTGTGCCATGAAGTGGTTGTGAAGTTCTGTGTTATGGGAACCTAAACCCCACTTCGTAGCCGGGAGCCAGGGAACACGGCCTGACCTGACCTGGTGTCCGGCCAGCTGCTTCCAGAGCTGCCAGTGCAGTGGGATGCGGCCTCGGTCACTGGCTGGAACCCCATCAATCTGGCTGGACAGGCTGGTTTTTCCACCCCTGCTCTTCCCGAAGAGCCAGGCCCTAAGGGTGGCTGTGGGCCTGGATAGGGCTAAGGTGCATCCTGGGAATGAGCTCTGGCTGAGGACAGCAATTCGCATCATTAACGTGCACCAGCCATCAGCAGTGAGCGTGTGTCCACCTGTAGAGCTTTGGTGCTCCTGAAGGGTGGTCTTGTCATCGGTCTTGGAATGGGAGAACCACCATGAGGGGTGCCTCAGACGAGAGGAATATTTCTTGTGTCCCTCTAGCGCTCACCCCAGGTTCAAGCTGTACCCCCGTGATTTGTGGAGCTTTGGTGGCAATCAAGATGTGTGTCAGGAGAAGGTTTGGCCCTGGTCTGTCTAGGCTAACATTTGGATTCCCTTTGGAATGCCTCTGCAGAGTGTCAGAAAGAAACAACAGTGTGGATCATACCTGGGTTTCTGCCTGGCTTAGGATCATTGAATCACAGAATGTCCCGAGCTGGAAGGGACCCAAAAAGATCATTGAGGCCAACTCCCTGCACAGGACAACCCCAACATTCACACCATGTGTCTGAGGGCATTGGCCAAATGCTTCTGGAATATGCAGGCTGTGACTGCTTCCCTGGGGAAGTCCTCTGCCACCCTCTGGGGGAAGAACCTCTTCCTAATATCTAACCAAAGTGCTTGCTGCAGTTGGTAGCAGAGCAACTCTCTGCGTCTCTGCTTCCTTGTCCTCTGTCCAGAGCCCTCTGCTGCTTTGTGTGAATGGTTCAGTCCGAAGGATGTGGGGATGAGGGTTCTGAATGGTTCCCCTGCTGTGAAACCCTCATTCACAGATCCACAAGTGGCTCCTCGGTGTAAAAGCACAGCAGAGAGTCTGGGAGGTGCATTTCAGGGTGCAGGTTGTTTGCTGAGGCCCCCGGTTCAGGCAGTGCTGGTGGTGCTGCAGGTTGTTTGACCATGCTTTAATTTCTGCTGGTGCCCAGGTCCGATTGCACTGCGGTGTGGTTGTAGCAGGTGAGCTCAGCTCCCTCAGACCAAACCGGGTTATGTTTGTCTGCGGCTTCCGACGCTGGTGAGCTCTCTTGAACTTTTTCTCTGGGTTTGAAACAAATATTAAAGAGCTCCTGCAGAGCTGAGCAAAACCCACAGCTGCCAAGTCCTCCCTGCAAGGTCCTTTGGGTGGTCGAACGCAGATTGGGGTCCAACCAGGACTTGTGCTGGAAGTTACAAAGCACAGCGAGCTGTCCTGGGGTAGGAATTGTCTTCCTGCAAGGCTGTGAGTGTGTGTGAAGCCCTGTGATTTTACACCCAACTGCTTGAGAGAATTGATAGGGCTGTGCCTCTTTCCCTCCCCACCAAATCATCCAGAAGTCCTGCCAGGTGCTTTGCCGGGAGTGTTTGATAGACACAAGGGTCTGGAGGGCTTGGGTCTCAGGTCTGCAGCCCCGATCCTGGCTGCCATGGCTTTTGGTGGTCTCAGGGCAGTTTCCTGTGATGCAAAGGGAGCAGTGGTTTCGAGCAGTGCTGGCTGGTTCAGTTTGGGACTGAGGCTGCCCCGCCTACCTTGCAGGTATGGTTATTCCATGCCTTCTTGGGAAGAGCTCATTCTGTCCTGGGAAGTAGTGGGAGGAGGCGAGCTCTGGCTGGTGTCATAAAGTCATGGAATGGTTGGGGTTGGAAGAGACTTCAAAGCCCACCCAGTTCCACCCCCTGCCATGGGCAGGGACACCTCCCACTGGATCAGGGGGCTCCAAGCCCCATCCAGCCTGGCCTTGAACATCTCCAGGGATGGGGCAGCCACCACTGCTGTGGGCACCCTGGGCCAGGGCCTCCCCACCCTCATAGCAAAACATTTCTGCCTAAAATCTCATCTCAATCTCCCCGCTTTCAGCTCAAAACTGTTCCCCCTCATCCTGTCCCTGCACACCCTGATCCAGAGCCTCTCCCAACCTTCCTGGAACCCCTTTCTGTACTGGAACATTATCTCTTCTCCCAGCTGTCTGCCAAAAAAGCTGTGGCATTTGATATCGAGATCCTGGGAGATGGAATGTGTAGCTGAGGAGGGCTGATGGAGGCAGGCGTCAGGCGCTGGTGTGAGCCCTGAATCTCCGGGCGCTGTGGATGGACGTCAAACCCTGGGCGCTCGTTCAGTGCCACAGAGCAGAGTTTCCTGGGTGCGTTTGTAGCCAGCAGCGTGTGTACGTCCTGCAGCAGCACAGCGCTCCCACTATGGAAAGTCCCTCTCTGTGCTATTTCTGACAGGACATGGAAAGCCCCTAAGAGCGAGTTCATTGTTTGCTAATTTAAAAGTCATGTGTTGGTGCTGAGAGAGCTGACTTGGCTGCTCTCCGCTTACAAGTCAAGAGATACTGTCACTGCTGGTTCACTAGTCTTATCAGGGCATGAACAGGGAAGAATGTTCTGAAGCAGAAAGCTCTGCAACTTCAAAAAAAATTAATTAATTTCAGTTTTGCTTTCTGTTCAGACAGACAAAGCCTCAAAGGGACCCACAAACTGAGAGTGCAATCTGCTTGGCCATGGCTTGTGCTTCTGCTTAAAGCCATGTGAAGCAAATGAGATATTTAAGGACTCAGCACATGGCTGGGTTTCTAAACGCATTTTTCATGCGTCATAAATATCTGGTGACAGTGGAGTAAAGCAGCTTGTGGTGGGGCTGCAGGGTTTCCCTTCAGTCAATGACGTCTCTTCATGGATAGGTTTCCTGCTGAGTCTGCCTGAGTTTACAGACAGAGCAGCAGGCAGTGGGCAGAGCCTTTTAATTCAGGTGGAAAGTCTGAAGGTTGAGGGAACTTAAACGAGCAAGAGGAGAGACCAAGACAGCACATCTGGTGGTGCCCAGGCAGAGGGAGCTTGTGGCTCCTCAGCACTGGAGCGTTTCTGTTCGTGCCTTGCAGCACCCCCAGCTGCCTCTCTCTCCTGTTTTCTCCTGTATTTTCAGTTCTCATGTCCCTTTCATTTGTGCTGTTCGTGCTGCCAGCACCTTTTCTTTGCCCTCTACTGGGACTGGGATGGGAGAAGGGGCTGCAGAGGGTCAGCATGGGCATTTCCAAGTGTTCGCCCAGGCAGAGGTTTTAACCCTCATGTGGGAGACAGAGAATTGTTTCAGACATAAGGAAATCATCATAGAGTCATAGAATGATTTGGGCTGGAACGGACCTCAAAGCCCATCCAGTTCCCCCCCCTGCCATGGGCAGGGACACCTCCCACTGGATCAGGGGGCTCAAAGCCCCATCCAACCTGGAGGCCTTGAATGCCTCCAGGGACCGGGCAGCCACCACTGTTCTGGGCAACGTGGGCCAGTGGGAGATGTTCCCATCTCAGTCTCCCCTGTTTCCACTTAGAACCATTCTCCCTCATCCTGTCCCTGCACTCCCTGATCCAGAGCCCCTCCCCAGCTTTCCTGCAGCCTCTTTCAGTACTGGGAGGCTGCTCTAAGGTCTCCCCACAGCCTTCTCTTCTCCAGGCTGAACAACCTGAACTCTGTCAGCCTGTCCCCGTATGGTCTCCAGCCCTTGGATCATCCCCGTGGCCTCCTCTGGACTCGCTCCAACAGCTCCCTGTCCTTCCTGTGCTGAGGACTCCAGCAGAGTGTTTGGAGTTGTCTGAGTTTTGGAAGGAGAACTAAGTTTTAAGCTTAATCCTGACAGCAGTATCTAAACTAGGTTGGGAGGGGGAGTTCTAGGAAAACAGGGATCTGGGTTAATGAGGATGAGTGACTGTTGTCTATGGTGATAACCTGTCCTAATATGTACTGGCTGCCCTGGCATGAGGCAATTTCCCGTCTAAGCCCGTGGTGGGAGCTGAGCCACAGGGAGTGCCAGAGCGCGTGCGTGGGAGGTGGGGAAAGCCCCAGCTGTAGAGGGGCTGCTCTGAGCCTCTAAAAACAGCTCAGCCTTCTTGTGGTGGCCCCTTGGAAGATGAAAAGCTGTAAGCTGTGAACTTTGAAGCTGAGGCGAGTGCTGTATGTCTCTGCAAATCCATGGTGAAAGCCCTCAGTATGAACACAGCCTTGGGGTCTGTGGGGCAGGACTTCACAGAATCATGGAATGGTTTGGATTGGAGGGGACCTCAAAGCCCATCCAGTTCCACCCCACTGCCGCAGGCAGGGATACCTCCTACTGGATCAGGGTCCTCAAAGTCCCATCCAACCTGGCCTTGAACACCTCCAGGGATGGGGCAGCCACCAGTTCTCTGGGCAACCTGAGAAGGATTGCCCAGAGAGATGTTCCCTGGGCTCTGGGCATCCAGCAGGAGCCAAAGCCATGATCACACACACACTGGGTAACAGGTAAAGAGGCACTTCCAACGCCTACAGAGATCAGGTTTGAAACCATTACAGACTCGATGTCTTCAGCATGTGAACGTCACCTGTCCCAGCTGTGACTTCTGTCTCATCTCCTCTTGTCTGGGTGCCAGCAATGTTGTCAGCCTTGTGCTGTGCCAGCCCTTCTGCTCACAGCCCGCCCCTCTGCACTGCCTGCAGGTGAAGGACTCAACGCTGCTTGCCCACCAGCTGCAGCTCACAGGGCTTGGCCGCTACCAACACTGCCCTTGCCAGTGCCAAGGTCGGGCAGGCAGCTGGGAGCTGTTAGCCTGGGGCTGTCCCTGTGGATCCAAGCAATGCAGGCGAAGCTCTGCATGCTGGTAAAAGCACTGCTGGAGGGAGAAGGTGTTGTCCTGGGACCTGGTTGGCATGGGCAGTGCTTTCAGCATGCTTGGACCACAGGCCTCAACCCCACAGCATCTTTTGCAGCCAACAACCATGGCTGGCTACCAGAAATAGCAGTTGGAGGTGAATTTAAATCAATGCTATGAACATGCCGATATGGTTGGTGTTCACTCCCTGGTGACAGCTGTTCTCCAGCAGTGACCTCATCAGATAGGAACAGCCCATCTTGGGCGTTCTTCTCACGGCCAGGACTCTAACTGCTAATTGTACCCTAGAAGACTGCAGAGCCATCCTGATCAGACATTCCTGGTTGCTTTGATCCTCCCTTATGTGTCAGCCAGCTGTTTATGGAGACTCGGTGCACTTCAATGCCGTAATTTTTTATTTCCCTGGAAGTGAATTTGGTCTTTTTGTTTGCAGTGCAGCTATCGGCATGGCAGAAAGTGGCTGCCCAGGCTTTGGCTGCCCGTGGGGCCACGTCGGGTTCAGACTCAGGCTTTCATCTGAAATGCTCTGGGGGTCCATTTCAGACTTGAGTCTCCATAGAAAAATCCTTCCTCTGGGATGATGGAGGGGTTTGGAAGAAAGCATCCTCAGGTGTCCCATTGCATCGTGCTTGTGTATTTCAAAGCCACCAGGGAAAGGAGGAGGGTGATTCAGGAGATGATCGAAAACTTGCTGCTGCTTCAAATGTTTCTGTACCTTCAGCCACCTTCAGAACCTGCTCTCTCACTGTGTCCTGGGCTGCATCACAAGAAGCATGGCCAGCAGGGCAAGGGAGGTGTTTCTCCCCCTCTGCTCTGCTCTGCTCTTGTGAAACCTCACCTGAAGTCCTGTGTCCAGTTCTGGAATCCCCAACATAAGGATATAGAACTGTTGGAATGGGTCCAGAGGAGGCCACAGAGATGATCAAAGGGCTGGAGCACCTTTGCTGTGGGGAGAGGCTGAGAGAGTTGGGGTTGTTCAGCCTGGAGAAGAGAAGGCTCGGGGTAGACCTCCTAGTGGCCTCCCAGTACTGAAAGCTGAGGAGGGAATTTTTACAAGGATGTTGAGCAATAGGACAAGGGGAAAGGCTTTGAACTGGAAGGGGGAAAATTGAGATTAGACATTAGGAAGAAATTCTTCACACTGAGGATGGGGAGGCCCTGGCCCAGGTTGCCCAGAGCAGTGGTGGCTGCCCCATCCCTGGAGGTGTTCAAGGCCAGGTTGGATGTGGCTTGGAGCCCCCTGATCCAGTGGGAGGTGTCCCTGCCCATGGCAGAGGGTTGGGACTGGATGGGCTTTGAGGTCCTTTTCAATCCATTCTATGATTTTACATCCATCTTCAATGTGAGAAACACTGCCTTGATGTCCCTCTACCCATAAACCCCAAACCAAATGCCAAACCTTCAGCCCTAAAAGCTGAAGAACACAGCTGTAGAAAGCTGAAAATGAAGACTGTTCTATTGCCTCTGTGAAGAGGTGTGAGGGGCCCGGGGAACCCTGACATCTCTTCTGCTGGTTTCTGTCCCCATCTGAGTTGGCTGCTGTGGTGCAGGACAGCAGTGAAGATGATGCTGGATTCCTGTACCACTGCTCTGTACACCAGTCCAGCTACACCCCAGGAATTACTGGTGGGAGCCTAATCACTGGCTTTGGCACCTTCTTCAAGGTTTAATTATTTGTAGTGCCAAGTGAACTTGCTTGGATCTCTGTCACCCACGTGTCCCAGCAAATTGAGCAGTTTGTGTCTGACATCAGCTGTGCCCAGCCTGGAAAACTCCCATTCCCAGTTGGCGCTTGTGAATTACAGACTGGGTTCCTGCTTTCCAGCCTTCTGTTGCTGGGCTCCTTGCGACAGTGCAAGGACCACATGGGGAAAGCTTTGAGCAGGCCTGACTTAAAACTGGCTGTAGGGCCCCTCTGATGAGGAGGAGATGCAGCACGGAAGGGCACACTGGATATCCCAAAGGACCTGTGTTTTGTGGCACACTCCTATCTCGGAGTCTCTGGGAGCAGCTGGGGGCCTGGAAACAATGCATGAAGCAACTCCAGCTTCTTAGCATGAGGGATTCAGGTTCCCTTCAGCTCGGCAGGCTTCTCTTTTACACCAGAGACCCATTTTCAGTGTTTTTTCTACAATTCTGTGGGGCCAAGATGCCAACGAAGCTGTGTGCTGGGCATGGTGCTGCTGGGGCTGGAAGCTGCCAGGGCTCCGGTGTGCCCTGTGCCAGCTTTGCTCTGCCGTCCTGTGGGTTTCCTTCCTGCTGCCAGTCTGTTCAGCTTTGTCTCTGCTGCGGCTGCTGTTGCAGTGCTCGGCAGGGACTCATGGACTGACTTCCCAAAGAAACTGTGGAAGATCTGGGGTTGCACAACTGGCACTGAGCCTGTTCCTTGTCTCTGCACGCCTGCCCTTTGCCATAACATCCCTGCCGGCTCTGGCAGAGCCATTGTGCAGTAGCCACCCCAGAGATCGCCGACGCAGCCGCCTGCCTTGCCTCTCAGCACTGTGTCATGCTGGTAGGATTCCCTGTGTGGTTCCAAGACCTCCATGAGAACGGATGTGCGTTGGTAGGGCAGGTTGTGAGCAGGGCAGCTGGGGAGTGGCTGCACATCCTGCTCTGCCACCACAGTGCGAGGATAAAGAAAAGCCCTGGCAGAGGCTGCCCAGGGCAGGGGTGGAGTTTTCATCCCTAGAGGGGTTCAAAAACTGTGTGGCCGTGGCACTTAGGGACAGGGTTTATTTGGCACGGTGGGGTTGGGCTGAGGGTTGGACTGGATGAGCTTAGAGGGCTTTTCCAGCCTTAATGATTCTGTGATGATAATTCTCAGCAGTGGCCTTTCCCATGGTTCAACTCAAGTTTAGTGAAGGTGAAACAGACATTGGATTAAACTGCAATTTTCTCTTTTGTCTTACTCATGCAACAGCAGCAGAGCAGCTCATCCTGGCATTCCTTAGGAAGTGATAGTTGTGTCCTCCTGGGATCAGCTGCTGTTAGTAAATCCCACCGTTTCCCTGCGGGTGCCTGCGCTTCCCTGCACGGCTGCAGCGGTGGGAACTGCCCATTCCTGCTGGGTGTGCGCCAGGGGGCGATCCTGGGAGTGCCCCAAGACACACCTCAGCTTGCAAACACTGCCAATGGCTTTTCTGCTTTCCTGATGCTGAGGTAGGAGAGTTTCGGCATGCGCACAGGCAGTGCCATTCGCTGGCAGGGCTGCGGGCAGGGAAAGGGCTCCACTGCAGCCGGTGGTGCTGGTCTGGAGTGGAGCACGATTGGTGCTGGAGGAGGACCGAGTGGCCGCAGTGGTGACCCAGCAAGTGCTCACAGGCTGCCCTGCACCTCCCTACAGTGGCTTTCCCAGTCTGTGTATGGGCTCCTGGAGCATCTCCTCCTCCCATGGCAGTGGCTACCATTGGATTGTCTCGCTGTTTATTTTTAGGGAGTAAAATTGATGTGCAGATCAATCGGTGCTTTTGGTTTTAATTGAGTGGGCAGGGTGAGGTGTTGCTGTGCAGGCGGTTCACACTGCCTGGTTTGATTTTCTGCTCCTGCTGGATGCCGCACGCCAGTCAGTGCCTGGTTTTCAGCTCAGAGTGAGGAGTCAGTGCTGAGGTGACTGGAGAGCAGTGCTGAAGGTCCAAGCCAGACCGCTGTCTTCCAGCTCCCTTTAGTTCTTCTGTTGCTGTCCCCTCTTGGACTCTATCCAGCCTGATTCCCACAACAGGATCACTTTAGGAGAGCGACTCTGCTTCCGCCTCACCCTGCTCACAGCGATGCCTTTCCAAACCTGCCTCACATGTTCACAGTGAATGCCAGAATGTCAGAGATGCTCCTCCCTGCTGCAGCAGCTCATGGATGTGGGTTTGGGAAAGGTGTGACCAGGATTGCCCCATTCCTGGGGGAGTGGAGCATGGCAGAACCGGCTGGAGTGCCAGCCCCGGCTCTTCAGCCCCCGGGCGGGGTGGATTTCTCCAGTGGCGAAAGCACCTGTCTGAGTTGAGACACTGCACAGAGGGGGAAGGAACAGGGGGTTCCAGAACAGCCTGAAACTGTTTATGCAGAACTGTTTGTCTAGAGGTTCGGGTCTGGGCTGGTTAAAGCCAATGCTTCTGGCATCCTCAATGATTTACATGCGGACCAGTTGCACTTTCAGCTCTGCAGTGCGGGGCCGGTTTCCCTTCTCGTGCTGCAAGCCAGGCACACTTCGTGGGATGTTACAGCATGGAGCAGCGTGGCACTGGGGTGGGAGGTGGACACTGGGAGGCAGGGAGTAGGGAGGGGGTGGTAGTTTCATGCTGGGTGCGTTGGCACAAGAGGACATGAGTTTTGAGTGCTGCCTGTTTAAAGAGCTGCCTCTGCAGCGGAGTTCCCTTCCTTCAGCCCGTCTGTTCTCACTCCAGCATTCCGTGGGTCGTGGGGAGATGCTATCTGCTGTTTCTGGAACAGGAGAGCGGTAGGTGGGGAGAAGAAAGGGCTCGACGCTCTGCGCGTGGGAGGCAACAGGCACTGCCTTCACCTCCACAGGCAGCGCTGCCCAGCGAGCACAGCCCAACTGGTCGCGTTTCCAGGGACACAGCGAGGCCTGGAGTCCGGTTACTCGTTTAAGACATAAAAAGGAGAGAGTAGTGAAGAAACCAACACTGAGCCACCAAGGGGTTTCACTTTCCAGTTTCTGATGTGCTGACAGTAGTTGAAGTTGTTCACATTTCCCCCCAGACAGTAACTTGAGTTAATAAAGGATAAATGTGATCAAGTTTTGAAAGCATCTTCTTCCAGGTGCTGCTTTATAAACGCTCCTGGTTTTGTTCTGTCTCCACTGTGCAGGATGCTTCACTGCACTTACCTTTTAGTCTGAATTTTGAACTGCATATTTGTGGCGTTGATGACGCCTTGTTCCAACTGGTCGGTGTGTACAGAGGAGGTTTCAGCAGTGTGGAAAAGGGCACAGAGAGCAGAGGCACATTCTGGCGTTCCCAAATTAGCTGGTATTGCTGCCCCGGTATCTGCCAAGGGCAGGGGATCGCATTGCCCAGATCGTTCATTCAGCGCCTCTGGCTGCCAAACAGACTGTGCGGGAGCACAAGGGTGGGTGCTGGGCACAGGGCTGCTAGGTGGAACAATTCTAAAATGTTTCTACTTCTGATTGAAAAATGGGTTTCTGATTTGAATGGGAAGATGCCAGCTCAGCCTGCATGTGAGGAGCGGGCTGTGGGTTTGTACTTTGGCTGATAACCATTATAGGGGAAAATGGTAGCAATTATCTTGCTGACATAGTGGATTACTTCACTCAGCCTGCCCGAACGTATGTTTTCCTGGCAGACCCACAGATGGAGCTTCCTGGTGATTATCTCAGCCGTCAAAGCAGTAATCTGATTTATAAAAAATTATTATAGCAGCTTTTAAATTGAGGCTGAGGCTGCACAGGCACCCAAAATCCTGGGCACCTGGAGATCATAGAAGCATAGAATGGTTTCGGTTGCAAGGGACCTCAAAGCCCATCCAGTTCCACCCCCCCTACCGTGGGCAGGGACACCTCCCACTGGCTCAAAGCCCCATCCAACCTGGCCTTGAACACCTCCAGGGATGGGGCAGCCACCACTGCTCTGGGCAACCTGGGCCAGGGCCTCCCCATCCTCACAGCAAAACATTTCTGCCTAAGATCTTATCTCAATCTTTCCTCTTTCACCTCAAAACCATTCTTCTCACCCTGTCCCTACACTCCCTGATCCAGAGCCCCTCCCCAGCTTTCCTGGAGCCTCTTTTAGTCCTGGGAGGCTGCTTTAAGGTCTCCCCAGAGCCTTCTCTTATCCAGGCTGAACAAGCCCAACTCTCTCAGCCTGGCCTTGTCTGGGAGGTGCTCCAGCCCTTGGATCATCTCCGTGGCCTCCTCTGCACCTGTTCCAACAGATCCATCTCCTTCTTATGTTGGGGATACCAGAACTGGACTCAGGGCTCCAGATGGAGTCGTGCCAGAGTGGAGCAGGGGGACAGAATCCCCTCCCTTGCCCTGCTGACCAAGTTGCTTTTGATGCAGCCCAGGACACCGTTGGCTTTCTGGGCTGTGAGCGCATGTTGACGGCTCATGTCAAGATCACACGAATGGGTCAGAGTGTGGAATTATCAGCACAACCAAGATTTGGATATGAATATGAACACTGCTGCGTTCTGCCATGAAGTATAGCCCCCTGCTTGAGTTATACTGATCGTGTAACCTCACTGGAGCTTTCATTAGAGCACCAACCGCTCTCGTCTTGGTTCTTTTGCAGGCCCATTATGAAGTCTGCCCTGAGTTTCCGCTGACTTGTGAAGGCTGTGGGAAGACAATCCCAAGGGAGAAGGTATCCCGGTGTTGGTGAACTGTGTGCCGCAGTGACGTTTGAGTGCGATGGGCTGACAACAGCATTCTTGGAGCTGGGAGGAGAACCGAGACCGTTGGGAAGTGGAGTAGGGAGCACAGTGAAGCGGCAGCCCTTGGTGCAGATGTGACCTTTCCGTAACGCTCAGAACACTGGTGGGGTGCGAGCAAGCGTGGCTCATCGGCACTCACCCTTTGTGTTAATGCCGCCCGCTGAGTCGGCTCTTTGCTGTGTTTGGAGAGATTTACGTCCTGTGTAAAGCAACTGTCAACCACTGCTGCAGTTATGGAAAGGGAGCACATCTCCAGCTAAATTAATTTAATTCTATTTAGTCGTGTAATGGAATCCATGTCTCTCAGGTCTCCATGATGGACTCCTCTTCCTGGGAGGGGTTCAGAAAACATGCGACTGTGGCACTTGGGGACATGGTTTAGTCAGCACGGTGGGGATGGGCTGATGGTTGGACTGGATGGTTGGACAGCTTAGAGGACTTTTCCAACCTTTACAGTTCAATGATTTTGTGATTCCATGCTGCTGGCTCCTGGGGCAAGGCTCAAAAGTCTGAAAATCAAAGCTCAGGCAAACATCTTCAAAAACCACATTTGTCTGAAACCCTTCTGCCTGCAGCGGGCAAGTGTTTTCAGTAGCATGGCAGGAAAAGGCCCTGGTAGCGCGGCAGCAGTGACAGGATTGTCACAAAGAGGAGCAGAGCTCTCCAAAATGGGCAGCGTAATGAAGAGTTTCCTACTGGGGTCTGGAGATCTGAAGCTGGAGCCCAGCAGCAACTCAGCCTGTAGGATCCCCATGGACGATCTGCCCTTTGTTTAAATATTAATGCCCTCTTTTATCTCACTCCAAACTTTTGTTGCTGAGCTGCCGCCACTGTCACTCTGTAACCTGAATCATTAATCCAGCCAGATGGATCGAGAAGCTTTTTTAAAAAGTGATTTAACCTGGTTCCAATCGACATCTGTTGTAGCAGGTGTAGGTGTTGAATGTGGAATGTGGTGGTTGTTGAGAACAGAGATCTCCGATGAGAGGTGTATCAAAAACACGACGATAACATGCCAGTGCCTGCATCAGTCACACACTGGGGGGGAGCCCAGTTGAGTCATCGTGGTGGCTGAAACACCCAGGGTGGCCTTGGTTTCTCCATGGCAGTGGCTGGAGGAGAGGTGGCTGCGGTGCAGCAGCCTCTGGCACCCATCAGAGCATCTTGCCTTGTACAGGAATTGCTATCGATATTCAGGCAGGACCACGGGGCACCTCTCAGTTCTCAGATTTATAGTGCTTAGCTGGATGTACGAGTACCAAGCTGTGGCATGTCCTGAGCAGGGTTCCATGAGTGCACAGTTAAACAGCCCTCTGTTTCACAGGGTTGGTCCTCCTCTTCCCATGCCCTCAGTGGAGCTGGTTGCTCAGGACCTGTAACATCTCCCTGTGCTGGTTGCTTTGTCTTTCTTGCATGCACAGATGGGAAGTGAGACCTCCCAGCCATTGAGAAAGGTGTCAGTGCTGTGTCTATTGCAGTGACAGTCATACCTGGTGCTAGACAGGGTCTAGGTTTGACCACGCACCTCAGCAGCTGGTGTTTAGCCATGGCTTGGGCATCCTTGAGATTGCCTTCTCTTTCCCAGGTGTTGGTGAGATGGGAAGGGGGCTCTTAGGGACATGTGAGATCTGACATTACCTTGTTTCTTTCCTAGTTTCGGGACCACGTGAAGACTTGTGGCAGATCCAAAGTGCCTTGCAGATTTGGAGTTGTTGGATGCACTGAGGTGGTAAGGGCTGCTCTGTTAATGTTTCTCTCAGAGTAGTTTTTGATTCCAGTGTTAGAGTCAACCTTCAAGCTCCCATTGCCTGAACTGATGCAGATGTTTGCGTTCAGATATTTGGTGTTTCCAACCTTTTGCAAACGGAGCTCAGCATCATCTGCTGCCCAGGGTTTGGGTACCCAGGGGATGAACTGAATGTGGAAGGAAACTGCCTCCTCGAGAAATATCCCAATGCTTTGAGACCCTGGTGGTTTGGCTGCTTCCAGCTCTTAGCGCAGAACTGGGCATCTGATGCCTCGCTCTCCTGCCAGAGCTTGGGTCAGGCTGCATTGTTCCATGTGACTTAGTTTTCCATACTCGTACTGATGATGTTGATGTAAACCCCTTCTTGGGGGAGATTGCGTGAGTCTTGGTGCTTAGGTGCTGTTGAACACATCTGACAGGGACCTTTTGGGAAGTGTTGGAGGAGCACAGAGAGGATCGGTGTGGGAAATGTTTGGCATCTCTCATTGTATGCGACGGCAGCATTTGTAAAACAAAACAAAAAACCCACCCTAAACTGGTTTGTAACTGTCTGTCTTTGGGTTTTCCCCCTTGATAATTTAAAGCTAACACTATGACTTCAAGAGGAGGAATTTATTCTGTGGATGGGACAGCATAGACTGACCTGGCTGTGTTTCTTTTCATGTAGGTGGAAAATGAAAAGCTACCAGAACACGAAAGCAAGTGTCTGGCAGAGCATCTCTACATGCTGCTGAGTTTTGTGCTCAGCCTCAAGACTGGATCTGAAGACCTAAAGCCTCTTCCTGCCCTTTCCTCATCACAAACCACCTCCCCACTACTGCAAGCAAACTCTCTGTGCTCAGAGTCAGAGCTCTCCAGGTCCCTGGAGCTCTTGGGAAGATGTGAAGCCCTTGAGCGGAAAACAGTGACCTTTGAGAACATCGTCTGCGTGCTCAATCGGGAGGTGGAAAGAGTGTCTCTAACAGCTGAAGCCTACAGCCGGCAGCATCGACTGGACCAAGAGAAAATCGAAACACTGAGTAACAAGGTGGGCAACTGCTGGCTTGGGCTTCCCAGTGCTCTGAACTGAGGCTTTCCTCAGTTTCTTTTCCGTGTTATCAGCCAGCAAAGCTTCACTGTGAGCCCTCAATCCCCACAAACCTGAAGGCAGAACTAAAATATCATTTTGTGCCTGTGCCCACTGCTCAAAAGCTTCTCGGACAAGATTGGAATTAAACTGATGTGCACAAAGCGTTCAGATCTCTGTTAGGAATCAAGTTATGCAGTCACCAGGGTGATCTTCCCAGATGAAGTTTTCCAACAAAACAGAGCACCCAGGATTTCAGTGGATCTTGGCCTATGAAGATGGTCCAAGGGCTGACGCATGTCCTGTACGAGGACAGGCTGAGAGAGCTGGGGTTGTTCAGCCTGGAGAAGGCTCTGGGGAGCTGGGGAGGGGCTCTGGATCAAGGAGTGCAGGGATAGGATGAGGGGAATGGTTTCCAGCTGAAAGAGGGGAGATTGAGATGAGATCTTAGGGAGAAATGTTTTGCTGTGAGGGTGGGGAGGCCCTGGCCCAAGGTTGCCCAGAGCAGTGGTGGCTGCCCCATCCCTGGAGGTGTTCAAGGCCAGGTTGGATGGGGCTTGGAGCCCCCTGATGCAGTGGGAGGTGTCCCTGCCCATGGCAGGGGGTGGGACTGGGTGGACTTTGAGGTCCCTTCCAGCCCAAACCATTCCACGATCTCAGAATCCGTGGGGCTGCTTTACCTTCCATACCTTTCCAAAGGGCTGTAGGCATGGATGCTGCACTGCGGCGTTGTGCTGGGCACACTCTGGAGGTAGGAAGAAGCCAGCCCCACCGCTGTGCTCCCAGTCCCTGCTGAGCGCTGGCAGTGTGCAGTGGTGGCTGGGAGCCTGTTCCAGCGTCCTGCCAAAACTGGTGTGACCCGACGTTATCGAGCAGTGGTTCATCCCGTGAAGACCTTGGCTGGATGTAAGTTCTGCTCTTTGTCAATCTGGTTTTGTCACAGTGCTGAAGTTTCCCCCATCCTCACTTCTTTGTTGGGAGGATTTTTCCATTTGCTGTGGGGAAGTTCCGAGCTCCAGCACCGGGTTGTATCCATGTATCTTCTTCAGAGTGACAGGATTCAGAAGGAACCGTAGGTGAATTGGCTTACGGCGCAAAATTTTGTAGTCATAGAATCATGGAATGGTTTAGGTTGGAAAGGACCTCAAAGCCCATCCAGTCCCAACCCCCTGCCATGGGCAGGGACACCTCCCACTGGATCAGGGGGCTCCAAGCCCCATCCAACCTGGCCTTGAACACCTCCAGGGATGGGGCAGCCACCACTGCTCTGGGCAACCTGGGTCAGGGCCTCCCCACCCTCAGTGTGAAGAATTTCTTCCTAATGTCTAATCTAAATCTTCCCCCTTCCAGTTTAAAGCTGTTCCCTTGCAAGATCATCACAAATGGTCACAACAAATGCATTTAATTCTTTTTCTCTGGGAAGTGTCTCCCTCCTGTGATCCCTGTCGGTTCTGTAGAACGTCTGTCTCTAAAGAGCCATCCTGGAGGGAACGCTGGTGTCTGCCAGCTTCCCTGGCTCTCGTGGCAGTGCGTGTCTCTAACCAGGCTGCACCGTGTGTCCCACTGAGCAGGTCCGGCAGCTGGAGAGGAGCATCGGGCTCAAAGACTTGGCCATGGCCGAGATGGAGGAGAAGATCCGCAACATGGAAGCTTCCACCTATGATGGAGTTTTCATCTGGAAGATAACGGAGTTTACCAGGAAGCGTCAGGAGGCGATAACCGGCCGCTCTCCTGCAATCTTCTCTCCAGGTTATTGCCCACAAAACTGCAAAAGCCTTTAGTGTCTTGGCTGGGTGGGGGATTTGTAGCGGTGTCCTTGGTAGGGGAGAGGCTTCCCATGCAGAAACACTGGTGTTCTGTCCTCGTCTCCCCATGGAGCCTGGAACAGGTTTTTTTAGCATTAGGCTAAATGAAACTGCTCTGCTGAAAGAGGTGCTTTTTTGATTGCAGACGACCTTTTTAGTCGCATGGAGAAAATCACCCTCTTAGCTCCGGAGCAGCCCTGCATAACCCTTCAGTTAGAACTGAAATACTATTTATTGTTATAGAGGCTATAATACTCACCAAGTTACTGACCAGGTTCACTGATGATGTGAAAGTGGGGGGAGCTGTTGACACTTTTGAGGGCAAAGAGGCCCTGCAGACAAACTGGAGAGCTGAGCAATCATCAACCCTGTGGAGTTCAACAAGGGCAAGGGCTGGGTTTTGTACCTGGGACACAGCAACCCTGGATGGACAGACAGCCTGGGGAGTGAGAGGCTGGAGAGCAGCCCTGCGGGAAGGAACCTGGGGGCTGATGGCAAGTTGGCCATGAGACAACAGTGAGCCCTGGCAGCCAAGAGGGCAACCGTGTCCTGGGGGGCATCCAGCACAGCATCGCCAGCCAAGCAAGGGAGGGGATTGTCCTGCTCTGCTTGCACTGGTGAGGCCCCACGTGAATTATTCAGTGCAGTTTTTGGGTGCCACAGGATAAAAAGGATCTTAAAGTGCTGGAGAGTGACCAGAGGAGGCCACAAAGCTGTGAAGGTCTAGAGGAAAATCATATGAGGAGCAGCTGAAGTCACTTGGTGTGTTCAGCCTGGAGAAGAGGAGACTGAGGGGGGACCTCAGAGCCATTCACTGCTTCCTCACACGGGGAGGAGGAGGAGCAGGCGCTGAGCTCTTCTCTCTGGTGACCAATGACAGGACCCGAGGGAATGGCAGGAAGATGCCAGGGAAGGGTTAGGTTGGACATTGGGAAAAGGTTCTTCCCTCGGAGGGTATTGGAGCCCTGGAACAGCTTCCCAGGGAAGCAGTCACAGCCTGACAATATTCCAGCAGCATTTGGCCAAGGCCCTCAGCCCCACGGTGTGAATGTTGGGGTGTCCTGTGCAGGGACAGGAGTTGGACTCAATGATTCTTCTGGGTCCCTTCCAGCTGGGATCATTCTATGATTCTATAAAACCAGTAATAAAGTGGTTAAGGAAGGGAGGAAATCTATATTAGAGCCCCAGAAATATATTTTAGTGCCTGAAGTGTGACGGTGCAAGAAGCAGTGTCTAAATACAGCCCAAACCCTATCTAGGGAAGCACTCGTCTGTCTGTTAGAAGGAAAGGGCTCTCCATGGGAGCTGCCCCAGCCTGGCACTGTTCTTCCTATTCTTAAAAAAGAAATTCCGGGGCAGGGAGCAGTGGGTTATGGGCCGGTTTGTTTGCTTACAGCAGCACTGGCAGCTGTAGAGATGAAACCGTCTCCTCACTGCTCGGTGAGGAACTCGCCTCGCGGTGTGATGGGCAAGTAGAAGTGTCTGTGTCTGCCTGAGCAGGAATTGCTTGGATCCAAGCGTGCTGGAGAGAGCTTCTTCAGAACGCCCAGAGCTGTGGGCAGACCTGGAGCGCGAGCCGTCCGTCTGCTCCTGCGGCCAAGCAGCCAACAGCGGGCACCCAGAAAAAAGCCATTGAGTTTGAAAAACTATTTTTAAATCCGTTTGCTGGATGAAGGCTGCTGAGAGTCTTTTGTCCATTGAAAAACTGAAAGAAAAAAGGATTCCTCTTCTTGAGGGGAGCTAAAGCTGCTGCGGAAACTGCACTTTCAATTAGCATTTCCTTTTAAAAGTCGACAGCAGCTGTGGAAAACCCCAGTGCTCCATTCCTTTCAGGAAGGGCAGCGCTTCCACCAAGGCCAACAAATCTGCTCCAAATCCATTTGTTTGACGTAGAGAGAGGACCTCAACTCCGCCTCCCGCACTGTGCTTGAGAGCTCTTGACCTGAAGGTCTCCAGAGGCTGCGCTTTGGAGAGAGCTGACTCTTGTCCTCCAGCCAGGGGCTCTGGGCTCACTGATGCCTCCTGGGCTCCTGGCGGGGAGTGGGATTTCTTCTCTTTGGTTGGAGAACCAAGTTGGCTGGAGGAGGGATGGCACTATCAGAGTCAGCCCAAGGGAGGGAAATGGATGAGACCTCTCCAAAGGAAGAGGCTTCATGTGTGCACATGTTTGATCAGCTGAATGCACAGCTCCTCCCAGAGCTGCAGTTTCTGGTTGTCCTCTGTGCTGGCTGGGCTCCGTTCTGCGCCTGGCAGCACTGGCGGGGCAGCACAGGCAGGCTCTGGGCTTTTATTGACAGCTTCATCGAAGGGAAAACTCCTTTGCGTGTCACCAGGCTGTTTTATGTTGCTGTTTGGTTGCTGCAATCTGCTCATGGACGGCCTGACATCAGCCTCTGCAAGTGCAAAGTGCAAGACCTTGTCTCCTGCAGTGGTCGATTGTGTTCCCGGTTCCTGGTGCTGCTTTAGCAGAGAAATTAGGCTGAGAAACAAATGTTTCTGGTGGAGGTGGGGTTTTTATCTTAGCAAGTGAAGCAAATGGACTGGTGCTGTTCTGTCTGAGAAGGAGACAGCTGGGAGGAGAGTGCAGAGCAGCGGGGATGAAAAAGGGAAACAGGGAAATGGGTGTAATGTTGTGGTTTGTATTCAAATGTAAAGGTGAGGAAATGCCAAATGAAATGGGTGTGAAAACAGAGAGAAGGAAGTAGAGTTACCACTTGCACAGCAATTGCCACAGGATTTTGCAAAGGGCAATGTTCAAAAAGGCAAATCCACCCAAGAAAGGTTCGTGGGGATGTCTGGGACAGCTTGAAGTGAAGCTCCTGCTGGGCAGCTTCGCGCTGCTGTCTTGCATCTCCACTCCGCTGCCGTGCTCGAGGTGGCAGAGCCTCATCAGGCTGGTGGCACAGAGCCCTGTGACACGGTGCAAGGTTGGGTTGGGGAGGTCCCCCTTCCAGGCATCCTGTGGCCCTGGAACCCCAACATGGGCATTCCCTGGCAAAGGAGAGAGCCTGAGATCCCAGAGCCTGTACCCAGCTGTCCCACGCCATGCAGAGTGGCGGGGACGCAAATGGGAGAGCAGAGCTTGCTTGCTTGAGTGTCTGCCTTGTCAGAGGTGCCAAGAGGGTGCGGTGGGTGCTGAGGGGGGCCGAGGGAGTTTGGGGAGGTTCTGTTCCTGCTCATCAGCGTTATTGCCATGAACTGTGGCTCCTGTAGCACCCCGTGCAGCACAGTGGGATGTGAGGGGTGTGGCGAGAAGTGCCCATCTTCCAGGCAGACCCGGCTTCAGGCTCTGGGGGGCAGGTGGGGAGACCCTGAGGGGCTGGCGGGCGCCTGTGCTGTGGCACAGTGGGACCTGGGGCTTGTGCCTGCCTGACCCTGGGCTGGTGCTAGCTTGGGCTAAGGTGGCATCTGACTGCTGTTTGTACCTGGGGGTTTTCCAGACCCCAGCTGTGGCGCGGATATTTCAAGACCCAGACCTGACTTTTCCAAGTTCCAGGAGTTCCGAGGAACCTGTTGGTGCCGAGCTCTGCTGGGTTTGGCTCTCACTGTCTTTGTTTATTGACTCTTGTAGCTTTCTACACGAGCAAGTATGGCTACAAGATGTGTCTGCGCGTTTACCTGAATGGGGACGGCACCGGGCGTGGGACCCATCTGTCCCTGTTCTTCGTGGTGATGAAAGGCCCCAACGACGCACTCCTGCGGTGGCCCTTCAACCAGAAGGTAGGGTGGGATGGAGCCCCGCTGGTTTTACACCCACACGAGCTCCCAGAGCTGTTGGTCTGGCCTACTTAGCAGGCAGAAGGAGAAGGAAGGGCTGCGCTCTGTTGGTGCCCTGGGGGATTCCCCAGTTGTGCTGAAAGCACCAAGTGTGCCACAGCATAGGGGCACGGCAGGAGAGCGGCCACGTGATTGGAAAGGGAGTGGAGCCTCTGCATGGATTCGGGGCAAGGGAAGGTGTGGCCTTAGCACTCGGGATGCAGTTGGGGCTCTCTCGGTGTCAGAATCTCCAATTGCAGTTCTTAGAGGATGCAGGGTTGTGGCGTATTTCAAGGCTGAGAGGGAGAAATACGGATGCAGCGAGAGGGGCCGCCTGCTTTCGCAGGGGTCAGCAGCTCTGCGGCGCAGTGAGAGACCTGCGTGGGGTGTGGGTGCTGCGAGCAAATGCCACGCCAGCCCCTTGCAGTTTTCCAAGTCATTCAGAGCACCCTGTGCTGCCACAGAGTAGTTTCCAGTGACAGGGCTGGATGTGGGGAGGCTTCTGCAGAATGTCACCAAGATGGCATTCTCCACTGACCCTGCTTACATTCTCCTCTGAATCTTAGAACCATGGAATGGTTTGGGCTGGAAGGGACCTCAAAGCCCAATCAGTGCCACCACCTGCCATGGGCAGGGACACCTCCCACTGGATCAGGGGGCTCCAAGCCCCATCCAACCTGGCCTGGAACACCTCCAGGGATGGGGCAGCCACCACTGCTCTGGGCAACCTGGGCCAGGGCCTCCCCACCCTCACAGCAAAACATTTCTGCCTAATGTCTCACCTAAATCTTCCCCCTTCCAATTTAAAGCCATTCCCACTCGTCCAGTCATTCCAAGCCCTTCTAAAAAGCCCCTCCCCAGCTTTCCTGGAGCCCCTTTCAGTACTGGGAGGCTGCTCTAAGGTCTCCCCAGAGCCTTCTCTTCTCCAGGCTGAACAACCCCAACTCTCTCAGCCTGTCCTCATACAGGAGGTGCTCCAGTCCTCGGATCATCTCTGTGGCCTTCTCTGAACTCACTTCAACAGATCAAGGTCTTTCCTGTGCTGAGGACTCCAGAACTGGACGCAGTATCTCACTTTGACGGCGTGTGACATGGTTCTGGTTGCATTGGATGCCCCACAGGCTCAAGCCCGCAGGTCACCAGGCAGGGTTTCTATGTCCTTTTCATTCAGCTGTTTTTGTTTATTTCCATGTTTCCCCACAGGTGACCCTGATGCTCCTGGATCAGAACAACCGGGAGCACATCATCGATGCCTTCCGACCCGACGTGACATCCTCCTCCTTCCAGCGCCCGGTCACGGAAATGAACATTGCTAGTGGCTGCCCACTCTTCTGCCCCGTCTCTGTGATGGAAGCCAAGAACTCCTACGTGCGTGATGATGCCATCTTTATTAAAGCCATCGTTGATCTCACGGGCCTCTAACCCTCCTCGCCTCCTGGAGCTGTGAACACAGAGCCAGCCCCGTGTGGAGCATCCCCCTCTTGTGCTGAGCCAGACAGATCTCGGAGCGAGGAGGGAGCACAAAGCAGAAGGGGAAGTGTCCTCCGCAAAAAGGGACCTTCACTTGGAGTGGAAACAAGGTGTCTGGTGGAGCACTCATCTCTGGCATCAGAGACCTTCTCTGGGAAGAGGTTTGGGTGGACGGTCACGCCCTGCGGGGCGCTGGAAGATCTCCCACAGGGACTTGGGTGTCTGAACTGCTGCTGCCTGGGCTCCCAGTGGAAACCAGTGCAGCTCTTGCTCTACCAGCTTAGTACACGACCTCAGTGCTCTGTAGTAAAACAAGGCCTTGGCCTGCCCGAGCACTACCTCATGTGGGGCTTTGGCTCAGCTGTCATGGATTTTCTTACGAGCTCTCTGTGTCCCTGAAATGTTGGGTGCTGCTGCTCTGCGCCGTGGTGGACAGGAAGGGTGTGCGGCAGACCCAGCCTGGAATGGTTTGCCACTGTCTTGATGCCATTGGTGTCCTCAGAGAGGGTGCTGAGCCGTGCCACACGGTGGGTGGGGAGCGGAGCACCAACCTGATGCGTGTTTGGTGGGTGGTTTGTGCTCCAAGCAGAGTGCAGGGAATGCAGGACAGGGCAGGCAGTGCCCGTGTCCTGGGAGGGAGTGTGGGGCAACACCAGGGATGCTGTAGTGAAGAAGTGGATCTCCCCTGGAGACGCCTCTGCTGTCCTGGGAGAGGAGGGAGATGCAGGGCTCAGTGTGGGATTTCAGCCCCAGAACCCCAGGAGCCCCAGGTGGATTTTTAGCCAGACACTGCCCGCACCCGAGCCTGTAGCCACCAGAGTGGGACTTGGGGTGGTGGGAGAAGTTCCAAGGGAAGCCTGTGTCCCCTTTTTGTCCCTGGGCTTGTGGCTCTGTGCCCTTGGGGCAGCCAGTATTGAGCACCTGCAAGAAGGTCCTTGTGTTGTGAAGAAGCTGTTCCCCGTCCCTCCAGCGTGGCTGGCGTGTCCCTCCGGAGGTGTTTGGTTGTGGCCATGGGTTACTCAGCAGGGGCAGGAGTCTGGGGGCTCTCCTGCCTCCTCTGCCCGTGCTTCCCTCGCCAATGTCAGGGTCCGACTGTGCCCCAAGAGACAGTTTCTTGGTGACAGGAGCTGGCTGTGGACCCCACCGTGCAGGAATGGTCCAGGGCCCTGCCCAGCTCCTTCGGCTGAGAGGGGGCACCCTCTGCTCACTCGCAGTGACCCCATCGGCCTCTGCGGGGAGCAGCAGCCGCTGTTGGCGAGGCTGCAGTGCAGGGAGGCCTGGGCCCTTCTCTGCCCCAGCTCTTTGCCTGCTCCCTGCCTGCTCCGGTGGGCACAGCCCACCCTGCTCAGGGTCTGCTTCCCCCTCTGCTCAAGCTGGGATGCTGTCAGGGGTGAGGAGCTGTGTCCTGACAGGGCCAGCTGTCCCCACACCACAGCCCTGCCCGCCAGCTCCCAGGGCACCTTGGGGAGCCCTGTGGGTGCTGGGGTCCAGCTGGCTTGAGTGCTGGACCCTGACCCCTGCTGAGCCTCCGGCACCCCTGGGTGCTGTGCTGGTGGGGGCTCTCCCTGCCTGGGGATGATGTCTGAGCCCCCTCTGGAGTCTCCGTGCGGATCCCACCATACCTGCTGTGCAGAGGCCATGGCCAGGGCAGCCCCTGCTGCTTCTGAAGGATCAGAGGACAGAGGCTGTGCTGGCACGGCCAGGGTGCTGGTCCAGGGGGCGGCTGTCCAGTCTCTCCCAGGGATGGATCAAGCCCTGTGTTGCCTTGGGAGGGAAAAGAAACCCCCTCGCAAAGTGCCAGCGTGCTGCTCCCACCCGCAGCAGATCTCCAGAGCCCAAGGGAGACTCCCAGCTCTGCAGAGGCTTGGAAAGGGGGTGGAAAATCAGCTCTGCTTATTTCAGAGTTGGGAATCAAGTGCATTATGTGGTGGTGGGCAGCTTGGTGTGAATTGATGCAAAGTCTGTGCTGGGGTGCTGGAGAACCAACTGTCCCCAGCGCTGCTGGCCCAGCTCAGGGGCCATTTCAGAGTGGGTGCTGCGCCCTGAGCAAAGATCGGGCTGAGCCTATCAAGCCTGCAGCAGAGACACAGAGAGAGGCCCAGCGGCATCACCCCTTGCTTGGCCAGGCAGATCCATCACTGACCAGGCTGCCCGGTCCCTTCTCTTTTTTCAGCCGCTCTGTACCTCGCAGAGGTAACTGCAGTCCCTTCCCGGGCACAGCCCCACCAGCCTGACACACAGACAGACACAGACCTTGGCAGAAGCCATTGCTGGGTTGTTGGGGGTTTTTTCCCTGCTATCAGAGCCCCCAGCCTGCCACTGTGAATTAAGTTTTTTTCTCCTTCTGGATGTGGTATGGTCAAAACTACCCAATAAAGCAGTGGGCAGAGTATCACTGGTGTGCAATGCATGGGCACTGGGGCTCTGGCGCTGCCAGGTGGAGGAGGAGCAGGGTCAGGATCCTCGTGGGGTGGGGCTATTCCTGTGCTGCTCCCTGCAGGGATGCTGCAGCTGGAAGGGGTACTCAGCATCAGCACTGCAGCTTCCAACCCAGGGAACCCTGCCCCAGCCGAGCTGCTGAGAAATGCAGCAACAGGGACCTGCAGGGCTGTGGGCACTGGTGCCAGCAGAGAGGGGCAGGAGAGCAGACGGAGAGGCAAATCCAACACGCTCCACTCCTGTTCCTGGGTGCTGGATAACAAAGCAGCTGCTGGGCTCCTCCAGGACAGGCTGAGTTTTCTCAGCTGCTGTTCAGAGCCAAGTGCCAGGGCTGCTCCCCGATCCTGTCCCTCCCGAGCCGTAGCACCAGCCCAAGGGGCTGCACCGGTGCTGTGGAGCCCTCCATGCCTGTTTGCAGCAGAGACCAATGTGAGGGGACCCCGGGGCTGTCCCCTCCAGTTTGCAGCCAGATCCCTGCCCAGGGAAGACAGCTAGGGGCTGCAAGGGGCTGCTGGAGCACAGGAATCCCCTAGCCCTCTGCACCCCAGCAGCACAGCACTGCCTGCAGGGTCCGTTCCCCGCTTATCTGGTGAGTGCCTGGAAAAACCAGAAACCAAAGAGGGGCACAGTACGCAGGACGCTCCAGTCCCTGGTCTGTCCAGAGAGCTTTCCCAAGGCTGCCAGGTGCTGCTTCCCTGACGCAGGGCTTTCCCTCCCTCCCTGCAGGCACAGAAGACGGGCAGTTTGCAGCTCTCTCCCGTTGTTTCACAGCTTGATGCCTGCACCCCGCAGTGGGTCAGTGCTGCTGCAGCTCCACAGGGCATGTGGGTGCAACCCTGTGACCCTCACCTCTTCAGTTCTGCCTCCCCATTTCTCACCAGAGCCAAAGAATGGAGATGCTTTAGCAGAATATTTATTCGATGCCATAGTGAAGAGCACAACTCAGTATGAACATAAACCCTCCGTGCCCTACTCGATACAGTGCCGTGCCAAGGGAGAGGAGGTCTCACAGCGCTAGGCAGGAGGCAGAGGTTGTTCCTTTGCGGTGTGAGTGGACAGAGCTGGTGGGTCCTGTGTGCAGACACAGGCTTCTGTGCTGCTGGGAGCCCTGTGATGACTAGAAAACCTGAACACACCGGTTTGGATAAAGCCATGGGCACCTGCTGGGGTACAGCGAATGAAGGCATAAACCAAAGGCACCAGAGCTCATACAGCCCTTGGTGCATTTCCAGATCATATCTGCTGCCTCCTTTCAGGCCATCTGCAGCCTGTGGCTGTAAGCGGCACAGACAGCGGCCCCGGAGCTCCCAATCGCATGCCAATACCGGATCCTTTCCAGACCCGGCCCAGCTCCCAGGGTAACTGCTCACCCCAGCCATCCAGGCCAAGTCAAGATTAGGAGCTTAATTTTAGACTCTCCTTTGGGCACTGCTGGAGGGAGAAAAGTTTCAGGGACAGAGTAAACACCACTGAGTTCAAAATTGCTCCAGGTGAGCCAGCTCTGCTGTCAGAGGGGTCCCTAGTGTAGCCTGTTCCTGGCCCCACGGACCCCAGCCTTGATGGAAGGAAGCTCTGCTAGGGAGCAGAGGCTGCACTCCCTGCTCCCCACAGGGGAATTGCTGCAGCACCCGGAGCACCTGCTCCTCTTCACAGCGAGCAACTGAGAACCTAAAGTGCCACAGCTTGAGCAGCACAAGGGAGAGGACCAAGAGAGCCACCAGCTGTCCCCACAGCTGCCCCTTGGGAAGGCACAGCAGATCCCCGACAATAAATACCTTACAGATGCCATAGCTTATTTAAGTGCTGTGCAGCAGAGGAAGGCAGAGGCAGAGCCAGCAGCACCACGTCACCATCAGCCTCCTCCTCCTTCAGGTTTGGACACTGGCAATACCAACACTGCTAAGAGTGGCATCACCAGGCAATGCCTGCATCCCTGGGGCTGTACGAGAGGTCAGCCAGGCCCCAGCCCTGCCTCCCTGCTGCCCTGTGGGAAGAGGCACTCAGCATACGCAGCGGCCGGATGAGTTGCCTGTGGAGGTTTGGGACAAACAAACAATGATAAATTGTATTAGAAGTCTTGCAGTTGCACAGCACAGCCTGGTGCTCCACAGCCACTGGCTCCCGGCAGGGCTGGCTGCATCCTAGGCTCACACAGAACAAACACTGGCAACGCGCCCAGAGACCAACGCTCACCCAAGAACTATGACCAAACAGCAGTGTTCGTGAGAAGCTGTGGGGAGCCCACCCTGCAATGACCAGCCTGGGCCCAGGAACAGGCCCTTATGCTGTATTTGAAGCAGATGCTCCAAGAGGAAGTAATTCCCACTGCCGAGGTCCCTCCTGGCTCAGCGGATGGGACCCAGGGCTGGTCTCTGTGTGCAGGGCTTCAGGCTCTGCAAGCTCCAGAGGTGGTGGCTGCAGTGAGGAAGCTGCAGGAGCCAGCATACCTGGGTTCAGCTGTTCTGGTTCAGGAGCCAGGAGAAGAGCAGCTTCCTGGGCCGAGGCTTCCTGGCCTGCTGGATGCGCACAACGCGAGGGGAGCGCCACACTTTGATGGTGGCGTCGTCACTGGCTGTCAGGAGCAACTCCTGCTCCACTGGGCTGAACGCCACTGAGTTGACCACATTGTCGTGCTGCAGCTTGGCCAGGCAGATGTTGTAGTGCCGGTCCCAGATGTAGCCATGCCGATCTTCTGCCCCGCTGTGGCAGACAAGACATCAGTGAGGACGTTCCTCAGCAGCCCTAGCACTGGCCCCTCATGAGCCCCTTCCTTCTGCACAGACAGAGGTGGAGGGAGCCCCAGCCTAGCCAGAGGTTCCAGCCCATTAGCTTCCACCCAGGCAGCCCAGCTCCTTCTGCAATCCAGAGGTAAGAACCCCTCCAAGTCACCCCATAGCACCACAAAGGGCATTTGCTGCTTGCTGTTCGCTGCTGAACTCGCCAGAGCTCAGCATTTCCCATTTCCCCAACGATGTCAAAGCAGGATCAGGGCAGACAGCCCTTACCAGCACCCTCCAATTCCATCCCCCTGCTCTTTCCAAGCTCTGTGCTGCTCACAACAGACAGGAGTTCCCAGCACAGGGACCTGCCCTGCTTACAGAAGCCGTCCTGAGGTGCCAGCCCCAAGGCCCTCTCAGACGCAGGGTCAGGATCCAGTCCACTCTCTCACCTCGCTACGAAATCTCGGCTGACATCCAGGAAGATGAAGAAGCACTCCTCGTTGGGTGTGTAAGCCCTGTGCGCCCGGAGGGCTCTTTTCACTTCCTTCATCGTCTTCAGGTCGAACACGTGCAGGTCAATCTCCTCGGCAATGGGAGGCGGCTGCATCGGGTCGGAGATGACACAGTCACGAGGCCAGGCCCGGCTGTTCACGTACAGGTACCTTGGAGGGGAGCAGAGGGGTTACCCTGCGCCTCGCTCAGAACCCCAGCTGAAAATGCAACACAGTCAGGCAGGGCAGTTTCTCCAGTCCTTAGCAAGCCTGCAGCTTTGCTCACCAAAATTCAGGCTGAAACACAACACCACTTCTCCCAAGTAACAAGTGATAGGATGAGAGGAAATGGCTTCAAGTTGTGCCAGGGGAGGTTTAGATTGGATATTGGGAAAGATTCCTTTACTGGCAGAGTGGTGAAGCCCTGGCAGAGGTTGCCTAGGGCAGTGGTGGAGTCTCCATCCCTGGAGGAGTTCCAAAACCATGTAGCCGTGGCACTTGGGGACAGGGTTTAGTTGGCACGATGGGGTTGGGCTGATGGTTGGACTGCATCAGCTTGGAGGGCTTTTCCAACCTTAATGATTCCATGATTCTGTAACACACTGCTGAACTACTGCTTGCCCCATTTCGAAAGGAAAGGGCCCCCACAATTGGGAAGGTGAGCCCTAGGGGTTACCTCAAGCCCCTTTAATCCCATTAAAACCAATTTTAAGGATGGTGGAGTGTTGCTCTGCCTTGGGAAGAAGTCACATTGGTGTAGGCAGCTCCTTTCCTCTTATTACAAGGCCCCATCCTGAACAGTGTTCAGCAGTGCAAAGAAAGCTCTGCTCCTGCTGAGGTCCAGGGAGGGGCTTGGGCCATGCATGTGCCCTCAGCACGAGGACATAAACTGGATGTGCAGGAGCAGAGTTGCCTGCACAGCACCCTGCTCCCCCCCACTGCAGTCTTCTCTCCCATTCACCCCCACCACCCACCTGCCATGGCCAAGCCAGCGCTGCTGCAGTGCTCACCTGTGGTCAGGGGAGAGGCCCATGCCAATGATGTGTCCGTGGATGTCGATGACGTGATCCAGTGAGTCAAAGAACTCATCCGAGCGCCTTTCCTCCCCAAGCACTGGCCCAGCAGTCGTCATCTGATGGGGCAGGATCCTTTTAATGCCTTGGGGACAGAAAGCAGAATCAGGAGGTTTCACAGGCTGCTGCCAGCAGACAGTGGGGCTGGTGGAGTCCTCAGGCTTCCAGAAGGGGCTTCCCTTTGTGCTGTTAAAGAAGTGGCTTGCTGGCCTAGGACCAGGGAAAGACTGCTGTTCCGGCCAGGCTTCTTTGAGCTCTCACCAAGGCTCTTTTGGCAAGGACACTGCCTGTAAGTGACGCGCTGGCATGGTCAAGCCTGGCCAGAGGGATACCCAGCACCAGGTTGCTGACACCTTGCTCTGAGCCCCAGGCCCAGACACCCATACCATGCTCCGAAAGGTTTTTCTCCCAAAGGAATCCCTGGGCTGAGCCATTTCCTGCATATCCAGCCTGGAGCAAAGGCAATGACTCATGCAGGGCTTTCCCCGCTGCCAACTACAGGCCAGAGGCAACCCCAGAAAGCTCCAAGAACTGGGTTTAAACCCAAACTGGGCTCACGTGCCCTAAGGCTTTTGAACTCCTAAGGGAGATGTGTGCTATGGGTCAAGCCCTCACCCCTTCCAGCTCCAGGCAGAGCCCCAAACACAAACCACCCACAACGCTTCCTGCAGGGCTCTGAGCCTCAGCAGCTCCCTGTACACAGGGGATGAATCCTCTGTGGCTCCAAGAGACGCTGGGAGATGGCGCACTCCATCACCTGAGGGAATTGCTACTGAAATACTCTTGGTTTTAGCACTCTGCACACCCAGCATGGTGGGGTGACTACACACAGCACTGCCAGCCAGAGGCCCTTTGCAGCATCCCTGCACCTGAACCCGGGCAGATCAGGATCCTGAGGATGGGACCTTCACTCTTCCATCCAACAGTGCTGCTCACCAGCATCTTCATCCTCACTCCCATAGCATGACAATCCCAGCTCCAATCTCCTCTATGTGGGCCCCTCAAGCCGGGGGTGCAGGCCCATGCCTGCCACCAGCACAAGGGAGGCAGGACCCAATGGAGACTCACACAGAGGATCTGCTGTGCCACAGAGCAGGCAGGACAGCACTGATGTCTGACAGCTGGACGCGTGGCTCCCACCAGCAGCTCCCAGCAAGTGAATCGCACACCAGCAAGCTCTGTTGAGCACCACCTCCTCGGGGCAGGCAGCAGACACACAAAGGCCGGTTCAGCACACAAAGTGAGGGGCAAACACAGCATTTTGCAGTGACTCATGGCTGGCAGAGCAGCCGAGCCAGGTTCATCCCTCCCAACAAGCAGTCCGTGCTGCGGGCGCTGGCTGCCAGCCAAGGAAGCACTGCCGTTCAAAGGTACCGAAGCCCATGGCCCCGGAAGGCTGCGCTGGGAGTCGGCAGCATCCAAAGGCAGGCGCTACTGCTGTGCCAGGCTTTGCCTCTGAACACTGCAGGTCCTGACCCAGCAGATCGCAGCCCAGTGCTGCTGGCAGGGCTGAGCCAGGCAGACCACCTGCCACATGTCTGTCAGCAGGCCCGGCCATGGACAGGGGTTTAGAGCAGAGCCACCCTCAGTCCCGGTCGCATTCCCAACTTTGATGGGCAAAGACAAAGTGACTCTTCTCCAAGTTGCCTACAACTTTGGAAAATGCCTTTCCCTGCCTTACTGGGGTGCACTGGTGCAGGACCAGCATCAGTTAGGGAAGCTTAAAAGAGCCTGCTACAGGAAAGCTAGGCTAGAACTGTACAAGCAACAAGAGGAACTGGAACTGTCTGGCCTTACAGAAGAGTCTTCAGGCCTGGAAACAGCTTGCCTTCCCTTCTTGCATTTGTCTGGCCCTTCTCACTGAACTTCTCTGCCAGCTTTAGGGGCTTCTGGAGAAGCAGCCAGAGTTCTGCTCGTCACTGCGCTGACTTCCTATAAACCCAGCCTCTGCCACTCCCAGTGGCCCAGATGAGCCAGGGGAGTCCTCACCCAGTATAAGTCACCAGCAGCACCATTGCCTGGTTCGTGCCGCAGATGCCACCCCTCGTGCTTCCCGAGCATGGCGGCTGGCATGCTGCCTGGCACCAGCTTCCCATAAGAACACCTGCTGGGCCAGCTAAAGACACAGTGTGAAGACTCTTCATTACCAGAACAGAGGTGCCGGGGTGTCTCACTTAGGCAGAAAGGTTGTGTGAGGCAGGGCAATGGCTGACAGGGCAGCAAGGAGGCAGGCGAGGCACAGGGCAGGCAGGGCTCTGGCCCTCAGCACCAAGGGGCACTGCCTAAGGGACACGCACGTCAACTCCAAGCTACTCCAGCTCATCTTGCCTTGTCGCCCCCTCCTTCGTCAACGGAGGACAGGATTGACCCTTCTGTGCACCCGTCAGGGCAATTGCTGCCCCTTCACGCACACCCGCCTGTCTGCAGCTCACAGCGAATGTCCTGAAGTCAGGCATTCCCCATCAATCTTCTCAACAGCACTTGCCACAACTTTCTTGTTTGGCCACGCATCAAGCTTCATAGCAACAAAACCAGCGCCAGACAAGCGTGTGGAAGGTGGGAGCCCTTTCAGCAATAGGGGCTTTGAAAAAGCCTCCTGTACCAAGAATCCAGCAGCCTGAGCAAAACTATGACTTGCTGACCACAAACAGGCAGCAAATAAACCCCAGGTGCTTCCAGATGCAAATTCGGAGTGAAGCTGCAGCCCACAGCCTGAGGGGGTTGGTGTGCTTGGGGCGCAGACTCACCCTTACCTATCTGGTGTGGGGAATAGGTGAGGCAGCCAGTGGTGAAGATTAAGTATTTCATCTTGCTGTTGCTATCTGTGGGGAGCAGGTTGAGCTCCGGCGGTTTAGTTCTGTTGCGTACGAACAGCTCAGCCACTTTTGTCTCCAGCTCTGTCTCGGTCATAGCAGGGTGCACATGGCCTTCCATGATGTGATCGAAGAACTGCTGCAGGCCATCCTCAGCCATCACACCCTCTTCATCCAGCAATTCCTGTGCTGCTGGCTCTGCAGTCTGCTTGGGCTTGGCCTCCTCTTCCTCGCTGTCACTGCCGAGATCAAAGACCGGGCAGGTGGAGGAAGCTGCCAGCTGCTCCTCATAGTCCAGGAGCAGGTCTGGGGAATCATACCGGCTGCAGTCAGCCACCATCACAGTCCGGATAGTGCTGGCATTCAGGTTCTGGATTTTGAACAGTCTCTTCACTACGTTCACGTTCTCGGACTCTACGCCCTGCAAGCAGAAGGGAGAAGTAATCAGTACCTCCTCCCCGAGGGTAACTCCTACAGCTCAAGCCAAAGGATGCCTGCCCAGACCTGGAGCCCACACAGCAACACCAGCCACACTCCGACCTCTCCTGGCACTGCTACATGGAGCACTGGCCACTGGAACCCTCCCAAGGGGCTGGATGGCTTTGCTGTGCTCCTTCCCATCCTAGAGGTGGACACACAGAGATATAAAGCTCCTGCAGGCAGACAACAGTGGAGCTGAGAAACACAGTTCTAGGAATAGCTGAGTGACCTGGGGATGTTTATCCTGGAGAAGAGGAAGCTGAGGGGAAGACCTCATCATTGTCTGCAGCTCCTGGAAAGGAGGAGGTTGTGGAGAGGTGAGTGCTGGTCTCTTCTCCCAAGCAAGAAGTGATAGGACAAGAGGAAATGGCCTCAACCTGCACCAGGGGAGGTTTAGATTGGATATTAGGGAACATTGCTTTACTGAAAGAGTGGTGAAGCACTGTCTGAGGCTCCCCAGGGCAGCGGTGGAGCCTCAGTCACTGAAGGGGTTCAAGAACTGTGTGGCCGTGGCATTTGAGGACACAGTTTAGTCGCCACAGTGGGGTTGGGCTGACAGTTGGACTATATGAGTTTAGAGATCTTTTCCAACTTAATGATTCTGTGTTTTCAGGAACAGCCTCTGTGATAAACACAGGTGAAGCATGAAGTGCCATCCCTCTGGTCTGCAAGCAGCAGAGGAGCTCTGTGCTCTGGGAGCTGGGCTGTGCTCCTCAGCAGGATCAGCCTGGCTATCTGCTCCCAGACAGGGCAGCAGGTCTTGTCTTGCCTAATCGCTCCAGCAGCCTCCAGTCACACTTCAGTACCCTCTGGCAAAGTGGGCATGGTTCTTCCTTGCCTCTTGGGAGCCAAAGGAGTTAATGCTGTAGTGTCAGCACAGCAGAGAGATGTGTTATGGAAGGGTCTCTGCTACCAGAGGGTTTCACCTGGGGCAGCATCCATCATTGACGTTAACAACCACAAAATGCCAGGATGTGCAGCTATGACAATGAGACAAAACATGGAAGAGGAACAAGTCCGAGCAGCACGAGTGCCAGGGAACAAACAAGCAGCCAGCAGGCAGCCTAAGGCCAGCTGATCTCCAGATCTCATCAAGCAGAGACAGCACCAGGCCCACAGAAATGTCAGCAGGGACAGGCAAGGCTGAGCTCTGCCTCTCGGCTGCCTCTGGCTCCAGGGAACAGTGCCCTGTGCTGCCAAGTGGGAGAACGGCCACCGCTCGAATCTGTGCCAGACAATCACACAGCTCAGCTTCACACTACTGATTTCAGCAGAACTGCTGTGGCTCGGCCACTCTCCTGTTGAGCAACGCTTGCTCTAGGGCACTGCAGGCAAATCCTCATCCTAATTAATGGGACAGGAGTTAATGGAATACGAGGGCAGAGGTAGAATATTGCAATGGGTACCACACCACTGAGTGTGGAAAAACCTCATGCAATGTTTCCCTCAAGCTCAAGATCTTGAGGGCAAGTCAGGGAGGTCTGGGCCACTCTTCCCTGCTCACATCTCCACAGCCTTTCCCCCTGCAGGAGCCAGCAGGGAGTGGCACTGCCTGGGAGCTGGAACAGAGGCAGCTCACCTGGAAAGCGTTGTTCAGCCACAGCACAGAACATGAGGTTATACGCCCAATCCTATGCAGATTGCCAGATATCAAGTTGGTTTCGTTCAGCCAGCACCCAAATACATCATAGGGTTTATTCCTCACCCTGGAAAGCAGTGTGAAGTTCTCTGAAAGGGAGAGGAAACAGAGTGAGGCAATTTCTTTGGAGCAGCTGTGGCAGAAGAAATTGTAAATGGATTCAAGTCTGCAGGAGAGGCACTGAAGCAGCACCTCCAGAGCAGGCTGCACAGACGCTGCCCAACCAACATCTGGTTTCAGTCCCTGCTGCGGAGACGGATTATCCTTCTCTCTTACAGAGACAGGTGGGGAGAGCATACACAAGGCAAACCAGAATGAGAGAGCAGCCACACAGAGCCAGGCCAGAGAGCAATCCAACCGCACAGCCCTTCTCCAGTTGCAGCTTGAAGCAGAATCCCCAAGGACAAGAACAAGTCAGAGAGGTACAGAACTGCTTTGCTCCCATCCCTGCAGCTCAGGGCCTTTCAGAGCAAGGCAGCTGCGCACTTAGCAACAGAGTGAGACATCACGCAGTTGGGGTTACCGAGTTACACAGCAGCAGAACAGGAGATGCAGGCCCAGATGGAAGCACCTCAGCACCCTGCGAGACCTCAAAATGGGACTGGGACAACTCGAGTCAGGAACAGTGGTATCAAGACAACAGGTAACGCAGACAACATGACAGTCACTTAGAGTGGACGTTGAGCGAGAATAAACACGTGTCACACTGCCTTTAGGTGATGATGTGGTGACCTGAGCAGAGTTAAGGCTGTCCAGAAAGTCTGCTCTCTGAAAGAGCAGCTGGGACCCCTCTGCACAGATGGTGGAAGGCAGCAGAAGCAGAGGTCAGGGCCACCACATGCCAGAAGGGAAGGGAAGCCCAGCACCCACTGCTTCCTATGTCCCAGACAACCCAGTGAAGGCGAGGGCAGTATTTACCCATGCTGATTACGGCAATCTCTCCTGATGAGGAGTTGTGAGGTCCCACAAAGACACCCGACACCAGAAGGAGGGAGTCATCCGAGTTGAACTGGGAGAACTGGGTGTAGCTCCAGTTGTATGGCCTCATGTTGGAGCTGTGCTGCAAGGAGATGTTCAACTCATTGCTCCAGATCTGCAGACAGATGGGCAAACAGTCAGGAAGCTGCTGAGAAGCCCGAGAGCCATTCCACTTTATCCGCTCTGCCAGCACTCACCAAGACAAAAGCCCCCATTTCACTGCCTCCAAGTCCCAATTCCCAGCCAATTCCCTTGAAAGAAAATAGTCAACAGTTTTGGACAGCAGCTAAATGCAGGGCAGTGGAGATAGTGTTTGGGCAGCAGGGAGTGCAGGGATAGGATGAGAGGGAAGAGTTTTCAGCTGAAAGAGGGGAGATTGAG
The DNA here is from genome assembly GCA_033558235.1 of Neomorphus geoffroyi. Lineage (NCBI taxonomy): Eukaryota > Metazoa > Chordata > Aves > Cuculiformes > Neomorphidae > Neomorphus > Neomorphus geoffroyi. The sequence goes on from JAUMJM010000014.1 coordinate 12,375,411, forward strand.
ATGAGAAGAAATGTTTTACTGTGAGGGTGGGGAGGCCCTGGCCCAGGTTGCCCAGAGAAGTTGTGGTTACTCCATCTCTGGAGGTGTTCCTGGCCAGGTTGGATGCGGCTTTGAGCACCCTGATTCCAGTGGAAAGTGTCCCTGCCCATGGTAGGGAGGTTGGAACTGGATGGGCTTTGAGGTCCCTTCCCATCCAAACCATTTTCTATGACTACACCCCAGAAAACCACTCACGCAAGACAGCTCCTGCAGTGATCATTATCTCCAGTGTCTCCGTCAGACCCACAGCACAAACAGACTGACTGGCACCCAGAGCCAGGCTGGCACATCAGCTGCCTTCGCACGGGCTGGAGCTGGGACCCACAGCCCTCAAGGCTCTGTTTGCAACAGCCATGAATTCTGTGGTTTTGAGAACAACTCAGTTGCAGGAACCAGCCTAAGTCCGGGGACAACCTATCACACCCCTCCTCTTTCCCATGGCTGCCCTCCTGGCCGAGCCGGGAGGGCTGCGTGAGGGCTGCCACCTCACCTTGACGGTGCAGTCCTTGGAACACGATGCAAACAAACCGCCAGAGTGGGAGAAGCTGAGGTGCAAAACCTGGTCACTGTGTTCCTTCAGGGCCTGCACTTCTACACATGGGATGGTGTCATACAGCCGCTGGAACTCGTCATACCAGGAGACGGCAGCTGTAACACAGGAGCAGGGACACGGGGTGGGAATGTGAGCGGAGGGAAGCGACAGACCCAAACCTTGACTGCTGCGCATGATGCCAGGAGTAGCGCCAGGGCCAGATCCCTATGGCTTTGGCTGTGGCAGCAGGGCTTAATGTTCTCCTCAGCAGCTTCCCCACTCCCTCCTACAGAAAATCCCCTCTTTCAGCAAACAGCTCCCCACCACGTCACTGCTTCCTAAACCAGCACAGCCGCCACCACCAGAAACACCCAGGACAGAGCTGTGAGCTCTCTAACAAAGCTCGGGACAAGACAGTGACCAGCACAGCAGACGGGCTCCAGCACCGCACAAACAAATCCAGCACGTGAGAGAGGGAAGCTGTTCCTCAGGGATCTGGGCTTCGCTCCCATTACCTTTATCTTGTCTAACACAGATAGACCAGGAAAAAAAAAGGTCTCGTGAGATAAGAGACTCGAGAAAGCAGGAGAGAAGAACAAGAGCTGGGCACAGCACGCCAGGGAGAAAGAGGAGCCCCGCAGCAGCAGAGCCTAGAGTGCACTCAGAGAAGTTGCGCTTATGGCCAATAAAGAGACAAATAAAGAGTACTTTTAACAAAGTGCCTGGTAAGGCAGCCTGCAGCGTTCTGGCAGCAGCAAATCCCAAGGAAGCAAAGAGGATTAGACGTGTATATGGATAAGGGCCAATTTCCCTAGTTAGACTGAACAGAGCTGAAGGGTTTTTGGAATTTGCTGCAGCCCAGGAGGCTCCTGCAGGCAGGGAGCAGCTTGCTGCCAGGAAATCCCACCACTGCTCACAAGGATGGGGGCTTCATCCGTCTCTGAAGCTCCCAGTTCTGGCCCATCTGGCCGGGAAGCAGCCTGGATAGATCCAATCTGGCCAAGCAATTCCAATACTTCCTCTTACAAGACCCACTGGATACCACTCCCCAATCCACAGAGCTGCCTGGGACAGCCAGGCTGGGTGGGCACTTCCCTATACTCCCGTTCCAGCCCTTCCCCTGCCACCCACCCCTGCTCCCATTGCCTCATGCGGGATTGTCCCAGCTCCAGAAGCACAACCTGGGAGATGCCTGAATACATGGCTGCATCATTCCAACTGCTCAGCCCAATCAGTGTTGAAGAGCAGGGGTGGCAACTTCCAAACTGCTGCAGGAGGCTGGCAGTGACTAAGCCCAGTCAGAACGCCTTGGATAAAGATGATGCCCCCAACCCCATGGGGCTCCAGGGGCTGTGCAAATGAAATCATGCAGCCTGAGGTGGCCCATCCCAGTCTCCTCTCAGAGCCCTGTTCCACTGGTGTTCCCTGCTGCAGGGTGACAGGCTCCCACTGAGTGATCCTCAGCATTTATTCCCATCCTCCTGTGAGATCTGCAACTCAAGATCAAGAAGCCAATTCCCTTTGCTGTGACCACTGCTGGGAGCCCTGTGTGCATCCTAGGGACAGAGAATGGAGTATAGCCCTTCGGACTCTGTGGCACACTGGGAACAGGATTTCTGGGCTCCAAGACACCCAGCTTGGCAGCAAAGGCTCTGGTCCACAGGGAGATGGGTTGTCTCACCTGGGACCCTTGTAGACCCCACCAAACCACAGAGAATAGACCTGTGATTCTACACCCTGACTGCCAACAGCTCTGCACAGGGCAGGCCCTGCAGGGACCAGCTGTTAATGGGTCATGTTCCTACTGCGAGATGAAGCGAGGATCAAGCTCAACCTGCCCTGGCCAAGTGGCTCAGCTCCTGCCTTTACACTGCAACGAGGAAACCACTGCACACCCACTTGCCTCCTCAGACAGTAGGCATGCACACTCCTGTTCTGCAGCCAGGCTGCAGTTCCACCTTACCGCAACAGCCTGATCGGCTAACGTGTACTTGCAGCTTATCCTAGTCTGGATAAGGAAGGGACAGAGCCTGAAGCAGAGGCTGAGGTCCTCACCAGGAAAAGCCAGCAGTGATTATCATGGAATCCAGCTGGACTGCGATGAAGCAGTGACTCACTGCGTCTCCTCAGGATCTCCCACAGCAGCAGTGCCCAGACAAGCTGTGCAACAGCTACCAGAGAGCACCTGCCTTGAGAGAGCGTGAAAACCACCTTTCTGTGAAAGACAGGGAACACTGCACCACTTCCAACCATGTGACGTACTTTCTGAAGGGTCTGGGCACTTCCAGACCCCCCAAACACACATTGCCACCCACGCCTGCAGACTGCCAACATGGTGCAGTTTAGTAGCTTTATTCCCCTCGACATCAGAGGGGAGCGGGTTCAGCAGCAGAGCAGGTGAGAATTTTCCTTCCTGGGCTCACAGCAGGGAAGTTCTGGGTGCTGTCACCCCGTGAAGCAGCCCCTGGTCCGGCTGCCCTGCCTGCTTAGTGGGCTGGGGGAGGCTGCCAGCCCTATGCAGCTCCTACTTCCGCACTAGCGCACCTGGGTGCCGGGGCACCTCCCGAGACACACGATAGTAGCGGTAGAAGAGCTCCTTCCAGAGGAACTCGTCGCGGGCCACAGCGCACCACTGCCGGCACACCAGCCCTGCCGAGAGAACGTCCACGTGGTCCAGGTAGAGAAAGATCTCAAAGACAACACTGTCGGGGAGTAGGGGGCCACCGCCTGCGTCCATCGTGTCATTCTGCCGCCACGCCTGAGAATGAAAGGTGAGTGAGACCCGGCCCGACTGCTGCAGTTCGAACAGGGGAGGGCTGGGCAGTCTTTTCCCCGCCTCAGTAGGCTCTGCACCCATTGGCTCCCGGCCTCCTGCCACCTCTGTGGGTCCCGCACTGGCCACCCCCCTGCCCACCCCACTGCCTGCCTGCCGCAGTGCCAATACGCGTCAGTCGCACACCCTGCACCCGCTGTCCCCCTGCCCGCCCCACGAGGCCTCGTTCCCACAGGACCCCTGCTCACTCGGTGGTCCCGCTGCCCTCCTGCCCACCCCAGTGCCCCGTACCCGCTAGTCACCCACCCTGCACCCACTGATCCCCTGCCGGCTTCCGCTCCACCGGCCGCCCTCCTGCCCGCCTCGGGAAGCACCGCAGTCCCCCTGCTCGCCTCGCTGTCCCGTACCCGCCAGTGCCCGACCCCGCGGCCGCTGCTCTCCTGCCCACCCCGGGGTCCCGCTCCTGACAGCCCCAGCCACACACCTGCTGCCTTCCTGCCGGCCTCTGCCCCGCCAGCCCCGTGGGCCTCATGTCCGCCCCGGAAGGCCTCACTCCCGTCTCCCCCCTGCCCGCTCGGGGGCCCTACTGCCTTCCTGGGTGCTTCGTACCCACCAGTCCCCGGCACTACACCCGCCGCCCCGCTGGTGTCTGCCGCAACGGCCACTCCCGCCGCCCGCTCCCACCGCCCCAGACCCCCCAGCTCGCACCTCGGCGGCTCCGCTGGCCCCGCCTCGCCCCACAGCGCTTCCGGCCTCGCGCTCCGCGCTTCCGGCCCGGCTGCCCCTCTCTGTGATTCCCTTCCACCTCGTTTCCAATCACCGCGCTGCCTTCTGGCGCAGGCCTGATGGATCGAACTCAAAGCTCCCCACCGCATGCCAGGGGCGACCAGCCGAGAGCCGCACGCTCGCTCACCACCGCCCTACAGCGGCAGCACCGCCCCGCACCGCCCCGCCGGGCGCCCCGCCCGCCCAATCAGGACCCGCTCGGCCGGACCCTCCCACCCGGTCGGATCCTCCTGACTGAACCTGCCTACCCGATGAGGTCCCGCCCAGTCCTAACCAATCAGACCTCGCCTGCTCCACCAGGCCCCGCCCACCCAATCAGACCGTGCCCACACCCGTTCAGGGCCTATTCTGTCAGCACCGTCCGATCAACCAGGACCCGCCCACCCTATCAGGACCCGCCCAGGCACACAGGTCTGAGCCAATCAGGCCCCGTCCACCCGATGAGACCCCGCCTAGCCAGCCCCGTCCAAGCCAGTCAGGTCCCGCTCCCGCGGCCTCCTGTGCTGCACGGGGATCCCCAGTGCACACCGGACCGGCCTGGCTCACGGAGCCACCGGGGGCTGCAGCCCCGGGGGCGCTGGGGATGGGGGGCAAGGCCTTGCCCTGCCCCTGGCGCTGACCCTGGTGCTGACCCCAGCAGCCACACCAGCCCTGACCCCGGTGCTCATCCCGGCCTTGACCCTAGTGTTGACCCCGGTGCTCACCCCGGCTCTTGCGGGGCCGCAGCTCCCAGCAGCCCCGGCTGGCACTGTGCCCGGTGCCCCCTGTCCCGGCACAACCATGGCTGCCCCGCTGCTGTTGCTGCTGCTGCTGCTGCCACTGCTCGCAGTGCCAGGGCTGGGCCACCGGCCCCCTGCCCCCAGCCCGCTGGACACCGTAGCGGCTGCTCAGGAGCTCAGACTCCCCCAGGTGAGCGGCCCAGCCCCCGGGGCAGGATCCCAGAGGCCCCCGCAGCCTTGCCAGGACCCCCAGGCCCGGAGCTGTCCCTCTGGGGCTCCTCGGAGTGCCAGGAACGGGCTTGGCAGGGCTGGGGTGAGCCAGGGCTGAGTCGGGGCTCAGGGCCTGGGCTTGGGAGAAGAGGGTCCTCACACCCCCTCGGGTTAGCAGGGGTACTCACAGCCCCCGGCATTGTGAGGCGAGGGCAGGAGCCTTGGAACCCACTCCCCAGAGCCCCGCTGAGGGCAGGGGCCTCACACCTCCCCTCCCCAGAGCCCCTCTGGCCCTATGAGACAAGGACAGGGGCTTTGGATCAGATCCCCTTCCCACAGCCCCCCTCTGCTTTGTGAGGTGAGGTCAGGGGCCTTGGAACCCCCTCCTCACAGGCTCCACAGCCCTGTGCCATGAGGACAGGGGTCTCTGACCCCTCTCCCTGCATCTCCACAGCCCCGTGACACGAGGGCAGGGGCTTTGGACCCCCCATCCTGCATCCCCCCCTGAGTACAGGGGCTTTAGGCCCTTCTCCCTGCAGCCCCTCCCTGCAAGGGCAAGGGCAGGGGCCCTGAATGCCCCCTCCCTGCAACTCCCCTATCTGTCCCCAGCTTCCCTCTCCTGCTCTGTCCCACTGACCAGCACTCCATGGGTGCACCAAGGGGACAGAGGTGCCAAGCAAGGGGACACAGCACGGGAGGAGGGTGCTCGGGGTGGTGAGCAGTTGGGACAGCAGGGTGGTGACCCTGGGGCAGTGGCCCAGCAGCTGGTGCCACCCGTGTTCCATGCAGTTCGCTGGGAGGTGGTTCCTGGTCGGCATGGCTTCCCGCTGTGGCTACCTGGCGGAGCACAGCCACCGGCTGGAGGCCACAGCGGTGACGGTGACTGTCGTGGATGGGCAGAGCCTGGCCGTCAGCACCTTCAGGAAGCTGTGAGTGATGCCAGCCCTGGGGCAGGGACAGGGACCTTGAGGGCAGGTCTGAGCTGGGCTGGTGTCCTGGGATGAGGATGGGGACACCGAGTGGGACAGGGATGCTGCAGGCAGGTCTGGTGTCCTGGGGTGGGGATGTGGAACCTACATGGGACAGGGGTGCTGCAGGCAGGTCTGAGCCTGGCTGTGTCCTGGGATGGGGAATGCTGGACAGATGGGGACACTGCAGGCAGGTATGAACTGGGCTGTTGCTCTGGGATGGGGACAGGGACACTGTAGGCAGGTTGGAGCAGGGCCAGCACCATGGAATGGGGACGGGGATGCTGAGTGAGACATGGATACTGCAGGCAGGTTGGAGCAGGGCCAGCACTCATGGATGAGGGACACTTGATAGGATAGAGCCACTGCAGGCAGATCAGAGCAGGAGCAGTGCCCTGGGATGGGGACAGGGACGGTGGATAGGATGGGGCTGCTGCAGGCAGGTCAGAGCAAGGCCAGTGCCTGAGCCACACGTTGCAAGGAGTGAGTTGCCTTGGAGCAGTGTGGGTGGGATCTCCTCTGGGATATTCTGTCATAGAAGCCGTGGCCATAGTGGGCTAGCACACTGCCACCCACACAGACAGCAGCCTGGAGTGGGGAAACTGAGGCACGTATCAGGCATGGGGCCGCCTCACACTGTTGGAGGCAGCCCAGTGGCAGCATGACTGAGGAGGGAGGTCCTCAGCACATCCATGGGTGCTTCCCGCTGGCCTGGACTGAGCGGCTGAGCTGGGTTCAGACCTATAGGGAGAGAGCTACAGGGACCTCCGGGCTGAGAGGGTTTTCAGGATCTGTGTCTCTCGGTGTCTCCACGGGGCTCTGGGACATCTCTGCGCAGCATCTCAACAGGCTGAGAGAGTTGGAGTTGTTCAGCTTGGAGAAAAGAAGACTCTGAGAGGACCTCATACTGGCCTTCCAGTACCTGAAAGGGGCTACAGGAAAGCTGGGGAGGGATTTTTTGCAAGGGCCTGTAGTGACAGGATGAGGGGGAATGACTTTAAAGTGGAAGGGGGAAGATTTATGTTAGACATAGGAGGAAATTCTTCACAATGAGGGTGGGGAGGCCCTGGCCCAGGTTGCCCAGGGAAGTCGTGGGTGCCCCATCCCTGGAGGTGTTCAAGGCCAGGTTGGATGGGGCTTGGAGCCCCCTGATCCAGTGGGAGGTGTCCCTGCCCATGGCAGGGGGTGGAACTGGATGAGCTTTAATGTCCCTTTCAACCCAAACCATTCTATGATTCTGTCTCCCTGGGGAGAAAGCAAAGTGCCTAGAGAACAGACACCCTGGCAAGCAGGTGGCAGGGACCCAGGCTGGATCCTCCCCAGCCTGTGCCAACCTCCTCCTCTTCTCACCACACAGGGACGGGATGTGCTGGGAAATCAGGCAGCGCTACCTCCCTGCGCAGGGCACCGGACGCTTCCTTCTGAAGGGTGAGGGGGGCTGGACTGGGGCAGCGGGGGGGAGGCTGCAGGGTTGGGAGCCCCCACTCCTGCTCTTGTCAGGGCTTTGGTACTGGTGTTCTTCCTCTAAGTGCCCTCCCAGTATCTTACCTCTGGGATCTCAAAGTGCCCCAGTGCTGGGTGCCATCACAGGCTGGTGTCTGCTGGTGGGGCATGGCACCCTGTGGGGCTGCACCCACTCTGGCCTTGGTTTCCACCTACTGCACACCCTGCTTGTGGTGAAGCAAGGTCTCTGGATAATGCTGGGGTTAGCTGGGGACAAACTGGGATTGCCCTCTGTCTTTCCCAGGCCGCAGCCATGGCAGCAAGGTGGATGTGGTGGTGGGCGAGACAGACCACAGCAGCTACGCCATCCTCTACTACCAGAAGGGCCGGAGCATCTCTGTCAAGCTCTATGGTGGGGCGGTGCACGAGGGCTCGTGGAGATGGACAGGGTTGGGAGAGGGGTGGGAAACCTCTGCTGGGGTCCTGGGATGCCCCCTGGAGCACCCAGACATAAACTAGTCGTGTCTTTGACCTTGGTTTAGAATCATAGAAGGAATCATAGAATGGTTTGGGTTGGAAGGAACCTCAAAGCCCATCCAGTTCCATCCCCCTGCCTTGGGCAGGGACACCTCCCACTGGATCAGGGGGCTCCGAGCTCCATCCAGCCTTACCTTGAACACCTCCAGGGAGGGGGCAGCCACCACTGCTCTGGGCAATCTGTGCCAGGGCCTCACTACCCTTATTGTGAAGAATTTCTTCCTAATATCTAATCTAAATCTCCCCTCTTCCAATTTAAAGCCATTCCACCTTATCCTATCACTCCAGGCCCTTGTAAAATGTACCTCCTCAGCTTTTCTGGAGCCCCTTTCAGTACTGGAAGCTGCTCTAAGTTCTCCCCAGAGCCAGTTCTTCTCCAGGCTGAACAACCCCAACTCTCAGCCTGTCCTCATAGCAGAGGTGCCCCAGCCCTTTGACCATATTTGTCGCCCTCCTCTGGACCGGCTCAAACAGTTCCACCGAAATGAGGTCTCCCCAAGGGTCCTGGTTCCCAGCTGGACAATTGTCCCCACATACTGCGGGGGAGAGCAATTCAGGGGGAAACCGATAGCTGGCTCCTCTGAGCTGAAAGATCCCTTGACCTCGATCCTTGCAGCTGGGGACATGGGGAGCTTTGAGACAGAGACAGGCAGGGTTCATGGCTGCTGATGGCATCTCCCTCCCTGCGCAGGACGGACCAGCCGGGTCAGTGATGCCGTTGCAGAGAAGTTTGAGGAACGGGTCAGGGCTGTGGGCCTGAGCGAAGATGTCACCTACTACTTCCCCATATACGGTTGGTGGCACATGGGTGTCTGGGAGCAGCAGGCACCCACAGGCTGCACCCAGGAGCAGGGCCCAGCACTAGCAGTTGGGGTCCAATCTCTCCAGCATGGGGAGGGGGAGGCACATCCACATGGGTGGGAGCAGCTTGTGGCCCCAGTCACCCACAGCAAGGCCCCACATGGGGTCTCATCCCATGCAGCCACCCCAGGGACAGTGATGCCAGGGCTGGTCTGTGCCCCACAGTGTCCCTGGGGTGCAAGGCCGAGAGTCCCAGGTGCCTGGGCAGGGTGACTACCCCAGGCTCTGTCTCTTGCAGGATTTTGCGACTCTGCAGACAAGTTTCACATCCTTGATGGTGAGTTCTGGGTCCCGGGTGATGTGCTTGGTCCCCCTGTATGCCAGACAGCCCCATGTTGGGCATCATTGGGTTCTCCCTGCCCTGGCTGAGGGCTGGACTCACACCATACCAGAGCCGTGTGATCCTGCCCCAGGGGTGAAGAGGTCTGGGCTGGCATGGTGATCATGCCAGACCTTCCCCCAGGACAGGGGGACATGTCCTTGTGTGGGTTGAGGAGGTTTTGGACCATCACCCAGGGTGGGCAACAGATGCAGCCTGGCAAAGCAAAGCCCCATTCACCCCCACATGGCTCAGCGTGATGTGGTCTATACTGGCATTTCCTGGGGTGAGGGCAGGTCTGGGATGGGGTATCCTGGGACAGGGACACCCCGGGGTGAGGGCTGGGGTCCCTGGGGCAGCTCCATCACTTGTTAGTGCCTGAGGAGGCAGAAGTAATTCTCCAGCCCTGGCACCAGGCTGAGACATCTCCCCAGCCTCTCAGCACCTTTCTTTTCTTTCCAGAAACAAAGCCATAGGTGCAGATGGTATTGCCAGGAGGTCCCCAGAGCTCAGCCCTCACCTTGTCCAGCCACCCGTGGTCATGCAGGACTGAGCTGGGGTTTGGTCATGCCCCACTGCTGCTCCACAGCCCTGGATCCCACCCCCAGGCTCCCCAGCCCCTCCAGATGCAATTACAGCGTACCTGGCCTTGTGCTGCCCCTCCGCAGCTTTGTGTCCTCCCTCTGCCCCTCCGCAGCTACTGACACCCCAATAAACGCCTCGGAGAAGGGTCTGTGTCCAGGCAACTCACCCCTCGATCTGCCCCAGTGAGGCCAGTGCTGTCTACAGTCCTGGACTCCCGGTGCCCTGGCACGGTGCTGCTGGGTGGAATGGGGGGGTCTATGCAGCCCCCTCCTCCTCTGCCAAAGCCTCACCCCAACCGTGGTGCTCTGGTGGTTCCTGGTTTACTCTTAGGTGCCAGGGTGCATGTTGAGTGCTTGGCAAGTATGAGGAAAAGCACAGTGCTAGATGTCATGGAGACACTGTGGACCGGTGCAGGATCAGCCCTTTCTCCAGGACAAGCCAGGACATCCCAGAGTTTGAAGCCTCAGCCCTGCAGCAGTCCTGCTTCCCATCCCCAGGTCTCTGGGAAAATGGATCCCTCCTTGTTCCCCAGCCCCGCAGAACATGTTCCCAAAGAGGCTGCTGCCTGGGCCAGACCCCCTGCCTGAGAGGCTTGCCCTGTGCATGCTCTGAGCACACTGCGGGGGCTTGGACTCAGTGTGCAGCCAGCCCAGAGGGGCTGCAGCTCTAACCCTGAGGCTGCAGCGCCTTGCAGGACCCATCTGCCTTCTGTGCCAGCCTGGCCAGGATTGCTCTGCCACGAGCTTGGTCCCGGGGTGTTTTGGACAAGCAGTGCCAATGCCCTGGCACAGGATGGGCAGTAGGAGGGGATGGAGAGCAGCCTCCCCTGCAGCTACTGGTGAGGTGCCCTGGCCACTCCACAGCCCCGGTGACACACAGCAGCCCCCCGCCCCCAGCACTGGAGTTTTGCAATCTTAGCGGAAACTGGTACCACATGTTGTTTGTCAGGGACTTATGTAAGGGGCCATCATGTGACTCACCCAAATCCAGCCCCACGTGCGGGCACTCCTGACCAGCCACACTTGCAGCCCCCAGCCCACTGGCTGAGCCTGGCAGAGCTGGGGTGTTACGGTTCTGGCTTGCTTCCTGCCCTGCAGAACCCCCAGCAGTGGCTGCCCCATGTTGGGGCGATGGGAAGGGGGGGGAGCGCCCTACCCACCCGTCCCAAGGACCCCCTTGCACCCCAGCCAGTGTTTATCTGCTGTGAACCCATTTCTGAGGTGCAAACATGCCTGAGGGGCTGTGTGGCAGCACTGTGGTGATCCACAGGCCAGGCACCCCTGTCCTGCCTGTGCCCCCCAGCTGTGGACTCAACCCACCCCATGCCAATGCCCCCTCTGCCCCCCAACACTCCTGAGCTTGCACCCAGCTTTGCCATGCAGTTCCTTTGTCCCTGCTTTGCCACCCCCAGGAGAGCTGGCACATCCTGGCCCCCACCCCTGATGCTGGGCAGGGTGCCAGGGAGACACTGGTGTGCCTTTGTGTCCCTGCCTCAGTGCAGAACCACAGGGATACCCATGGGTGCTGCATGCCTCCGATAGGGAGAGCTCCTCCTGGCATCTTGCACCCTGAGGGTGGGCACAGGCAGAGCCTGAGCCTCCAGCCCAGCAGGCAAGGGGCCCAGCCGGGCTCTCGTGATGCTCAGTCCTGCCCAGCTCAGCTTTTGTTTTGTTTTAATAAATCCGTGGCGCTGGGGCTGGCATGTGATGCACAGGGGCTGGCCAGGCTCGCAGCTGGGCGCGGGGAAGGGAATGTGCTGGGGCGGGCAGGGTGGGCTGCCAGAGGGAAAAACCAGCTGCTGTGCAAACGCGTTCCTTATGTAAAGTACCTTGGCAGGGCTGTGCCACGAGGAGCGCCACTAGCTGATGCTCTGCCCGGCATGGCCAGCCCTGCCCAAATCCTGCCAGACCCATGGGTGCTGCTGCTGACACCCAGTGTTCATCCCCAGCCCTTGCCCTGTGGTGCTCAGGGTGTCCCCAGATCAAGGTGGGAGAGCTCAGCACCTGCAGGTGAGCTCAAACCAAGGGGGATGAAGTCTCCCAGCCCCTATTGGCAAAGAGTGCAGGGTGGCACCATGGGGAATGAAGTACTGGGGTCCATCTGACTGAGTGCTGGTCTCCAAGGAGCTGGGCATCGGAGCTGCCCAAGGCTGAGGTCTGGCTCCCCCACAGCCCCACAGCTCGATGTCAGGGTGTACCTTGGTGGAACTCACCCCAACATGTGGTGGCACCAGCCAAGATCCTTCTTTGGGTGACACGGGTACTTGGGACAAGGTGAGGGCCCTGCAGGAGCACCTGAAGGTGTCCATGAGTCTCATGGGTTGGACTGGGACGTGGCAGACACTTGACATTTTCTCCACCTTGCTTGGGCCCCTCTTGGAGTCTGCGTGAGCCTGTCCTGCAAGGGTGGGGCAGCCAGCAAGCCCTGCCCCCGGGACCTGATCCCTGCCTGTGCTGGTGGCCAAATCCTCCCCACGCTGGTCCAGGGTCCTGACTCCCTGCCCATGCCTGTGGCCACCGCATGCCCATGTTGGCCCTGGGCTCCGTGGCGCTGGGGGCAGGGATGTCTGCCGTGCTGACTGCGAGCTGGATTTTTGCTGCGGAGCAGTTTGGCACCCTGAAGCAAACATGGCAAGAGGGAAATATTTGAAGGCTTCTCTGCCTGCCCTTTGGCTTCAGCACTCGCCCCTGCTCTTGCTTGCATAACAGCACGGAGGGGAGGCAGGGCTGCCCCCCGGGGGCCGCTGCACAGCCTGCCCATAAATAGGGACTGCCTGGCTCTCCAGCACTGCAGCTCTGCCTGCGCCTCGTGCTCGGCTCAGCACAGCTCGGCTCGGCTCGGCTCGGCTCATCCCGGCTCGCAGAGATGCACGCCACGCTGCTGGCAGTCCTGGGGCTGGCCCTGCTCGGGGCTCTGCACGCGCAGGACACCATTCCTGTGCAAAGTGACTTTCAGCAGGACAAGGTGACCCAATCCGGCCGGTATCACCTGCGTAGGAGTCCAGGGTGTTTTGGGGAATCCTCACCCTGAAAATGTGCGGAGGTGATGTTGCAGGTGGTTTTGGGACCAGGCTGGCCCTGGCACTGAGAGAGGCAGGGTGGCTGATGCACCCACAGTCCCCAGTCCTGGGGAGCCTCCAGATTGGGTGTCGGGGCTCTGGAGGGTATGTGGGGTGCAGGCTTCAGGCTGTGGGGCAGGACCAAGCCGGTGTGGGGCCAGGCCGTCTGCTGTGCTGTGGGTGGAGGTCGATGCACAGGGATTTTAATGGGGGGCAGCTGAGAAAAGCTCAGGCAGCACAGAGAGGGACAGGGATCCCTCTAACCCAGCAAGGACCCCATCCACCCCATCCAGGGTTCCAAAAAACCAAGGGCTGCTGTGCTTGGGGATTCCCAGAACCCAAGGGCTGCTATCTGGGCATCCCCTATGCTCCTCTGCCTCCCAGCCCCCAGGTGCTGGCATGCTAAGGGTGCCTGGATTCCCCTTCCTCCCCCCATGACAGGCAGGACCCAGAGCAGGATGGCCTCAGCCTGGCTGCTTTGGGGGGCCTGGCCCCACAGCTCTGGGGCCCCACTGAGGCGAGACGGGGGCCACGCTGCCTGCTCCTCCAGGGAGCTCCAGAGGCTTCCCAGGGATACAGCCACCCCAGGGAGGGAATGGGGATGGAGGGATTGGGATTTGCTGCAAGGATGGGGGACTGGCATGTCCTGCAGGGCTGGTCCCCCACAGCCCATCCCCAAGGCTGACATCTCTCTGGGTGCACCAAGTCGGTGGCCCCGGGGACCAGGCTGGGATGAGCTGGGTTGGCCCCAGGGTCCTGGTGTCTCCTCGTGCCCCTTGGGTGGATGCGAATGGCATCTCAGAGCTGGGCAGTCCTGTCACCCACTCCCCTGGGGAGGAGTACCCCAGGATGCCATTGTGCCACAGGGTGCGGGCTGACAGGAGACAGAGGTGGCCTGGGCAGGGGCTGGCGGCAGCTGAGGGGCAAGATGGGGCATGTGTGGCTGGAGGCTGAGCAGAGGTTGTGTGCAGCTCATGGGGAGATGGTACAGCATCGGCCTGGCATCCAACTCCAACTGGTTCAAGGAGAAGAAGCACCTGATGAAGATGTGCACCACGATCATCTCTGCTGCCGCGGATGGGAACCTGGAAGTCACCTCCACCTACCCCAAGTAGGGGCATGCGGAGGGGTGGGTGAATGAGGGGTGCTGGGATACCGGTGGCTGTGTGAGGGCTGGAGCATCTCCCCCGCCAGCCCCTCTGACGCAGCCATGCTGTGCTTCCCAGGGGTGACCAGTGTGAGAGGAGGAACAGCCTTTACACCAAGACGGAGCAGCCGGGGCGGTTCAGCTACACCAGCCCACGTGAGTGCCTGGCTTCCTGCGGGGCAGCTCTTGATGTGCCCCCAGCTCCCAGCCCCGCCCAACTGCCCCTGCCCTCGCCAGAGTTCCCTGCGGCTGGCTCGATTCCTGAGGACTGAGCCATGCCCTCTCCGTCCCTCACAGGCTGGGGCAGCAACCACAATATCCACGTGGTGGAGACCAACTACGATGAGTACGCTTTGGTGGCCACCCAGATCTCCAAGAGCACCGGTTCCTCCACCATGGTGCTGCTCTACAGTATGTTTACCCCGGGATCTCCATGCTGCCTACCCCCCAGGAGCCTGGGATGCCCTTGTGGGGGGATTTCTTCCATAGGAGAAAGGCAGCAGCATCTCCCAAACTGGGGTGACCCATGGGATGGCTGGGGTGGGACCCCCTTCCTAGGGAACTTGTCCCTTACTGGGTTGCCCATGCCCTGGGCCAGTGCAACCCCACTCTGGGGATGCAGGGGGGCTGCCTCTCACCCTGCTGTTGCTGCAGGCCGGACAAAGAAGCTCAGTCCGGAGCGCCTGGATAGGTTCACCCAGTTCTCCAAAGAGCAGGGCCTGACAGACGACGAGATCCTCATCCTGCCCCAGACGGGTGAGCTGCCAGAGGGAGAAGCTGGGAGGATGGCGGGGAGCAGTGGCTGTGGGGAACAAGAGGGGGAAACCCTCCTGGCCTGTCCCTGCTGCTCTGTGGGACCGGTGTGGGACCAGCCATGGGGACCCCCAGGCGGAGTCCCTGGGGACACAGTGATCCCTCAGCCCCTGGAGGAGCTGATCTCTGCTTTTCTTCTTCTGCAGACCAATGCATGGGAGATGCTGCCTAGGTGAGTCCTGCCTCCTCTGGGGCCAGAGCAGTTCTGCCAGAGGGTACGGGGGTGCTCAGAGCTGCTCCGCCCCACAGAGCCCCCACTCCATTCCTACCCAGAGGCTGCTCCTCTCACTTACCCCTGTGCGGATCTCCCACCCCATCCTCATGGGGTGGCTCTTTTGTGGTGGGTGCCCCACACTGGCCACAGGGCTGGCAGGACCGATGTCCCCCCATGTGTCCCCCTGTCTCCTCAGCTCAGCTGTGCTCACCCCCCATCTCTTCCAGGCAGACCTCCAGCTGCTGCCACCCGGACCCGAGGAGCATCACGAGCCGGTTGGCCACACTGTCCCATCCCCAGTGCCCCCCAAGCACCACAGCAGTCCTCGATCGCTGGCTTCGCACCCCACCCCCATACCCCTGTCCAGATTAAAGCCCATATAAAACCAGCCACTGCCCCTGTCTGCTGGGGTGCTGTAGGGGAGGGGGAGCACTGGGGTGATGGAGAGGAGGGTCAGGGCTGATCCCAGCCCCTCGCCATGGGGTGGGAGTCCGTGTGCACTTGCACCCTTGCTCCGTGGTGCTGCCCGGCTACCAAAGTCCTGGTCAGTGTTTCCACTGTGGGGCATCTGCTCCCACCTTCCTCCTCAGGCACCCTTGCTGCCTCAGTTTCCCTGCTGGAGAGCAGCCTGGCATTGTGGGAATGGGGCAATGGGCAGTCATGGGGGGATCTCTAAAAATCTGGGGAAGGATAGGCATGAACCAGAATGATGGTGCCAGGTGCTGATGTGGCTCAGCTGCCCGCCTGCTCTCCATACTGTGATCCTGGACTCTCTCCAGGAGTGGGGTCTGAACCTGCCACTGGCAGCCTGGGGAGCCACAACCCCTTCTAGGGGGCACCAGGCTGTGGCTCAACCCTGGGTGAGAACATCAGCTCAACTATCCTCCTCCTTTAGGCAGGATCCATCCTGGCACTGCCAGATCCTATGGGCCACGACCAGGAAGGGGACACTGAGCACACCCTCATCCCCTCCCCAGACACAGCACCGGACACGAGGCATCGCCCAGTTCCCAACATGCTCTGGGCTGGGTCTCACACAAGGATCCATTCATTCAGGATTGGGAAATTAGAGGGAGACAGGGCCAATGCTGTCACTTAACCTGGGTACAAGTTATCTCTGCTCTTGTGTAACCCATTGCGCAAAGTGGGCACAGGCCGAGGGTGCTGCCAGGGGCATGGTATATAAAGATGGGCTCGGGACAAGGCAGATCCATGCAGCCTCTCCTGTCCATGTCCAGTCCCAGAGCAAGGATGAAGGTGATGCTGCCCAGCCTGATGCTGGCCCTGCTCTGCCTGCTGCAGGTGGGGGCCGAAGTCCCTGTGCAGCCAGATTTCAAGACTGAGAAGGTAACGGCACAGAGTGCCCACCCAGCCAGTCCTGTTGGGCTGGAGGGGCTGCTTGGGCAGGGTGCCTGAGCTTCATCTCTGGGCATGGCCAGGCACCTGCAGGTCCCAGCTTGGAGCTGGCACCAGGGCAGCTGCCAGGAGGACATAGATGCCTGTGCAAAGTTGGGTTAGTCCTGGCCAGCTCCTGCCTGCTGCAGCCAGACCCAGTGGTGGCCCCGCTGCAGGGACACAAACACCTGGGGGCTGTGATGCTCCTGAGCATCTGGTGCTTCTCCAGGGAACATGAGTCAGACACTGTGCCCACCGTCCTGGCACAGGGCAGGGTAGGGCATTCTGCAGGCAGGTGGGTGGCAGGTCCCCACTAAGGGTGGCAGGTCTCCATCATCCCCACAGAGGGTGGCAGGTCCCCTGGGTGGGTGGGAGGTCCTCATGGCTTTCCCAAACCCCACTGGTGATGTCCTGCGGCAGTTTGCAGGGGCGTGGCATCTCACAGCCGCTGCTTCCAACTGCCCTGTGTTCCTGAAGATGAAGGAAGGGTTGAAGTCATCCACTGCCACCATCAGCTCCACACCAGAGGGGGACCTGTCCATGAAGCTTCTGTGGCCCATGTGAGTGCCCATCCTGCTCACCTTGACTTGGGGCAAGGGTCTCCCCTCTTCGCCAGGTCAGCTGGATGAGGAGCCCCATGCAGCCCGGGCTGCCCTGCACCCACCACCCCACTGCCCTCCCACCTCTGCCAGTTCCATTTTCCCTTTCCAGGCTGGACAAATGCCAGAGGTTCGATCTCTTCCAGCAAAGCGGGCGGTCAGGGCACTACACGGGTATGTGTGGGCAAGGGGTATCCAAGCCGTGGACACCCTTCTCACTCTGCAGGATCACACAGGTGTCCCTTCTCTCTCTGCTTGGGCAAATGTGGGGCTCAGACCCTGAGCCATGAGTTGTGGGGCAACAGAGGTGGCTGGTCTGTGCCACATTGCTGACTGGGCACTGCCTGGGGTCCTTTAGCAGCACCAGAGAACAGGGACCTGCGTGTGGTGGAGACAGACTACAGCAGCTTTGCCATCGTGTACCAGTGCCAGCAGAACAGGCTGGAGCCCAGCACCTCGCTGCAGCTTTTCCATGAGTGTCAGGAGTGGGGATGGGCATGGGTGGGCTGGGCCCCCCACTGCCACCCAGGGCCACCATGTCAGCACCCAATTCACTGTCACCCAAGGAGTTAATTTGGGGGTGAATGAAGCCATGCACCAAAACCATCCCCAGTTGCTCCCACAGCGTCCCAGTCTGTCTGTGGACCCCTACCCCACCTGCTGCCTCGTACCCCCCCAGGTGGGAGGGTCACTGAGCTCATGGGGCTTGTGCCCCTTTGCTGCCAGCCCAGGGCAGCCGTGGGGTGTGCAGTGGCCACCCTGCACCCCATGGCTTTGCCTTTCCCCTTCTCTGGGGCCCCGTGGCAGGAGCCAGAGCCCCCGTGTGGCACTGGCTGCTGGGCCCCCACTCAGCAGCACTGTTTGGGGTGTCTGCCTGCAGTGAGGGAGCAGGATCCCAGCCCAGAGCTCCTGCAGAAGTTCAAACAGCTCTTGTCCTCTGTGGGCCTGAGCGAGGACACCATGGTCATCCTGCCCAAGTCGGGTGAGTGCCAGGAGAACGGGGGGGGACACGCATGGCCCCTCTGAGCAGGGACTCACGACGCTGCCTGTGGCGTGCTCACCCCTCTTTGCTTCCTACAGATCTGTGCTCTAAGGACACCAGGTGAGTATGGATGGCAGGAGCCCCGTCTCCCTCCCAGCATGACCTGGGCTGAGCAGGGACTGCCAGCCCCCTGGAGCCCCCCACCTGCCTGGATTCCACATTGCTTTCCCCTACTCTAATGGTGTCCATCTGGCATCCATCTGTCCTTCCATTCCTGCAGCTGAAGAGGCCAACATCAGGGCCTTGTGTCCTCCAGACCTGGTGAAAACAGGGCTCTGCTCCCCCCTCCATGATGCCCTCTTCCGTCCTCCCCTTCCAGACCCGCTGCCCCGTGACAGGATCACTCTTCACCATCCCAAATAAATAAATGCAGAAACTGCCCCAGAACTCGGTGCTTTTGTTGGGGGAAGCAAAGGGGCTGCCAGGGTGTCCTCCTCCTTCCTCTCAGCACCCCAGGGGCGTTGGGGGACGCTCTACCCAATGTGGGCACTGGCAAGCAGAGGGTGGGGAAGGTGCAAAGAGGCCGCTGCCAAGGATGCGAGCAGGGGAGAATGAACTGGGATGAGCTGGGTGGGCGGTAGCTCTGGACAGGGAGGGTGAAACTGCTGGGGTGTCCACATACACTCTGGCTCCCAGCACCAAGATCAGCCCCAGGACATCCCATTCCTTCTCGGTGCCCCCCCGGGACCTCCCAGGTGGGACTGGGTCTATGCTGGGGCTTCCTAAGGCAAATAAATACAGGATTGGGACCCCCACGCTTGCCTGCCATCCCCCTTGGTGACCCCATCTACCCACTGACCAGGGTGGGACCATGTTGCAAAGAGTCCCATGGGCAGCCAGTGCCCTTCCTCCATCCCCCTCCACCCCTGGTGCCCCTACTGCCCCCCTGCCCCAAAATGGGGGCTCTCAGTGCCCGCCAGGCGCAGGGCTGGGTGGAAGCAGCACAGACAGTACAGGACTGTAAGCCCGGGAGCCCGTCAGAGCCAGGGCACAGGGACATCACACCCTATGAAAGAGGGGACACTCCCACCTGAACCTCTTCTTCTGCTGGCCCTGCATCCCACTTTGCAGACCTGAGTGCCCCGAGTGGGTGGGTGAACACACATGGGCACTGTGGGGACACACCACGCTGGTGGCACGTGGGCATCTGGTTTGGGGCACAATCCCAGAGAGAGCCTTGGGCAATGCCAGCCTGGCCAGAGGGATGGGTCACTGAGCACCTTCGTGACAAGTCACTCGGTGACCTTGCAGTCGTGGACGGTGCCGGGAAGGACCTCCCTACTCCTCCCGGCAGCCTTCTGCAGCCAGCGGGGAAGCAAGAGCTCTCTTTGTTCTTTCATAAGTGACTGAAGAAATAGGGGAAATCCCGAATTTCAACACCTGTGCAACAGCTCCTGCAATCCTACATTTTGGCCCCTTCCCAGGGCTTGCAGGCACTTCCCTTCTGCCCTGAGACCGGACACGGGTCATCTCCTGCTCTTCAAAACCAGCCCCTTGCCCAAGGCAGCCCTGGCAGCGCTGACCGTGCCGCTGGGCACGCAGCAGCCCCGGGGGCGGGGGGGAGGGGGCAGAGAACCAGGCTATAAAGCTGGCAGCCCTCGTACAGCACTGGCAAAGCTGGAGGAGGCTGTGGCGAGATGAGGACCATGATGCTGAGCCTGGGGCTGGCCCTGATCTGCTTGCTGCATGTGGAGGCTAAGGACCTTGGGTCTGTGAGGCTGGACAAGAGCAAGGTGATCACCAGCATCCCGGGAAAGGGAAGGGGGCATCATGGTCTTTGGCCACTGCAGTGGGGACTGGAGAGGTGTTTTGGCACTAGGGACAGCTGGCGACCCCGCAGCTACCGCTGGATCTGCTGTCACACCCCAGTGAGGGCAAGCTGTAGGTGTCTTGGGGGCATTTTGGTGCCCAGAGGGGCTGTGAGTGTCCCATGGCCTGAGGGTGTCCTGGCTTGGTCTCCCGTCCCCCGCCTGCTTCTCTGGACTCACAGCCCGCTCTCACTGCCAGATTTCAGGGAAATGGTTCGTCACTGCTCTGGCCTCCGACTCCAAAATGTTCTTCCAAAAGAAGGATGAGCTGAAGATGGGAATGGCCAGCCTCACAGTCCTGGAGGAGGGTGAGATGAAGGTCTCCTTTGTCTATTCCACGTAAGTGCAAAGTGCTTTTCTCCATGGGCTTCACTGACCAACCCCTCCTTGGACCTTCGCTGGTGGGGAGCTTTGCTAAAGGCCTAGGAGGGGTGAGGCAGAGCCACCAAGGGGGCTTGGGAGAGCTCCATCATGGAGACCCCTCTTCAGGACAGAATCACCCACAATCAGTCCCATCATGGAAGTGGAGACACTCCGCTGCTCCGCAGGGACACAGCAGGATGATAAGAGACCATGTGATTCAAGCTTTCCCAGCAGAACCAACCTCGTCCCGCCAGCTCAGAACATGAGCAAGGGAATGGCTCTGTGGCCCCATGGGACGATCCTTGGCTACCACGCTTCTCTATGCCAGCCCAGCCACCCATTGCTCCAAGGGTGCCAATGGTCCCCCAGCCCTGGCTACCCCATCCCAAACACCAAGTCCCATGTTTGAGGTTGCAACTCCAGAGCCAGTGTCCTTGGGGATGAGGAGTCACTTCACCCCAGCTGGAGCATCCTTCCCTTTTTTGCAGCCCGGAGGGGTGTAAGAAATTTGAGGGGATCTACAAACAAACTGGCGTCCCTGGTGAATACTACTCCGGTGAGTGGGGGAGCTTGGCCCCTGGGATGGGGCAGGAGCACTTCCCATCACCCCTGTCTGAACCAGCCGGTTGTCCCTAGGCACATGGCCCTCAGGGGTGCCTGTCTGCCTCCACCGAGGTCCTGGGGTGGGACATCCATCTGTGGCTGGCTGCCAGCTGCAACCTAAGGCTGTTCCGTGCCAGGGTTGGTGTCCCACCAGTGAAGCATCTTCCCTGTTCCCTCCAAGATGTTCAGACTGAGCTTAAATCCTGGGGAAAGCTGGTTCGTTCTACAAGAGGGCTGTGAATGGGTGCTCCGAAGGGATGAGGCAAGCATGGTTTCCCACCATCCGCAGGCCAAACGTCAGTCTGACACCGGCCGGTGTGCAGTGACCATCCCAGAGCCGCCTGTGATCACCTTCCTGTCCCTCTGCTTGTGATCCGTGGGCTCCCCCAGGCTTTCAGAGCAGCCTTAGCAAGAGGGAAAACCAGGAGGGGGAGACACAGAATTAACTATGGGCTGGGTGGACCTGGCCCTTGCCATCCCCCTCAAGGCTGCACTTTCACAGCCCTTTCACAGTGAGGGAGCTCCCAGGAGCCGGTAATCCATTTTTCATTTCCCTCCACATCCTTTTGCAGAGAGAGGCAATAAAACAGTGCGAGTGGTGGACACCGACGGAGAGACATACGCCATCATCTTTGCCTCCAGAGTGATAGATAAGAAGACTACCCACATGCTGAAGCTCTACAGTGCGTAGCCAGGGTGCTGTGACCAGGGGGGACAGTTCAGAGGTGTCAGGGTGCTTCACAGTGTCCTCAGAGGCCAGGAGTCAGGAGGCCTGTGGTAGAGATGCTCTTCATTGTTGCCCTCCTGCCGGGACATCTTGCCCTGGGAGGGGTGCAGGAGTGGGGCTGGGGCTTCTGTGTGTCCCCTGCCGTGCAGCGATTTGGGGCTAGCAGGGACGGCTGGGACTCCAACTTCCATGCTGTGCCAGGAGTCCATGGCCTTGGGTAAGTCACTGGGTGAAAAGGGGTGAAGAGCAGGGGTCCTGACGCAAGGAGGGCAGAAATGGTGGGAATGGGCACCAAGAGAGGTAACACTGTGCTAGAGCCAGAATCCCTACTTTGTCTTGTCCCCTGGAGTGGTGCCTCCTGTGTCTGGCCACCACTGCTCTTCAGGATCTCCACTGCTGCCTCCAGCCTTCTCCCAGAGATCCTCATCCATCCCATCCTCACCTGGGCATGCTTGCCAGCTACCCAGGAGATGCAGGGACAGGCCACAGCCTGGAACTAACTCGTGTCTTCGCCTTTAGGTAAAACTCGAGAGGTAAGCCCTGAAATCAAAGAGCTGTTCAAGAAGCTTGCAAGGGAGAGGAACTACACTGACAAGATGATCAAGATCCTGCCCAGCCATGGTGAGCAATGCCCAGCACCACATTGGGCAGGCTTGGTCAATACGGGGAGCCAGGATGCAGTGACAGGGACCAGCTCAGCCCATCCATCACTGCCACTTTGTGGTCTGAGCTGGCAGGAGAAAGTGCTCTGGCTTGACACATTATGGCTTTTGTCTTGCACAAGTTCATTCTTGAGTTGTCTGTTTTGGGTGCTAAAGGGAAGTAGCCATACCACAGCCCTGGACTCAGCCTTTCTCTTTGTTTTCACAGAGGACTGCAACCTCGTTGAAGCATAGGTGAGTTCCTGCAGCACAACATAATGTTTGCAATGTACTCAGCTGGAAATCGCCCTCCTTGGTGCACCAGCAAGGGCCACCATGAATTACTTGGGAGGCTCAGTTGTTCAAACCCATGCTGGAGCTTTCACTCAGGTAGGACTGTTCCTTTTGGGACCCCAGCGGTGCAGCTGGCAGGCGGTGAGCAAGGGCACTTGCACCAAAACCACTGGCTGGGAGCAGAAATAGTGGCTGAGCTCATCCAGCCACAAGGACTGGGACGTTGGCTCTTGACAAAAGGACCCTGGGCTTGTGGACTGGCCAACTGGCCAGAGGCTGGGTTGGTGTCTCACCGTGCAGAACATGATTGTTGCTGGCCCACCCTGGCATGGGATTTCCCACCACACCAGTACACGCTAAGTTGCAGGGGTTAGCTAGAAACCCTCCCCTGGGGATGTCTCACCCTGCAGAACTGGGAGAACTGGATATGAAAGCACTGATCCTGGCGGGAGCCCTGCTGGGCCCTCTCTGTTGGCTGCCTCACCTCAAATACTCAGCCCACTCCTCCCGACTGTTTTCCAGGAAGGCGGCTGACTGGTTAACTCTCCTGCTGAGCAAGGCAAGACCCACGCTATGAAGCTATAGGCTACTGCTCTGCCACACTTCTTCCGAGCTTGGTGGTCAAGACTCTGACACACGTCCCACTCCGCCAGGGCACAGTCCCTTCTTTTTGCCAAATAAACAGAAACGCACCCCAGAACTTGGTGTAGCTACCTGGGATTGCTTGGCCTTGTGGTCCCTTCTGTTGTCCTACTGGGGTCTGTGGGTGGGGAGCAGCCAGGGGCGATCCTGGGCTGAGCTCGCCTAAGCAAGGGTATTTTCAGAACCCACCAGGATTTTAAGCTGAAAGAGGGGAGATTGAGATGAGGTCTTTGGAAGAAATATTTTCCTTTGAGGGTGGGGAGGCCCTGGCCCAGGTTGCCCAGAGCAGTGGTGGCTGCCCCATCCCTGGAGGTGTTGAAGGCCAGGTTGGATGGGGCTTGGAGCCCCCTGATCCAGTGGGAGGGGTCCCTGCCCAAGGCAAGGGGTGGAACTGGGTGATCTTTAAGGTCCCTTCCAACCCAAACCATTCCATGATTCTATAATTCTTGATTTTCCTCTCTGGGTGCTTCCCATGGAGCAAGACTGCAGACCAGCAGAGGTGGGGCAAGGGGTGCAATGAGGCTGGAAATGCCCTGGGCATGAGGGGCTGCGTGAAGAAAGGCTGTGGGACTTTGCCACAGAGGCTGAGGTTGAGGTTTGGAGCGCTGCAGTCACCATCACCATCCATTCGCCTTCCCTCCGCATACCCAGCTGCGATTGCAGCTCTCCACTCCCCTGGACCCCCGCTTGCCCCCAGGTCAGTCTGGTCCATGTCAGGGGCAAGGGTCAGCTTTGAGGCCTCCCAGCCCTGTGGTGCTGCAGGTCTGCTCGAAGCCAGGTGGAATCCTGCAGACCCAAAGCCAGAGGGCTGGTGCGGGTCTGTGCGTGGTCTCTGGGCACTGCCCAAAGAAAGCCCACCCCAGACTCATCTGTCTGGTGGCGGCAGACATCTGCTCCAGAGGCTGTCTTGCTTTGACTTACGTTTCCAGATTTGCACGCCATCCTTCACTACCTGCTCTGTTCAGCTCCCCACATCCACCCTGGTGGAACCACAACCTGCCCAAGAGGAAACCGTGTCCCCAGCAAAGACCCAGCACTCCGTGCATGCTCATCTCAAGGACTCAGCCAAGCGCTCACAGGCCCTGAGCTCTGCAGTGCACGGGGCAGCTTCTGTCTCTCCTGGAAAAGGAATTTCCTCCAAAATCCTCTGCTGCTCTTTCCCCCCTGCCCCTCCCTGTCCAGCTTGGCTGGTTACCCAGGCATTTGTTTCCGCCCAGGATCTGCTTTGCTGCTGCCTGACAGTAGCAGATACCTTGGGAAGTTGTCATCCCAGCAGCTGAGCACCTCGGGCTATTCCCAGGTACTCCTTCCTCCCAGGGATCGGGAAAACACCTTTGGTAAATGCCCCATCCTGGTCTTGAGGATCATGAGAGCTGGACACATCCCAACAGTGGCAGAACAAGGGACCTCACTAGGACTTCCCAATCCAGCATCATGGAACATAGAATCACAAAATGGTTTGAGTTGGAACGGACCACAAAGATCATCCACGAGTAGGGACACCTCCCACCGGATCAGGGGACTCCAAGCCCCATCCAACCTGGCCTTGAACACCTCCAGGGATGGGGCAGCCACCACTGCTCTGGGCAACCTGGGCCAGGGCCTCCCCACCCTCACAGCAAAACATTTCTGCCTGAGATCTCATCTCAATCTCCCCTCTTTCAGCTGAAACCCCTTCCCCTCGTCCTATCCCTGGACTCCCTGATCCAGAGCCCCTCCCCAGCTTTCCTGGAGCCCCTTTCAGTACTGGGAGGCTGCTCTAAGATCTCCCTGCAGCCTTCTGTTCTCCAGGCTGAACAGCCCCAACTCTCCCAGCCTGTCCTCGTATGGGAGGTGCTTCAGCCCTTGGATCATCTTCATAGCCTCCTCTGGACTTGCTCCAACAGTTCCATATCCTTCTTATGTTGGGGATTCCAGAGTTGGACACATCTCCACCTTCTTTTGGAAAGACTCCTGCATTTCCAGCAGGAATTCTCCCAGCAGTTTGGACTGGAGTCCAGCAATTGCCACTGCCCCACACACAGCTCTGCCTCAAGGCCTGTTTGCAGTGCGTGCATTGATGTGGATGAAAACTTTCTGCTGCCAGCAACACCCTTCGCCAAGGGCTTCATGTGACAGGGAAGGTCCCGGTGTCTCCTCGTTGTGTTCCAGCCAAGTATTTCCTTCCTGCTGTGTGTAGGCATCACCCTGCCAGACTGTGGTGAGATCATTTCTCTCCACCACTGGCATTTTCCACTCCTCCTTTTGTCCATCTGTTTTCTCCCTGTGCCCTGGAGTAGCACGCACACAGGCTGCAATTCCAGTTCTGGGCATGAGTCTCCTCCATGCACAGCAGGTCGGGGGGCTGGGGGGTGTCACCACTGCAGCCCCCACGATCCCTCAGCCCTTCCACCAACCTGTCACTGTCCCTGCTGCTCATCCAACCTTCGTTGCACCGTGCAGCTCCTCTCCCAGCACCTGCCTTCAACAACAGGCGGGTACAGGGGCGAGAAGCACCTAGGGACAGGATGAAAAGAAGGTTGTACCTGCCCCCTTTAATCTGCCCACTAAACCTGGCCAGATGTTGTTGTGGATTTAATCATAGAATCCTGGAACAGTTTGTGTTGGAAGGGACCTCAAAGCCCATCCAGTCCCACCCCCTGCCATGGGCAGGGACCCCTCCCACTGGATCAGGGGGCTCCAAGCCCCATCCAACCTGGCCTGGAACACCTCCAGGGAGGGGGCAGCCACCACTGCTCTGGGAAACCTGGGCCAGAGCTCCCCACCTTCATAGGAAACATTTCTTCCTACAATCTCAATCTCCCCTCTTTCAGCTCAAAACCCTTTCCCTCATCCTGTCCCTGCACTCCCTGATCAAGAGCCCCTCCCCAGCTTTCCTGGAGCCCCTTTCAGTACTGGGAGCTGCTCTAAGGTCTCCCCAGAGCCTTCTCTTCTCCAGGCTGAACATCCCCAACTCTCAGCCTGTACTCCTACAGGGGATGCTCCAGCCCTTGGATCATCCTTGTGGCCTCCTCTGGACTCGCTACAACAGCTCCAGGTCCTTCCTGTGCTCAGGACTCCAGAACTGGACACAGGGCTGCAGGTGGGGTCTCACCAGAGCAGAGCGGAGGAGCAAGGATCCCCTCCCTTGCCCCTGCCGTCTATTACAGCTTTTGTGAGCACCTGCCTGCTCAGTGGAGCAAATCTACTTGTCTAGAGACTTTTTACCTCTGACAACCTCTTCAAAAGCCAGCGTATTTGTACTGCTACACCTTAGGTGAGAACCAGAGCTAGAAGAGGTGAGTCCAAGCAGCAGATGACCACTGCAGTGAAAAGGTGGTTTCATATCTAATTTACTTTGACTGGAAATGTCATCTTCTCTTTCTCATCATTCACTTCCCTTTCTGTATGGATAGGAGAGACCTTTTCAAGTGCCAGAGATTGCCAAGCCCGGGCATCCACGAAAGCTCCTCCTTACCCAAAGTGGATGTGGAGTTTCTTCATTTTTCTATCAGCTTATTTCCTTCAAACTCTCACTCTGAATTTGACTGGTTACTGGACAAACATTCTCTAGTTTTAGATTCCTGGTCCCGGTGCCTCTGAAGTCAGGGAAATATGTCAGCAGGTGTCATTCCTCAGAACAGAGCAGCAAGGGGACAAATTCTGGTATCTCTGTTGTTTGGCCTATTTGGTTACCAGTGAAGTCACCAGGGGTTGTTTATCTGTCCTTGCAGCTTCAGCAAGTTTAAGAGCATTTATCTTATTTCTGATCAGCTTCCTAAATTGATTTAATCATTCTGGCTTCCATTTAGTCTTTCCCTTTGCAATGTTGTTTAGGGTTTGTATTTGCTAATATCAGCTTAAGTGCTCAGAGTGAAGTTAAGCTGGTCTTCCCAGACAATCTCGGTGCCATATGTGATATTTAATCCTCTTGACTTTTCAATTTTTCTCTTTTTAAAAATAAAATGTGACTGTATCATGTGTCTCTGCTCTGGAGCGTAGCGCTGTCCATCACTACCATGATTTCAGCCTGTGAGCCAGTTCCCACTTGCTGCTCAGGACTTGTGGGCTCTTGGTCATCCCAGAAACCTAAGCCCATGGCTACCCACCTATCCTGCCTGAAACGACCGTGTGTTAGAGCCTGGCAGTGTCCCTTTGCGTGTGACAGACGCTAGCGCTGCCATCACCAGCTGGCGGTGCGATAATCATAGCAGGAGTCACTCCAGCGGCAGCGTGCAGTCACAGAATCAGGAATGGGTTGGGAGGGACATCAAAGCCCATCCAGTTCCAACCCCCTGCCAGGGGCAGGGACACCTCCCACTGGATCAGGGGGCTCCAAGCCCCATCCAACCTGGCCTTGAACATCTCCAGGGATGGGGCAGCCACCACTGCTCTGGGCAACCTGGGCCAGGGCCTCCCCACCCTCACAGCAAAACATTTCTGCCTGAGATCTCATCTCAATCTCCCCTCTTTCAGCTGAAAGCTATTCCTCCTCATCCCATCCCTGCACTCCCTGATCCAGAGCCCCTCCCCAGCTTTCCTGGAGCCCCTTTCAGTCCTGGGAGCTGCTCTAAGGTCTCCCTGCAGCCTTCTCCTCTCCAGGCTGAACAACCCCAACTCTCCCACTCTGTACTCGTACAGGAGGTTCTCCAGCCCTCGGATCATCTCTGTGGCCTCCTCTGGACTCGCTCCAACAGCTCCACGTCCTTCCTGTGCTGAGGACTCCAGAACTGGACAGAGGGCTCCAGGTGGGGTCTCACCAAAGCAGAGCAGAGTGACAGAATCCCCTCCCTCACCCTGCTGGTTCTGTTGCTTTGGATGCAGCCCTGGACGCTGTTATCTTTCTGGACTGTGAGTGCACTTTTCCGGCTCATGTTGTGCTTTTCACTCCTCAGCACCCCAAGTGCTTCTCCTCAGGGCTGTTCCCAATCCATTCTCCATGCAGCCTGTATTTGTGCTTGTGATGCAGTCATCAGATATTTTCTGGCTGTTTTGGATGGTGTAGAGTGAGACCATGGGTTTCCGCAAGTGCCACTCCATGTGGGACCCGGTGGGTGCCAGCCCGGCTGAGCCTTACCCCACCTTCCAACCTCAGGGACAGCCCCATGCCAGGAGCTGGGCGATTGGCATGGGCTCTCAACAGCACTAACACAAACAATTTGGGCTCCCGTAGGCCAGGACTGAGCCACCTCTGAATTGCCAATTGCTGCGTGCAGACACCCCTGCACTGGTCTGAGCCCCACAGAGGAATAAACACTGACTTTTCTCCCTGGTTTGGGAAAGGGAAAAAAATCGCTCTTGTCTGCAGGCACTGCAGTGGCACAACACGCCCCCTAGAGCCTTTTCCGAAGAGATAAGACTACAGAGGTTCAGAAACTTTTAATAAGACCGACCGAGACTGATTAAAAGTGAAGAAAAAACTCAGGGCAGGGGTCAGGAAGATCCCTTTTGGGCCACAGCTCCATGAGGCACTGCCGTCCAGAACACTTCGGGTGATCCCGCTTCCCCAGGTGGGGTTATATTCACCCCTTGCGAGGTGAGGGTATGAGGGCAGGATGGCTGTAGGATCGAGGGGGGAAGCAGCCAGCCCCATGCTGAGGTCCTGCAGGCCAGCGCTGCCCTGCTCTGCTCCCAGCCCCATTCCCGGGACCTGCAAATGGGGGTGTCCTTGCAGTCCCCTCTCATGGCCCTGCAACCAGGTGCCTGGTTCCTGTCTCAAAGTTCACTGCGCTCACATCACAGCAGGAGCCCTGCCCCTATGGCAAACACAGCTCTGCCCAGCTGCAGACGTGTCCCTCGTTCACCTGTGCCACAACCTGCATCCCATCGTGTTCCCACTCTGCCTGGGATGTGGCTCTGCAGACACAGCAAGGCCCCGGTGTTGGCCTGGGCTCCAACAGTTGCTCCCAACCCTACCTGGGGCTCACTTGCCTCAGATTAGATTTGGTTTCAAATCAAATGCAATTTACTTAGCAGAAAGGCAAACAGACGCTCCCAATGACCAACGGATCATCCAGCTAATGACCACCACATCAGCAGATTTAATTGCAGACCCCTACAGTGATCAGAAAATTAAATGAAGATGCCATTTGCATCCCCATCACAAACCACCTTTGCCACCTCCTCCTGCTCTGGCTCGCTGGCTGGAGGCTCTGCTGGGGACATGCATGGCTGCTGCGTCCTATCCCTCCTGCCCACCACTGCCTGCGGGAGCAACCGGTGCTGGAGATGCCAAGCTGGTTTTCTGGTAGCCCAGACTGTGGCGATGCCCTGGGGAGCCCAGATCCTGTGTGTGACCCCGGTTCTGAGGAGGTTCTGGGGCGCAGGAAGGGAGCTGGGAGTGGGTGCCCTTCACAGGGATCTTGCATCAGGTTTGTCTGTGTCCCGTCCTCCAAGTGAACCAAGCAAATAGTTTTCCACCTCTGCTTTCTTAAACCAATGCAGAGGTTCTGTGGACATCTGTTTCTACTTAGTACAGGTTTATTTTAAGTAAAGGAAAAGGTTTTCAGTGAGAAGAGAGAGCTTTAGGAACCAAACCCCCTCCTACCTTTGCTCTGTGATGTGAGAACTTTGGGCCCCAGACCTTCTGAGAAGGCACCATGTGAGACCTTGGCTCCTTGTGCAAACCCTGGTACATTGGATCTAAGGAGATGATTCCCAGGTCAAGGGCATTTTTGAAATTGGGTTTAAGCTGCTCACTCTTGCAGGCTTGCCCATGCCAGGGTTACCCACAGCGGTAAGTTTGAGTCCAGGGCTCTGCACCCCGGTGCCGCAGTCGTCCCCTTGCTTGGCTTCACTTCTCCAGGCTGACAACATCACACCATGTCCTCTCCAACATACTTTCCCCTCTCCTGGCAGCCTGGTTCACCTTCCTCTTCCTCCAGTAGACTTCCTGCTCCCTGGGTACCACCTGGTAAGGTCTCATAATGTATCAAGTACTTTCTGCTGTCCTTGTGGCCAGTTTGGCATCCTGTGTCCCACTCATGACCCATGACTACTTTGGGCTGACTGGACCACTGGATGTCCAGCTAAGGACCCTGCAGGCAGGCAAACTGCCCCATGGCCCCAGAGCTTTTGTGTCTTTTTCTTTCTTTTTCTTTCTCTCAAGGCCTCACAAATGCCTGGTGCTGGTTTCCTCTTCTCCCACCAGACACAGCCCTCATCACGAAGATGCTTTCACCCTCACTGCAGGAGAAGCAGCATTCACTCTTCCTGAATTGAGATGCAGCTACTCTCCCCTATGGCAGCCTTGCTGGCATGCAGCAAACCTCTGAAGACTCTCCTCCCTCCTTGATGCTGCTGTCCCCAAGCCCTCGTGTTGTCACCAGCCACCCTACCTTTGCCATAAATTGGCGCTGTCTTTCTGGAAGGCTGGGAGCAGGCGATGTCTGACTCTCGGGGTGCTGAACTGAGGAGCACTTCAGAGCTGCCTATGGTGCTATGAGATAAATAGATGCGCTTCAGCCACGGAGTTGAAGGACATCCATTTATCTCATAGTACCACAAGCAATTCTCACAGTCTCCTTGCGCTCCACCTTTCAGTGCAGACTTTTCTTATCGCTTTTTCAGGCTTTTTCTTTCCCTGCAGACTTTCAATTCTCTCCAAATATCCTCCTTGGTCTATGTACATCACCTGTTTGCCAGGGGAGAAACCCTGCCCTCCAGCATTTCCCTTGTGCTCAAGAGAGATTTTTCAGTTGGGTTTTGCTCTGCTGCTTTCATGGGGAAGAGGGGGAGCAGAAGATCTTTCTGTACCTTCACTAATGCTGTAAATGCAGTTTGCTCCCATGAAGGCCAGGAACTGTTCAGCGAGGCAGGATTCAACTTGTCTGCTTTTGTGGGATCTTTAGACAACACTCCAGTTGCAGTCCAGGAAACCTGGAATGGGGAAAAGAGCTGCTGTTGTTTAACAGCCCGTGGGTTCCTTACTGGTGAGGTCCCAGCTCTCTCTGGTGTCCTCCAAGTGACACAGACTTGGGGATTTCCTCGAGGATCAAACCCCTGCGTGCTGAGAATTCCCAGCTGCCTTGACAGCCATGTACCTCCTGAGCCCTGGAGCAGGGTGTGAGCGGTGCCAGGGGCAGTGGCACAGCTTCAGTCCCCTAAGCTGCAGAGCAGGGGGCTGGGGATACCCCACGGCAGGACTGAGCACTCATCCTCTTTCTACCTGTCCTTATCTCCTCCTGCTCTCCCTGTAGATGAGCCCTGAATCCCTGCAGTGGGACAATCTCAGCAACCCCACCATGTTCCTCCTCTGAGGGTTTTCCAGTGCCTACAGAGTGCAGGTGACCCTCTGCTTGTGCTTCTCACTCATTTACCTGAAGACGGTGCTGGGGAACCTGCTCATCATGACCCTTGTCTGGCCAGATGCCACCTGCACTTCCCCATATATTTCTTCCTGGGCAACCTCTCCTTCCTGGACATCTGCTACTCCTCCATCACCCTCCCCAAGATCCTCAGGGTCTCCGTCACACTGCAGAAGACCATCTCCTTTGTGGGCTGCACCACATCGATCTACTTTTTCCTTTGCTTTGGGGGCTCCAAGTGCCTGCTCCTGGCTGCCATGGGGTACGATCAGTACCTGACCATCTGTCATCCTTTCCGTTACCCGTCATTCATGAGCAAGAAGATGTGTTGCCACTTAGTGGTCATTTTGTGGCTGAGGGGCTCCTTCTCATCTCTGATCCAAGCCCTCCTCACAGCCTGCTTGCCCTTCTGTGGGTCCAACATGATGGAGCACTTATTCTGCGAGATGCCCTTCTTGCTGGATGCATCCTCCATCCCTAATGCTCCCCTCAACAAGGCTGCCTTGCACACTTCCGCTGGGACTACTATGATGGTCTCTTTCCTCCTTACCCTTGTGTCATATGTTCATAACATCAGGGTTGTCCCCCAGAAACCTGCAGGGACACAGAGGGCCTTCAGGTCCCACCTCACCATGGTGTCCCTGTTCTTTGGCACCAGGGCTGTTGCTTACCTGGTGCCTCATTCTGGCAGCTCCAAGGAGATGGACAAGATCCTCGCTCTGCTGTGTGCCGTCATGCCCCCACGCTCAACCCCATCATCTGTGGCTTGAGAAACAGCAAAGTCAAAGGGGTCATCAGGAAAGCCCTGTGCGGGGCGGGGTATGGATGTCCAATGGGGGGGAATAACAGGAGAAAGGAGAGGAGGACTGTGAACACGTTCAGTGACTGGCAGCTGGGATGTGGAGAAACACGTGTATCATCCTATTACTGTTTATCCTTTATGTTTGGCAAGCAGAACATCTGTGCTTCAATAACCCAGGCCGGGGACAGGCTCGAGGCTCCCTGTCAAACATGTCTGAGATTCCCACTCTGTCCCAGGAAAGATCAAAGCGCAGTGGGAAATCATGAGTACAGAAATCCTGGAAAACCAGGCAAAACCAGCAGGTTCAGCAATCGGCTGGCACAGATAGAGTTCTCATGTGGGTGCTTCTGCCTGGGTGCTGCTTCAGGGATTCCCTGGCTGGAGAGGTAACAAAAATAAATATACTCCTTGCATTTCATCCGTGGTTTTGCTTTTATCCCTGCACGCTGCTGTGCCAGCTCACACACCCACCAAGGGCACAGGCATCGTCCTAAGCGGCCCCTCCACCCCTGCAGCAGGGATGTGGCTCTTGGTGGCCCAAGACACAAGGGTCCTGGGGCTCCCAGCCAGGCAGCACCGCATGGAGGGACACAGCCAGCAGCTCCTCGCTCTCTGTCACCAACATTTCTGATGCTTAGAGCTGTCATTGCTGGGTGGGGACCTGCGGGCTGGCTACCTGCTTCCCAGCATCCTCTCTCTTTGTATCAGAAAGCCCCAAGCACCCCACACTGCCAGCTGCAAAAAACCCCACAGGTATGTCCCCGGGCAGGTGAGCTGTGTCCCATACCAAGTAGGACCGCAGGCAGGTGAGCTGTGTCCCATTCCAACCCAGGTGGGACCCCAGGCAGATGAGTTTTGTCCCATCCCATGCCAGAAGCTGGTTGCTGTCATTCCAGGGTGGAACACCGCAGAGATCTTCCCCCTCTTGAACCGGTGGCAGGAGGATGGTGCGCCATGTCCTCTGGAAACCTGAACGGACTGGGAGACGATTTTGTAAAATCCCTAATTGCTTGCCATGGGAGCTCTCCCAATAATTAATTCTGAGATTGTTTTTTCCTAAGAAATAGGCATTGCCCAGGTAGAGGAGCTGTGCTGGCTGTCCCCTCGCTACATTTGATGTGATGCGGCCTTGGTGAGCCTCAGGTTTTTTTAATCATTCCTCTACCCCAGGGCTTTGTCAGGCTTTGTGGAAAGAGCTTTTATTTCCCAAGCAGAGCTGTTTCTGGGGTGAAACCCTGCAAACACCGCAGTAACGCTCGGCTGCTTGCATCTCCTCTTAAGTGGTGGATAATCTCATCTGGGCTGGACTTGCAGACACCACAGAGCCGGATGTCTTTTCCTTACTGCAATAAAATATGTATGAGAAGGCAAAAGGTTGTCAGAGCATTGATCTTTGCCTTAGGAGCCAGAGTTAATCCTGGAAACAGAGCGCTGCTTCCACCACAGAACAGTGACAATAGCAGGAGTGTGGGTGGTACCTGAGCGTGTCTATGACAGCAGATTGATCTCGCTCATGATGTGCCTTTGGGGAGGGTTCAGGGGCTCTCAGCAGTACACGGAGCTGGGAAGTCATTGCCCAGTGGCCCTAAATAAATGAGTGTGAGAGGATGCTGTGACCGCTGCTCAGTGTGCACGAGGAGATACACCTACAGTCACAGCAAAACACATCCTACACAGACCTCAGCCCAAGGCTGGATTGGGAATACACTGCCCAAGGCAATGGTAGGGTCTCCATCCCTGGAGGGATTCAAAAAGGCTGTGGCCGTGGCACTCAGGACATGGTTCAGTTGGCACAGTGGGGTTGGGCTGACGATTGGACTGGATGAGTTTAGAGGTCTTCTCCAACCTCAATGATTCTGTGATTCTGTGTTTTCTTTACAAGACTGTGAGACCCCTACTTCACAGAGACTATGGCAGTAGGTTGACAGTGGTCAGAAAGACCCCTGTCCCTGATGGAGTCAAGGATTTCCCAGTAGGAGCCTAAAGTGCCTTACCTCTCTCCCATGAAGAAGCAGCACATTCTCCCAGAGGGCACGGACAAGGCAGGGCCAGTTGGGGAAGCCAGTTTCTAGGACATCTCCAAAATCAGCAGATCTTTTGGTAATAAACTGGGAATTTCACATCCCTTCCCACCACAGTGCCCAGAGCTCTGTGATTTAATAATTTCTCCTGCCAGGTACAGCTACATCAGTGTTTGGCCAGGTAAGGAGGTGACAGGCAAGGAAGGAGGAGAGAGAAGCTCTGTAGCAGGGAAGAGTCAGTCATCACAGGTCCTGAGTGTGCTTCATGCTCAGCCTTCACCAAGTTGTGACACAAATGGATGAGTCCACACCACAACACAGAATCATAGAATGGAATTGCAAAATGGTTTGGGTCAGAAGGGACCTGTCCCTCCTGCCATGGGCAGGGACATCTCCCACTGGATCAGGGGGCTCCAAGCCCCATCCAACCTGGCCTTGAACACCTCCAGGAATGGGGCAGCCACCACTGCTCTGGGCAACCTGGGTCAGGGCCTCCCTACCCTCACAGCAAAACATTTCTCCCTAAGATCTCATCTCAATCTCCCCTCTTTCAGCTGAAAACCCTTCTCCTCATCCTGTCCCTGCACTCCCTGATCCAGAGCCCCTCCCCAGCTTTCCTGGAGCCCCTTTCTGTACTGGGAGGCTGCTCTAAGGTCTCCCCAGAGCCTTCTCTTCTCCAGGCTGAACAACTCCAGCTCTTCCCAACCTGTCCTTGTACAGGAGGTGCTCCAGTGCTTGGATCATCCCCATGGCCTTCTCTGGACTCACTCCAACATGTTCTTCCTCTGCTGAGGACTCCAGAAATGATTGCAGGGCTCCAGGTGGGGTCTCACCATAGAGGAGCAGAGGGGCAGAATCCCCTCCCTGGCCTTTCTGCTTTGGATGCAGCCCAGGACACCATTATCTTTCTGGGCTGTGAGCACACTTTCCTGGTTCATGTCCAGCTTCTTATCCCCTGACACCCCAAGCCCTTCTCCACTGGGCAGCTCTAAATCCATTCTGAGCCCAGCCTGTGTTTGTGCTTGGGATTGCCCTGACCCAAGTGCAGGACCTTGCACTTGGCATCCATAGGAGGATAAGGTTTGGGGGTATCTGGCCAGACTGCAGCCACCTCTCTGTCCCTACAAGCCGAGACACTGAAGTGAAACCCTGCTAGTTGGAAAAAGTCAGAGACATTGTGAGCCCAATGGGACTTTCCAAGAAGCAGATAATTGTGCTGACCAAAACCGGTAGGAGCAACAAGCAATGCCTGTCCTGGGTCCTTCTTGCCCTGGGCTTCCATGTGCAGGCAGGGCAGGAGGACGCTGGGGAATTGTGCCAGCTCCGGGATGGGAGAACTGGAGCCCTGGCTCACCTACTCCAACAGCGGGATGCGCTCCTCTGCAAAGACAGGGAGCGATAAGGCTCATCTCCTGCTTCGTAGAGGAGCCTGAGGAGTAATGTGGCCATGGGGAAAGCTGCTTTGCTTTGGCCCAGTATCCATCCCAGTACCCCTCTGCTTTGGCCCAGTATCAATCCTAGTAACCCTCCAACCCCGCCTTCCCGCAGGGCAGAAGGCAGCAGGCTAAAGCCGTGCTGCCGGTCCGGGCGTGGGCACTGGCCCCAGTTATCCCAGCACCACCGCCTGGTGTGCCTGCTGGTTCCAGCAGTGTGTATTGAAATGGGAGAAGCAATTGATGAGCAAAGCGCTTCAGCAAATCAGACAGCCAAAGCAGTGCAGGGCTTGGAAAGAAATCCCAGGCCTTGCCCAGATGGCCGGCAAGGGCGAAAGGCAAAGAAAATTAAGGAAGGAAGGAGAATTTTGGAACTCTCTCATGCTGGAGGCAGGTGACAAAGCTGCAGAGCACTGTCCCCACGCTGCGCTGTCCCTGGTCGCAGCAAGAGCTGTGGGCCAGTGGCAACAACTGCCAGAGCCCAGCAGGGTGGCCTTGGCTGCTCTTTCTCAGCACACCTTGGCCAGCCAAGGCTGAGAGCCTGCCAGGCACCACTGGCACTCCAACAGGCTCCCACCCCAAGTGCCATCGGCTGGCGCCAAGCCCAGCCATGCCGTGGGACTCCGGTCATGGGAATCCCTCCACTAAGATCAGGGACTGGAAGGCAGCATGTGTTGGCCAGTGGGATCTCCGGCAGTGGGGTCCATTGTGTCATCGTGCTTGTGCCAAGGTCTTCAGTCCATGCGCGGAGGAGAGGGACAGAGATCAGGTGTCTGCACTGTGTAGAGCTGTCCCAGCACCGCCCGCCTCCGCAGGGAGGCCCTCACACAGCCAGAGCAGCTCTGCTGCACACAGGGACGCTGGGGACAATGACTCGGCTTCCCTGCTTGTTACTTGGGAGCAGAGCCCAGCACCCACCTCACCACAATCTTCTTTCAGGAGCTGCCGAGAGCAATGAGGTCTCCCCTCAGCCTCCTCTTCTCCAGGCAAAACAGTCCCAGGTCCTTCAGCTGCTCCCAGAACCCCGGGGCTCCAGACCCTTCCTCACCTCCATTCCCTTCTCAGGATGCACTCCAGCCCCTCAATGTCCTTCTTGGAGTCCAGGACCCAAGACTGAACCCAGGATTCGAGGAGCGGCCTCACCAGAGCCGAGTCCAGGTGGACGATCCCTTCACTACTCCTGCTGCCGCACCATGGCTGTTGGCTTTCTTGGGCACCTGGGCCACTGCTGGCTCATGTTCAGCTGCTGTTGACCGGCACCTCCAGGGCCTTTACTGCTAGCAGCTCTCCAGCCACTCTTCCCCAGCTTGTAGCGCTGCACGGGGTTGTTGTGACCCAAGTGCAGGACTCAGTACTTGGCCTTGTTGAACCCCATCCTGTAGGTCTCAACAATTGATCCAGTCTGTTCAGCTCATAGAGTCACAGAATCTCCTGAACTGGAAGGGACTCACAACGATCTACAAGTTCAACTCCTGTCTTTATATAGGACAACTCCAGTATTCACACCATGTGTCTGAAGGTGTTGGCCAAATGCATCTGGAATATTGTCAGGTGCTGTGACTGCCTCCCCGGATCCCCTGTTCCGGTGCTCCAACACCCTCTGAGTGAAGAACCTTTTCCTAATATCTAACCTAACTCTCCTCCCCTGATACATCTTCCTGCCAATGCCTGGGGTCCTCAGGTCCCTCTTGTAGAGCCTTCCTACCCCTCATCGGACATCACCCACCAGTGCCCACTGAGGGCTTGAGCCCATGGGGAGTGTGTGGGGATGCGGGCTGGGATGATGCAACATGGATGAATCAGATGAATTAAAGCCGCCTGGATCTCCTTCCTCCCATCACCATCTGTGTCACTGGTAGCCGGGGCCTCCAGATGCAGGAGGAGGGAGAGCACAGGAGCGTCCCCACCTCTGCCTCCAGCATCACAGCACGGAGGGTCCCACATGTTTGGGGCCACTGGAAGATGCACAAACGCTGCAACATGGCCTTAAATTGGACAGGAGAACATTTAGAATAGACAGTAGGGAGAAATTCTTCACAATGAGGGTGGGGAGGCCCTGGCCCAGGTTGCCCAGGGAAGTGGTGGCTGCCCCATCCCTGGAGGTGTTCCAGGCCAGGTTGGATGGGGCTTGGAGCCCCCTGATCCAGTGGGAGGTGTCCCTGCCCCTGGCAGGGGGTGGAACTGGATGGGCTTTGAGGTCCCTTCCAGCCCAACCCATTCAGTCATCCCACGGTTCTATGAAGGCACCGGCGATGCTCCCGCGGCTCTGGGGGCGGGGCGGGGCCGGAGAAGGTGGGTGAGATGCCCAGAGGGTGTGGGCGTGGTCAGGTGCTGTAGGCGTGGCCTGGTCTGTGGGTGCAGCCGATGCCGCGCCCGGGGAGCGGCTGTGGGCGTGGCTTTTCACGTGCCCCCGCGCTTGGTCCCGCCCCCGGCCGGCGCCGCCGCTCCTGCAGCCGCCGCGCCCGCGCCCGAGGAGGATGGTGGCGGCCCGGGGCGCCGGCGCCCGCCGCGGAGCGCTGCTGCTGCTGCTCGCCGCGCTCGGAGGCTGCTGCCCGCGCCTCGCCCGTGCCGGTGAGTGGGGCCGCGCTGCTCCCGTCCCCGGCGACCATCCCGGCTGCACCCCTTCCTGCCCCCGCGGTGCTCAGGCTCCCTCCCCGTAGCAGCCCCGCCGCAGCGCCCGGGGCTGGGGGCCGATCGTCATCCTTGCTCCGCCATCCGCGCATCCCAGTGCCACGGGGCTCCTCCCGGCCCCGCGGTGCTCCCCAGGGACCGACAGCGCCATCGCCTGCTGCCCCGGGGCTGCGGGAGGGGCGGGTGTACCACGGGTGTGGGGGTCCTGAAGCGGAGGGCAGCGAGGGGTGGGGGGAGCGGCACTGGCGGGGGCTCGGGATGCACCTGGATTGGGGAAAAAATATTAAACAAACCCCGAACGAACAAACAATGAACCCGAAAGCAAAGAAATCCACACAGATAACGGTGCTGTGTGAGCGAGCCGTGCTGGGGAGCTGCCGGGAGCGGCTGCGGGGCGCCCCGCTGCCCCCCGCCCCGAGCAGCATCGCGGGGTGAGCGGTGACGGAGGCATTTCTGCTCTCTCCTGGGGCAGAACAAATGCCTAGCTTTTGTTTCCCTCCCAGCAACACCGCCTTCGGCCTTCTTTCTGTTTCCTTAGGCGTGGTTTGGTGGTTTAGGGTTTGGTTTTGAGGGTTTAGGGTTTGGTTTTGAGGGTTTAGCGTTTGGTTTGATTTTGGCGTGGTTTAGTTTTGGGTTATGGGTCAGCGCATCTCCCCTCCCGGTAGGTCTGCCACTGCCCGTGTGCTGTGTCCCCTTGCTCTGTGCCCGCTGACAGGGTACACAGGGCTGCGATGGGCATAAAGACCACCCCACCGAAAACCCTTGACAGTCCTGCCTGCGAGGACCCGGGAGGCTGCTCGCTTCTGCATCGGAGCTGTGGGGTCGCTGCCTGAGGACAGCTGTCTCCCAGCCACCGCTTTGCGCCTCGCTGTCGGCAGGAGCCAGGCAGTGCCTCCTTGCTCCCAGCATTGTTTGCAGATCTGATATTGTTCTCCCTGCTCCGGCTCACTGGAGAGACGGACGCTAGGCAGGGGACAGTGTGGCCTCACTGTGCTCCTGCCTGCTCTAAGAGAGGGTGAGAAGGTGCAGGGTTTGTGCATCTTCCAGTGGCCTCAAACATCTGGGTCCCTCCATGCTAGGATGCTGGAGGCAGAGGTGAGAATGCTCCTGTTCTCTCCCTCCTCCTGCATCTCTAGGCCCGGGTACCAGTGACACAGATGGTGATGGGAGGAAGGAGATCCAGACGGCTCTGATGCAGCCAGTAGTGATCCAGTGTAATCTCTGCTGCCTCCAAATTTAAGGGGTGGGGGGATGAGCTGTCCTGGCAGCGCTGCTGGGGACAGACCCCTCGAGGGGCTGCATGGGGCAGCCGTGCCTGGAGGCTACTAGGGGGGACGTAGCAGAGTTCCCCCTTCCCTTTCCAGGCCTAGGGACTGCCAGAGCCGAGGCAAATGCAAGGGGCTTGGCACCACCACCAGCAGCCGCTCCCAGCTGAGTTATCTGCTGGCACAGGCTGGGCTGGGAATGGACAGCTCTATCTCTTTCCCCCCTATAAAGGCTGGGGATGATTCCTTTGCACTGCTTACAGCATCATACCACCGGGAATGCTGACGGCAGCATCCCACTGGCGGGAGGCTGGGTTTTTGAGGCTCACAGCCGTGGAGAGCTCAGGGCTGATTTCTCCTGGCGGTAGCTGAGGTGCCTGGAGGAGCATCCCTGGAATGCTGGGCAGGGAAAGGGGTCACTGTCCAGTCCCCATAGCCTTCCTCCCTGAGTGCATTTAGGCAGGGGAAACGTTGGCTGTTTCTGTCTATTTTAGAATTTCCCTTCCTGGGTGGGTGGGACAGAACTCAGCTTTCCCTGGGGACCGCTGGAAGGTGGAGGTGGCAAGGCTTGGGACAGCTCTTGCTTGGGGAAGTGCTGGTGGAGCTGGCTTCTGGCAAGGAGAGAGCCAGGCTCAAAGATCCTGGACCACCATATCCACATCCTCCTGCCTCTGCAGCTTCAGCAAAGCTTCTTTACACAGGGACTGGGATCTCTTCTTCCCACCTTCCTCCACTGGTGCTGAAACCCAGAGGCCCCTGCAGTAGATGCCATTTCCTGGGACGAAGCTGGCATGTGGCACGGTGACATTCTAGTCTTGCCGAGGGCCAGTCCGAGCTGGAGGAAGGACAGCAGCTGGCTTTGGAGGTGGTGTGCCTGATGGCTTCATTTTGTTTGGTGCTTCTTAATTGTGTTTTTTCCACGTGTCTCTATCCAGTGCACCCAGCTTCAGGCAGAAACGCTTCCTTGCCGCCTTTTCTGGCTACATTTCCTGGAGCAGTAGTGAGAGTCAGACTGCTCAACCATCCTTGAGTAATTTGGTTGCCAAATTTCATCTATTATTATTAGTGTAAACAAAAAAAGATTTTCCAAATGGGATGACGGACAAGAACCTCTCTTTTTAATAAGCCTGAAAACCCTGGTCCTGCTGCCCAGCCAGCACGCTGCATCAGAAACTCTCAGAGAAGCTGCTCAGCAAAAAATAAGTGGTCCTTTCTAGTCCAAGTGACCCATTTGGCCACATGTGAACTGCCAGCTCTGTGCTGCCTCTCCTCCGCATGCCACTCAGGGTTGCACGTGGGAGCAGAGATGCTGGTGCTGATCGTGGCTGCCCCAGCTCTGCGGTGGTGCAGTGACTTCTCAAGGTCTAGAGCTGGGCAAAACAAGGCAGGAGCCATCCCCCATGAAGTTATCATGGTTCAGCCTGCCCTGGAATTGTCCATATCTGGGCTTTTAGTTTGCCTACTTTGCAGTCACTGCACTAGGGAGGGAGCTGCAGTGGAGCAGCAACTGGTCCTGGGGACCGGCATCCTGAACACTGAAACCGGGGCAGCCCCAAGCCCCTCTTGGGAGCATCACAGTGGTGGCCAGTGCTGCACCTGTGGCACAAGAGCCTGGCTGCCCTGCCAAGCCTCCCAGGGCTCAGCCCGGTGAGTGAGCAGGGGTTGGTCTCCAAGCCCCCTGACATCACATGGGTCATAGAATCATGGAATGGTTTGGGTTGGAAGGGACCTCAAAGCCCATCCAGTTCCAACCCCTGCCATGGGCAGGGACCCCTCCCACTGGATCAGGGGGCTCCAAGCCCCATCCAACCTGGCCTTGAACACCTCCAGGGATGGGGCAGCCACCACTGCTCTGGGCACCCTGGGCCAGGGCCTCCCCACCCTCACAGCAAAACATTTCTGCCTAAGATCTCATCTCAATCTCCCCTCTTTCAGCTGAAAACCCTTCCCCTCATCCTATCTCTGCACTCCCTGATCAGGAGCCCCCCCTCCCCAGCTTTCCTGCAGCCCCATTCTTGGTTGGTCAGCAGAGAGCAGGTATTTCCAGCCTCAGCTGCTCCTCTGTGTCCCCTTGGTAGTGGTGGCGATGGCCTCACTGAGTGGTGTGCAGCCACCCTGTCCCTTGGAGCCCTCACTGCGGCTGTATGTCAGGTTTCCTCTGCCATGCCGGTGCAAACCAAGTGTTTCCCAGATGGCAGCCTGGGTGCTGCTCCCCCGGGAGCTGCGTGTTGCTCCTAAG
This sequence comes from Neomorphus geoffroyi, assembly GCA_033558235.1. Classification (NCBI taxonomy): domain Eukaryota; kingdom Metazoa; phylum Chordata; class Aves; order Cuculiformes; family Neomorphidae; genus Neomorphus; species Neomorphus geoffroyi. Next base: position 12,417,205 of record JAUMJM010000014.1, read on the forward strand.
TTTAATTTTCTGTGCAATTTTATCTTTGGAAATTGCATTCCCCCCACGTTTTTTGGGGTTACATTGGCTCCACTGGCTCCGACTGTGAGAAATGAGTCCTCGCAGGCAGGTGAGGTGTGGGGACAGCTGGGGCAGTCATCCATGGGCATCTATCCCATGGGGCTTTGCAGGTCGGTGCCTGTGCCAGGGACCTTAGCAGGGTTCTGTCTGCAGGCGGAGGGTGCGGAACGGATAGAAAGAGGCCCTCAATTGCTGTGTTCACAGTTCCTGATGTAGTCAACATCAAAAAAGAGATTATAGTTTATGGAATAGACGAAGCTGGAATCTGAGAACAAGTCCTGTGAGGAGTGGCTGAGGGACCTGGGGCTGTTTAGCCTGGAGGAGGCTGAGGGGAGACCTCATCGCTCTCCGCAGCTCACAAAAAGAGGTTGTGGTGGGGTGGGTGCTGGGCTCTTCTCTCAAGTAACAAATGATAGGATGAGAGGAAATGGCTTCAAAATGGGCCAGGGGAGGTTTAGATTGGATATTAGGAAAAATATCTTTAGTGACAGAGCGATGAAGCCCTGGCAGAGGCTGCCCAGGGCAGGGGTGGAGGCTTCATTCTTGGAGGGGTTCAAAAAGTGTGTGGCCGTGACACTTGGGTACATGGTTCCGTCGGCACAGTGGGGTTGGACTGGATGAGCTTGGAGGGCTTTTCCAACCTTAATGATTCTGTGATTCTGTGACAGCCCCTCCTCTCCTTTTGCTGCAGCTTGCTTGGGGACCCGCAAACCTCTGTGTGTCCACCCTGTGGGTGCCGGTGTGGTCTCGAGGGTCTGGAGCAGGACCCTGACATAGCCCCAGGGCTGAGCTGCTGGGGGGCTGCCTGGGGCTGCTGTGGCTCTGCAGAGCCGCTCGTCGGGGCCCCTGAGCCCTTCCTGCAGTGTGGGGTGGAAGATGAGTCTGGGACATTTGCCTGGAATGGCTCTTCTGGGCCATGGGGGAATTAAGGGCGGTAATCGGCTTAGCTCTGCCAGGCGCTTATGGGGTCTGGGGACAGGAAAGGGGACAACGTGATAGAAGTGCTGGGGACAGGGGGCTTGATGGTGCTGGGGACTAGAGGGGTGGTAGGGATGTTGGGGATGGGATGGGTGATGAGGGTGCAAGGGGGGCAGGGTGGCCTGTCCCCACGCACAACGTGCTGGGTGCCTCGGCACTGGGTCCAGGAGCTGCCAGTGGTCCCATCCCTGCATTAATTCCGTAAACACGGAGTCCTGGTGTTTCATCCTCGTGGGAGGTCTGGGTCTCATCCCCAGGGGGTGCAGCGACTCCCCTGGGCCAGCTGTCCCGCAAACCCCCAGAGCACGGCCCCTGCACTGCGCACGGAGCCCGCACATCTGCCCCGGTGTCTGGGCTTCAGCAGCCACCACTGCGGTGGAGTCCAGCGCACCGAATGGCGGCAGCAGCCCTGTAATTAGCTGCTTGTGAGCTAACGAGAATGGCAGTGGGAAGAAACTGCCCGTTAAGTGCCTGGAGTGAGTTTTGAATTGGAGGAAGGAAACGCAGCCAGAGCAGATCCCGGTCCCTGCTGCTTCGCAGTCTGGAGCAGCGCAGGCTGCCACTGCCTGCTGACAGCAACGCAGCCCCGGGCGTGTTGCTGCAGTCGCTCCTGCACGGATGGAGGGGCAAAGCCTTTGTGGGAGGGGGGGTTTACTCTTTGGGGAGGACCTATGGCTTCAGACAGGTGACGTGAGAGGTGACATCAGCCAGCGAGCTGGCAGGGCTGCTGGCTCGCGGCAGCACAGTGGTCCTTTGGGCTCCTGGTCCCTATTCCCCCCCTGTAGAAAGGAGAAAGTGACAGGAGGGGAGGACGCCGGTCTCGCTGCGCACCCATAGCACCCTTAGGTGCTGCCTGGGCTTGGCTGTGGCTCCGCAGAGGAGCACTCCGGGGGAGCGTGTGGCTCTTGGGTGCTGGAGGAGCAGCTCTGTCTCCGGGAGCTCATCGGCTCGCATCTGTCGGGGATAATTTCCCAGCCACCCACTCAGCGAGGGGGGAGAGGGCAGCCCTGGAAGCTGCAGGTAATGTGACCTATCCTGCGGCTGTAATTCTTGGCTTCCTGACAGGAAAGGAGGGGGTTTCCCTGAGCCGTCCGCCTCCTGCGGGCAATAAAAGCCAAAATCACCAGGTCCAGCTGTTTCAGCTCCATCTGCAGCCCTTTTCCAGGAGCTCCAGGATTCAGGAGCATCCCTGGGATGAGGCTCTGCATCCCACAGGCCCCCCATTTTCTGGGCTCACAGGAGGACCCCGTTTGCTGGGCTGTCTGCCCCAGGGGGATGTGATGTCTTGCAGGTTTTATCGTGGGTGGTGGCTGCGTCAGTGCAAGGTGCAGCCCAAGCAGGGTGGGGTGATGTGGCCACTGCTTTTCCGCCTACCTCTCGCCTTGCGTGTCCACGAGACCATGGGCTGCCCACCTGGGAGGCCCCTCGCAAGCCGTTGGAAAGCCCCTATAGCCTCCAGGACCTGGCAATAAGTGGCTGTGTCCCCAGACTCCATCTGAGGGTGACTGGCTGGTGGGAACGCCGATGCTGGTGTTGGAGGGGGGCTGGATGGATGGGAGCTGCTGCACTGCTGCCACCACCTCCGAGCTGCCCGAGGGTGTTTAATCAGCGAAATTGTGCTGGTGAATCGTTACCAAAGGCTGCAAAATGTCTCCTGGTGGCGTGGGATGGCAGCGAGGTGTGGGAGGGCTTCAGCTCTGCCAACGAACATCTGGCACCGGTGGACGCAGTGGTGCTCTGCCAGGGAGTCGTGGTTCCAGGTTTTTGTTTCCCAGCCCAGCAGTGGGAGTGGTGGGAGCACAGAGCTGCTGGCAGAGGGCACAACCAGGCTGGTCCTTGGCCTGATGGCTCCTTGGGTGCTCAGCTGCGAGAGTTGGGCTCACGTCTCTCACCTCCCCTACCAGCAGCGATGGCTCTGCAGGAAGAGTTCATTGTGGCCAGGGCTCAGCTTGGCCATGGTCACTGGAGAGGTGGGCTGGCCGTGGGTGCCCGGTCAATGCCAGGAGGACGGAGCTGTACCTGAGACCATAGAATCACAGACCAGTTTGAGTTGGGAGAGAGATTAAAGCCCATCCAGTTCCAACCTCCTGCCATGGGCAGGGACACCTCCCACTGGATCAGGGGGCTCCAAGCCCCATCCAACCTGGCCTTGAACACCTCCAGGGATGGGGCAGCCACCACTTCTCTGGGCACCCTGGGCCAGGGCCTCCCCACCCTCACAGCAAAACATTTCTCACTAAGATCTCATCTCAATCTCCCCTCTTGCAGCTCAAACCTGTTCCCCTTCGTCCTATCCCTGCACTCCCTGATCCAGAGCCCCTCCCCAGCTTTCCTGGAGCCCCTTTCAGTACTGGGAGCTGCTCTAAGGTCTCCCCAGAGCCTTCTCTTCTCCAGGCTGAACAACCACAACTCTCTCAGCCTGTCCTCGTACGGGAGGTGCTCCAGCCCTTGGATCATCTCCATGCTCTCCTCTGGACTCACTCCAACAGCTCCATGACCTTCCTTATTTCTTGTCTTCCTAAATATCTGAGGCAAAGCACTTGTGGCTGGTGATATTCCCAGCACTATGGTGTCACACCGGCACGGTGCAGGATGCTGTGTGTCGCACTGCTGGATGTGGCACAGCCTCTGTGAGGCTAGAGCTGTCCTGAGCAGCTGGAAGTGGGCAGTGAGCCAGAGCCAGCAGCACCCACGGCTGGGGGACCAGCAGGGTCTTATTCAGCTTGGTGCCCTGTCCCCTGCTGCTGGCGAGGGAGCTGCAGGCTCTGGTCCCTGCTGGAGTTTGCTGGAGCACTTTGCATCCATCCAGGTGCCATCTCCCCCTCTCACAGTCCCCCATCAATCCAGTTCCTCTTCCCCTGGTGCGCCAGGTGTGTTCCCAGGGCAGGGAACAAGGCTTTTTCTGGTCAGTTATGGGGTCTGAGCAGTGATGACAGATAATTCTGCTCCCACAGCCTGGCCAGGGGTCAGGGGGGTGTGTGTGTGCGTGGTGCGTTGCCTGGTACTCCCCCTTCTTCCAGCCCAGGAAGAATTGCAGGGGCAACTTGAGATTTTGGTTTTCTCTAGAGCAGGGACAGGCCCTGGGGTATCCCTGGCCATTGGGGAGGTGAAGTGTTAGGGTTTGCTGAGGGGCTGTCACGCCCCAGCCTCTGGGGAATCCTGACTTAGCCCCTCCTGGCCTTCTGTTTCCCCCTTGGCATTGAACTTGGAGGGGGACGAGGCTCTGGCAGCCCCTTCTGATGGCCTCCAGGCTGCAGGAGGCAGCTGCCCTCGGCACAGCTCCTGTCTCCTCTGCCACTCAGCCCTACTGCCTCTGCAGACCCCTGTCCACCCCACACCCACTCCATCTCTTTGCAGGACCTATAATCCTGTGCACTGGGGCTGTGGTGTGGGCAGCCCTCCCCGTGCTCCTGCACAGGTTGGTGGCTCCCAGCAGTGGCATTTTCCCTGCGTGACTGCCCGTGGTGGCTTTTGCTGTCGTTCTGGGTGGGGATGCTGCCAGCAGGCCTGTCCCTCAGTGGGCTCAGGGTGCAGCTGAGGCGTTTGCTATGTGGCCAGAGGGGTGCTGCTGGGGGTCCCTGTGAGGGTACCCCTGTCCCCAGGCTGTGGTGCAGGGCTGCTGGCACTGTCCCCTGGCTGTGATGCAAGCTGTGCTGGACACTGTTTCTGCCAGTGCTTTATCAGATGGGCCAGACCTTGGCACCCACCAACTGAACCAGAAAAGCTGGAAGCTGGGATGCCAGCCCTGGTGGCCTGTGGGACGGGAAGCATGGTAGCACGTGGCCCTTGCCTGAACAAACCTGCTGGAACCAAAAGCAAACAGACGCTTCCCTCTGTACTGTGCTCTCCCACACCACACTGCCGCAGGAGCGAGCAGTGGGGGGACCAGGCCGTGTTGCCACGGCTGTGCCATGTTCTCCATCCCTGGGAGCAGCGTAACATGGCCAGCATCCCCAGCATGCCAGGATCGGTGTTTGTGGAGAGCCCCAGTTTGTCACCTCCGCGTGCTGGAGTGGTCTCCATCTGCTGCATTTTCGAGGGCAAGAGTTCAGTGCTGACGTGAGCAGTGCTTCTGTGGGGGCTGCAAGGGTGGTAGGAGAGCTATGCTGGCCGGGGCCGTGGTGCCAGTGGCTGTGCCTGGGGATGGGGGAATCTCTCTAGGGGTGCAGCCGTGCCTAAAGCCTGGCTCCCCTCTGCCTGCTTGCAGGTGCAAGAAGCAGCGGGGCACAGGCATGCAGCGGGGCAGGGGGATGCAGCGGGGCAGGGGGAGCCTGGCAGTGCTCAGGGCTGTTGGCGTGGTGTCTGTCCCAGTCCCAGTGTCCCCTGTGACTGCTGTCCATCCCACGCGCAGTGTGTCTCCTCCAGGCCGGTGTGTGTTCCCTGTGGCCAGTGGGTGTGCATCCCCCATGGCCAGTGTCCGTTCCTCGTGGCCAGAGGGTGCAGCAGGAGCGGCACCAGGGCTGTGGCACCTGCCCAGGCAACCATGAGTGTCCAGCCCAGTTTTTCTGTGCTGTTGTGGCTGCTGGCACTCAAGGCAGGACCAGTGTCACTGAGCACTGGGGGGGAGTGCAGCTGGGGCATTGGAGTGTCTCTGCCCCCCGATCCTGCCCCTGCCCTGGGAGACTGCGGGGCAGAGGGAAGCGAGACCCTAGGTGGTGGGGTATGGCACAGGGCAGTGTGCCCGCCTGCCTGGGGGTAGCTCCCGTCCTCCAGAGCCAGGAGCAATTTGCAGAGCTGGAGGAAAGCCCCAGACAGTGCCAGCTCGCAGCGGTAGTGCTGGAAGGGCAGGCAGGTTCCCACATCCCCGGGCTGGAGGAGGAGCAGTGACCTTGGAGCGGAGCTGGCAGACACGGTGCTGCTGCATGTTCTGGGCGGTCCGCCAGTGGCCATGCCTGTGGCCACCCCTCGGCTGCAGTAGCCACCCCTCAGCTGCAGCAGCCACTCCTCAGCTACAGCCTTGTGCCAGCTCAACATTGGAGGGGAGACCTGCATCTCCATTCCCCAGGCATCCCAGCATCCCCCTGCACCTGATGTGGCCCTGTGCCCAGGCTCAGGACCCATCCCCCAGCCCTGGCCAGACCCCTATGGCCCTGGCCAGGCTGCTACTCCCATGCCAGCTCCTTTGTTGTGGCCGATGCCCACGGCTGCTGGCACCAGGGCAGCTGGGAGCCTGGGCAGTGGTGCCAGTGCACAGAGCGGAAGCACTCAGACCAGTGCTAATCAATTATCCGCTTACGTTAACTTTTATCTCTCTATCTGCTGCAGGGCCTTAGCTGGGCAGTTCCCACATTCCCCACCACCCAGACGTCCTCTCCAGTTTTGTTTTTGTTTCTTTTTCACCGGTGTGTTTTGGCACAAGAGCTGGCAAAATGCTTCACCCTGGGCTGTGACCGCCAGCAGCTCTGAGCATGCCTGGCTGGGGCAGAGGCTGCCAGGCTCTGTGGCGCGTGGAGGGGCACAGTGAGCACCCCTCTTGGCACCCCTGTTGCAGGTGCTCTGCTCACCCCAAGCCCGCTTGGGTGCCCGGCTCGGCTCCTCAGGATGGGTTCTGAGGGCTGGGGTGTTGTGCCAAGCTTTCTCCCTTCAATAACCCACCAGGGGGTGTGCATGCCTGCACACACCTTGGAGCTGGCACACCAGCATTTTGTCCCATGAACAGGGCTGTTGCCCCCCTGCACGTTCCCAGCTCGTGTTCACCTGCTTGTTTGTCTTTCCATGCCAGCTGCAGGGTGTCCCGCTCGCCCGCTGGCCTGGGCTCAGCTCCTGCCTGCGTTTCTGCCTGCAGGGACCCATCCTGCCTTCTCCAGCACCAGCAACTTGACCCAGCTCAAAGCCTGGTCCCCCAGGCTGGCACAGGTTGGGGTCAGACGTGCCCCCGTGGCTCCTAGTGCTCCTTCCCGAGTGGCACAGAGGTGCCTGCTCTCACCAGCCCCACTGGGCTTTGAGGTGGGCTCATGGAGCAGCACAGTCTCCATAGGATCCCTCACCCTGTTGGATGCCCACGTGGTGATATCTGCTCACCACCCACTGATTGATTACACATGGGGAGCTTTATTAGATCAATGCCCACCTGTCTCACTCCTAATCCCAGGCGGTGACAGCTGGGCAAGCACAGCTCGTTCCTCAAACAGAGATAAGGACGTTTCCCATGTTCCAGGCTGGGTTATTTCACCGGTTGCTGGGTACTGGCTCAGGGCTGCCCCAAGGTGGCTCCTAGGGTCCTACTGGGGTCTCATGGTGCTGAGTGGCCCCGAGTGCTGGATGACCCACACCAGGGTGGCTTCCTCCCACCAGAGAAATGCTCCCAGCAGGGGGGGTTGTGTTTCCACAGGTCCACTGCACAGGCAGGGGGGCTCCAGTGTCCCCCAGTGCCCTGTGTGGCTGTGCCATGCTGAAAGCTCCTTCTGCACCGGAGCAGCTGTGTGTTTTGACTGGTTTGTGATTTTTAAACAAAATGGCCTTGAGAGCAGTTCCTGGGACAGGCGAAGCAGGCGGTCGAGTCCAATTCCTGTGCCTAAATGCCTGAGTATTTTCCCATTAAGCATTAATTCTCTCCCAGCTGCCTGGCTGAGCCCCAGGGAGCAAACTTGGCTCCTATGGGCACAGCGGTGGAGTTTTAACCCCTGTGGGGTTCAGCCAATCCTAATTGCAGCTGCTGAGAAAACGCTGCCCGCAAGAGGATCCATTGCAGCCAAGGCAGCTCTGCCCTGTGGCACTGCCAGCCAGAGGGGGATGAACGCGATGTCCCATGGGGGGCAGTGGGGAGGGGACCAGGGGAAGGCTGGCAAACATTGGTTGCGGGTCCACCCCATGGCGAGCAGTTTAACAGTGAAATAGGACTGTGTGAAGGGGGATTTGTTGTGGGTGGCATCCTGCTCAGCCTTTGTGCCCATGCTTGGGGAGCAGGGTGGCCACGGTGGCCCTGGAGCTTTGTGTTGTGCTGGCTCCATCCTGTCCTGGGACTCTCCAGCACGGCAGCAACTGCCCTGCTCACTTCCGGTGTGCTGCAGGTGTGGGGATGCTGGGGGAACCCCCAGAGTTGGGGCGCTTGGTGCCATGCTGTGCCAGGGCTGCCCCCAGGGTGTGGGCAGATGGCAGGCACCTTGCCCACGGTGTTGGCGTGGGTGGGCAAGGGCTGGCAGGCTGGCACAGGGTGCGTGGGCCAGTGCTGGGAGCCAGCTCTTGCCGTGACTCATCCTGCTCCGGGGGCGGCCAGGCCTGGCTCTGCCCCTGCCAAGGGTGCTGTGGCAGGGGCCCTGTGGAAAAGCTGTGAGCACGGCAGCAAGGTGAGGAGAAGGGCTGGGCCAGCCATGTGCTGCAATTCCATCCAGCGGTGCCCCTCATCCAGCTGTGCCCAGCTCAGGACATGGGCACACTGAGTGGTACCCAGCTCCATGCTGCCTCCAACGAGCGAGCAAGGGTCGTCTGTGCTCATGCCCTGGCAGTGCCAGCAAAGTCACCATGCCTCACAGCAGCTTCTGCTGCTGTTCCTGATGAAAGCCAGGACCCCACACCCCATGTGGCAGGGGAGACCTGTGCACTGGCCCTGCATGTCACTGTCACAAGTGGTCATGGTTCCTCTCTCCACCTCTACTCATGGTTTGCCACCATCACCCAGTCTCAAGGCCCAGGGACTTTGTGTTCCCCCAGATGGTCCCACTGGCTTGATCCAGGCTGGGGAAGGAACCCCTGACCATGGCAACTCAATATATTGGGTCCGTCTGCAGTCAAAGCCTGGGGGGCTCACACCTGGCCCCAGGTAGTGGAGACATCCCCCGATCTGATGTGGAAATGAGATACTCTGTAGAGGAAGGGAGGTTTGGGCCACAGTGCATTGCTGAGGGAGGGCTGGATCCCACCAGATTCTCCTGTTGCAAGGTCAAAGGGGATGGAAATTGGAGCTGCTCCTGCCTGTGATGGCCCGTCACAGCCGTACTGAGGCTTTGGCGGAGGTTGGATTGGGGTTTTTTGTGTTTGACAGCTACCTTGTGAGCATCAGTTCGTGCTGGTTGGATCTCAGCTGCCAGTCTGCTCGACCGTGGTGTGCGTGGGGCAGGTGGAGGCTGGAGACCCTCGCTGCTGCTCCTTCTGTGGGATTCAGGCTGTCTTGCCATCCTTGGGCTTTGGGCATCCCAAGGGACGGTGACTCCCTGAGGCTCGTGATGTCCTGTGGGATGGTGGCGCCCTGGGTTCGGGGTTCCATGCAGAAGGACAGGCACTGCCTGCACAAAGAGCAGGCAGCAAACAGCCTTGCGCAGGTCATTAAATCAGAGAGTATCTTGTGGTGGAAGGGACCCATAAACATCACTGAGTTCCGCTCCCAGGTCATTAGAGCTCGTACGTAATTGCAGTCAGTAATGGCTTTGCAAAGGCAAAGTGGGGCTGAGGGGCAGCTCCAGTGAAGCGCATCCACCCGGGAGCTGCAGCAGGAGCTGCCCAGGGCAGGTGGGTCCCACGCCAAGAGGTCACGGGCAGACCCAGAGGTGCATTTGACTGCTCTCCTCCTGCTGACCTGTTTTCTCCCATCCCCACAGCAACATCGTGTCCCCGCAGCCTGGACTGTGCCCTGCAGCGCCGGGAGTTCTGCCCACCGGGGTCGGGTGCCTGTGGCCCCTGCCTCCCTACCTTCCAGGAGGACGAACGTGGGCGATGCATCCAGAAACAGCTCTCACCCAGCGGTACGTGCGCCCACCCTGCCTGCAAACCTGCCCCACACCTCTGCAGCTCCAGGAGATTCCTGTGCCCCAGGGCAGTCCCCTCACCCCAGCATCACCTCTTGTGCTCCTCATCCTCTGGCTTCCCCTCCCCATGGCAGCTGTACCCCATAGGGACAGCAGCTCTGCTCCTCTCGCACCAAGACCCATCTCGCTGCGGTTGTGTGGTAATTTGGGGGCTGGTGGGGAGTGCACGGACCCAACCCCCGCTCCTTGTGCATCCTCCAGCAGCCACGCCAGTGAGCACATATGTCACCCAGGGGTGTCCAAGGGTGAGAGATAGCCCTGGTGCCTGCCAGGGCACTCCAGTCGATCTGCCTGGCTCCTCTGGAGTGGGGGTTTTGTTTAGCAAGGGGTGTGGCTGCGCAGAGCCCCCCAGCTTTGTAGGAGCAGGGTAGCGTCTTTTTATGCACTGAGCTGTGACTTGGATGGGCCCCATGGATCCACTCATCCTGAGGCTGAGTTGTGCTGGTGTTTAGGATTTTAATACCTGGTTCCCATTCATTTGAGATTTTGGGCTGTGGTTTGGAGCTGCTCTCTCCTCCTCTGGTAAAGCTCAGCATCCATGCTGGGAGGGTTGGACTTGGCAGTGGTGGGTGTGAACCCTGCCCATGAGGGCACGGAGGACTGCGTTGGCTGCATTTCCTCCTCTCCGCTCCCAAGGGAGCTGTGGGACTGTGCAGCCTGGGTGGCTGCACTGTGCCAGGGGGCAGAGAGTCAGACACAGCATCCCGGCGAGCCTAGAGTCACCCATGCCACCCCACTCAGGACCTGCTGGTTCCAGCACAGCCATGGCACCTGCACCAGCCTGGCTGCACAGAGGATGCTGGGGGCCGGGCATGGGTGTTTCTCAGGGTAATCCTCAATGCTCCCTGTGGCTTGGAAAGCTTTAGGCAGAGCTGATTCTGTGCCCCCACCTGGCTTAGAAAAGATTCATCAAGCAGGCAAACTGACTCTAATCACAGCTCCACTCAATTATATTTGCTTTAACTATAAAGCAGAGTGGCCTCTGTGCTTGGGCATGGAGCCGGTACCTGGCCGTGCCTTTGCCTACTGCTGTTGGTGGATTTTGCCAGGGAGCACTTGGGTGTGGGGTGGGGGCTCTCATGTACCTCTGCGCTGCCTTTGAGCCTGCTGCAAAGGGCATCACCCACCATCTTCCTCCAGCCCGCCCTTCTTTGCCTGCTTTGCGCTCCTGCTGCCCCCAAAACCCTCTTGCTAAAGGGGATTTGTTTTTTCCCTGGTGGGCAGAGCCTATGGTCCCTCCAGGAGCCTATATCCTGCCTGTGGTGGGCACTCTGCAGTATTGCCTGGCCCTGGTGTTCACCAGGCGGCTTCCCTGCTGGCACAGCCCTTCATCCCTGCTCCAAGGCCTGGGAAGCTCCCAAAAACACGCAGCGTGGCTGATCCCATGCCAACTGCGAAGAGCAGCCATGGCAGGACCTGGAGAGACAACTCCGTGTGTACCCAAGCTGCCGCCTGCATGGAGGGGTGCTCTGAGTTTTTGGGTTGCTTTGCTCTGTGTTTGGGTTACCACATCTCAGATATGTTCGGGGCCCGCTGGGCGGCAACTGGGCTGCCCTTTTCCTGCAGTGCAGCCCATGCTTTGCAGCAGTGGGCACATGGGGGATGACAGAGTCCACTGTGCCCTTCATGCCATCAGCCTCCTGGCAGCAGGATTTGCCCCTTACATCTCCCCAGCGCAGCGCTGGCTCAGTGCATTCCTTCAGCTCTCAGGCTTTCTGTGCTGAAACAGGGGTGATGTCTGGGGGAGACGATAGGTAGGATGGCACAGGGATGGCATCTAGGCTTGATGTTCAGCAGTGAGCAGGGCTGTGACAGGCGGATGAACCCCACCACAGGGTACCACATCCATGGGTCTCCCAACAGTTTTCACAATTGTTTGTGGTTTATTTTTTATGGTGAAGTCTTAGGAGCAAATTCCCCTCTTGGAAAGACTGCACATGTGCCGGCATCTCCATAGCAACCCTGCTCTGTGCCAGTTCAGCAGGGAGATGCGGCCACGGTAACATCTTCACCTGGCTCCAGCAGAGAGATGTGGGACCTGATAGTCTTCTCTGCCGTTCTCTCTAGGATGGGTTAGTGTCCTCTCCCAGCTTTGTCCGGGAGATGCAGGTCTGTGAGAGAGAATGCTGGAAGGATGGAGACCATCCCAGAGTCTCTCCCAGCTCAGTCCTGTTGTCTCAAGCAGCTTTTGGCAGCAAAAGTGTGGGTACGAGGGAAATAAAAAGGGGCTCCCATCCAAAATCTTCTATTTCTGCATGCAGGCAAGCAGCAGCATCCTGAGGATGCTCAGCTCCTTTTGGCAGGGATGGACTAATGTTTTTCATGGGTGCTTTTCATCCTGCAAGTCCCTTGTGCTGGCAGCAGCATCCAGCTACGACTGTGGGAGCCTGTGAGGATGCAGAGGGACTGCAATAGCTGCATTGAGGGGAGGGAAGCAATGCAAACGGGGGGGCTACTGCAGCTCAAGGATGCCTAAACCTTTGAAGGGGCTGCCCACGCAGTCTGGGCAGCCCCTTCAAAGGTTTAGGCATCCTTGAGCTGTCTGCAACTGCTGGTGATGCCGATCCCAGGATCCCAGCTGCCGTCGTCCTCCCCGCTGCGCTGCCCCCACGATTGGTTGCAGCTCTTGGCAGGAGCGTGGGCAGGAAATGAGGCTTCTCTCCCTCAGCATACGTGTGCAGGCAGGCACTAAGAGCAGCTTTTTTGGGGTGCAAAGCAGCATTCTGGGGGCTTGGCAGGGCGATGCATATGAGCAGTGTGTTCCTGCCATTAATGACGGCGTGCGTGGGTGTCCTGGCATCCCCAGCACAGCACCAGCACAGAGGTGAGACGGGATGCGTGGGAGCTCACGGAGTGGTGCATCCTGCAGCCGCAGGCAGAGGAATGCCAGCACCCCACTGGCGCTGCCTGCGCAGGGGTCTGAGGCCCTGGAATGCTGCTAGTGCCGTGGCACTGTGTAAGGTTTGAATGTGCCACCCGTGATGGGTTTGTGTGGTGTGGTTTGGGCTGGTGGGTCCTTTCCCTGCTCCCACTTGATCCTACCGGGCTATGGGAAGCGTTTTGGGAAGGAGGAGGGGAAGAGAAAGAGGGTCGTGGCTTGTGGTCCTGGGACTTCCTTTCTCGTCGCTTGCCGTGCTGCCAGCAGCTGGGAATGCATCAGCTGTCCTGAGCCAGGACTGGAGGAGATTTGTAGGAGTTTTGTGCCCTCCTGTGGAGACAATTGGCATCAGGTTTTCTCTGCCCAGGGCAGAAGCCATGCATATCCCTTCTTGCTCCCTGCTGTCCCCAGACCCGTCACGGTAACTGGTGAGACCCTTGTGTACGTCCCAGGGCTGAGCCCTGGGGAGCAGAAAGCCCCAAGGAGAGGCCGGGGAGGGGCAGAGCAGCTGGGCTGGGCTGGACTGCTGTTTGCCAGCCTGTCTGTGCCCTCCCTGCTGCAGGTGAGACCCACCATGAGAGGGCACCCGTGCCCTGTGCAAGCCCTGTGCGTGCCTTATGCATGCCCTGCATACCCTGGCACACACTGTGTGCACCTTCCATGCCCTGTGCATACCCTGCATGCCCCCTGCTTTCCCTGGACATACCCTGTGTGTGCCCTTGGCATGCTTAACTCACTGCAGCCAGGGCTGGAAGGGGGTCTCTGGGAGCCCCTCATCTCAGCTGCCCTTGTAGCAAGTGCCAGGGCCTGCGGCAGCCTGGCAGGTACCAGGAGTCAGCCCTGGTCCCTGTTCCCTGGGGAGCAGCCCTGGGCTGGCATTTACTCTCGCATAGTGCCCAGCAGGACCTGGCCATCAGTGCCAGGCTGCTTCTGCCCCATAAGTGTTTCAGGGTGGCAGATATTGCGTTGCTGGGGGACATCTCAGCTGCCAAAGAAAAGGGGGTATGGGGGTGTTTAGCTGCCGAAAGGGATAAAGGTGAATGATGCAGGTGAGTGGCACAGTCTGGGTGCTGCTGGCACTGCCAGAAACCACAAATTGCACAGCTGCCTTGGTTTTCCTTGTGCCGCTTCACACGGAGGGAGGCTCAGAGCTGCTCTCACTGGTTGTCGCAGGTTTTCTTCCTCCCTTTTCCAGCCACTTCCTATTCATCCCCCACAGCCTTTACTGTTGCAACAGCTCTGCCCAAAGGCAAGCAGTGTTGGGGCAGGGCTGGGCTGTTCTGCACAAATGCAGCCTGGATCCTCCAGACCTGGTGGTGTCTTGTGGGCACAGACAGGGCTGTCCTCTGTGTCCCCTGGGAGTGGGGACAGGCCTTTCCCTGAGCACAGTGGGGAGCTAGGGCCAAGCTGCCACCGTCCCAGGCACCAGGCTGTCCCCACAGGGCACAGGGCTGTCCTCCATGTGTGCCAGCTCCCCTGCCCTTTGGGAGAGCCCAGCCTCATGCCAGCACCACAGCACCTTGGGGAGATGGGGGGGCGGCTATGGTGGCTCTTCGTGCCTTGTTTTTTTAAGTCTCCTCCTTTTAAACCATTCTTTGGTTTGTACAGGGAGACAGTTGAGTGGCCTTTGTGCGGGGCTCCAGAGGGAACTGGAGTTTGTTTCCAAACACTGGGAGTGAGGGTAGATTCCAGAGGAGCTGGAATTGTTATAATCATGAATTATCCCGAACTGAGCTGCCAGCCTCACCTCACCTTTGTATGTCTTGATTTAACCTCCAGGGCTTCCCGCTGGGGACAGCCTGAATCCGGCAGTGGGGCAGAGGGTGCAGGGATGGGGACAGGGAAGTCGCCAGCCTTTGAAGTTGAATTTAATCCCATTAAAAGCAGAGCAGTGAGCATCAGAACTTGACTCTGCAGCTCCACTCCTGTTCCGTACTGTCACCCTGGGAGCGGACACCCCTTGCCGGGGTGAGCATCCTGCCCACGCCCCCTGCTGCAGCTCCCCGGGGTGAGGCAGCCCCCCATGTAATGCCCAGCCAGCCCCTGGGGGTATTGATGGTCCTCCTACATGGGGCACCCCCAGCTTCTCCCCAAAGGGCCACATCCTGCCAGGTGTTGAGCAGAAACCGGTCCTTCAGCTGGAGCAAGGGTTCCCACCAGGACAGCCCTGAACAAGCCCTGCTCTGGGTGGCTCCAGCTGCCTGGGCATTCAGGACAATTTGGGGTGAAAACTAGTGTTCAGGTGTTCCCTGCCTGCTCTGGAAGCAGCTCATCGTGGGTCTGAGACTCGCCTGGCCAGAGCTGCCCCTTACACCCTGCAGAGTGCGGTGACAGTGGGCTGTGCCTCCTGCTCCAGCTCATGTCCCTCCTCGCTCAGGGCTGTTACGGCCCCACATGCAGGGACATGCGGCAGCTCCTGGGCGCAGCAGCCTGCCCGCCCCTACAAGGCTCTGCAGGACCCACTGGCACTGTTGCTTCTGCAGCCTCCAATGTTTGTGGAGTGAAAAGCAACCCAAAAGTGGCAAGGACACGTGCTGGTCCCGGGTTTCGCCTTTGGGACTGCCAGTGTCAGAGCGCTGCAGCTCGGTGAGGTTGCACTTCCAAACCCTCTGCATTTTCTCATGCCGAGATGTGAGCCCCTTCTGGGGGGCTGCTGGGGCCAGGCCTGGGGCTGGTGCACAGCGCATCCCGGGGTGTCCATCTCACTCCTGCTCTCTTCTGGCACAGGGCGGACATCTGTTCCGAGCTTGGAGGAAGAAATCGATATTCTAGCGGATGTGCTTGCCAGGCAAGAGGCTCCTCACCCCAGTCCGCTGCGGGATGGCAAGCCCAGGGGTAAGTGCCTGCTCCTCCACTCCCACTGCTCTCTGCAGTGGTGTTGGGGATCCCTCAGCAGCCAGACCCTGCACCTGAGGCTGGTTTGCCCTCCAGAGTCACCCAGATGCTCCTCTGCTCATGGTTCTGCCTTCTCCTGTAGCCACCCTGGTCCCCACTGGCAGCAGACAGCGCATGGCCAGCGGGCTGAGAGTGGAGCTGCTGCAGCGAGGTCCTGCTGGCAGCAAGGCATCCACTACCCTCCCCACCTCCACCATCGCCACAGTCCAGAAGTATCCAGTTGAGGCATCCCCCATCCCTTCAAATGACAACGTGGTGCTCGGTGAGACCCCAGGGACAGGCAGTTGGTGGGAGGGGGTTTCATGTCCATGCTGGGAAAGCATGGGCTGGTGGCACCGTGCTGCTGCACTCACCCATCACCCATCTGTGTTCTCCCCCACCTCTGTAGGGCTGATCGTGGTGTGCACGGTGGCCGGTGTCTCGGCGCTGATCATGGCTATGGTTTGCTGGTGCAGGTGAGCCAGGGGCTGCTGCTGCCAGCCAGTCCCTCAGCGTCCCTGTGCCCACGGGAGCTTGTCCCAGTGCTTCCTGGGTGCTTGAGGAGGTTGGAGGAGAGGCAATAACTGTCCTTGCCAGTCGCCCTGTGGATGCGCCATGTCCACCAGGGTGTGGCATCTGCTAATCAGAGGTGAGGACACCCTCATGCCAAGCACAAGCCGTGACTCCTGGGAGTGGGTGGCACATGGTTTGGGCAGCACTGCAGCGCCCAGCGTGTTCCTGCCTCATCCCCAGGCCTTGTGGGATGGAGGTGGTTATGGCGAGGTTCCTGTGCCTGGGCAGGACTACATAGACTGGGGATGCCACCCATCATGGGTGCCATCACAGGGAACAGGGATATGGGTGGGAGGACTGAGCCATCCTGTAGGTCTCTGGCTCCCATATGGAGTCATCTGCTCCAGAGGCTCCTGGCGAATTGCTCTCCTTTCCCCTCACAGGCTGCAGAAGGAGGTCAGGCTGGCACAGAAAGCAGACTACTCGGCACAGCGTGTGGCCAGCCCGCTGCCCTATGACAAGATCTCGGTAAGGTGCCTGTGTCCCTCCCTGTGGGGTGTTTGGTGCTCGAGCCAGACATGCTGTGCCTTGAGGAGTTTCTGACATAGCAGGGAACACCCGCCAGATGGGCCAGGGGCTCTGGACCCCGGTCTTGACGCTGTCCTTGCTCTGTCCACAGCCTGGGGACAAGACACTGGCTCAGAGTGCCCAGATGTACCACTACCAGCACCAAAAGCAGCAGA
Organism: Neomorphus geoffroyi; assembly: GCA_033558235.1. Taxonomy (NCBI): domain Eukaryota; kingdom Metazoa; phylum Chordata; class Aves; order Cuculiformes; family Neomorphidae; genus Neomorphus; species Neomorphus geoffroyi. The sequence continues at coordinate 12,433,992 of JAUMJM010000014.1, forward strand.
TGCTCTCCATGGAGAAGTACGTAGCTGTGGGAGCAGAGAACGGACCTGGTGGCTGGTCCATGCCCTGCCATTGACTGGGGTGCTGTTAAATCATCCCACTGGCCTTCACCCCCTCTCTGCATCCTCTCCCCCCAGGCATAAAGAAGAGCCCAAGCTGCCAGACTCGGCATCGTCTGATGAGGAGAATGAGGATGGAGATTTCACCGTGTACGAGTGCCCCGGGCTGGCTCCGGTATGGCAGACGCAGGGTACCCTGTGGGTGAGGGTTGGGATCTGACACATCTGAGACCTAGAGGAGAACTGCATGAGCCCTTCCAATTTGTCCTTCATCAAGCCCTGAGATGGTCTGATGACCCCTCTGCTTCCCCCATGTACCAGGTCCCCCTGGAGCCCTCCAAGGGCGAGGAGCGGGTGCCCTGGCATGGGTGCCCTGGTGTGGATGCCCGCTGGGACTGTTCCCTGGGGAGCAGTGCCCATGATCCTGGGAGAAGCCCCTGGGGACACGGTCACCTCAAGATCCTGGGCTCATCTGATCCTGGTGTCTCCTTAGCGCTGGGACCCGCCCCTGGGACCCCTCAAAGCCAAGGGGGACATTCCTGGTGGGCAGGAGACCCCGGGCAAGGGCAGCTCCTAACAGCCCTGGGTACAAAGAGCACAAAGAGCCCCGAAAGGAGCCTTTCACATGGTAATGGCTGCGGAGCCCGGCCATCAGGACCCAGATTAAGGGTCATCATTAGGTCTTTACAGGCCCATTCAAGGGCACTTGGTGGCTGACGGGCAGTCTGGGCAAGGAACCCCATTCCAGCCTTCCAGGATGGGATCATCTCCCGGGGTCCCAGTCTGGGCAAGGAACCCCATTCCTGCCATCCAGTATGGGAGTTCTGTCCTGGGGCCCCCAGCCAGGGTATGGGGTACCATTCCATTCGGGACCCTGGGTTTTACACATCATCACCTCATCCCGGCATCCCTGGCCACTCCTGGCATGGAAGCAGCAGCTTTCCAGGGGTGACAGCGGGATCCTGGTCTGTGTCACCTCATCCCAAACCACGAGGTCCCCTCCATCCTCTCTCCTCTCTGCAGGGCTGGGGTTCAGACTCCAGCCCCTTGGGATGGGGTGGCTCAACTCCGAGCTGATTTCTGACCTCCTGCCTTTTTCTCCCCGCATCTCGCTCCCTCCACTGCCGCAGACTGGAGAAATGGAAGTGAGGAACCCCCTGTTTGATGACTCTTCCTTACACCCCTCCAACCTCAAGTCGCACCAGTAACACCCCTCCTCTCCTCCACCCGAGCTCGCTACGGACTGTACACCGATCGCAGCCTGGTGGGGCAGCTGAGTGAAGGGGTGCAGACCCTGCTCTGCCAGACTGTTCCACGCCTGCCCAATAAACACCCACTACCAGCTATGGGAGGGGGGGGATCGCCCCCATGTCCAGCGTCCTTGTCCTCTTTGCTGCTGTGATCGTGTCCCTGCCTTGCCCTTCTCTCGCTGCTCTTGGGGAGCCTACGAGGGAGGGCAGCTGCTGCCTTGGCACAGAAACTGGGGGGCCTGCAGCGCTGTCTCTTTGCATTTGGCTTTTCAGGAGGGGACTGCTGCTCTGGCTGTGGCTGGGCTGATGCAACAGCAGCTGGGAAAGCAATAGAGAAGGGGTCAGAGAGCAGGAGAGGGGCAAAGGGGTCAGGCACACTTGTGTCTGCAGGGGAATGTGTGGGGGCTTCCGGCCTACCCGAGTCCTTCTGCCAGGGATGGAGACTTCTCCCAGAGCAGGTGGCACTGCTAAAGCCTCTGGGACCTGGTTTATCCCAGCCTGGGCAGCCCCTGGCAGCATGGTCCTGCTCCAGGGCCAAGGGCAGGAGCAGGAGCAGGCTCAGGCAGGTGCTGGCATCGCTCCCTGGTATGCACCTTCAGCTGCCACCATGTGCAGCTCCTGGCCAGGAGCAGAGGCTCCTGTGCCGACTCCATCCCTTTGGTCCTTGGAGGCCCCAGGTTGCTGGCAGTCCTGGTGCCACTGGGGCCTGGGACCTGTGCTGGGCTGTGCTGGTGACAACAGAGGATTCCCTCCTGGCAACACTGGGTGCCAGCTGGGCTCTCACTCCACGCCTCCAAGGGATGAAGGAATCCAAGGCTCAGGGGTTTGGTTTTAAGCCTGTGTGGCTGTGGGGAGGAAGGAGCGAGAGTGGTGGGGGCTCAGGAGGGGTAGCCAAGGCACAGTGGCTTTGCTGCGCTGCTTCTTTTCTCCATGGAGCCCATGCCCTTGGCGGCTTCCCTGCGGAGCCTGGCCCGGTGCGTTTTCCCAGCATCACTCCGTGGCAGGGGATATCTCTGCCCATCCATCCCAGACACCTTCTGGGCTCCAGTGTCCCTCTGCACCCCTCCCCTGCCCATGCCTGAATCCAGGTCCACCAGCCCCACACGTCCCCATTCCCCAAAGCCTCCCCAGCACGTTGGCTGTGACCCATCCCCTGTAAGCTCTGGGATGAGGTTCAGGTTGCTTTTCACAGCTGTGGATTCATGGCCAGACCCTGGCCATGCCAGGGGTGACGCATTGCACGTAGGTGGTGTCTTGCACAGGGGTGGCCTCTTGCACGCTCAGAACCATTGCACGCGCATGGGCAGGGTGGGCAGCAGCGCAGGGCCCTGTGCTGGTGAGGGCTCGTCCCTGGCGGGGTCGCTGCACAGATCCTTTCCCTGTGCCCTGTTCCCTCACCTGTGTGTGGGCTGCTGCCCTTCTCCCCGCAACGCTCCTTGTATGGATTGTAGTTCTTTTAAAAGGAGATTTTATTAAATGACCATGTTTGAGACCCATGCGAGTGTGTGGTGTGGGGCCAGCTCTGCACTGCAGGGCCACAGCTTGGGATGCTCCTCTTGGGAGGCAGAGGGGGCAAAGTTTGGAGGGATGGGGAGGGAGGATGCTGTGCGTTCCTCATCCTGAAACACAGAACCATAGAAACACAGAATCATAGAATCAAAGAATGGTTTGAGTTAGAAGCCCATCCCGTTGGATCAGGGGGCTCCAAGCCCCATCCAACCTTCCACAGTAAACTGCAAGCAGCTGTCCTGCAGCTGGAGCAGCCTCCGAACCCTTCCCAAGGCTTTTCGCTGACACAGCAAGAATCAGAGTGGCTTTCTTTGCTTCTCACTGTTTGCCAGGAGAGGTTTCCAGCGGAGCGGTGGGTGGGAGCCCCCGGTGCTGCCCCCCCCACCCCAGCCCTGCAGCACCCACGCACCAACCCCCCATTGCTCCCAGGGCCGGGCCCTTCGCACCTCGGCGAGGCGGGCAGATAAGGGCTATCGCGGCCCACATTGTGCTGAGCTGAAGCTGCTCTCCTGGCCCTTTGATCACTCCAGCCCCCCAGCAGGCTGATACCATCTCGTCTCCTCCTGGTTTCGGCTGCCCGGGGGTGGGTGCTGACTCACCGTCCAAGCACCCGCACCCTCAGGGATGCTCTGGTCAGGCATCCTGTGCTCAGGGATGCTCTGCTCAGGGGTGCTCCACTCAGGGGTGCTGTGCTCAGGGATGCTCGGCTCAGCCCCACTCACGGGTGGCTCTGGGGCTGCAGTCTCCCACCCCAAACCACCCGGGACTGCTCTAAAGCTCATCCCTAGGGACACCCAGCCTTACTCCCCACTTTTCCAAGTCTCCAGAGTCATCCTTCCTTTGCTCTTCAAGCCCAGCAACCTCTCTGAGCACACCCAAGAATTTTGGGGAGCTCTGGCTTTGAGTAAAACCCAGCTGCTCCTCCGAGGAAGACCCCCTCTCTCTGAATCCCCCTGGGAAGCCACGTCCCCACTGCATATGTCCAGGCACGAAGGAGTCATTTGTCCTGGGCACCATGTCTGCCGCAGGCATCCCAGGACAGCCCGGGGCTGTGGTCAGCCCTAGTCGCTCCGTGCCTCAGTTTCCCCAGCTGTAAAACAGCAGGGAGGACAGGCTGGTGCGTTCAGGCACTGTGGTGGTGAGGCGATACCTGAATCACAGCCCAGACTCTGTAAAGCAGAGGCCGATTTAATGAGAGGACAAATCTGGATCAACCCATCCTTCAGGACTTTCATTGCAGCTGGGTTTGGAAGGACCAGCCCTCCATCTCACCCACCCAGACCCTCAGCCAAGCCGTGCTGTGCTGTAGAGTTTTGGCGTTCCTCCCAGGAATGGGGCTTATGAAACAGAACCCACTGCCCCAGCCCTCCTCGATGGACCCGGGGTGAAGGCTGTGGGCACTTCATGCCCATTGGGCGCCGAAGCACTACGCGCAGGGCTACAGCCCGCCAAGGGGCAATTGCCTTCAGCATGAAACCTGAGGAGAGCAGGCCCAACGGCTTCTCAGCCTGGTACCCCAGGAGAGAGGGTGGGCTGAGAGTGAATGAATCATCACTGGGGTCATATACGCTCTTAAAACCTTTTCTTCAAGCCAAACAGGTACATGCAGCAACAGGAGGACAAGCAGATGTGCATCTCTGTCCCCCCGTCTGCTGCCACCCCAGTAAGCCAGGGAGGACAGATGCACTTCATTCTGCTCCCTTTTTCCTAGCAGGATCCCCCAAGTCCCTGGCGGGGTTTACAGACCACGGAGCGACATGGACAGGGGCTAAGAGTTCCTCCCTCCAGAGCAGGCAGGAGGCTCTGCCCCAGAGGAGATGGCCAAGCCCTGCCATCGGTGCACAATGATCCCGCACGGTAACTGAGCACCCCACACAGCCCCCCCCAAACGTGCACCACTGAAATGGGGGGGGGGCACACACCAAGGAACCCCACTGGCTCCCTCCACATCCCCCAGCTAAAACCATTCTGGCCACAATGGCCCCAGCCTACAAAGGGCCGGTTCAAAGTCAACGTCTCCCTTCCCTCCTGTATATGAAAGGCAACAGGAATGCCTTTGAGGCCCTGGCGGGCTGGGGGGGCTGGGGGCTTCCTGGGGGGATGGAGAGAAAAGGCAGGTTGGCAGGAGGAGGGGGTCCCGGCCGGGAACAATAAATCAAAGGGAAGAGGAGCTTCTGGCCGAGGAGCTTCTGAAACCCAGGGCCACAGCGGGAGCCGGGGAGGAGCAGGGCTGATGGCTGCGATCGGAGTCCTGCGGCGAGACTTCCTCTGCCCACAGGAGTGGGGCTGGCAGTGGGGCAGGTGATGGGACAGGCAGTGAGCAAGCAGTGAGGTTGGCAGTAGGGCAGGCAGCCGTATTGGCAGTGGGGCAGGTAGTGAGCCTGGCAGTGGAGCAGGTAGCAGGGCAGGCAGTGGAGCTGGCAGTGGGGCTGGCAGTGAGGCTGGCAGTGGAGCACGCACGGGAGCAGGCAGTGGGGCAGGCAGTGGGGCTGGCAGTGAGGCTGGCAGTGGAGCACGCACGGGAGCTGGCAGTGGGGCAGGTAGTGAGCCTGGCAGTGGAGCAGGTAGCAGGGCAAGCAGTGGGGCAGGCAGTGGGGCTGGCAGTGAGGCTGGCAGCAGTCCCACAGACAGCTCAGACAGCTCCTGCAGCCACCCAGCCCATTCCCACATCCCTGCTGACACTTTCTGTGTCCTCGGGTCATTTTCCTGTGACTGCCCTCCCTTGCCGACGCAGCCTGGCACAGCTGGGATGTGAAGCCTGACCTGTGCACAGCCAGGAGTCAGGAAGGGGCTTTCATTCCAGCTCATCCTCTGGGTAATATCTTTTTCCGTATAGGAATATCGTTAGAAGGCAGGGGACTGTTCCACTCCCCTTGGTGTGTGGCAGTGCCTTGTGCTGTGCCAAGGGCTGCTGCTACATGGTCTAAGGGTGCCAGCCCCTGGGACTGAGTCCTTGGGTACAAGCTCCTAGGTGCCAGCCCCTGTGTGTCAGGCGGTGGGTGCCAGGCGTTTGGTGTGAGGCGTTGGGTGCTAGTCCCTAGGTGACAGCCTCTGGGTATAAGTCCCTGGGTGACAGGCACTTGATATCTGTCCCTGGGTGCCCGTCCCTCGGTGCCAGGCGTTCGTTACCTGTCTCTGGGTTCCCTTCCCAGCCCCCGCCCCCGCCGCGGGGGCTCCTCCCGCCTATCTCCTAGCGCATCTCCCGTGCCAGACGGCAGCCGCTCCGGTTTTCCCGGGCAATAAACAGCGAGCGGCGCGGGCATCGGCATCGACTGTCGGCCGGGATCGAGGAGGGCCGCCGGGAGGTGGCACCGGGCACATCCCAGCCCCGGGCACATCCCAGCTGCGAGGGCACCGGGCAGATCCCACCTCGGGAGCACCGGGTGGGCAGATCACAGCCCCGGGAGCCCCGGGCGGGCAGATCCCAGAAAATCCCGGGGAGCAGGTGTGAGGATGGGCGAAGCTCCCGCTGCCAAGCAGGGGGCAGGGAAGGAGGAGCTGCCCATAGCTGGCCTCGACAGCCCATTGTGAGGGGCAGGGGGAGAGGAAAGCCCGACAGACAGAGGAACTATCAAGGCTGCTCCATTGTGGAGCAGATGGGGCTGATAGCCCGGGCTACAATCTGCTTGCCATGGCACACCCGAGCTGCAACCTCCGGGCGAGAGAGACCCGCACCCTGCGAGGGACAGGGGGACAGCGGGGCTGTGGGCAACAGGGGCTGGCCGAGCCACCAGGCAGCCCTGCCGCCTCTCGATGGCCACAGACTTGTCCTTTCTTGTCCCCAGGACTCGTCCCTTCTTGTCACCAGCCCTGGCTCACACTGTGGCCGCTGCCCCTGTCCGTGCTCTAGGCAGTCCCCAGCTGGGGACACGCTGCGGCTGATGCTGCTCCAACACTTGGATAAGTGTCCCCCCCTCAGCCCAGCCCACAATGGGGCTCAGCCCAAAGGGGGGCTCAGGCCAAAGGTGGACACAGCACCTTCCCCTCGGTGTCCCCCTGCCCTGCCCTCCTCTCCAGCCCCAAGGGGGGACACAACCCAAAGGGAGGCCCAGCCAAAAGGGTGTCACAGTCACCCCTCATCGCACCTTCCCCTCGGTGAGTCCCCCGACATCTCTCTTCTCTGGACCCGAGGGAATCAGCCCAAAGACGGTTAGCATAGAGACAGGCACAGCCCAAAGGGGGTCTCAGCATAAAGGGGGCGGGGGGTTCAGCCTAAAAAGGAAGAAAGTCTAAAGGAGGGCACAGTGCACAGAGGGGCTCAGCCACCCTCATCGCACTTTTCCCTCCGGTGTCCCCCTACATCTCTTATCCCTGGCCCTGAGGGGGGCTCAGCCCAAAGAGGGTAACAGCTCTAAGGGGGGGAGGGACTCGGCTCATAGTGGGGTTCAGCCTAAGAGGGGGCTCACGGTAAAGGGGAGGCACAGTCCAAAGAGGGGCTCAGCCCAGAGGGGACTCAACCCCCCCTTCCCCCGTGTCCCCTCACCCCACCCCACCCCCGGGGGATCAAGTTCACGCCCGACCCACCGCGGCGGGGCCAATGGGGTCGAGCCCCATTTCCATAGGGGCCGGCACGGCAGCTCAGAGCCCGCAGCGGGGAGGCAGCGGGGCGGGAGGCAGCGAGCCCCGCGCCGCATGGAGCGCTAGGGCGGCCGCAGCATGTTCAGCCCGGACGGGGGGCTGCCGGCCGCCCCCTTCGGCCTCTTGCCCGACGCCGGGCCGCCCTTCCCCCGCGGCGGCTTCGACGGGGCGGCCGCGCAGCCGCTCTTCTTCCCGTTTCCGACGGAGCCCGAGCCGGGCCGGGAGCCGCAACCCCGTGCCTGGCTGCCCGCGCCGCCCGCGCCGCCCAAGGCCGAGCCGCGCCCGGGCCGCCCGTGTCGCTCGCCTGAGCCCCGCGCCCGCTGCGGCCCCGGCTGGGCCGCCCCGCCCTGGCCCGGCCCCGCCGCGCCCCCCGCGCCGCCTTGCGCCTCCGCCTGCCCCGGCGCGCAGCTCTGCCCCGCCGCGCTCCCGCCGCCGCCGCCCGCGCACCCGGCCCTCGGCAGCAGCGGCAGTTCCAGCGGCGCCGCCAGCGAGGGCGGACAGTCCAGCGACAGCGGCGACGAGGTGAGCCCCGCCGGGGCGGGAGGGCTGTGTCCGGGACACCGCGGTCCCATCCGTGACCCGGGAAGTGCAGCCTGGGCTCGTGACGTGCGACCCGTCGGGGCGGCGAGTGACCTGGGTATCGCCGGTCCGGGGAAACGAGGGACCCCGTCGGGGAGGGAGTGGTCCGGCCACCCCGAGCATCGCCAGCCGGGGGCAAGTGGATGCAACGGGGACTCTGCAAGCGTCCTCCTGGCTGTCCTCCAGCCCAGGGGAACCGGGGAACCCGTCGGGGACAGGGAGCGCCCCGGACGTCGCCAGCCCGGGGCAAGCGAGGACAAGCGGAGTCTCTGCCAGTGTCGTCCTGGCCCCCTGGTGTGCCAGGAGCCCCGGTGCCGGAGTCGAGGCTCGGTGTCGTGCGCGTCGTCGAGACAGGGAACGGAACGGCCCGGCCACGCAGGCATCGCCGACCTGGGGGAATAGGGAACTCCCGTCGGGGCAGGGAGCGGCCCAGACACCCCGGTGTCGGCAGCCCAGGGGAACCGGGGTAAGCGGGTACTCCGCCAGTGGTTGCCCGCTCCACCGGGGGTACCGCGGTCCACTCCGTACCCCGGGGCTGCCGCGGGGGCAGGGACCGGAGTCCGGGCTTGTGCCGTATGTCTCGCCGGAGCAGAGAGCGACCCGGGCACCCCAGCATCGCCAGGTGGGGGCAAACTGAGGCAAGCAGGGACTCTGCCAGTGTCGTCCTGGCTGCCCGCTCCCCTCCATGCCCCGGTGGTGGAGCCCGGGTCGCAGCCGTGCCGCCCCGTCGGGGTAGCGAGCGGCCCGAGGATCGCCAGCCCCGGGGAACGGGCATCCCGTAGGACTACAGACCAGCCCGACCATCTGGCCCGGGGGAACCGGGGACCACGGCCATGTCCGGCCAGGGGACCTGGCTAGGGTAGCGGCTCCGTGGGGGAAGCGCCTCGAGTAGGCAGTTTTGGGGTGAGAAAAGTGATATTCGGGAGTGGAGGGGGCAGATTTAGAGTGAGAAAAGTGATTTCGGGGACTTACGAAAGCAACTTTGTGGAGTGACTTTCGGGACTTACAGGGAACACTTCTGGGCTGAGAAAGGTGGATTTGGGGACTTGGGGGGGGGGGGGGGGCGGCAGCTTTGGGATGAGAAAGGCGATTTTCCCGGATTTAAGAGGGGGAGCATTGGGGTCAGAAAGTTGCTTTGGGGACTGGGGGTTGGGGTGGCCACTTTTGACGTGAGAAAGTTGGTTTAAGAGACTTGAGGGGCGGCAGATTTAGGGTGAGAAAAATGCTTTTGCGGGCTTACAGGGGCAGCTTTGGGATGAGGAAGGTGGGTTTGGGGACATGGAGGCAACTTTGGGCTGAGAAAGGTGGGTTTCGGGATTTGGGGATGGCTTTAGGGTGAGAAAGATGGATTTGGGGACTTGTGGGGAGCAGATTTGGGGCGAGAAAAGTGCTTTTATGGACTTACGAGGGCGGCTTTGCGGTAAGAAATATGGTTTGGGGGTCTTGGCCGTCAGCTTAAAGGTGAGAAATGGGGTTTTTGGGATTGGCGGACAGTTTTTGCCGACCCGCGGGATGCCCCGCACACCATGGATGATCGGAACAGCGCGGTCGCCATGGTCTCCCCGGCTCCCCCCGGGGCTCCGCGGCCTGCGGTGGGGGGGGCGGCGGGGGGGCGGCGGATGATTGCCGGGGTTATCGCGGCGGGGTTGCCTGGGTTCGTGTAGAGCTGCCGCCAGGATCCGGGAGCTCCCACGCCCGCCAGGATGGAGGCGCCTAGGGATTCGCATCCCCGGGCCGCCGCCTGCTTCGACGGGAAGGGGGAACTGGGAACGGTTTTTTGTGGCTGAAGGAGGGTGAGGACTTAGGAGCAGGGGTGCTCCGGGCTTGTCCCTGTCGATGTCTTCCAGGAAGTAAGGCCGAGACCTATCGGCAGGAGGGAGATCTGTAAAACTCGAAAATTTCGCTGCGCGTGTGGAAATGAAGTTAAAACAATTGCAAAATGCCCCCGCAGCCGCAAAAGGCTGCCCTGCAGGGAGGGAGGGAAGCGGCTTTCCAGAAGGGAAGACTCTGGCTGTGGCAAAGAGGCGCCGAATCCCACTGGAGTCACGGGTGCCGTCTGAGCTATTTCACCGCCCCGGGCTCAGCAGAAGAGCTGGCGAGGGGCTGCCCCGCGCCCCACAGTCGGGGGGGGGGAGGGGGGCGCCTCCGCCCCCATGTGTCCGAGCCCGTGGGGACGTGTGGTGGGATGGGTAGGAGTGGGCGATGCCGGAGCTCCCTGTGCTGCCTCAGGGACGTCCGAGCCCGGGGGCAGAAAGGTCGTTCCCCGGGGCTCGGAGTGCTCTCGGGAACCTGCTCGCTGTCCCCAGGTGCTACCCTGGGCCTCTGCCACACCAGTGTGGCGGGAGCGGTGGAGGGTGCCCCCTGCATGGGGCAGGGTGAGCTGGAGGCACGTGTGGGTGCCCGAGTAATGCCCCTTGTTCAAGGGGTTGGGGGAAACCCTTCTGCCACCCATCACCCCACGGACCCCATTGCCCAGCAGCTGGTGGAGACGGTGCTGCCAAGGGCTCAGACAAGCCCTTTCCTGCCCAACTCTTGGCAGCCACTGGGCATGAGTTGTCCCTTCTCAATGTGTCTCTGCCCCTGCCAGGATGCGCCAACCTCAGAGGAGCTGGAGCAGTTTGCCAAGGACCTCAAGCACAAGCGCATCATGCTGGGCTTCACCCAGGCTGACGTGGGGCTGGCCCTGGGCACCCTCTATGGTAAAGTGTCGGGGGGGGGGGGGCGCACTGTTTCTCCCACACCCGGGGGGAAGGGAGAGGCTTGGGAGGGGGTTGAACACCTGGGAATGGCGATTTCTGCTCCTTAACGACCTGTGAAGGAGGCGGTGAGCACCAGCCCCAGGGCTCCTGGGGCTCCCCAGCTCTGTTAAGTGCTCAAGAAAGGGTTTGACAAGGGACTGAATTAAAAGAACTACAGCTCTTATCTTAGAGTGTTTCAGGGCTTTAAATCTTTAAAAAGCAGCAGGGACAATACAGTTTCCTGGTCCCCCATTCCCAGGTACACAGGGTTCTGGGTGAGAGGGGATGCTGGCAGGGGGGAGATGCCCCCACGCAGGGGCAGGAGCGGTGGTGATGCCCTGCTTGCCCATGCAGGGAAGATGTTCAGCCAGACAACCATCTGCCGCTTCGAAGCTCTCCAGCTCAGCTTTAAGAACATGTGCAAGTTGAAGCCGCTGCTGCAGCGTTGGCTCAATGAGGCAGAGAACACAGACAACATGCAAGAGGTACGGGGCTGAGGAGGGCTGGGTACCATGCACCAACGAGATACTCAGCCCTTTTACACGTGCTTTTTGGGAGAGAGGAGGGGAACAGCAGGCGTCTTGTGCCATAGCAGCATCTCACTGCCACAGCTTATGCCCAGTTGTGAGGGAACCCATCGAGTATCGCCTTCTGCTGGGCTGGGGGAGCCCAATTCCACATCCCAGACACCTTGACACAACAGTGGCAGCGTCCCTCTCAGAGCAGGCAGGTCCTGCTGGAGTCTCAGATGGGCTGGAGGTGCAGCTTGCTGCTCCCTGGGGATCCTGGAGCGATGCAGCAAGATCTGTCGATCCCCCTGCACCAGGTACAGGCAGTGCTGGTGTTCCGCCAACAGCCCCAGTTGTGGGGTGACATTCAGTGGGCTGTCACAGGGATAAAGCCTCCCAGCCCTCTACAGCCCAGCCACGCACGTGTCTAGAGCCTCATGGGGACATTGCTAGCCCTGTGACCAAGCATGTGGCTTCTCTCTTGTCTCCAGATGTGCAATGCGGAGCAAGTTTTGGCCCAAGCCCGGAAGAGAAAACGCAGGACCAGCATCGAGACCAACGTGAAGGGGACGCTGGAGAGTTTCTTCCGCAAGTGCGTTAAGCCTAGTCCCCAGGAGATCTCCCAGATCGCCGAGGACCTCAACCTGGACAAAGATGTAGGTTGGGAGGGTGTGCAGGGTGGCTGCTCAAGTGGCTGTGGTTCCTGAGCACCCGCATCAGGCCAGAGCTGGTAGCCACCACTAGCCTGTCTGAGCCCAGTCCCAGGAGGAGCTGTGGCAGGGGGGATGCTGTGCTGGTGGGATGGGTGCTGTGGAGATGCCACCAGCAGAAAGGCCTCCTGCGCAATGCCTGCGCTCGCCCTCCCTGACCTTTCCCCATCTCTCCTCCCTCACAGGTGGTCCGGGTCTGGTTCTGCAACCGGCGTCAGAAAGGCAAACGGTTGCTGCTGCCCTTTGGCAACGAGGCAGAGGGGGTGATGTACGACATGAACCAGTCCCTGGTGCCCTCCGGCCTGCCCGTCCCAGTGACATCCCAGGGCTACAGCCTGGCGCCATCCCCTCCTGTCTACATGCCACCCTTCCACAAAGCCGAGATGTTCCCTCAAACGCTGCAGCCTGGGCTCTCCATGAGCAACAACAACCACTGAACCAGGGGCTGCGGGGGGCTGCGCAGTGCTGCCCTGACACTGCAGCTGGGCTGGCTCTCTGGGGCAGCTTTGCAAACTGAAGGTGTGGGTGCGGCCCCACTCCCTGCCTGGGCATTTGCTGGGCTACTTTGGGGCTTCTGGGGCGCAAAGGAAAGGTAGTTGATCCCAGTTCTTCCCAGTTTTGTGAGTTTACTGATCCCAGCAGCATTACCACCCCCCCCACCAACTTCTCCTGGGGGGGCGGGTGCTAAGCGGAGCCGCCTGTGCCCATCCCCAGCCAAGCTGCTCTCCTGCAAGACCCAGAAACAGGATTTTTTTGATTTTTTTTGAGGGGTGGGAGGGTATTTTTTTTTAATGGCTTTTGGTTGTAGTTTTCAAAAGTGAAAAATCTCTGTAGTGATGACTAGTTCCCCTGGTGCCCCTCCCTGTCACGTAGAGCGGGGCTGGGGCGCTGGGCCCAGGGTTGGGGTCCCCAGCAGCTTTGCCCTCCCTCCTCGGGAGCTGAGGTGAACATGGGGCTGGAGTGGGGCTAGAGGTGGGTGAGGGGCTCGCCCCACCACCCAGGAGAGCTTTGCCCTCGCGTGGCCAAGCTGGCAGGGCTCAAGGGGGAGTCAGGGTCCTCTGCCCAGTGTCATCCTGGGTGCCCCGTGCCCTCTCTGCTCTGCTGCCCCAGCCCTGCTGCCCAGGGGCCATCTTCCCCGGGGGTCCCAGTTCAGGGGTTCAGCACCATCCTGTCCACACTGCACCCCCTGTGCCCTTCAGCCCGCTGTAGTTGATGATCTTTATATTTTTCTGAATTACATTCCCTCTGGCAATGTAATAAAAATAATTTCTTTGGGGCATGAGGGTGAGTTCACCTTTTCCTTGCCTCCCTTCATTCATCCTTGTTCCTGCCCAGTGCCAGGCAGCCCAGCAGCATGAGGGGCTCCCAAATAGGTTCCCATCACCCTCGGCACCAGGCTGGTGGCTGCATGCGCCCAGCCCACCAATGGGAGCAGCTTGGCCCTGGAGGGACAGCAGCTCAGGGCTGTGCCCCCCAAAACAGAGGTGGGTGGTCAGGAGTGGGGGGTCTTGCCTTCTATCTGCTTTGAGCTGGTTTGGGTTTTTTTTCCATAGCTGCTTTTGGCAACTGTAGAACCCAGTGGGATCTCGCAGGCAGACAGGGAAAGGGAAGGACTGAGCAGGGATGTAGGTGGAAATGCTAAGCTCTCGCAGCCCCAGGAAGCCTCAGGGCTGCCAGCGTGGCTCTAGTGAGCAAGGGATGCTCCCTGAGCAAGGAATGCCTCGTGGTCCAGCTGAGTCAGCCTTAGGGTGACCAGGCAGCTCTGGGTGGGCAGCAGGAGCACAGCTGGTGAAAGCCAGGGGTGGCAGCCCAGCCAGGAAAGCAAAGGTCTGGGGGATGACACCTCCCATTTCACTGCCATGGCCCCCACAGCCTGTTTTGCCAGACTGTGCTCCCAAGGAATTTTTTTTCCTGAGCAGAAGCAATGCTGGGTTTGCTCTGCGGCTGCAGCCATGCTCCTGCAAGCTGGACAGGAGCAGGGGCACTGCAGGACCCTGCCGAGCGTACACTCTGGTGCCTGGGTGCTCAGGGCCACATCCCTGCCTGCAGGGTAGGGGCACAGCACTCTTTGGAAACCACCCTCCCCACTGCTGCCCTTTGCTGCCTGGTGTTTGGAAGGCAACGTGGGCTGGGGATGCTGGAGGCTGGCAGTCAGCAGGGTCGGCAGAAAAAAGCATCACCTCCCCGAGGTTTGTTTCTTACCGCATTGTCACCATCTGATTTTCTGCTCCAGCAAAAGGTCAGGAGCAGGCAGGAGCCCTGTCCCCACAGAGGACCCCAAATGCTGCTGCCCCAGTGCCCTGTGCACAAGCGCTCACAGCCCCTCCTGCCCCACTTTCAGTTGACCCAGAAGACAAAACAAGGAAATCAGAAGCCACAGAAATCAGTAGAGCACGGTGTGCTGCCGAATGGCAACCTAGCGTGGGCTGGGCTTGGTGGGGGCACAGCAATGTGCCAGCCTGGGGCAGGAATGTCCCTTCTGAGGACAGGATGTCACTGCAGACCTGAGCTCCGCTGTGACCTGAGCTCCGCTGCACCTTGAGCGTGGGGAATGGATTCTGGAGAGCAGCAGGGATGGCAAGGATGGGGTTGGGCGACTTTGGGGCTGCATTGGAGGAAAGCTGTAACAAAATGAGTTGTTGGTACATCAGGGGTTGATGGCACTGACCCAAGAGGTATGGAGGAAGGCACAGATGGAGCGATGGTGTCCCATTTGCTGGTTCTGTCACCCAACCCCAACATCTGCCACTGATCTCTAATGGGTGCTTCCCCTTGGTGTTGCCTGTGCCCATGGAGTGGGATACACAGTACAGGGCGAGGGGGTGTGCAGCGTCCCCATGGTGCAGGCTGTGTGCATGGTGCAGGGTGCCCACAGCACGGTATGTGCGTCTCACTGAGTCCAGCCCTGCAGGGTGCCTGGGTGCACAAGGGTTTGGCAGTGCCTGGGCACAGGCTGCTGGTGCTGAAGGGTGACCCAGGGACCAGCTTTGCCCACTCGCTGTGAGGCTCGGCTCTGGCCAGCATCACCTTGCTGGCTTCCTGCCTCAGCAGGGCAGGCGTGCTGGCAGCAGAACGAGAAACCACAGCACCCCTCTCTGAAACGGCACTGAGCAGGCTGAGATTGCTCTTGAGAGCATCCGGTGTCCTGCCTGTGACACCCATGGCTCGAAGGTGGGGGTGGGTGGGGAAGTGGGTGCCGCTAGGCTGTGCCAGGAAGTGGTGGAGCAGAGGTTGTGCTCTCCTGTCCTGCTGCGGGGTGCTGGTCCCCCCTCAGCTCCTCAAACCCAACCCCAACCATCGCCATGGAGCCTCTGCCACCAGCACTTCAGAAAGTTCAGGGGGGGCATGAAGTGACCTGAGGGGAAGGCTGGGGAGCCCTGAGCCCCCTGCCCCATCATCCCCACACCACAGGCAGAGCCACTGCAGCACTGTGTCATTTATTTCCAAAGCCACCTCTTGTCCAGCAGTACCACCACGAGGTGGGTTAGTGTGGGATCGGGGGGGGGGGTATTAGGCCCATTTGCAAGAAATTAGGTCACACAAAGTTGCTCAAGGTCCCAGTGTGGCAACAGCCAGGCTGAGAGGAAAAGATGGGGCTCCCACATCCCTCCCTGCCCCACGTCCTGGCCTGTAGGAGAGTGCCCCACGCCTCCCCCACCCCAGTGTCCTCTGCCCAGATGTGGCCCCAATGGCCTCGGCAAGCACCAGCCCTGCCCTAGGTGTTGAACCAGCTCACCAGGTCAGGATAGACATGACCACGGGGCAGGTTGGGGTAGGCAGTGCAGATGGTGCAGATCCGCTCCCTCCAGTCAGCGTAGAGCTTCACACTGAACCTCTCCTGCCAGGCAAAAAACTGCCGGTAGCGGGTGGAGTTCATGGTCTTCAAGAAGGTGGCCAGCTCTGCCAGGGAACCAAAGTCATCAACGTGAATGAAGGAGTCTGCAGGAACGAACTGCTCATAGTTGGCCCGGGGAGGCCCCAGCACCACGGGCACAGTTCCGGCCATCAGTGAGTTCCTCCAGAGCTTTTCAGTGATGTAGTCCTGGTGGATGGAGTTCTCGAAGGCTAGATAGAACTTGGATTTGGATGTTGTTGCCAAGAGGCAGTTGTTGCAAAGCGGCTTTTTGTTAGCTCTCCCATATATGTTCACGTGGAGGTACTTGGAGAGGTTTCTGTAGACTTGGGCTCTTTTCTGAGTCCTGTGGTAGTTGCTGATAACCCAGGACACCAAGTTGGTCTTTGCAGGAATGTTCATGGTGGCCGACTGGTTTGGCACAAGTTTGCCGTAAGGGATGAAGATGTCTGAGTCCTGTCTGTACGTCATCACCCAGTTGAAGGTCTGGTTCCATCTCGCTAGAGCTTTAGTGTTGGAGGGGGACTCAAGGGAGACCCACACCCAGCTCTGCCCTGGTGGCTTCTCCGTGGGCAGGCTGTCCCTGCCAGGCTGGAGCCTGGTGTGTGGGAACACCACCACGTTTGCCTGGCCTAGGAGCTGCCGCTCCATGGTGATCCAGCAGCCTGCAATGCCATACAGCTCACGGCAAACATCCCCGCTGAGGTTGGGGACCTGCTTTGAGGGCCATTCCCATACCAGGAGTACCAGTGGCTCAGTGTGCTTGGGAGCTTCTCCAGAAACGTTGGAGCTGTGGAGGAGGCCCCTCAAGTTCCAGAGGGTGGTTGCAAGCAACGCAGCAATGACCACTGCCTTCATGCCAGGCCGGCCACAGGGCAGCTGTGGCAGCAGTGATGCCCGACTCATGCTGCCAGGATGGTTGTCACCTTCTCTAGTGACAGAGCCAACACCTACGAAAGAGGAGAGGCCACCAAGAGCTGTCAGCTCAGCTTGCCAGAGGTGAAGGGTGGTGGGGAAGTGCTGGGGCCAGCGGGGATGGAGAAAGGACTTCTCCATGAAACTTGGTGTCCAGTGTAACTCCTGGCCCCTCCATTGGCTTCCAGCACCCCCAGAGGTCCCCCATACACCTGGTGTCACCTCATGATGACTTTTGTGTCACCCTCCCCTATCTGGTGTCCCTATCTCCAAGGCAAGCAGGGATGCTGCCAAAAGGGGTGTGCAGAGCTGATGGGCAGCAGCGACTCGTCCCCACTGCTCCAGCTGCCTGGCACCACTCCCTTTACACACACGAGGAATCCAGTCCTTGGTGCTTGCCCTGTGCTTCAGTTTCCCCACCTGACAAACAGCCATGGTGTCCCTCCACTCTTCTTGCTTTGCCTGGGGCAGGGTGAGCCTTGCTGCAGCCAAGCTCTGGAGAAAGGTGCCTGAGGGTGTGCAGGATGGGGTCACGCACCAAAGGGTGAGGGAAGCCCACCGAGGTCCTGCCTGAATAACTCCACAGTGAGGCTCCAGCTGGGAACCAGGATGTCCTTGGGAGTGACTGGGAAGTCTGGGACCCCACCTAGGGCTGGATCAGAATGTCTTGCCCAAGAAGTGCCCACTTACCCGAGCACCCTACTGTGGCAATGTCAGGGGTCTTCCCAGGCTCAGGGTACTCTCCCCAGGCTTGGGGTGTTCCCCTGGCCACCAAGGGCACAGGGAGCCCCAGCAGGCTGGGAACTCACAGCCTCAATGCCCCCAACACTCGCTACTTTCAGGGTGCAACCAATGGCAGTGCCCACAGGGAGAGCAGTGCAGGAGGGGACACTCGGAGCTGGTACTAGTGTATCAAGCCCACAGGCACATGGGAACCCCAACACGAGATTCTTGCCCCACAACGATGCCCATCTGCCTCTGCCAGTGGTGGAAATGGAGAGCAGCAGCAGGGATGGTGATGAGGATGTTTGGCCAGGTTGGGGACAGGCCACCAGCTCGAGCCCACTGAGCGCAGGAGGCAGCTCTCCATGCAGACACTGCCAAGGCACCTGTGCTTGCTTCCCCTCTTGGCAGAAAGCGTCCTGGCCAAGGTAGGTGCCCGGGGCTTGGCAGCACCCAGGAGCTGCTGGAGCCCCTTTAGCTGGCAGTTTCAAGATGAGTCAATGGGAGATAAAGTCAGGCTGGCATCCTTTTTTTAACCATGCTGCAGGTGGCAGAAGGGAGTGGTGGTCCCAGGGACAGGGCTCAGTGCCCATGGGCTGCCCACAGTGCTCACCACCAAATGCAGGTTCTGTTTCAGGTAACTCTGAAACACGTTGGCTGCTGGTGTCCTGCCGGGGCTGTGTCAGTTCCTCGGTGACTTCGGACCCTCCTGGGAAGCCGTGCCCTGCTTTCCCACCTCAGCCACTGCAGTTTTGCTGTGAAAAATCCCTTCCCTGCCTCGGCGCACTCCGTCTGTCATACTAAAATGTACGAGGTAAGTTTAGTTTCCTGCAGCCTCTGGCACCCAAAGCAGGGAGGAGTGGGAAAGTTCTCCAGGCTCCCCGCACCACACACAACAGAACTGGTGCTTTGGCTCTCCCTGCCCATCCGTTCCTGCAAAAGGATGCTGCCCCTGTTTTGAGGATGCTCTGGGAGGGAACACCCCACTCTGGCAGTGCCAGGTGACCCATTTCTCAGCCCCTCTCCCCGCAGTGGATGGTGATGCTGAGCTCAGACTTACCGAGGTGCTGGTGTGTGTATGCCCGGGCGGCTGCTGGCACTGGGCTGGGGCACGCGAGGGCTTCCTCTTTTCTGTGGTTTTGTTTGGTCCTGGCCCCACCGTGGGTCCTTCCTGCTGCGCAGAGCAGATGGCACAGCCTGCTCCCAGCACTTCCCCTGCACCGCATCAGCAACGGCGTGACCCACGGCTGGGTGCGTGCCCTGGGGGTAGCTGCCCATGGCTGGGTGGATGCCCCACAGTGTGGTACATGCCCTCAGGGTGGGTGCATGCCCTGTGGGTGAGTGCCCTATGGCTGGGCAGGTGCCTCACAGTGGGGTACATGACTTGAGGATGGGTTTGTGCCCTGGAAGTGGATGCCCCATGGCGGGGTACATGTCCCACAGCTGAGTTGGTGCCTCATGGCCAGGTGGGCACACTGTGATCAGTGGGTGCATGGCTGGTGGCTTGTGCATATCCCCAACCTGAGAAGCTGCCCATGGCTGTGTGTACCCCTCATAGCAAGGTGGGTGCCCCGTGGCTGAGTGAGTGTCCTGTGGCTAGATGGGTGCTGCATGGATGAGCATAAGCCCCACAGATGGGTGGGTGCCTGTGGCTGGTGCGTGCTCTGTGGCTGCCCCATGGGCCATGTGGTTCCTTGAAGAAGGTGCATGTGGCCCTACGTGGGATTTCAGTTCCCCAAAGGGGTTTCCAAGGAGCCAGGTTTGAAAAAACACTCAAATCGTGGTTCCTTTTTGCCAAGAGCCTCTCCCATCTCAGCTGCCAGCCAGACCCCTGGTGCCCCGGCTGGGCTGCAGTTTTCCAGGGTACTTGTGCCTGGTTTGCCTGGCAGAGCCCTGACTGTGTAGGGGGTAAAGCTGCCCAGCCAGAGCACACCCCACAAACATTCTTTTCCTGATAAAATGAATTTTTTTTTTTTTTTTTTTTCTACTACTACTACTGTTCCCAAAAGCAGGATTGTCAGGTCCAGCCATGCACCCCTGGCACACACAGCTCCTCCTGAAATCACCCAGAAGCAGCCAAACGGCGAGATGCTTACTTGTCTTGGATTGGAGTCAGGCGCTTCCTTGGTGTTTGCGGCCATCCATGGCAGCACTGGTGAGGACAGAGAGAGGGATTAGTCCCAAAGACTCAGCCCAGCACTGCTACCCAGGACCACAGGTGATTCCCTCTCAGTGGAGGCTGGGAAGGAGCCGGCTCCTCGCCTGGGCATGTGTGCTGGGTGTTCAAATGCCCTTCCTGCGCTGGGATGGGTGCAGGCAGGGCTGTGCCCTCAGCCTCCCCGAGGTACCTCCCTTCTGCCACCCGCAGCGTGGTTGAAAACAGGATGCCAGCCTGACTTTGGCTCCCACTGACTCATCTTGAAACTGTCAGCTAAAGTGGCACCAGCAGCTCCTGGGTGCTGCCAAGCCCCAGGCACCTGCCCTGGTCAGGATGCTTTCTGCCAAGAGGGGAAGCAAGCATGTGTGCCTCAGTGTTGTTTGCACACAGAGCTGCCTCCTGCGCCCGGGCTGGGGACCCAGCTGGGTTTTCTGCTGGCATCACAGTGCTGGTGCCCTTCTGTCAGGGCACCACATCTGCCCCAAAAGCCTGACAGGGAAAGAGAAATGGGGAAACCAAGGCAGCAGCAGGGAGGGGAGTCCCAAGGCGTGCACACTGTCCCTGGAGCTGGCAGGGGCACACACAGAACTGGGGTTCCAAAATGCTGCCTGGGGTTCCTTGGGCTGCTAGAACACCTCTGGCACAGTCCCCTCTGCACCCGTGCTCCCATCACCTGCCTGGATCCTGGGAGCAAGGACGACAGCAGTGCTGGCAGCGAGGCGAGGGGCCGGGCAGCGTCTGGGCACAGCACTGTGCCACCATGCTGGGGCACAGCAGGGCTATGCGGTTTCAGTACTGCCCTGGGAGCCCTCGAGGGCAACTGCAGCTCTGGGCAGGGTGTTTTTTCCTCCTCAGCCATGTCCTGTTTACTGTTATATTTTCTCACCCCCTGTCTGCATTTTTCCTCCCGTGCGATTAAGAGCAGAGATACCGGGCACTGTGCAGCTCGCAGGGCACTGTGCCCAGCCTGGCTCATCCCAGCCCCGTCGGCTGCAGGCAGTGCTCCCTGCCTGGCAAGAGCTACCAGCACTGTCCCCACATCCCTCCCTGCACAGCCCTGGGGACCCCGGCCATGTGGGACAAGGCTGTTCATTCCCCTCTCTAGAGGACAGTGTGGGAGACGGGAGCAGCCACAAGATTGCCGCCCTGGGTGCAGGGTGGATGGTGGAGCAGGAGGGAGCTTTTCCCCAGCACTTGTAGCCACCACCCCCAGGTGCTGCCCCAGGACACCCCCGAAGCAGGGACAATGCCCTGGGAGGTACTGGTGGGACAAGACACCCTGATGCTCTTGGCCCAGGGACACAGCCGTGTGGTGCTGGAGGCTCAAAGCCAGGCTGAAATCCAGGACCAGCCCTGCCCAGGTCTGCTGAGCAGAAGCCTCCAGCACCCGCGGCCAGGCCATGTGACCATGGGGAGGGTCACAAAATCATAGCATGTCCTGAGTCGGAGGGGACCCAGAAGGATCATTGAGTCCAACTCCTGTTCCTTGCATGGGACAATCCCTTAGGTAACACCAGACCCAAGAGCACAGGGCAGGGAGCGTTGTGCGGGCATGTGCTGCCATCTGCAGATGATCCCGCACAGATGGAGGAGCTTGGCCATCCCGCCAGGAGATCCCCTGGGAGATGCTCAAGGCCCCAGGTCCGTGGAGATGGGCCACTGAGTCCTCGGGGCTGTGCTGCCCCATGGCACACTGCTGGCCTCTTGCTGTCCCTTCCCGGGGTTTCCCTGTCACACCAAGCAGAAAAGTAGATGCAAAGCTCACCAGGACCCTCTCTGAGGCAGCCGGAGGAGCGAGCCAGGAGACGCGGGCCAGGGCTTTGAGCCCACGGCCCCCTCTCTGCTGTGCTCCTCCGAGCTGGGGACCCACTCTGGGGCAGCATAGGGGGTTTTGAGGTGTTCCTGGTGTGGGCTAAGGACAATCCACGTGCGATCCCTTGGGAGGAGCCAGGGGTGCATGCACCCCTCCTTGTCCAGGGACCAGCAAAAAGCCGCTGCTGGAGCCAGGTCCTGGGCTGGACAGCCTGTTGGCTTGAACCCTCATGGCCCAGCTCACCGCGACATCAGATCACGTGGGGGTTTCAAAGCCAGCTCAGGATCATCCCGGGCCAGGGCTGTTGGGGAGGCGCTGAGCCAGCCCTGGTCTCCCCAGGTGGCTCCTCTCCTCGCTGCTGCCCACGCTGCAGCCCCTTGAAAGAGCCGCCCTGCCCAGAGCACGGAGCCTCCACCACGACAGCCCCACACACCCCTTGGCCTCCCTTGCCGCACGCAGAATCGAGCCCAGGAGTTTATCGAATAACAGCGCTTTGTGGCAGGACAAGGGGAGCTTTTGTAGATGCCCGGGCAGAGCCTGCCTGAAGCGCAGGCACTGCTGGCAGCTCTGCTCGGGGCTCGGGCAGCCAAACCAGTTCTGCACTGATTCCTGCACCAAGTCAGGCACCGAATCCTGCACCGAGTTGGGCACCGAGTCAGGCACCACTCTGTGTGCGCTTGGTCCTGGGAGCCACATGGAGACAGTTCCAGAAAGCTGGGGAGAGGAGAGGGGCAAAGGGGACAGCAGCTCTGGAGAGAGGGAAGGGAAGGGAAGGGAAGGGAAGGGAAGGGAAGGGAAGGGAAGGGAAGGGAAGGGAAGGGAAGGGAAGGGAAGGGAAGGGAAGGGAAGGGAAGGGAAGGGAAGGGAAGGGAAGGGAAGGGAAGGGAAGGGAAGGGAAGGGAAGGGAAGGGAAGGGAAGGGAAGGGAAGGGAAGGGAAGGGAAGGGAAGGGAAGGGAAGGGAAGGGAAGGGAAGGGAAGGGAAGGGAAGGGAAGGGAAGGGAAGGGAAGGGAAGGGAAGGGAAGGGAAGGGAAGGGAAGGGAAGGGAAGGGAAGGGAAGGGAAGGGAAGGGAAGGGAAGGGAAGGGTGAGCTGGCACGGTTCGGCGCTGGCTGCTGCTCCCTCCCAGCGCAGGGGTCGCAGGGACTGCCCCATGCCGAGCACGCCTGTCCCCGCTGCGGGCGGGGCTGGGGCTCGGGGGCCGCAGCGGCGCCTTTAAGGGCGGGGGCGGAGCGGCGCTGCGCAGCGGTCGGGGCTGCGCCGATCGCGCCGGGCTCGCTCGGGCCCGGGATGGCGGTGCGCGGTGGGTGAGCGCGGCCAGCGGGGCGCTGCGCCGGGCCCGGCCATGGGGTTCCTGCACCAGCTCCATCTCCTGCTCTGGAAGAACGTCACGCTGAAGCGGCGCAGCCCGGTGAGGGGGGGGGAGCTGCATCCCGGGGGCGGCGGCCCTGCATCCCGGGGATGTGTGTCCCCTCCTGTATCCCCGAGGGAAGGGGGGATGTGCGGCCCCCCTTCATCCCCGGGTGGGGGGCGAGGGGGCCCACGCGTGGGCCCCCAGCATCCCTGGGTGGGGGGGGTGTTCACCCAGCATCCCGGGGGGAGGGAGGGGCCTGCATCCGCCAGAGTGTGGTGCACGGTTCCTCTGCATCCTCGGTGGGTGGGTCCCTTGCACCCCGGGGGGCTGCTCTGCGGCCCGGGGCCTCCCCTGCATTCCGGCTGGGGTCGAGGCTGCGTGGGCCTGGGGCAGCGGGCCGGGTGCTGTCGCTCCCCCGGGCGGGATCTGTGCTGGGTGCCAGGGCGATGCGCGGGGTCGCGCGCGCTCTGTGCGGGGACCCCGCGGCCCGGACAGCTCCAGGTGGGCCCCCCCCCGCCCTGTGGCCGATCCCTGCCCCCCCCCGCCGCTCCCAGCCCACGTGCGCTGTCAGTGGGACCCGGTCGATGTGGGGCAGCGCTGTCGCCGCTGCGGGATAAGGGTGGAGTGTAGGGCAGAGCAGCCCTTTCCTCGGTAGTCCCAGCCCAGGGTCCCCTACCCAGCCCCCCTTTGCCCCAGGAGGGACCGCGGTGCGGGCACTGGTAGGTGCGGGCGCCCAGGGAGCCGGTTATTTATAGAGGGTGGGGGAGGGTAGGAGCTGCTGCTCCCGAGCTGGCACTGCTCCCTCCTCTTCCCCCTCCCAAATATCCTGCAGGCCTGATCCTGCCTGCTTTCCCTCGCCAGCAGCCCAGAGAATCTTCAGGCTCTCCTGCATCCTGGTGCTCTGTCCTGCATCCCAGTGGCTGGAGCACCAGTGCCCACCTGGGAGCTGTGAGCAGCCAGGGTGAGGGTCCATGCCCAGGCAGGTGCAGCCCCAGTGCCCCCAGAACGGGTGAGGAGGTGATCCTTTTGGGCTGAGTCATCCCTGCTCCTCACCCCAGCGTGGGCATGGCAAGGGGGGGGGCCGGGGCAGGTGACCTGCAGACCCTGCCCTCAAAGGGCAAGCCACCTGGCACAGCTGCATCCCAACACTTGCTGCTGTGTCCCTGGGCCACTGGCATCACGGTGCTTCAACCCACCAGCTGTGAGTATCTCCCAGGGCATTGTCTCTGCTGCTAGAGTGTCCTAGGGCAGCACCGGGGGTTGTCCTGCTCTGCCATCCATCCTGCGTCCCCTTGGCAACTGAGCCAGGCTTGGCCACTGTGACTGGTGGGTTACAGACCCGGGTGTGCACGTCTTTTGGGGACCTGCTTCTCCCTGCCCCGTGCCAGGGGTGCAGTGCAAGAAGCTGGAGGAGGAGGTCAAGGAGCCCAGGCCCGGTCACACCCACATGCGAGAACTGTCACTGGGGTATCCTGCTTGCTGCTGGCAGGGTGGCAGGGGAGGCACCAGCACTTCCTTGCCCACCCAGTGATGCTGCCTGGGAATGGGGTATGCACAGCACTCCTGTGTGCTGTGGCAGGAGCTGCCCCCAGAGCCACTGGTGTTCAGGGGTGGATTCAGTGTAGTCATGCCCTGAGGATGTGTGTGCCCTGTACCTGTCACCTACTTCCTCATGCTCCTGCTGCACCTCCCACAGTCACCTCATGTTCCCTGTCTGTACAGGGGCCATCATCCTGGCCACTCCTGGGGAGCACTGCCTTCTCTGAGCAGCCTGAGAGCACAGCTGCTGGCGCCGGCCAGGGCAGTGCCAGGCCCCATGCCAGAGCCCAGCCTCGTCAGCCTGTGCTGTGCTGGGTGGATGGGACCTCCAGTGCTGGTCTGCCCTGTCCCCATCTGGAGCTGACTGTTTGCCCGAGCAAACCCAGCCCCGTATCATAAAACCGTGGAATGGTTTGGGTTGGAAGGGACCTTAAAGCCCACCCAGTCTCACCCCCTTGCCATGGGCAGGGACACCTCCCACTGGATCAAGGGGCTCCAAGCCCCATCCAACCTGGTCTTGAACACCTCCAGGGGTGGGGCAACCTGGGCCAGGGCCCCCCACCCTCACAGCAAAACATTTCTCACTTAAGATCTCATCTCAGTCTCCCCTCTTTCAGCTCAAAACCATTTCCTCTTGTCCTATCCCTGCACTCCCTGATCAAGAGCCCCTCCCCAGCTTTCCTGGAGCCCCTTTCAGTCCTGGAAGCTGCTCTAAGGTCTCCCCAGAGCCTTCACTTCTCCAGGCTGAACAAGCTCAACTCTCCCAGCTTGTCAGTTGTCTCACTGGGCTGATCCTGTTCTGGCAGGCAGAGGCTGGGGGTGCTGGAGCTCAAAACCACTTCCCAGCTGGTGGTTCACACCCAGACATCCAAGTTGGGAGTTGCTGGGCTTCTCCCAGTCTCACAGAGGGTATGTTGTGTGTGCCTGCTGGCTCAGCCCTGTATCACGAGGTGATGCTCTGCAGTAGATGCTCACCATGGAGCGCTTTCCTTCTGGCAACATGCAGAACAGTGGCCCCAGTGCTGCGGGCTTTGGATGGGGAGGGCACAGTTTGTGTTTGGTTGAGGGCACTGGGCTTGGACTTGAGCAAGCAAGGATCTGTGCCCTATGCTACCTCTGAGTGCTGGTGGCCCTGGGGGTTCCCCATTGTCCCTGGCCCCAAGGACTGTTTGGGGTGCAGTGCTGCTGTGAGGTGCAACAGGATTTTGGGACAGACTTTGTCCACAGGGACGTGGTGAGGGTTTGGCTGCTCTGCTTGAGAATGCAGTGGTGGTGGGTACAGCCTTTGGAGCAGTGTGAGGGGTGCGCTCTTGACCCACAGCGCCACATGTCACCTGTTTCCCTAATGACTTGTTACCAAGTGAGCTTGCCTGCAGCCTAGTGAGGGTGGTGTCAGGCGTTGTACCCTGGCGTCTCTGTAAGATCCTGTGCCGTGCCCATGGTTGAGTTGGACTCTGCCCAGTGCACTGGGGTTTGGTTGTGATTTTATTCTTCCTGGGCAGAAATTCAGGCAGGAGCCCTGAGGCAAAGGGTGTCTGAAAAGACCAGTGTGGTGGAGGGAAGCAGGGGCTGTGGGTGCTAGAGGACGGGCAGGGCTCTGGGTGCCAGTGGCAGCTCTGGGTGCTGCAGGCTGTGCCTGTCACCTTGGCTTTGCTGGGATGCTGGGTGAGCTCATCTGTGGGTAGCTGGTTTAAACCTTGGATGTAAAATTAACAGGTGATCTCTCAAAAGTCACTGCAGGAGCAGTTTGTGGTGTTGAGGTGCCTTCCCTGTGCCTCTGCCCACGTGTTTGGACAGGAAGGCGCAGCTGGGACTCCTGGCTCTGAGGTGCCAGTGATGGAAGTGCATCACTGGGTTTGTTTGGCTCTGGGGAAGTGTTGGTGGTTTGGGGCTCTTTTGGAGGAATGCTGAGCAGGAGCCGAGGCTCTGAGTGCTGCTTCGGTGTCACAGTCGGTGGGGTGCCCATGGTGGGAGGATGACGTGGGACAATGGAGAGCCTGGCATGGGATGACTGCCTTGCCCTGTGCAGTTTGTGCCTTCTGCTCCTTGGCCAAGAGCCGAGAAGCTCCCATCATGTAAAGTTATTCTGCGAGATCTGCCCCTTCCTCTCTGGCTGGTGGAAGTGGAGCTAGGGGAGTCTTGACTCCTTCAAAATAAGAAAGGCTGAAATTTGGGACATTGGGGGGTGCTCACCTGGCTGGGGGGGCCTATGCCGGGGTGCAGTGTCCCTATGCCTGCAGAGGCACCTCCGGGTCCTTCTGCTGGCACTGGCATAGGCTGAGGCCGGATCCAGCAGCAGGAATCAATCGGGTGGCACTGCCACAGCTCAGGGTGCTCTTTGCCCTCTTGCTGTTTGCAGATGGTGCGGGGGAGGCAGGGGGGAGTCTCAGGCTTGGCAGGGTGGTGCTGGCGAGGCGGTGCCAGGCAGTGTCCCTGTGAATCCCTACTCACAGGGTGGTCACAGGGGCTCCTTTTGCAGAAGAATTGGTGGCCACAGTGGCCCAGAGGGCAGGTGGCCATGGGCCACTGAGCCTGCAGGGCTCTGCCTTGCTCCCTGCCTGTGCCAGGGGAGCTGCAGGGCAGCCAGCGCCTTCCCCCCCCCAATCCTGCTTGCTCTCAGATCAGCACCTTGGGTCAGTGGGAGGGTGGTCATGTCCCAGTGCAGGAGCGCTGTGCATGGCCCTGGGCCAGAGCGCTGCTGATGGCAAGTCCCCTCAGCCCAGTACCCTGCTGCCCAGCTGGCACAGCGCTGTGGGGCTGGCATGGAGGAGAACCAGGCTCTGCTTTCCCTGGGCTCCCAGTTGTGGCACAGCAGGACCAGGCTCAGAAGAGATGTTGGCAAACTCCAATGGGGATTTCATCCTCCAGCTTCCCCGAGGCGCATCCCCAAGCTACCACACCAGGGCCGCAGGGCAGAGATGTCCTTGCTGGGGGCTGGTGGCAGTGGGACAAGGTGGGATGGGCACAACGTGCATTGAGCAATAGCATGAGCAGAGGCAGCAGTGAAGGCAGCCCCATGGCGGGGGGGAGGGAGGAGACCTTAGGGAGCCCTGGCAGGTGCCCAACCAGGCTGTGACTGTCAGCGGTATCTGGTCAGGTCTCTGCTGGGCTGGGGACAGGGCTGGCCTAGGGGAGGACTTGGCTTGGCCTCGTGGTCTGCCCGGTCGCGGGGCCTCACTCACCTGCAGATCCCATGCTCATCGTTCCAAGTGACCATGGTTCACCTGCGTGTTTCCCAGCTGTAGGCAAGGAAGTGATTATTTAATGACAATTAAAATCTGGAGCCATCAATAAGTTTAAGATGTTTTTGCTAGCCTTACAATGCTGTTGGAAAAGTTGGGGGGTTGATTCTGCAGGATCTGAGCCCCGTTCCTCTGTGCTGCGGTGGCTGATCCCTGAGGCTGCTGGCTCCATAGGCTGTGCCAGGACATGCGGGAGAAGTGGGCACGGAGCAGGCAGTGGCTTTCCTGCCTCGAGAGGAGCTCAGGCAAACTCTGCCCTGTCCACTGGTGGGTACAGGACAGGGGTTTTAGATGCCAGGTTGTCCCTGGGCTGTTCACGGTGCTGCTTCACCTGTGTCAGGGCTGGCAGATCCCCTCACAGCACCCGGCCATGGGAGGCTGGGCTGGTGGGGCAGGTTGGGACTGCAGCAGCATCACTGGGTTTGCCAGCTAGAGGGTGTCTGGGCAGGGAATCCCAGCCCCTGACTGTTCTGCCACACCATGTTGGACAGAGGTGATGGCTGCAGGCTCTGGGGCATTTCTGGGAGCAGGCAGGAGGGATGTAGTAGACTTCTGGGTGGTGGTGATGGACGGTAGAGAGCTGCCTCTGCCTGGCCCGGAAGCCTGTGCGGGGAACACCTGGCTCGGCCACTGGGCCGTGCACACTGCCCTGTCCTGGGGATGCCAACAGAGTTGTCCTGCCGAAGTCCCAGCACCTGTGGCCATGCTCACCCTGGCTTCAGTGTGTGTCCTGGCTGCCCGTGGTGCTAGCAGGAGGATGGGCGTGGTGGGAGCACTGCGTGAGGCTGGGCTGGTTCTTATTGCTGCATCCAGTGGGGTTGTTGATGCCTTTGGCCTGGCAGCGTGAGAGCTGCATGTCCCTGGCGGGTGCTGCTGCCTTGTGCTCATCCAGAGCACTGGGCAGCCTCTGCCAGGGCTTCACCACTCTTTTGGTAAAGAAATGTTCCCTAATACCCAATCTAAACCTTCCCTGGTGCAGGTTGAGGCCATTTTCACTCATCCTATCATTTATGACTTGAGAGAAGAAATCAGCACCAGTCTCACCACAACCTCCTTTCTGGGAGCTGCCGAGAGCGATGAGGTCTCTCCTCAGCCTCCCCTTCTCCAGGCTAAACAACCTCAAGTCCTTCAGCTGCTCCCAGAACCCCTGGGCTCCAGACCCTTCTCCAGCTCCGTTCCCTTCTCTGGACACGCTCCAGCCCCTCAATGTCCTTCTTGGAATGAGGGGCCCAAAACTGCCTCACCAGCACCAAGTCCAGGGGGACAATCCCTTCCCTGCCCCTGCTGCCACCCCGTGGCTGAGCCTAGCCAGGATGCTGGTGGCCTTCTTGGCCACCTGGGCCACTGCTGGCTCATGTTCAGGTGCTGTTGACCAGCACCCTCAGGTCCTTCTCCACCAGGCAGCTCTCCAGCCGCTCTTCCCCAATCCTGGAGCTGTACGGGGTTGTTGTGTCCCAAGTGCAAGACCCGTCCCTTGGCCTTGTTGAGTCTTATCCCGTTGGTCTCAGCCCATGGATCCAGCCTGTCCAGGTGCCTCTGCAGAGCCTTCCAGTAGACTGACACTCCCGAATGTCCTCAGTGTCCTGCACCCTCAGGCAGGTACCCACCATCTCCAAGCTGTGCCAGCATTGGGTGCTCCCCGGGGAGGCAAAGGCTCCCTTGGGACAGCATCCCTGCTCACCCCCAACATGGCAGTGCCTCTGCCTCACTATGGATTTGGGGCAGCCCTGGGGACTCAAGGGGCAGGAGTGGTCCCAGAGGTGCAGGCTGGTGAGCCCCGGTGTCACCCTGGCTGTGGGTTGGGGGTACAGCGTGCCCTGGTGCCAATGTCTGCAGCCTTGCAGGAGGAGTTGGGCACTGGGGAAAGGGATGAGCAAAATGTCAATGACCCTCTTTAAAAAGATAAATAACAACAAGCAGGGCCCTGCTGTTGCTATCAAGGACCCGGCGGTCCCCAAGGGAGCCTGGTACGGCCCAGCGGGGGTGTGGGGGGCTGGTGCCCAGGCGCCTGGGCACAGAGGCCTGATTGTGTGCTGGGTAAACAGGCAGGGAGGCAGGGGCAGGAGGCAGGGGCGGGCAGAGTGGGTTGGGGTGTCCCTTGTCACCCTCCGGCACAGGGACAGTGACACCAGGGACCGTGCCTGGGACCAGTGGTGCTGGAAAGATGGGAATCCCTCACCCTGGCACCACTCCTGGGGTGCATTCCGGCCCCTGCCCCTGCTGCCCGCCTTCCTGCCTCCCCCTGGTCTCTGCCTCCCCCACATCAGCAGCTTTGGCAGTGGGGTGGGCAGCACTGGGGGCACCCATAGGTGCAGCCAAGCCAGTCCCACAGCGCTGCCAGTCATAGATGCCTGCAGGGGCAGGGGTGTCCCTCTGCTCACCACTGTCGGCTGGGCTGTGAGGGCTTTTTGGCAGCATGGAGGCCAGCATGGAGGTGATGCTGTTGGGGACAGCAGGGCCTGGTTGTCACGTGCTACTGGCTGTGTCCTTCCCCGCAGCCCCTGCCGTGTTCCAGCCCTCTCTTCCTGCCCCGTTAGCGTGTTCCTCCAGTGTCTCCGGTGTCCACGAGCAGAGCTGGGTCCTACCTTGCCTGTGGTGGCAGTGAGCTCTGGGGTCTCAGTGCCAGCCTGGTGTCTGATCCAGCCCTGAAGTGAGCTCAGGTTTGTTCGCCTCACCCGGTGCCTCAGTTTCCCCACCTGCAGCAGTTCCACTGTGCTTGGCAGTGAGGGGAACATGGCCGTGACGTGGCCTGGGTGCTCCCAGTGCAAACCAGCAGCAGCTGCACTGGCAGGGTGCCACATGCCTGTTCCTGCTGGTGGCTGAAGGCACTGCTGCCCATCCTCAGGGCCTCTGGGCATGGAGCCCAGCCTGGGCCGCCTGCACAATTGGGGTCAGCAGTTCCTGGGGATTTGCTGGGATTCACCATATGCTGCTGGTCGAAATCCCATGCAGCTGTAGCCTTCTGGGAGGGCATGGCGGGGGTGCCAGGACCCCCCCATTGCACCTGGAGCCAGTGCCAGAGCCTGGCTGAACCCTACCTCACCCCATGGCGCTGGGGTATGCCCCCTGTGTGGCCCTGAGGATGGGACCCTGTGGTGTGGTGACATGGGACTGTCATCCTGGGTGTGAGGGCAGTGCCAGGATGGGGGCTTGTGGCTCTTTGCTGGCCATAAGGACTTGTGTCATTTCCCCTGGGCAGCCCTAGCAATGGTGGCCCATTGGGGCTGGGCTTGAGCCCCAGCACCCTCTTTGCATTGCTGGATCCATCCCCTCTGTGGAGCCCTCTCCTGTTCCATGATGCCCTGGGCAGGATGGGGCAGGTGGGGCAAGCAAGAGATCCTGGGATGCCCAGGGACCCACTTGCCTCTGGCTGAGCTGTGACAATACCACCATCCATCTCCAAGATGGGGGGCATGTTACTGCACCACACCCCATCCTGCCTGCACTGCTCTGCTGGGTTCTGTCCCCAGGTGTCACAGTCCCTCTGCTTTGTGTTGTCCCCAGTGGGTGCTGGCCTTTGAGATCTTCATCCCCCTGGTGCTCTTCTTCATCCTTCTGGGGCTGCGGCAGAAGAAACCGACCATCCCTGTGAAGGAAGGTGAGTACCAGCAGGGTGGTGGTGGGCACCCACGCTTTGGGGCACCCTGAGGCTATGCTCCAGCACTGCGGGGACAGCCTGGGGGGGACCCAGAGGGGCCTTTTGAGGGGCACAGCAGTGGGCAGGGGCTGCTGGCGGGACAGAGAGATTGGAGAGCCAGTGTGAGTCCAAGCCGACGGGAGCTGCCCTGGGGGTGGCAGTGCCAGCCAGCCTGGGGGTGCTGTTGGCAGGGGCCTTTTGTGGGGGGAAAGGGGAGATGGAGGTGGATGGTGCTGGGACAGCCACGGCTCCCCGAGTGCTCAAGGAGCAGCCAAGGCGGTGCTGGGAAGGGCTCCCCAGCTCCTTGTGCTGCTGTGAGGAGCCCAGTGCCAGCCTGGGGGTGGCTCTAAGGCCCTGGTAAGGTGAAAAATGGATGGGACTGGAGCTGGGGGCTCCACAGCAGAGGATGCTGATGCTGTGGGCTGCGCTGCTGCAAGGAGGCAGCAGAGAAAAGCTGCCGGCTCGCCAGGGCTCTGCCTGGCATCTGGATGCCCCACGGGACGCCCACCCAGGCAAGTGCCCCTGTGTGGGCAGTGTGGTGGGGCCAGTGGGGGGATGCTGGGAGTGCTCCCTGCCGTACCCTGGCGTAACCATGGTCTGAGCCTGTGTTTCAGTGTGCGCTGGTGAGGAAGAGCCCAGCTCTGAGCGTGGGTCTGGCTGCAGGCCCAGGGTGCTGCCCCGGTTCCTGCCTCAGTGCTGATGTGCCCTCTGTGTTATGTGGTTTTTTGGTTTGTTTTTTTCTTTTTGCTCACGTTTTCTTTTTCTTTCCCACCACCTCCCCCACCCGCCTGCCCTCCATGCCTCTACTGCATGCGCCAGTCTGTAAGTTGGTGGGGTGGGTGGGCACCTCCCTCCCTTCCCCTGCGTGTGCCGGCTATGGATCTGGGGGAGAAAGAGCCTGTTTTGGATTAACTCACTCTGACCTAATCCACCCCTCTGTAACCCTGTCACCTTCCTCTGTGGCTGGTGAAGATGAGCTTGGGCAACAGAGCACAGCCCCTGCCGGCTCCTCCTCAGGGGTTGCCCAGAAAGGACCAGCCTGTGGTGGTGTCCCCACTGGGTTCCCCAGGTGCTGAGGCTGCCAGTGGTGATGTCCTCGGCACTCTGGGCTGCAGAGGACTCTCCAGGCCTTGTCCTACCCCTTCTTGCCTTCCCTGTGGCACAGACCATGCTGAATGCTGGGCACCCATGTGATGGCCTGTGATCACTCAGTCTTGCCTGTGTACTCGCCTGGGCTGGTCCCTAAGGGGACCGGAGATGTCTTCCACCCCTAAATCACCTCTTAGTTCCTATCCTGGCCCCTTGCTGCTGGGATGAGCTGGGATGTGGCACTACTGGAGCCTGAAGGCCTGCAAGATGCCACCCATGCACTAGCTTTGTCACCAAAGCATGGCATGGCCCTCACCATCTGACCCACTGCCCCAGCAGGCTGCTGGCCCATCCCTGTCTGTCCTGGGCTGTCCCTTGTCCCTGACAGAAGCCCTTCTTCACCAGGTCCTGCCTTCCACAGCCATGCTAACAGCACTGACCCACCTAACCCTCGGGTCGCCGGCTGGGCGACCAGTGGGTCCCTGCCCAGTGCCGACCTCTGGTCCCCTTTGGGCAGCGCCCTTATAGGCTTGCCGTGTACTGGGGATGGGTGTGGAAAGACCCCAACAGGGATGATGGCTCAGTGCCGGCAGAGGGGGGGAAGGATTGCTGTCCCCTTGCTGCTCCTCATCTCTTCCATCTCCTCTCCTGCTGTGTCTCCATTTCCACATCCAGCAGCCGTGTGTTGGGGCAGCTGGGTCGGGGGGAGGCTGGGGCTCCAGCAGCTCTGGGTGACAACTCTGTTTTCCCTGTCGTATTCTTCCTCCTCCTCCTCTTCCTCTGGAGAGCCGGTGGGGCCTCTGAGGTTACTAACAAGAGGGGCCAAGAGGCCAGGGGAGGTTGGCGGCCATCCTGGGGGCAAGTGGCAGGAGTGGGAATCGTTCAGGAGTGGGAAGGACCCATTGCCCAGCAAGGAGTGGGCAAGGGCAAGAGGGCATGGAGTCAGGGTGGCTGGAGGTGCCCACAGCCCCAAGGGGCCACAAGGTGGGACAGCCTTGGTGGGAAAGCCCGTGGCCGCCAGCCTCCTGCCAGGCTCACAGGGCCCCACGTGCTGCTCTGAACTGAGTGTCTGTCTCTCTGGTGGCCTGTGCCTCCCCTGCCTCTGCTCCCTCCCTGCCCGCCCCTCCCCGGGCTCTCTGCGCTCTCTCGCTGGCTCCAGCTTTCTACACGGCGGCCCCGCTCACCTCGGCCGGGATTCTACCTGTCATGCAGTCCCTCTGCCCCGATGGCCAGCGCGACGAGTTTGGCTTCCTGCAGTACTCCAACTCCACGTGAGTGCCGCCCTCTCCCCGTGCCATCCTGCATGCACCGTGCACCTTCCCATGCCAGCGCCGCCCCACTGGGACAGGGCACCACCTGGTGTCCCCCACAGTGCTTGGGTGCAGAGCGCCGTGACCCTGGGGTGCAGGGAACAGCTCAGCCCGTTCCCCCATGGGCTTCTGGGTTCCTGGTGCTGGGAGGAGGACGGGGTGGCTTCTGGGGACACCTGGAGCCTTGGGGGCTCTACTTTGTGCTCCTGCTGTGGTGGACTTGGTGCACAGGGCAGCTCCTGGGGCAGTGGTGCCCCAGGGCAGGCAGCACTGCTCCCCCGTGCACCCGAGGGGCTTATCCTGCCTGGAGCTCTGCGAAGGGTGTTCCCATCCCTCTGTCCCTGAAGCTAAGGTGGTGCTGGGCTCTCGCAGGGTGACGCAGCTCCTGGAGCACCTCAGCGAAGCGGTGGAGCAGAGCAGCCTCTTCGACCCGCAGCACCCAGGGCTGGAGGAGGAGCTGGAGTCGCTACGCCGACGCCTGGAGGCGCTCAGCACCAGCGAGCCCAGCCCCATGGAGGTCCACTTCAGCAGCCAAGCAGGTAGGGTGCAGCTGGCCTGCCCTGCTGCCTGCACAGGCAGGGATGGATGTGCCCACTGGCGACGTGACAGCGCCTGGCAGTGCCCTGTCCCCATCCTACATGGTTGTGTGCAGGGCAGGCCGGCCGTAGTGCATCCCCGCATGGGGCTGTGCCGTGTCCCCACCACTGGCGGCTGCTGAGCCCTCTGCTCCTTGCCAGGATCCGGATTCACCCTGGCGTGGGCGGCCAAGGACCAGGGGGAACTGCACCGCTTCCTGACGCAGAACCTGTCCCTCCCCAACAGCACTGCCGAGCTTCTCCTGGGCTCCAGCATTGACCTGCAGGAGGTGGGTGCTGATATGTGGGAGGTGGGTGCCAGCCCACGGGAGATGGATGCCTGCTGTGGGAAGTGGGTGCTGGCACGTAGGAGGTGGGACGTGGCCTGCAGAAGGTGGGTGCCAGCCCACGGAAGGTGGGTGACCACACAGTGCTGCAGGACTGTGCTTTGCAGGGTCCACATTGCCCCCGAGAATGGGTACATCCCAACCCAAACTGAGCCCTGACCACCAGACCCACGGAATGGGAGTCAGCAGGCACCCAGCCAGGACTCACCCTGCCCTGCCACCTCATCCTCCCCGTGCTGGGGCGCTGCTGGGGGTGGTGCCTCTGTCCCCAGTGGGCCCAGCAGCCCTACTCCTGTCTCTGGTGCAGGTGTACCGCCTGTTTTTTGGTTCCTTTCCTTTGGCACCTGAGACCCATGAGCGAGGCCTGTGGGATGGGTTTGGCCACGGTGAGAAGCTGACGCAGCTGGAGGTGAGGAGTGGTGCTGTGTGGGGGGCACATGGTGGGACAGAGCTCCTCCTCTGTGTCCCCTCTCCGTGTCCCTCTGCAGGACGATCTGGGGGTGCCTGTCCCAGCAGAAGGGGTGTGGTGGGATGCTGTCGGGTGGCCAGAGCTGCAGCAGAGTCCTGTCCTGGTGCTGCCACTGGTTCCCACAGTGCTCTGAGCCCCCCGTGTGCCTGTGCCTCAGTTTCCCCTTGCAGTGGATGGTGGCAGGAGAGGGAAGGGGGGAATTGTTCTGTCCTGTGGCTGGGATGCAGGGGACCTGTGCTGTCCCCCATCTGCATGTCCCCTTTTCCTCCTTTCCCTGTGGAGACCGTGGGCGTGGGTGTTGTGGGGCTGTTCACAGGCACAGAGCCCCACTTGCACCAGCTCTCCCCCGGTGCTCCTCTTGCAGCACAGCCTCCCAAGTGGCTGGAGGAGCCTGAGGGAAGGGCTGGTGCAGCGGGCGCTGCGGGACCCCATGGCAGCCCCGCACCGGCCAGCCCTGCTGCGCCTGCTCTCCCTGGCCCTGGGCCTCGCCAGTGCCGCTGCTGTGCCTGCCACCTCCAACAGCCCCCAGGCCTTCATCACCGAGATGGAGGTGAGCGCCTCGTGGGGCGGGCTGGGGCACGCATGCAGCTGCTGTGCCAGACAGGCACCGTCGCTGTGCCCCCACTCCTGGGGCGGCTCCCCACGGCTCCCTGCCCCGCAGGGTGTCCTCTTCACTGGGCCAGTGCTGGAGCAGCTGACCTGTGAGCAGAGCCCAGGCACACTGCAGCACCTCCTGCGCGTGGCCCCCGCACAGCAGCCGCTGCTGCAGGCGTACCGGGCGCTGATCTGCAATGGCAGCGGGGCCGCCCGCCGAGAGCGCTTTGCCCAGCTGGCAGCTGAGCTCCGTGACCAGCTGGACACCCCTAGGATCATCAGCAGGGTAAGCGTGGGGCTGCGGGGGGGGCCTCCTGCTAGCTGGGGGCAGGGGTAGGTCCTGGGCAGGGTTTTCCTTCTCACAAGGGATGTGGGGCTGTGGGGCTTTGTTACGTGGCCCAGCCCCTCCTGAGGCTCGGAGCCCCCTGATGCAGTGGGAGGTGTCCCTGCCCATGGCAGGGTGGTGGAACTTTGGGGTCCCTTCCAACCCAAACCATTCCCTGATTC
Source organism: Neomorphus geoffroyi (assembly GCA_033558235.1). Lineage (NCBI taxonomy): Eukaryota > Metazoa > Chordata > Aves > Cuculiformes > Neomorphidae > Neomorphus > Neomorphus geoffroyi. The sequence goes on from JAUMJM010000014.1 coordinate 12,470,045, forward strand.
TATGATTCTCTGATCACCCCTGAACGCCACATAGGTACCCCCCCATCCAGCCCCCTGGTGGAACCCCAAGTGATTCCCCCCTCCTGGCACCTGCTTGGACGCTGCTTATTGGATGGGACTGGGTGTCCTCAGCATCCTCCGAGCATGTTCCTGCAGGCTCCACACCCCAGGAAATCGCAGCATCCCTGGTGGCTCAGCTCCTCAAGGCTGGCTCTGAGGTCCCCCTCCTCATCCCGCCTGAGTCTGACATGTCCTGTGGTCACAAAGGACCACCCTCCCTGAGGGACATCTGTGCCCCAGCCAGAACCTGCCAGCATTGCCTGCACTCCTGCTGCCTGGTAGCCACAAGTGCATGGCAATGAGCCCCAGCTGGACACAGCTCCAATGTTGTAACCAAGAAAGCAGATAGTGCCACTGCCGGGGGTCCCCTTGGTCACCTCCTGCTGGCAAGGGGTGCTGTCACCCCAGCCACAGGTGACTCCTTACCTGCTCATCCTCACAGCTGAAGCTGGACGAGGTGAACAGCACAGCCGCACAGCACCGCCTCCGTGCCCTCCTGGAGGACCTGGTAGAGATGGAGAAGGTTCTCCACGACGTGGACATCCTCTCAGCATTGGCCAAGCTGCTGCCCAGGGGAGCCTGTGCCAGCAAAGCCCCACCACCCACTGCCAACAGCACCAGCTGGGCCAGCACCAACACCACTGCCGGGAACACCACAGCAGAGGAGGAAGATGTTGGGGGCCCGACCGGCAGTGACAACCCCCAGGGACAGTTCTCGGCATTCGTGCAGCTCTGGGCTGGGCTGCAGCCCATCCTCTGTGGCAACAACCGGTAGGAGCTCCTGGGGACAGAGCCAGCCAGATCCAGATGCTCTCTGGTAGGGACAGGGATATGGGAGAGCCCACCCTGCCTATGCTGGTGGGTGAGGGCCCCGGTCATCCCTTGATGAGCACACAGGAGATGGGAAGGTCCGCGTGCTGGGCAGCACTGTGCTGGCACAGGTGGTGGTGGGAAATCCCTTCCCAAGCAGGGCTGGGGGCTGGAGCGGTGTTGGCATCCTGAGCCCTCTTTGCAGGACGATTGAGCCTGAGGCGCTGAAGCAGGGCAACATGAGCTCGCTGGGTTTCACCAGCAAGGAGCAGCGGAACCTGGGCCTTCTTGTGCATCTGATGACCAGCAACCCCAAAATCCTGTACGCACCTGTGGGCACCGAAGTGGACAAGGTCATCCTGAAGGTGAGGGTGCAGAGGCTGGGACCCCTGTCCTTCCTCTCCTGCCAGCCTCGCTCCACAGGGACCTCCTTGCCCAGATGGGTTCAGTGAGGCCAGGGCTGAGCGGGGAGGAAGGGGCCAGCACTGGCAGAAGCAGTCAGCTGCCCTGGCCCCTGTTGGGGTAGTAATGCCCTGCTGCAAGGTAGGCAGATGCCTCCACAGCTGCTGGCTGTCCCAGAAGGCTACCTGCTGTGTGACCCTTCTTTCCCCACAGGCCAATGAGACCTTTGCCTTCGTGGGCAATGTCACTCACTATGCCAAGGCTTGGTTGAACATCTCCCCTGAGATCCGTGCCTACCTGGAGGAGGGCAGGCTGCAGCGGCGCATCCACTGGCTCCAGCAGGTAGGATAGTGCAGTGAGGACCGAGTCTGGCTGGGCTTTACTGCCCTGGGGCTGGGAAGGGGGTGTCCTGCCCCCAGGCACCTCATAGCTTCTTCATGTGAAGCTCTCGGGTGCTTCTGTGTGCCCACCCTGCTCTTGAAAGGATCAGGCTGGTTCCCTGCACAGGGTGGACACTATTCCCCTGTCCCCAGGAGGAGCGTTGAGTCCTGTTTGTGTCTGCAGGAAGGACAGGGGGCTGAGAGGCAGGGCATCTCACAACCTTTTTAGGTGGATAAACGCATAATGCGATGGGTTGGGCTGTTGGGTCGGGCAGTGCAATCAGTCCCTAGCAGCGTTCACAGGGATCCATCCTGGGGCCAGTGCTCTTTAATATCTTCATAAATGATCTGGATGCAGGACTGGAGTGGTTAATGACTAAGTTTGCAGATGGCATGAAACTAGGGGCAGTTGTTGGCACTCTTGAGGGCAGAAAGGCCCTGCAGAGGGATCTGGGGTTTCTGGCTGGTGACAAGTTGAACATGAGCCAACAGTGTTCCCTGGCAGCCAAGAGGGCAACCGCGTCCTAGGGTGCATCCTGCACAGCATCGCCAGCTGGGTGAGGGAGGGGATTGTCCCACTGTGCTTGGCACTGGTGAGGCCACACTGCACTGGGTGCAGTTTTGGGCACCACAAGAAAAAGGGATCAAAAGTTACTGGAGAGTGTCCAGAGGGGAGCATGGAGTTGTTGAAGGGTTTAGAAGGGAAGCCGTATGAGGAGCAGCTGAAGTCACTTGGTCTGTTCAGCCTGGAGAAGAGGAGCCTGAGGGAGAACCTCATAATAACCTGCAGCTTCTTGAAAAGGAAAGGAGGAGGAGCAGGCGCTGAGCTCTTCTCTCTGGTGACCAATGACAAGACCTGAGGGAATGGCAGGGAGATGCCAGGAGAGGGTTGGGTTGGACATCAGGAAAAGGTTCTTCCCTCAGAGGGTGGTGGAGCACTGGAACAGCTCCCCAGGGAAGCAGTCACAGCCTGACAATATTCCAGCAGCATTTGGCCAAGGTCCTCAGACACAGTGTGAACGTTGGGGTGTCCTGTGCAGGGACAGGAGTTGGACTCGATGATCTTTGTGGGTCCCTGCCAACTGAGGACGTTCGAGGATTCTATGATTTTTCCCTCCTGTGTCTTCCTGTCTTTCCCAGGTCACTGCCGACTTCCACAAGCACCCAGAGATCATAAATGTCTCTGACAATGAGGTTCTCCACAAATTCCTCAGCGGCAACTTCTCCCTGCCCAACGCCAGCGTCCTGCTTCAGCAGCTGGACACCATTGACAATGCTGCCTGCGGCTGGGTTCACTTCATGGCCAAGGTGAGGTTGTGCCCACCTGTGGAAACATGGGTGCTGGAGTGGCATCCACTGCCCCGCAGCCAGTTTCTGTGGGGCTGAAGAGGGGACAGGTCTGCTCAGACCTCCTTAAGGCCATAGAACAGGAGCCTTGAAGTGGCTTCTGCAGTGTCAGAAGCCTTGAGGTAGATGTCAGTAGTGGAAGTGCTCATCTGCCGTTGGGTTGTGGTGGCTGTGGGTGGCACACACTGCGTTGTGTGAAGGGTCCGTGTGCCAGACCCATCATTAGGGGCTGTTGGACCTCACCAGCCTTTCTCTCTCACTAGGTCAGCGTGGACATCTTCAAAGGCTTCCCAGATGAGGAGAGCATTGTCAACTACACATTGAACCAGGCCTATCAGGACAACGTCACGGTCTTTGCCAGTAGGTGCCCAGGAGCCAGCCCCTTTGCACGGCTCTCAAGTCTTGTCCTCCAGCTGTGCGTCATGCTTGGGCCACTGGCTTTGAGATGTGGCTCCCTTGGCACACATATTGGGTGGCTGAGTGGACCAAGCATCTTGCAGTACCCATCCTGTGCCTCTGGCTGAGCCCTGTTGGGCACAGGGCACTGCTGCTACCCAGGCTCTCCCATTGCCACTGCCTGCTGCCCATGTGCCCTCGCATCTCCTGCCAGGGCCATGCCCCACCTCCTCATCCATGGCAAGCCTCATGGTGCCCTTGGATGGGATGTGCTGCCCCCTCTGTGTCCCTGTCTGTGGGCTGGCAGGTCTGGCTGTGTCCCGTGGTGCCAGTGGGCTCCCTGCCTCTCCCACTGCCTGCAGGCGTCATCTTCCAGACCAACAGGGATGGTTCACTGCCCCCCCACGTCATGTACAAGATTCGGCAGAACTCCAGCTTCACGGAGAAGACCAATGAGATCCGGCGGGCCTATTGGCGGCCCGGCCCCAACACCGGTGGCCGCTTCTACTTCCTCTATGGCTTTGTCTGGATCCAGGGTGTGTGCTGGCTCCCTGCCACAGCTGCCCGTGTCCCCAGGTACTGCCAATGCTGCCCACTCAGCTCAGCCTCTCTTTCTTCTCCCTAGACATGATGGAACGTGCCCTTATCAACACATTTGTTGGCCATGACGTAGTGGAGCCAGGCAACTATGTGCAGATGTTCCCTTACCCATGTTATACCCGGGACGAGTAAGTAATGGCATGATGGGCAACGGCAGGACCTTCCCTCTTCCCTTTTGCAGGCCAGGACACCTCAGCTGGGAAAAGAGGACAAGTTTGGGGGCCTGAGAGAGTTTCATGACATTGGGAGTGGTTAGCAACAGGTTAAGCCCTGTTCCCTGAACCACCAGGTGGGGCAGGCAGGGGAAGGAATTTGTGCCCAGTTCACAGCTGAAATGAGGAACTCTTGACTGTGAGGTGTTTCGGAGGCTGAACGACTTGGGGAGAACAAGAGGAGTGTGGTAAATGGACAGCACTCAGTTCTCTGGTGGTTGTTGAACACGGTGATTCTGGTGGAAGCACCTGGAGTAGTCCTAGAGCCTCCAGCCCTCCAGGATAGGGCCCCATCCACACAGGGGTGGACAGGGCACCAGGCTGAGCCCATGGCTGCTGCCTGTGAGGACACTAGATTGTCCTACAGGCTCGTTGGAGAAACTCTCAAGGCACTAAGGAGCTACTGGACTGGAGGACTGGCTGATGGGAGAGCCTCTCCGCTGCCCTGTGCCCCAGGGTCATCCTCAGTCTCTGCAGTGGTGCTGCCATCCAGCTCTTCCCTCTCTTCCTCTACCCCACCAGCTTCCTCTTTGTCATCGAGCACATGATGCCCCTGTGCATGGTGATCTCTTGGGTCTACTCAGTGGCCATGATGATCCAGCACATTGTGACGGAGAAGGAGCATCGCCTGAAAGAGGTGGGGATGGCGGGAGAGATCTCTGGGGAGGAGCTGGCATCTCAGAGCTCTCAGTTCTGCACTGCAACCCTGGGCACCTTCCTCGTGTCTCTGGGGCTTGTGAGGTTGGACAGGCACAAATCCCACATCCCTGGGCTGAGCTGGTGCTTCCGAGTTTCCCTGGCATGAGCCCTGCCCAGCGCCAGGGGGAGCTGAGCCCATTGGCACCCTGGCACAGGGTGCTGTGGCTTGCCTGCTCCCAGCAGCCCCTGGGGACCCCTTGGTGCTTCCTGTTGCTCTCCCAGCTGCTGTGGGTGAGGCAGCAGGGATGTGCTAGGGAGGGGACAGCCCCGCTGAGCAGCTTGTGCCTTGCAGGTGATGAAGATGATGGGGTTGAACAATGCAGTGCATTGGGTGGCTTGGTTCATCACCGGCTTTGTCCAGCTCTCCATCTCAGTCACGGCGCTCACTGCCATCCTGAAGTACGGCAAGGTCCTCATGCACAGCGATGTCCTCATTATCTGGCTTTTCCTCGCTATCTACGCAGTGGCCACCATCATGTTTTGGTGAGCTGCTGGGGCTATTCCATGGCGTGAGAGGGCACGGGAAGCATCAGGGTCCTTGTAGGATGGGGTGAGGGTGCTGCCAGCCCTGTGCGCAGGGGCTTGTGGAGGAGAACCTGGAGGCCAATTTATCACCTCCACACCACCAATATCAGATGGCATAAGGAGGCCCTGCGGGACTAGGATCTGAGGCGCGCTGTCCTCCCTGCAGCTTCCTGGTGTCAGTGCTCTACTCCAAGGCCAAGCTGGCCTCTGCCTGCGGCGGCATCATCTATTTCCTCAGCTACGTGCCCTACATGTACGTGGCCATCCGGGAGGAGGTGGCACATGACAAGATCACGGCCTTTGAGAAGTGCATCGCGGTGAGTTGGCTGCAGCTGCTGGGAAGGTGCTTGGCCCCAGGTTTGGTACAGGCACCCCATGGCCATTAAACAGGCCACCAGGCTGTCACCAAGCCTGGGGCAAACCTCTGACTGTATGAACCAATTTCCCATGGCATTTTGCGGGCATCTCCAGAAGGTTTGGTACCTCCCAGGTCAGGGAGCATCTCCATTGGGCTGGGTGGGGCAGCACTGGGTAGGAATTCACCCCAACCTGTTTCTCTGGAGCTGACCTGTCATTCCTGCTAATGTCCCCTTCCCTCTGCCTGTCTGCAGTCCCTCATGTCCACCACGGCCTTTGGGCTGGGCTCCAAGTACTTTGCACTGTACGAGGTGGCCGGTGTGGGCATCCAGTGGCACACCTTCAGCCAGTCTCCCGTGGAAGGAGATGACTTCAACCTCTTGCTGTCCATGATGATGCTGACTGTGGATGCCGTGGTGTATGGAGTGCTCACGTGGTACATTGAGGCCGTGCACCCAGGTACGTGTGGGCGCTGAGGCATGAGGGCACCTCTGGTCTTATGGGAGCATCCTTGCTGGGAACGCTGCTGGTTCCTAGTGGCGCTCAGCCCTGACATGACGGGATTTGGCATAACATGTCTTTGGGGTCCCGTGTGTGTGTCCTCTTGAGAACACCTGCCCACAGAATGGCCTGACCCACTGGAGACACCAGCAGGTCCCCTGGAGATCTTCCATTGCATGTTTAAGCTGAAACAGGGGAAACTGAGATGAGATCTTAGGCAGAAATGTTTTGCTGTGAGGGTGGGGAGGCCCTGGCCCAGGTTGCCCAGAGCAGTGGTGGCTGCCCCATCCCTGGAGGTGTTCAAGGCCAGGTTGGATGGGACTTGGAGCCCCCTGATCCAGTGGGAGGTGTCCCTGCCCATGGCAGGGGGTGGGACTGGATGGGGTTCGAGGTCCTTTCCAACCCAAACCCTGCCGTGATTCTAGGATTCGATGTCTCAGTTCACTGGCCAACTGGAGTGAAGCAAGGTGTCCACAGCTGGAGCACCTTTCCCCCTCATCACCTGCTTGAGGAGGAGTCTCACCAGCTTCCTTTGCTTTCCCAATAAAACTGAAGCTTGAGCCAGACCCAACCCAAAACCCAAAGGACTTTGCTTCCTTGCACAGCCCAGCAGTGTTTCCCTGAGCCCAGCTGGGCAGGGTGCTTGCAGCCATTGCCCCTTGCAGCCATCGCCCTGCAATGATGTCCTGGTGGGGGAGGCCTCTAAGCCCATGCCCATGCCCATGCCTGTGCCCGTGCCGAGCTCTGCCACAGCCCTCAGCCAGCTTCTTCAGACACAGGTGCAGGGCTGAGGCTGACTGCAGAGGGGTTGTGCTTGCAGGCATGTTTGGCTTGCCGCGCCCCTGGTACTTCCCTCTCCAGAAGTCCTACTGGCTGGGCAACGGGCGAGTGGAGACTTGGGAGTGGACGTGGCCCTGGTCCCGCACCACCCGCCTCAGCATCATGGAGGAGGATCAGGCCTGTGCGATGGAGAGCCGGCGGCTGGGTGAGGGCAGGCAGGAGCAGCAAGGGGTTGCCCTGGCTCTGCAGGGTCCTGCATGGCCCCCGTGTGTCCTCTGTGCCCGTGTCAGGGCAGGAACATCGGCCGGGCACTGCTGCCTGTCTGGGTGGTGGTGCGGGAGGGGGGAAGGTGGCAAGAAGCAGAGGGCAAGGGGCCAGGAGCCAGCAGAGCCTCTGTGGGATGGAAGCAGGGACATTCATCCCCTGGGGAGCCCGGCTACAAGTGTAGCCACCCTGCTGTTCCCCCGGCTCCTCACCAGCCTGCTCTCGCAGCAGAGGAGACACGGGGCATCGAGGAGGAGCCGACCCACCTCCCCTTGGTCGTCTGCATTGACAAACTCACCAAGGTCTACAAGACGGACAAGAAGCTGGCACTGAACAAGCTGAGCCTTAACCTTTATGAGAACCAGGTGGTGTCCTTCCTGGGGCACAACGGCGCGGGCAAAACCACCACCATGTGAGTGCTGGTCAGGATGGGTGTGGGCTGTGTCCTGGATGGCTGCAGTGGGTGGAGAAGGTGCTGCGTGATGTCCCTGCAAGGCCCTGGGGCAGCTGGTGCCATGCCCAGGGGCAGCAGTGTGGATGTTGGGCTGGCACAAAACAGGGACAGAGCTGCCATTGCTCTCCTCAGGGCAATGGGTGGTTGGGACTGGGACCAGACAGGAATGCAAGGTTCCTCACATTGTTGTCTTTCTCCATCCATCCAGGTCCATCCTCACTGGGTTGTTCCCTCCAACCTCGGGCTCCGCTACCATCTATGGCCACGATATCCGGACAGAGATGGATGAAATCCGGAAGAACCTGGGCATGTGTCCCCAGCACAATGTGCTCTTCGACAGACTGACAGTGGAGGAGCATCTCTGGTTCTACTCACAGCTCAAGAGCATGGCAGAGGAGGAGATCCGCAAGGAGATGGACAAGTAGGCACCCCCATCTCCTTTTGTCCCATCCATGCCTTTTGTGTGAGTGGGTCCCCTTCCTGCTGTCAGTGCTGTGGTGGGTGATCTGAGAGCAGAGACGTTCCCTGGAGCAGCTCCAAAGCTTGGGGTATCAGGGTGTGGAAGCCTGCAGCAGATGCTTCTGTAGCCTAGGTGCATCTGGGCTGTCCTAGTGGCTGGGAGCCATTGGTACCATGTGGGGAAGAGGCATCATGGCCCCTGCTGGTACCAGGCACCAGTACACCCCCCACCCAGCATCCCTGGTGCCTCTCCCCTGTCCCCAGGATGATTGAGGACCTAGAGCTGTCCAACAAACGCCACTCCCTGGTGCAGACCCTCTCAGGAGGCATGAAGAGGAAGCTGTCGGTAGCCATTGCATTCGTGGGTGGTTCACGGGCCGTGATCTTGGATGAACCCACGGCTGGCGTGGACCCATACGCACGCAGGGCCATCTGGGACCTGATCCTTAAGTACAAACCAGGTGAGTGGAGGTGAGCAGAGCTCAGCGTTGCTCCCCTGGCTGCAGTGGCCCTGGCCGCTGAAGAGGCTCTGTGCCACTGCTAGGGAGGACCATCCTGCTCTCCACTCACCACATGGATGAAGCTGACCTGCTGGGTGACCGCATCGCCATTATCTCCCATGGCAAGCTCAAGTGCTGTGGCTCTCCACTCTTCCTCAAGAGCACGTATGGCGACGGCTACAAGCTGACAGTGGTGAAGAAGCAGTCGGATACCAGGAATAGCACAGGTCTGGGGGGGCAGCAGGACCCTGCATTTAGAGTAGATAGAACTAGGCCTTCTTCAGCCCAGGAAATGAATGAGAGGTCAAAACCCAAGTGCTCCCACCGTGAGTCTCTTTAGGCCATGTGGAAGGGAATGGGGCAGAGGTGTAGGAGGTGGCATCGCTCAGCCTTGGTTTCTCCCATCTAGGTCCCAGGTTAGACCTTGTGTGGTGGCATTTGCCTCCAGGTGCTGGTTTTCTTCGGCCCATGGGCTGCCCACTTAGATGTCCAGCCATGGTGCTGAGCACCATCCCCAGCCCAGGCGGGGCGCCCAGGAGACCTCCAGCAGACTGTGGTGGAGTCTGGAGGAGTCCCCGCAGTGCTGGGCTGTAGTGTAAACATAGTGGGTCCTGGTGGGAGGCCGGCGGAGAGGTGAGTGACTGGTGCTGCCCCTCTGCTGCAGAACCAGGCCAGCCACACAGCCCTTCAGCCCACTCCTCCGTCAGCCCCTGCTCCGAGCCCCGCGTCTCCCAGTTCATCAAGAAATACGTGGCCTCCTGCCTCCTCATCTCAGACACCAACACCGAACTCTCCTACATCCTGCCCAGTGAGGCCGTCAAGAAGGGCTGCTTCGAGAGGCTCTTCCAGGTACCCACAGGAGCTTGGCAGGGTGGGCGGGCAGGCGGTTCCGGGCTGCTGAGAGCACCTCCTGCCCTCCTAACACAGTGCTTTGCCTCCACAGCACTTGGAGCAGAGCTTGGAGGAGCTAGACCTCACCAGCTTCGGGCTGATGGACACCACACTGGAGGAGGTCTTCCTGAAGGTGTCTGAGGAGGACCAGTCTCTGGAGAACAGCGACGTGGGTATGGGCAGTGGGAGGGGCACATGGTGGTGCTGGGGTTGGTGAGGGGCTGGCGCATTTGCATGGATGCAGTGGGCTCCTTTTCCCTTGCACGTGGCTGAGAGAGTCTCCTGTCCCAAGGTGAGGAGAGGGGTCCACCAGAGCCCATCCTGAGCAAGGGCAGCAACCTCTGCTCCACTCTGGGACTGCAGAGCAGATCCATCTGCACTCCATGCCACACCGCGGGGAAGGGTGGCAGGGCTGGTGCCATCCCCCCTTCTCCTTCCAGATATGAAGGAGTCCAAGAAGGACACCTTGCGGCCACCGGCCCCTGAACTGGGCCCAAAACCTGATGCCAATGGGGAGCCCCTGGCTGAAGCGACTCTGCCGGAGAAGCCTGAGGTGGAGCTCAGCAACCTGGTGACCTGCTCCAAGCTGGCGCAGTCACAGGCATCCCTGCGCTCAGCCTCCTCGGTGGGCTCCGTGCGGGGCGACGAAGGTGGGGCTTATTCTGAGTTCTTTGGGGATTACGCGCCCCTGTTTGATAACCGGCAGGACCCTGATAACATCAGTCTGCAAGGTTGGTGCCGCCGGCAGGGCCAGGGCAGGAGCTCAGCTGGGATGTGGAGGGCGGCCAGGAAGGGGCAGTGCCCGGCCCTACCCCTGGGCAGGGCAGGGAGTGCTGGGGAATGGGGTGAGACCCTGTGGGGACCTGGTGATGCATCCACTGACGCTGCTACCAGAGCTCACAGCCTGGGTGGGAGGGCTGGGAATGGGCACTTCCACCAGTTTGCACCCCCAAACTGGGAGTCCCACACTGAGACACGGAGCCAGCAGGCACAGGCGGTGGCATTAGCACTGCCCTCTGCCTCAGGTCCCGCGATGCCACCCTGCAGACTCACCCCACTAATGCGCTTGCTGCTCGCGCTGGCACTGAACTGGGTTGTCTCCTCTTGTCCCTTGGGCACAGAGTCATCTTCCAGCTGGTGGCTTCGCCCTCTGTACCCTTAGCCAGGCTCAGGGCTCTCTCTGCCCTGATGTTGGGATCACTTGTGGATGGGGGAGGCAGGCAATGCCACGAGGCTGACCCTTTATTCACAAATCCTTTTCTGGGTTATCCCGGCAGCTCTTACAGTGATTGACCCAGGGACGCATCATGCTGCCTCCACGCCAGGGCTGCTCTGAGCGGTGTGAGCAAAGCCAAGTCAGCACCACGGCAGAGCTCCCTGAGCCCCAGCCCTGTGCCTCCTGCCTTGCTGGGTCCCCCCACCCATGTCCTGCCCCCTGTTCACGGCTGTACTGACCCCTCGCCAGTTGGGAAAGCTGATGAGAAATTTGAGGGATCTACTAAAAGGCACCGATTTAGGTTGTTTTCTTAAAAGTGTTCTCTAAATTTCCCATGTGGGGCCAAGAGGAACATCCTAGCCAGCTGCCATGGCCCAGTGGCCATCAGGGTTGGGTGCTGCCCTCTCTCTCGCGGTTGGCTTCAACTGGCTCAGTGCCGAGCTCAGCTCCCTGAGGCTAAGGGGGACATGACAGCAGCTGTACTGGGGGGCTTATGTCCTTCTCCCCTGTCAGAGCAAGAGGTGGAGGCAGAGGACAATGACCTGGCTGGGCAGGGGAGCTTCAAGCTGGAGGGTTCATGGCTGAAGCTGCGCCAGTTCCACGGGCTGATCGTCAAACGCTTCCACTGTGCCAAGCGCAACACCAAGGCACTCTTCTCGCAGATCCTGCTGCCCGCCTTCTTCGTCTGCGTGGCCATGACGGTGGCACTCTCTGTGCCCGAAATAGGTGCGTGTGAGCCATCCACCCGCACGCTGGGGGCTGCTGGTGGCCCCTCGTGCCTGCTGCAGTGTAGCAGGTGGGGTGACTGGCTGGGGGATGAGGAGGACAAGGCTTGCAGGCGCTCGACCAGTCTGTCTGCATGCGGGGGTCCTGCGGGTGCGAGCAGGTTCATGTCCTTGGCCCCACAGGTGACCTGCCACCCCTCATCCTCTCGCCGTCACAGTACCACAACTACACCCAGCCCAAGGGCAACTTCATCCCGTATGCCAATGAGGAGCGGCGTGAGTACCGGTGAGAGCCACTGCTCGTTAGTGACCAGTGTCCCATGCCCTCTTCCCATCCCTCGGACTGCAGTGAGGGCAGCAGGGAGGGCAGCCGACAGTGGGGCTGGTGCTGGGGCTAGCTCGGGCCTGGGGCAGAGCCTGGCTGGTGCCACGACCCCTGGTGCAAACAGCCTGCATCCTCCCCAGAGTGTTTCAGGGAGAGGTGCCAGCCCTGACACTGACTGCGATCTGCAGCTCAGCTCATGCCTGCGCTGTGTGTGCCTTTTTGGCCGTGCCCCACATGATTCATGCCAAGGCCTCGGGGAGGTCTCAGCAGAAGATGGCCAAGGTGGTGAGAACCGTGTCTCCTGCTCCTTGCTCTGCCTCACTTGCACATCTCCCCACAGCATCCGGCTGTCTCCTGATGCCAGCCCCCAGCAGCTGGTGAACACCTTCCACCTGCCCTCTGGCGTGGGGGCCACCTGCGTGCTGAAGACGCCTTTCAACAACACGCTGGACCAGCCCATGCAGAACCTCAACAGCAACGAGTCCAAGATGCTGGCAGCCAAATACTTTGACGCCATGTGCATCGACTCCTTCACCCAGGGCCTGCCGCTCTCCAACTTTGTACCGCTGCCTCCATCCCCAGCCCCCTCTGACTACCCCATCTCAGTGGATGAGGACCTGCTCCGTGCCTGGAACTCCACAACCTTCTCCTCTGCAGTGAAAGGTATCTCCTGTGCTCGGTGCCTGACCCTGTCAGGGCCTGGGATTCATGTCCAGCAGGGAGATGAAAGGCCTTGCCTGCAGAAGCAGCTCTGGGAGCTTCTGGAAGTGTCCATCAGTTTGGCCCAGCTGCAGCAGAGCATTACATCGCTGGGCTGAACTCCTGGCTCGGGGGTGGTGCTGGCCCTGGGGCACTGCTCCCCATTCAGCCCCAGCAGTGCTGGTGGAGCTCCTGGGATGATGCCACCATCAAGAGCCCTGTGCCAGCCTTACGTCACCCTCGCTGGGTCGTGGTCCCCAGCCATTGCCTTCTCCAGCCGCACTTTCTGCCCCTCTCTGAACTGTTTCTGTCCCCTAAAGCTTTTCCCCACCTGTTTCTCGGTCCCTCAGTCCCCAGGACACACAAACCCCCTTGCAGACCAGGCTCTGGCCCAGCAGGAGCTGACACAGTGGGGCAGGGTGTTCCCTCCCTGCCCAGCCAGGACCCCTTGGCGGACCCCTGTCACCTCCTCATTGTCCCAGGCAGTTGGGGCAGGAGGAGCCTGGCTGTGAGCTGCCCTCTGCTCCTCAGAGACCGTGACCTCAGCGCCCGCCCTACCCCGCATCGTCCATGAGCCCATCAAGTGCACGTGCTCCATGCAGGGGACTGGCTTCTCCTGCCCCAGTGGTGTGGGGGGCCACCCCCCACAGATGAAGGTGGTGACAGGGGACATCCTGGCCGACATCACAGGGCGCAACGTCTCTGAGTATTTGCTTTACACCTCGGACCGCTTCCGGCTGCACAGGCAAGAGGGGAGGTTGAGAGGGTCTGCCCTGCGCCTTGGAGCAGGGCTGGGGGCTGGGGACTTGGGGACACCTGTCCAGGGCATTGGTGGGAGCCAGGAGCATGCTCAAACATAGCCCTGCTCCCGGCGGCAGAGGACAGTGGTCACAGCTTCTCAGCGGTGCTGTGTCCTACAGGTACGGGGCACTCACCTTTGGCAACGTCCAGAAATCCATCCCGGCTTCCTTTGGAGCCAGGGCTCCTGCCACAGTGCGCAAGATCGCTGTCCGGAGAACGGCCCAGGTGGGACTGTGTTGCGTCCACAGCAGCTGGGAGATGGGTTGGCAGAAGCAGCCGTGGTACCAGGGGGCAGGAGAAGGGGACAGGCAGGGACCCTCACCCACAGCTTGGCAGCAATGCTCTCCAAGGCATCTGGGGAGCGTTCTCACCCCATGAGGTGCTCAGCAGCTCCCACCCCAGCAGGTCTGGCCCAGCATGTTCAGCAGTGGCCTGCTCTCCCTACTGCCATGAGCACAGGAAACCTGCCCCATGGCTGTCCCATCCCACCCCTCCCTTCCATCTGTCAAGGGCCCAGCTCTCTTTCCACCTCCTGCCACTCCTCTGCTCCTCCAGGTCTTCTACAACAACAAGGGCTACCACAGCATGCCCACCTACCTCAACGCGCTCAACAATGCCATCCTGCGAGCCAACTTGCCCAAGAGCAAAGGCAACCCTGCTGCCTACGGTGAGGACCTGGAGGCGTTTAAGGGCAGAAGTGCATCAGGAACAGCTTTAAGGCATGGTCCAACCAAGTGTCCTCCTTGCGCCAAGCATGCTGGGGCAGAGAGAGTCACACACCTTGGCTGTGATTTCTGGGCTGGAGCAGAACATCCCACAGTGTGCCCAAAGGGCAGTGATGTGTCCGAGGATGCTCTCTGCCAGCCAGTGAGGGAGGACTTGGCTTTGAGGTGCTTGGTTGGTTCAGATGGCTTGGCTTCTGATGAGCTGCAGGGAAGAAACCCATCTTCCTGCTCACAGCCAGGATAGGGCAGACTGCAGGCAAGACTTTCTATCCTGAGCTGGCTTTCATGCTCCTTTGTTTCTTCTTGGGCCTTCCTGCAGGCATCACGGTCACCAACCACCCTATGAACAAGACGAGTGCCAGCCTGTCGCTGGATTATCTGTAGGTTTGGGGAGCAGGTTTACGGGAGGGTGGCTGTCACCTGGGAGGGAGGGAGCGCCTCACCGCGGTTTGCTGGGGAACGCTGAGTCTCCTGCCCTGCAAGCTGCGTTCAGGGGACTGGGAGTGGTGACCTGAGGGTCCCTGTGCAATGCCCTGTCTTGTGCACAGCGACTGTCCCACACCAGGATGAGTGGCCCTTCCCTGGGCAGCTGAGGGTGACAGGGTCCCTGCTGTCCTCCTTGCTCCCCATGCAGCCTACAGGGCACAGATGTGGTGATTGCCATCTTCATCATTGTGGCCATGTCCTTCGTGCCAGCCAGCTTTGTGGTGTTCCTGGTGGCTGAAAAGGCCACTAAGGCCAAGCACCTGCAGTTTGTGAGTGGCTGCGACCCCGTCATCTACTGGTTGGCCAACTACGTGTGGGACATGGTGAGCAGGGCACGTGGCACCACCAGCTGAGCCTCCAGGGCCAGGCATGTGGGTGGGTGGTCACAGAAGTTTCTGTCTTCTCCAGCTGAACTACCTGGTGCCAGCCACGTGCTGCATCATCATCCTGTTTGTGTTCGACCTCCCAGCCTACACCTCTCCCACCAATTTCCCCGCCGTCCTCTCCCTCTTCCTGCTCTACGGGTACGTTCCTCAGAGGGGCAGTCAGCATGCACTGTGACTCCCTGCAGGATCTGGCCTTGGGGCTGCCCACCTGACTGATGTTCTGCAGCTCCTGTAGCTGTTGGGTGGCGAGGGCTGGGGTGGGAGAGCCTGGGGAGGAGGGGGCTGGGTGATGTGTGATCCCAAGGCTCGATGTTTAGCACTGCCTGGTTCCTCTCCTGCCATGCTGATGTGAGCTCCTGTGCTCACCTTCCCAGCTGGTCCATCACGCCCATCATGTACCCTGCCTCCTTCTGGTTTGAGGTGCCCAGCTCTGCCTATGTTTTCCTCATCGTCATCAACCTCTTCATTGGAATCACGGCCACTGTCGCCACGTTCCTGCTGCAGCTCTTTGAGCATGACAAGGTATGGGGTTCACAGCTTTGCCTGCGGCCACCAGGAAAGAAGAAAATGCCACTGGGGGTGTGGGACAGCTCAGGCTAGGAGGGACCTCAGGAGATCTCTGCTCCGAAGTCCTGCTCCCAGCAGGGTCAGTTGTGAGACCTGACTGGGCTGTATCTTGGTAGGGATCCTAATCTTACCATGCACTTGCGACCCTCAGAGCTGTTTCTGATTTTTATGTCCTCTCTGACTGTCCGCACAGGATCTGAAGGTGGTGAACAGTTACCTGAAGAGCTGCTTCCTCGTGTTCCCTAACTACAACCTGGGCCATGGCTTGATGGAGATGGCCTACAACGAGTACATCAACGAATACTATGCCAAGATCGGTATGGCCTCTTGTTCTCTCCTTCCCTTGCTCCAGGGTGTGTGGGGCAGGGGGCGACCATAGTGTTGGCACATCCCCGCCACATCCCTGTGGGGCTTCCTGGGGCCCAGAGCAATGTGGAGCAAAATGCCAGGGGATGTGAACTAGACTGGAGTGCAGGAGGAGACGTGAGTGAGGGTCAGCTGTGGCAGCGTGCCGGTGATGCTGAAAACTATTCCTTGGGTCATCTCGAATAGCAGCTCCTTGGGGAGAGGAGGTTGTGAGCCTGGGTAGGGTTGTGTATTTCTGCTGCTGTTGCAGGCTGCCAGCAGTGGGGCCATGGTAGGGCCATGGTGGAGCTGTGGGGTGGGTTGTGGTGGGGCCATGGTGGAGTCTGCAAGGGCTCTTTCCTCTCAGATGGGGTCTTTTCCTTGTGGAGCTGCGCTGCCTGGCCAAAATGAGCCTTTTGCTCCTCGCAGCTTCAGCTTGGCCTCAAACAGCCCTTGCTGCTCTCTGCTTTTCAGGCAGCTCCCATATATAACCTGGGTGCTGCTGGCATCATGAGGGGCTATTTTGGGGCAGGATCTGACAAATCCATCCAATGCCCACCCTCAGTTGTGTCAATCCACCCTACTGAGGTGAAAAGCTGCAAGATGATTTTGACAGCAGACATGCTGTGCATGGGTAGCCTTGTGAGCAGTGCCAGCAGCACCGACCAGCCCAGGCAGCTGTGGCAGGGAAGAGGACGCAGGAGCAGGACAGTGTCATTGTCACTGGCCAACTCAAGATGTATGACCCAGTTGTCCCCATGGGAAGGTGTCAGCTGCTTTCTCTTCTTCTCCCACTCAGGGCAGTTTGATAAAATGAAATCGCCCTTTGAATGGGACATCGTGACGCGAGGGCTCGTTGCTATGACAATTGAAGGCTTTGTTGGCTTCTTCATCACCATCATGTGCCAGTACAACTTCTTCCGGAAGCCCCAGTGAGTGCCGCCGAGCAGCTGGGGGTGGTCTGGCAGGGGTTGGCTGCAGGGAAAGGCTTTGCTGTGGGGACCCCTTCGCTCAAGGCTGCTCCTCCAGTGGTGTGAGCTGGGGCACTACCTGGCCCTGCCGGGGATGCAGCCAGGCAGCTCCTGTGCTGGCATCCCCACCCTGCCCCATGTGCCCTTCCGCAGGCGGCTGCCCGTCTCCACCAAACCTATCGAGGATGACATCGATGTGGCCAACGAGCGGCACCGAGTCCTGCGCGGCGATGCTGACAATGACATGCTGAAGATCGAAAACCTCACCAAGGTGCTGCAGCAGGGTGGCAACACCCAGGCTGCATGGAGATACCTCAGAGCCATCCTGTCTGAGTGAGGGCCACGGGTTGGGCAGGAGGTCCCGCTGCTTCCTGGTGGGCTGAGCCCCCATCCCCTGCCCCACCAGGTGTACAAGTCCCGCAAGATCGGGCGCATCCTGGCCGTGGACCGACTCTGCGTGGGTGTGCGGCCTGGGGAGTGCTTCGGGCTGCTGGGCGTCAACGGCGCGGGCAAGACCACCACCTTCAAGATGCTGACGGGGGACGAGAACACCACAGGCGGAGAGGCCTTTGTTAATGGGCACAGGTTGGGGGCACGTGCTCTGGGGGAAGTGGGGACTGCCTGCTGTCCTGGGCGTATGATGGGGGCTGCGTGGGTTCTCCCAGGATGACGCAGTGCAAGCCTGCCTGTGTGGCTCCGTGGGGCCCTGCAGCCCTGTGTCCTGGGGGGTGGCAAGTGACACCAAGTGACACCGGCTCTCGGCCAGGGCTGCCCATAGTGGTAGAAGATGGTCCAGTGTAAAGGCGTGTGAAAGAGGAGGGAGCAATGGGGTGCTCCCAAAAAACCAATCCCTTTTCCCCATGGCCCCTCCATCCTCTCCTGCAGCATCCTGAAGGAGCTTCTGCAGGTCCAGCAGAGCTTGGGCTACTGCCCCCAGTTTGATGCGCTCTTTGACGAGCTGACGGCCCAGGAGCACCTGGAGCTCTACACCCGCCTGCGCGGCATCCCCTGGAAGGACGAGGAGAGGGTAGGCTTCTGGGTGGGCGATTGCCAGTGCCCATGGGCTGGTGCTGTGCCATGGGAATGGCATCTTACTGTGCACCGGTGGGGACCAGTGCCACTACCCTCATGGCAGTGCCACCCTAGTGGTGCGCCCACATGGGGTGCCAGGGCTGGACACGTAATCGCAGGCCCCCACCATTGCTTGTGGCTGAGCCAGGGTCTGCCATGGGATTCCCCAGACTGGCACATCACTTGTGGTCCCCTTGGCAGCTGGCCCATGCCACAGAGCCCAGCCGCTTGCATACTGCTCGCTACCAGCTCTGCCAGCCCTGTGGTCCTGTCAGGGTGACGGCCATCCCCCACACCTTGCAGGTGGTCAAGTGGGCGCTGAAGAAGCTGGAGCTGACCAAGTATGCTGACAAGCCTGCTAGCACCTACAGCGGAGGCAACAAGAGGAAGTTGTCCACAGCCATTGCGCTGATCGGATACCCGGCCTTCATCTTCCTGGTGTGTCTTGGGCTCCTGCATCCTGCCCTTGGGGTCCTCCTCCCACTCCCTGTGTCCCTGAGGCACCAGGTTAGGGTGAAGAGAAATTACCTTGGGTGGGATCTGGCTGCCCCTAACTCTGCCATGAGTGTCCTGGGGAGTGGAATGGTGTCCTGAGCTGGGGTCAGGACAGGAATGGGCTGGCAGGGTCCCCCCAGGCACTGGTGGGACCACTGTCTGTCCCACAGGACGAGCCCACTACAGGGATGGATCCCAAGGCACGGCGCTTCCTCTGGAACCTCATCCTGGATGTCCTCAAAACGGGTCGCTCCGTGGTGCTCACATCCCACAGGTCTGGGGAGTCTTCTGGCTGCGCCAACAATGCCTCTGGGTACTGGGGTTCTATGTGGGTGGAAGGGGGCTCCTCGGGCCCTAGGGGATGGCACTTAGCAGGGACACGGGGAGCAGAGGGAAACTGGAACACGCTGTGTTGCATTCTTCATCCCTGGTGGTGGGGCTGTGGCGCTCAGGTGATGGCCCAAGGAGCTTGACTCCCTGCCTGGCACTGTCCCCTGTGCCATCCTGCTGAAGCCTGTCCTGTCTCCCCAGCATGGAGGAGTGCGAGGCGCTCTGCACCCGCCTGGCCATCATGGTGAACGGACGGCTCAAGTGTCTTGGCAGCATCCAGCACCTGAAGAACCGGTAAGGGCCAGGTGGGGGGTCCAGCACGCTGTGTGTGCTGTGGGGTGGGAAGTCACCCTGTGGCAGGGTGACAGCCTGGCACCCACGATGAGATATCAGCCATTCATGTGGGTGCTGCTTTAGCGGGTGGGCAGGGAACAGGCTCACTTGAGTGTCCCAGTGCTGTCCTGGTGGGCGTAGCGGCTGCCAGAGAGCAGCCCTGAAGAGAAGGACTTCCCCAGGGCTCTGTTTAATATCTTCACCAATGACATGGATGAGGGAATCGAGTGCACCCTCAGTCAGTTTGCAGATGATATTAAATTGGGTGGGAGTGTTGATCTGCCTGAGGGTGGGAAAGCTCTGCAGAGGCACCAGGACAGGCTGGATCCATGGACTGCGGCCAATGGGACGAGGTTCAACAAGACCAAGTGCTGGGTCCTGCATTTGGGACAACCCCATGCAGGTTACAGGCTTGGGGAAGAGTGGCTGGAGAGCTGCCTGGCAGAGAAGGACCTGGGGGTGTTGGTTGGCAGCGGCTGAACATGAGCCAGCAGTGGCCCAGGTGGCCAAGAGGGCCAGTGGCATCTTGGCCTGTGTCAGACCCAGCGTGGCAGCAGGAGCAGGGAGGTGACTGTGCCCCTGTGCTCAGCGCTGGTGAGGCCGCACCTCGAGTGCTGGGTTCAGTTTTGGGCCCCTCACTCCAAGAAGGACCTTGAGGGGCTGGAGCGCGTGCAGAGAAGGGAACGGAGCTGGGGAGGGGGCTGGAGCCCAGGGATTCTGGAAGTGGCTGAGGGACCTGGGGCTGTTTAGCCTGGAGAAAAGAGATTGAGTGGAGACCTCATCGGTCTCTACAAATGCCTAAAAGGAGGTTGTAACGAGGTTGGGGTTGATCTTTTCTCCCTGGTAGCCAGTGATAGGACAAGGAGAAACGGCTTCAAGATACGCCAGAGGAGGTTTAGTTTGGGTGTTAGGAAAAATTTCTTTACTGAAAGGGTTGTCAAGCAGTGACAGAGGCTGCCCAGGGCAGTGGTTCAGTCACTATCCCTGGAGGTTTTTAAAAGTTGTCATCCTTGGGTACGCGGTCTAGGGGCAGACTTAGCAGGGCTGTATCCATGGTTGACCTTGATGTTAAAGGTCTTTTCCAACTGAAATCGTTCAGTGATTCTGTGACTTGGGGTGCTGCGGAATGAAAAGCTCAACATGAGCCAGCAAAGAGTGCTAACAGCCAGAAAGCCAATGGTGTCCAGGGCTGCACCCAAAGCAGGGGGATTTTGTCCCTCTGCTCTGCTCAGGTGAGACCCCCACCTGGAGCCCTGTGTCCAGTTCTGGAGTCCTCAGCACAGGAAGGACATGGAGCTGTTGGAGCAAGTCCAGAGGAGGCCACAGAGATGATCCAAGGGCTGGAGCACCTCCTGTACGAGGACAGGCTGAGAGTTGGGGTTGTTCAGCCTGGAGAAGAGAAAGCTCTGGGGAGACCTTAGAGCAGCCTCCCAGTACTGAAAGGGGCTCCAGGAAAGCTGGGGAGGGGCTCCTGATCAGGGAGTGCAGGGACAGGATGAGGGGGAAGGGTTTTCAGCTGAAAGAGGGGAGATTGAGATGAGATCTTAGGCAGAAATGTTTTGCTGTGAGGGTGGGGAGGCCCTGGCGCAGGTTGCCCAGAGCAGTGGTGGCTGCCCCATCCCTGGAGGTGTTCAAGGCCAGGTTGGATGGGGCTTGGAGCCCCCTGATCCAGTGGGAGGTGTCCCTGCCCATGGCAGGGTGTTGGGACTGGATGGGCCTTGAGGTCCCTTCCAACCCAAACCGTTCCGTGATTCTGTAGGGTCAGTCCTTCTCTGCAGAGGTGCAGGTGGGGAGAAAGGTCCTCACGGGGTCCCTTATCCCTGTGCAGGTTTGGAGATGGCTACATGATCACAGTGCGCACCAAGTCCAGCCTCAACGTCAAGGAGGTGGTGAGGTTCTTCAACCGCAACTTCCCCGAGGCCATCCTCAAGGTGAGCTCCCAGAGGTGGTGGTGACATCTCCCTAGGGTGCAAACAGCCTTCATCCCCCAGGGGACACCTCTGTGGGACCCTCTGTGGTGTGACAGGAGGGGTGCTGGGAGGGAGGCGTCACCTCTCTGTCCCCTGCAGGAGCGGCACCACACCAAGGCCCAGTATCAGCTGAAGTCGGACCAGATCTCACTGGCGCAGATCTTCAGCAAGATGGAGCAGGTGGTGGACGTGCTGGGCATCGAAGACTACTCTGTCAGCCAGACCACGCTGGACAATGTGAGGCTGGGGATGATGCGGGCAGCTGGATTCTTGTCCCCAGGGAGGAGGCCATGCCAAAGTGCCTTGCAGATGCCACCTTTAGGACAGGAGTTAGAGCTGGGTCGGGGCCTTGGAGATGGCCACAGCCTGGTGGCATGCGCTGGGGCCCAGCTCCAGGGGCACACACGGCAGGGGCAAAAAGAATGAGGCACAGCAGAAAAGTGGCAGAGCTGCAGCACTGCCCTGCGGGGGCAGCCAGGTTGTGGGGGTGCTGCCGAAGGTCCCTCACAGCCTCTGGCCTCTTCTCCCCAGGTGTTTGTGAATTTTGCCAAGAAGCAAAGCGACAACCTGGAGCAGCAGGAGACGAGCCCCAGCTGTGCCCTGCAGTCGCCCCTGGAGCGCGTGCTGAGCCTGCTGCGCCCACGCGCTGCCCCCACGGAGCTGCGGGCCTTGGTGGTGGAGGAGCAGGAGGACCTAGAGACAGATGATGAGGGCCTCATCAGCTTCGAGGAGGAAAGGGTAAAGAGATTGTCCCCAGATCTGGGTGTCCAGCTGTGTCTCTGCCACAGGGCACCGGGGCTTGGTAGGGGACACAGTGGGGCTGATGATGGAGCGGAGCAGGCACAGTGGGAGCGGTGGCTGCTCCCCTTGCCCAAGCCAGATCCTGGCCCCAGTGGCACTGGGTGTGGTGGGCAGAGCAGGCACCCCCTGCCCAGCCCCAGCCCTGAGCCCTGCCCATCTCCCTGCCCACAGGCTCAGCTCTCCTTCAACACGGACACGCTGTGCTGAGACCCTGGGGACAGCTGCGTCCACCAACTCCTTTTGGCCTCTCCCCTCCCTTTGCCCCGTCGAGCGGAGCTGCCACAGCTGGAGGCAGGTGCCAGGGAGGACACGGCGGCTGCGACACCAGCCTGGATGGACCTCGTGAGCCACTGCCTGCCGCGTAGCCTCTGTCCCCTTCAGAGGGGGGGCAGTGTCACCGTGTGGGATGAGGGCCATGTCCTTGGCCAGCTTGCCCCGCCAGCATGTGCCAACAGACAGAGACTGCAAAGAGAAGGATGCAGCTGGGCACCAGCGCTACCAGCCCCGCACACTTTGTGGCGGGGACGAGGCTTGTGAGTGGTGCCTTTGCTTGGACACCTGTGTTGCACCCGTCTTGGGGATCCCCAGCTGTGGGGACCCCTCCCTGTCACTGGCACAACCCCAGGCCTGGCTCTGGTGGGGCTGAACGGATGGCTGCTTTCACCTTGTGTCCATCACCCCTGGCCTGGCGCTTGCCATTGGCACTGTGAGGGGCATGGGGTGTGGTGCCACAAGGCAAGAGCTTTGGTGCTTTACCCCTGATTGATTTGTTGCTGCCGACAGTGTCACCGGCCACCTCCAGCTGCCTGAGACGGGAACCCCAGCTCCGGTCACCCTGGCCCTGCCAGGCATGTGCTGGGCACTCGGCACTGTCCCCAGGGCCGGCAGTGGTGCCCCTGCTGAGGGGCAGGCGGTGGGGCAGAGGGGTATTTCACAGGGTATTTCACACGCTGGCACCAGCCATTTCTCCCCTCTGCCTCCACCCACACCCCCTCCCAGAGCCCCTCACCCTGCTTCCTGCCTACCCTTGCTGCCCATGTCCCCACCACTGGACAGCACTGTGGCTCTGCCACACCTTTCTTCTGTGCCCTCTTCTTTTCCCCCTTGCCCTGGCACTTACTGCTCAGCATCTGGCCCTGTACGGGAGCCACCTGCACTGGTTTCCTGTTGGGGCACTCGTGGCACTGGGTAAGGGGTTGCTGCACCCGAGGGTGGCTTTTGCAGCTGGGATTGGGGTGGTGTTGAGGTATGAGGCCAGGACAGCCCAGCTGGGTGCCAGTGCAGCCTGGCAGTGGTTCCCAGGGTGGTGGGGAGAGGATGATGGAGCGTGGCAGTGGTGCTGGCAGCAGGGCTGGAGCGGGCACCCCTCAGCCTGCAGTGCCCCTCCTTTCTGCAGAGGGTCCTGTCGCCCATGGGGATTGTGCCCAAAACCCCCAGCCTGCCAGCACAGCCCAGCTCTCTAGTGACCTACAGCCATGCCCAGCAATGGGGTGACAGCAGCACCTGTGATGCTGACCCTGACCACCCATCCCATGGGTGCCCTAGGCTTTCACAGCACCCTGGGATGGCTGGGCACAGTGCCCCCCTGCCTTGAGCTGGGCTGCATCTGTGTGCCCCACTGCCCTCTCTGCCTCCCTGGGCTCACTGGATATCCTAAGTGGGCAGTGCCAGCCCTCTAACTTGCTGCCATGGGGCAGCATCTCATGGCATGGTGGATTGGGGCCCAGGAGCCAGGCAGACCCTGGTGGCAGCTGCCCCCCCCCTGCTGTCCCCATGCCCCCGGCCTTGCCAGCCCCATATGCCGCACTAGGGATTGTGATACAAAATACAGTATTTTCAATAGGGGGAACACTGGGGGAGATGAGCTCTATTTTCAGATTTTTCAGACCATATTTTTTTTAGCGGCGTACTGGACACTGGTTGCTCCTGTGGGCAGGCGGATGGTAGGGTGGGCAGCCCCCCCGGGTGCCCCCTGCACCCTCGCTGGGCATGCTCTGCCTGCTTGGTGCCCCTTTGCCACCAGGGAGGGGGCGAACAGTATCATCTTGGGGTCCCTAGCTCAGTGGTGGCACCCCAGGGTGGGCATGGTGCCATGCTCTGTGCACTGGCCAGAGCTTTGTCCTTACCTGCTGCCCAGCTGCTCATGGCTCCATGAGGACACTGGACCCTGGGCACAGAGCACCCCTCCCCCCATCTGCTGAGCTGCCCCCACCCACTGTTGTGCTGTTCTCCCTGTGCCCATGGCTTTCCACAGACAATGGAGATGCTTTTGTGTCCCCAGTGCCATGTGCCCGCACAGCCTGTGTGGCTGTGGTGGCCTCCCCGCCCCAGGCTCAGGGCTGTCCAGGCACAATGTCTGCCCGGGCCAGCCTGGCGCTGGCAGCAGGATAGCGCGGGAGGGCATCATCGCCCCAGGGCAGGGGTGGCCTCTGCCTTAACACTGTTTGCTTCGTTGAGTCTGGCCCTGCTTCCTGCCTCATCTCCCTCTGCACGTCCTTGGCCACCAGCCGCGGGCACAGTGCCGGTGCCACGCACGAGGCACCCCGAGGGGTGGGGATGCCTGGAGGAGCCTGTACATTGCTAGCAAAAGAAACAACAAAAAAAGATGAAATGTGAAAATAATGATCATTTTAAATAAAAAATAATAACTGGAGGGGGTGAGGCTGCGTGGTTGCCAGGGCTCGGGGACCAGGAGGGACCGGCCAGGGCAGGGGCTGAGGAGGGGGTTTGCAGGGAGCACGAGCCTGCTACGGGCACAACATGGGGCTGTGCCTGGCACTTGGCATCTTCCTGAGTGGGTGGCGGGGCTGGCTGGGGCCATGAGGCTCTGCAGGGAGCTGGTGGTGGTGCCAGTCACGCTTGCCATAGCCGCGCTGGCAGCAGCAGTGGTGGCCAGGGCCCCATGGCTGGGCGTCCCCACTGCACCGTGGGGCCAGGCGTGGGTGGCAGCGGGTGCACCCCGGGGAGGAATGTGGGCTGGGAGGGGCTGCGGTTCAGCAGGGCATTTGCACCACAGCCACCACTCGGCAGGCAGCCTCGACCCAGCATGGCTGAGAAACCCCAAATCCAGCTCTTCATCAAGGTGAGGGGGTGATGGGTGCCCGGGGTGCCCCAGGGTCAAGGGTGCCTCTGGCAGATGCCCCTGGCATCACCAGGCTGGCATCCCTGGCCAGGCTGTGGAGGTCCTGGGCAGCTGGGGCTCTTCCCCAGGGCACAGGGGAGTGCTGCAGGCATGGGGGCTGCGGGTGCTCAGCATCGGGCGCTGGGATGCGGTGCCCAACCAAACCAGGGCCCCTGCCCAGCAGCCCGGCCACCTCAGTGTCCACCTGCCTGTGCCTGCCGGGCCCTTCCCAGCCACTGCCCGGCTAGGGCAGTGTGTCTGGCTGCACAGGGCAGGGCAGCGCCTGCCTGGGGGTGACAGGGCCATCTGCATAGCAATCACCCCCCTGTGGCACAGCCCCTGCCCCAGCCACCCCAGTGCCACTGACTTCTTGACACTAGGGCAGCCTGGGGCCCCTGCTCCCCCAGTGTGCCAGGGCCAGCGCATGCTGTGCCACGCTGGCCACTCTGGGTGGGGCACAGGGGCCCCAAGAGCAGCAGGGGCCGGTGCTGGCACTCTGCCTGGTGTAGCAGGTGCTATGGCTGCTGGCAGTGCCCGCCAGCCCAGGCTTGGCTGAGGTGCTGGCACATTCCCTGCCAACCATCGCCCTGGAGCTGCCCAGCCAGCACTGTCCCTGGTATGGCCATGCCAGGGCCAAGGGGCAGCTGAGCTCTCCCTCTCTACCTGCAGGCAAGCGAGGATGGGGAGAGTGTGGGCCACTGCCCCTTCTGCCAGCGGCTCTTCATGGTGCTGCTGCTCAAAGGGGTGCCCTTCACCCTCACCACTGTGGACATGAAGAGGTGAGTGGTGCCCCTCACCAAGGGGCTCTAGCCACGGTGCCACAGGCAGGGTGGGAAAGCTACTGATGGAGTGTGGTGGGTCTCCAACGCCTCGGGAAGGGGCATAGATGGTGGGACTGTGGGACCATGGAGCCTGTTGTATCCCCACCCACCCACCCAATGGAGGCCAGTGGGCATTTTGCAGGCAGAGCTGCCACAGGTACACATACTGCGGCAAGAGCAGCCCAAAGACACCAGGACACAGTGTGCACACACACACACACACAAGTGCAGAGCCCGGGGCACTGCCAGCCATCAGTTGTCCATCCCCATCTCCCGCAGGGCGCTGGACGTGCTGAAGGACTTCGCGCCGGGCGCCCAGCTGCCCGTTCTGCTCTACAATGGGGAGTCCAAGACCGACACCATCACCATCGAGGACTTCTTGGAGGACAAGCTGGCCCCCCCCACGTCAGTGGACACTGCTGTGCCAAGAGGGGGCAAAGAGGGGCAGGCAGGCAGCACTTCAGCCTGGCAGCCCCTGCCTCCCTCCACAGCTGTGCCCATGTGCCCGCAGGTTCCCCAGCCTGGTCCCGCGGTACAGGGAGTCGAGCCTGGCTGGGAATGACATCTTCCACAAGTTCTCCACCTTCATCAAGAACCCGGTGCCTGCCCAGGATGAGGGTGAGGAGCCAGTGGGGGGGTAATGCTCTGTGTCATCTTGCAGGTGCCACTGCCTGAGGCTCGGCCAGGTCACCTTGAGCCCTCCCTTGCCCCCCGCCCCTGCTGGGTCCCTGCAGACCCTGTCCCTCACTGTGCAGTCCTACATGGTAGTGCCAGGGTCCTGTGCGAGGGCAGTGCCAGCCTGGGCGAGGCAGGGGGTGAGAGTAGGGCTGCGGTGGGGGCACACGTTGACCCCCATCCCACAGCGCTGCAGCGAAGTCTCCTGCGGGCCCTGCTGAAGCTGGACGAGTACCTGAGTGCTCCTCTGGAGTATGAGCTGGCACAGGACCCCCATCTCCGGACCTCCCGGCGCTCCTTCCTCGATGGGGACCAGCTCACCTTGGCCGACTGCAACCTGCTGCCCAAGCTCAACATCGTGCAGGTGAGCACAGACACCCAGCACTGTGCCCTTCACCTACCCCTGCTTCTCCGTGCTGCCAGCCCCATGCTTACACCTCCCGTGGGTGCCCCTGTTCTTTTGCCAACCCTGGTGCCCGCTCTGGCACCCGTTCCCCAGGATGGTTCCACGCCACAGACCTCGTTCCCCTCCACATTCCAAGTGCCACCCCTCATCTCGTGCAACACCAGGGGCGTCCCCTCACCACCTGCCACCCTTCCTGAATGCCTCCCCATGAATGTCACCACTTGACCGTGGGGATGACCCATGGCACACCACAGGCACAGAGTGCTGGGCAAAGGCTCACTCAGTGTCTGCCCACAGGTTGTGTGCCAGCACTACCGCCGCTTTGGGATCCCCAAGGACCTGCAGGGCATATGGCGTTACCTCAACAGTGCCAGCGAAGCCAAGGAGTTCAAATACACCTGCCCCAACAACGAGGAGATCATACAAGCCTATCGCTCTGTGGTGCGGTCGCTGCAGTGAGGTGGGCACGTGCCCAAGGTGGGTGCAGGGCCAGGCTTGGACAACGGGCCAGTGCCCACCCCGGCTCTGCCACCACCACCCCAGCCCTGCCTGCACGTGCTCGGGAAGGCAGAGAGCACGAGCCATGCCCTGGCACCCAAATTCTCCAAGCTGGCATCCTGCCAGAGGTGCCAGCAGCAACTTGTGTCACAGTGAGCCCACAAGCACGTTCTTGCCTCTTGTGCCAGCCCCACCCACCCAGCCTAGACCCCCCCCAACCCACCCCGCAGTCCTTCAAGCATCGGGATGTGTGTGGGGGGAGGTCCAGCCCCAGGCACTGCTGGGACCCCGCTGGCCACTGCCAAGGGCCAGGGAGGAGCTGGGAGGAGCAGCTGCTGGAGCAGAGGCTGTGGGCACAGTGGGTAGCCCTGCTGACTCCCACAAGACACAGCATGACCCCAGGCAGGGCTGTGCCCAGCTCTGCCCTGGGCACAGAGCTGGGGGATGCTGGGGTTGTGGGCACAGAGCAGCCCCATCGCCCTGGGGTAGGGGGTGGAACAGTGGGCTCCATCCGCCCCAGAACCTGCCATTAGGAAGCTCTCAGGAGCAGATTTGGAAGAGGGATGGGGTGAAGTGGCCCAAGGCCAGGCCATGCATCAGCGCTCCTGGAAATAATAAAGGCTTTGCAAGTGAGACAAGCGTGAGGCTGGTGTGAGCACTCCCAGAGCTCCCCTCTCTTGCAAGACTATGTACGGGCCTCCCAGTCCTCTCCCAGTGCCCAGCAAGGGCTGGCCCCACTCCCCCAGCTTTCCTGAGGGCTGGGGAGGCTCCAACCTTGAAAGAAGAATAAAGACACCCGAGTCTTTGGAGGGATATCCTCGTGCAAGGCTGGGAGCAGTGATTCCCTCTGGGTGAGCCCCCCTCATGGGAACGAGAGGCCAAGTCCCTGGGGGTTTCCCCAAGATGGGGATTTCAGGCAGCAGCTATGGGGGCATCCTCAGGGCTGGAGATGCCACCATGGCCTGTCCATGACCACCAAGCACCCTGCCATCTGGCCACTACGGTGCCTCTGTGACTACCATACACCCTGCCACCATGATGCCCCCATGGCTAACAAGCATGCTGCTACCATGATGTATCCACGGACATCATGTGGAATGTCATCAAGGTGTGTCCATGGCCATGACGGTAACACCATGACTGCCATGCACCTTGCCAGGGCAGTATGTCCACAGTTCACCATGGTATATCCATGGCCACCACGTGCCATGCCATTAAGGTGTGTCCATGGTCACCACACACCTTGCTACTGTGATATCTCCACAGCCACCATGCCAGCATGGTCTGTGGCCACCACTCATGTGGCACATAGAATCATAGAATAATCTGGTTGGAAAAGACCTTTGAGATCATTGAGTCCAACCATACCTGTCCACTACTAAATCGTGTCTCTAAGAAGCTCATCTACGCATCTTTTAAACATCTCCAGGGATGGTGACTCAACCACCTCCCTGGGCAGCCTCTGCCAGTGCATGACCAACATTTCAGTGAAGAAATTTTTCCTAATATCCAGTCTAAACCTGTCCTGGTGCACATGCATGGTCACAAAGCACCATTCTGCTGTAGTGTGTCTCTGGCCACCACACACCATGGCACCTCCACAGCCACTAGGCCAGCATGGTGTGTCCATGCCCACCATGCACACCCGTACAACCATGGCCACCACGGTGATGCTCACAACCACCATGGCACATCCTTGCTAAGAAGGCTCCAGAGCCTAATTTCCCACCAGTGGGATGATGCCCCAGGGAGAGCTGTGTCCCCTCTGTGAGGATGTCCCAGTGATTAAGGGCCCCCATGTCACTACAGATGGCCCCGACAAGCTGGCCATCATCGTGGAGCCCTTCTCCCCTGAACAGGAGGGCTTCTCCGTGGATGAGCAGGAGGATGTGGTGCTGAGCTGTCTGGCTCCTTCCAGCCTTCTCAGTCTCTTTGTCTGGCTCCACAGCACTTCCCAGGCCAGACCTACCTCATCGCCACCAACACCTGAGCCAGGAAGGCACCTGCACCTGCTTGGCTGAAAAAAACCTGCCTTGGTGCCCCAGCTCCTGTCTGGTGCCACTGGGGGCTCGCCCACCCTTTGTACAGCCACTCTTGGCACCACCAGACACCCCCACCAGTTAACATCACCATCACTGAGACAGCAATGCCACAACCCCTTCAGCTTTTCTCTCTTTATTTCCCTTTTCTCTCTCCATTTCACACCACAGGACACAGTGCCCACCTGTGCCGCACCTGGCTCATCAATTCACATTAATTAACCAGGGAAAGGTGAAAACGTGTCCCCAGCCTCAGCTCCTGTAATGTTATGAAGTCAAAACTCAGCAGCTGGAGAAATATCCATGATCCAGACCCATCACAGGAATCTGGGGCTGGTGGCAGAACAGTTTTGATTTTATACAATATTTAAAAAGGTGTCACGGGAGATGTAGGATTTGTTCCAGTGCCCAGCTGGCTCCAGGAAGGGAAAGCCTTTCTAATCCCAGAAAGTACAGAGGGCTGGTGAAGCTGGGATATAGTCCAGGTGGCAAGAAAGGTGAGAGGCTTCGTCATAAACCTCACACCAGGTTTTACTCATTTTTAGCACTGTGAGACGGCAGCTGGCTACAAACAGAGCCCAAGCATGGGGACGAGTGTTCTCCAAGAGAAGCGGTGGCTCATGACTTGTATGGGTGAACAAGTCACTGGGTGAAAAACTGTCTGGATGGCCGAACACAGAGAGCTGTGGTGAACTGAGTTAAATCCCATTGGCCAAGTGGTGTGCCCAGAGCTCAGTACTGGGGCCAGTCTTGTTTAATATCTTTATCCATGATCCAGACAAGGGATCGAGTGTTCCCTCAATCAGTTTGCAGATGACACCAAATTAGGCGAGTGTTGAACTGCTGGAGGGTGGGAAGGCTCTGCAGAGGCACCATGGGCCAAGGTCAATTGTATGAGATTCAACAAGGTCAAGTGCCAGGTCCTGCACTGGGGTGACAACAACCCTGTGCAGCGCTCCAGGCTTGGGGAAGAGTGGCTGGAGAGCCGCCTGGCAGAAAAGGCTCTGGGGGTGCTGGTTGACAGTAGCTGAACGTGAGCCAGCAGTGGCCCAAGTGGCCAAGAACACCACCAGCACCCTGGCTTGGAACAGCCATGGGGTGGCAGCAGGAGCAGGGAAGGGATTGTTGCCCCTGGACTTGGCGCTGGTGAGGCCACACCTTGAACCCTGGGTTCAGTTTTGGGCCCTTCATTACAAGAAAGACCTTGCAGGGCTGGAGCACGTTTGGAGAAGGGAATGGAGCTGGGGAAGGGTCTGGAGTGCAGGGGTTCTGGGAGTGGCTGAGGGAACTGGGGCTGTTTAGCCTGGAGGAGGCTGAGGAGAGACCTCATCGCTCTCGGCAGCTCCCAGAAAGGAGGTTGTGGTGAGGTGGGTGCTGGTCTCTTCTGTCAAGTAATAAGTGATAGGATGAGTGGAAAAGGCCTCAAGTTGTGCCAGGGAGGTTTAGATTAGATATTAGGAAACATTTCTTCACTGAAAGAGTGCTGAAGCACTCCATCCCTGGAGCAGTTCAAAAAGCGTGTGGCCATAGTACTTGGGGACAGAGTTTTGTTGGGTTGACAGTCGGACTCGGTGAGCTTAGAGATCTTTTCCAATCTCAATGATTCTATGATTCTACGAGCCTGCTGGCACCTGGTGAGGCCGCACCTCAAATCCTGGGTTCAGTTTTGGGCCACTCACTCGAAGAAGGACATTGAGGGTCTGGAGCATGTCCAGAGAAGGGAACAGCGTTGGGGAAGGGTCTGGAGCCCAGGGGTTCTGGGAGCAGCTTAAGGACCTGGGGCTGTTTAGCCTGGAGAAGAGGAGGCTGGGGAGAGACCTTATCACTCTCTGCAGCTCCCAAAAAGGAGGTTGTGGTGAGGTGGGTGTTGGTCTCTTCTCCCAAGTAACAAATGATAGGATGAGAGGAAATGGGCTTGAGTTGTGCCAGGAGAGGTTTAGATTGGATCTTTACCAAAGGAGTGGTGAAGCCCTGGCAGAGGTTGCTCAGGGCAGTGGTGGAATCCCCATACCTGGAGGGGTTCAAAAAGTGTGTGGCCGTGGCACTTGGGGACATGGTTTAGTCGGCACTGTGGGGGCTCGGCTGAGGGTTGGTGTGGATGAGCTTAGAGGTCTTTTCCAACCTTAATGATTCTGTGCAGGAAGGTGCTGAGCCCAGAAAACAGCAGGGAAAGTCACATTTGCAATCTTGCCAGTTTTCCTTTCTCCTGTTAGACATGGCTCTGTGCTGGCTTCCAAGTGCCAGGCATTTCCTTTGACACAGCCCTAACCAGGTACAATGATGCATGACCTCTCCCTTTCCCTGCTGTGTTAACACAGCTCAGCTTTATGGCCACAACTGCCCAGGAGTTGCAGGGGAGCACCTGATTCTAACCCAACACGGTACAACTGTGGCTTTGCCTCCGGCAGATGAGGATCTCATTATGGAGTGAAATCAAAGCACAAGGAAAGGACAAAGCTCCAAGAGCTCCTGGTCTCAGAGGCTGGTACACACCAGGGCAAGTCAAGCACTGCTAGGGGCTTTTGCCAAGGCTGCCTGGCCCCTTGTTCTCATTCAGGGTCCGATGACTTGGTGGGCTCCAATGGCAACAGCCACAGCAAAGAGGAAATCTGCAAGTTCCCAACCCCCCAAAAACCCAGAACAAAGCAGCTACACCTCCTACCTTCCCCCCAGACCAGTCTTCCTGCTCCTCCTCCATTCACCACCCATTGGCTCCTACCATTTCAGGCTCCTGCCTTTTATTTCAGTGGAAATGCAAAGTTTTCTTTGCTGGGCGAGCCCCACAGGCAGGGAGAGCATGAAAATGCCAGGAGACAAACGAGACATCCCAGGGCAGCTCATGCAAGTTTCTCCAGCTCCTCTCTGCTTGAAATCAGGTGCATTTTGGGCTCAGGAAGGCAAGGATATATATCACTTCCTGCATGACTGAATACTTTCCCTCCACACTCTCCCATTTCTCTCACAACTTCTCCACCCCATGTCAGAGAGATGGAGCCACAGTACCTCCTGGTGTGCTCCTTTTCAGACGTTTATAAGAAGCTTCAGCCTGCAGCAGAGGGATGAGCTGAGCCCAGTGAGTAAAGACTCTTTGCAGGATTGAGGAGAGCCTTTGAATCACGCCAGCAGGACGCTGGTGCTGTGAAACACAATGTCCCTCAGCAGCCAGGCAAGAGGAGGCTGCTTTTGGCTGGAAACATCAGGCTCTCCTGGTTAAACAGGCATGAGAACCACCAGGAGCTGGATGCTATTGGGGAATGTGTTGCTTGAACCACCTGGCTTTTGCATTTGAGCCTTTGGCAGCAAGAAAATCTTTCCTCTGCTATGAAAGTGGCCCTTGCTCTACCAGCAAGCGAATGCTCCAGAGCTACCAGCACCTCACAACGCTAGGCATAAGCTGCTTCCTAAACTTAGGCAACATCTGGCAACTGGCCTTAAAATGAGTAATGCCTGCCCTGCCTTTGCCAACAGCAGTGCAGTTCCAACTGGAGGGCACGCTCTTGGACACTGCTCCTCCTCACAAAAGCACTCACACATTTCCTTCTCCTGAGCAAGTGGCTTTGGGTCACCCTTCAGACAAAAGCTGACCATTAATAAGCTGGTTTCCAAGTGTTACTTCCCATTTTAGCCTTGACCTCTCTCCTGGTAAAATCCATGAGCCAAGCAAGACATGAAGAAGGTTCCCTTTCTGAATGGTGCTGTCTTCCTGTGCCTCACACCAGTGCCCTCCCAGCCTTAAAAAATCATATCTTGAAGCAGAAGAGTGAAATTCCTCTTCCTGGGACAGAGGGGAGCTGTTTGCTCAGGTAATGTGCTTTTTCTTGCCTCCCTTTCTCTGCCTTCACTACACAAAGAAACCAGCCCAGCCTAGCAGCCTCTTGCACCGCCAAGACAAAACAAGCTATCACTGCAAGAGGCCTGTGACACAGAATCAGGGAATGAGCTTAACTCCTTAACCATGTCTTGGGCCGCATCCAAAGCAGGGGGAGAAGCAGGGAGAGGGAGTGGATTCTACCTCTCTCTCTCTGCTCTGGTGAGACCCCACCTGGAGACCTGCATTAAGTTCTGAAGTCCTCAGCACAAGAGGGACAGGGATCTGTTGCAGTGAGTCCAGAGGAGAGCATGGAGATGATCCAACGGCTGGAGCACCTCCCATACGAGGACAGGCTGGGAGAGTTGGGGTTGTTCAGCCTGGAGAACAGAAGGCTCTGGGGAGACCTTAGAGCAGCTCCCAGTACTGAAAGGGGCTCCAGGAAAGCTGGGGAGGGGCTCTTCTTGATCAGGGAGTGCAGGGATATGACAAGGGGGAAGAGTTTTCAGCTGAAGATCTTAGGGAGAAATGTTTTGCTGTGAGGATGGAGAGGCCCTGGCCCAGGTTGCCGAGAGCAGTGGTGGTTGCCCCATCCCTGGAGGTGTTCAAGGCCAAGTTGGATGGGGCTTGGAGCCCCCTGATCCAGTGGGAGGTGTAAGTGGATGGGGTTCGAGGTCCCTTCCAACCTAAATCATTCCATGATTCTATGAAAACCTGTCTTTTAAAGGCAATTTTCAATATAATGAAAATGATAAAATTCAGCAGAAGGCAGCCAGAGGCTCTTCCCTATTCCAACCTGCAAAGAGGAACAGCATCAACACTCGTCCACCCATCTGTGAAACAAACAGCATGGCTGTGTGGGGCAGAGTCACAGCGCAGAGACAGGCAAACTGAAACAATCCTAGCGAAGATTTCATTCAGCGAAGGTGGAGAAACAGGATGTGAGAAGACCTAGATTCACCTGGTTTTGCTCCAGCCTCTCAGCAAAAGCAGAACCTGGTGCAGCACTGACAGACACTATTTAACAGCCTTTTCAGCCCACAAGGTGGGCAATGCCTGGCACGAATTTTGAACTCAAAACTGTTACTGTCCAAGTAGCGCTGGAGTCACACAGCTCAATGGCAAAGCACTACAGGGAAGTCAAACGCCAGCACAGCTGGCAGGGCTGCAGCTGGCAAGGCCCAGGGGATTTCAGCCTTACAAGGCCACCTCGTGGGAACCACTGCAAACTGCTGCCGGCCGTGAACACAGCAGGCACTCAAGCAGGAGCCTGTCCAACCAAGTAAGCACAGCTTGAACAGCTCCCCACACCGGGCATCCACAACAACCACGGTGCTGCAGTGTTTTCCTGCCACTGAAATGTGGCCTGGTAATGCTGAGACCTCCAACGTCAAGTCCTTGGCAGGACAAGAGAAGCTTTGCACATCTCACAAGTTCCCAAAGCCAGGCACTGCTTCCTCTTACACCATGGACACAGCAGTAAAGCAGGAGCATTTTTGGGAAGGCACATCAAACACCCCAGAAATTTAATTTAGGATTGCAACAACTTCTTACTCAAGGCTATCACTGATTAATTATGACTCTGTTGGCTGTATGGCTGTCACTGTGTTTATGGAAGCATTGACATGTGATTAATGACTGCACTCCCAGAATTTAAACTCATACCAGCACTGCACTGAAGTGCCTGGTCTGTCAGAAGAGCAACCCTGCCATCAGCAGCAGCCCCAGAGCCACAACCGCAGGACACTTTTCTGCTGCAACAAGAATCCATCTTGCAGGATGACAGCCTTCTGCCAGAAGCTCTCCAACCTGTTCACCTGACCTCACCATACTCCGTTATTAATTGGGTTTCATAACACACAGATGTGCAAAAACAGTGGGAGAGTCAAAATAGGCAGAGGTCAGGTGGTTCCCAGCATTTCCTCCCCTGCACACACTGCTGCCCATCCACACTAGGCAACATTAGGCAATGAAAACAAAGTACAGGAGAGGACACCCTGGGTGAGAAGCTGACACCTGCTCTGCAGAGACTGTTTTCAAGCTAAACCTTATGGGGAGAGACAATTTCTTACTGGATTAACTGACATAACTGAAAAAAAACCACAAGGAAAGACTTCAGCCCCACAAGCCCTTCTGCACCTTAAATCAAGGCAGAGGCTTGACCACAAGTAATCAAGCAATACCATTTAATAGCCAGCTACTCATTAGCTGAGCAAGGGTCCTGATAGGGCAGGAAAAGGAGGTGGAACACAGCAGCCACAGGAGTGGGCTGTCGCTATCAGAGCAGCAGTGATGCACTGCTCTCCCCACCTTTGGCAGGGCGCTGCTGTCAGCCATACCATGACAAGGCTGGCGCACTTGGGTCCAGCAGCAGCACTTGCCTGTCTTGCTAAATCCGTGTTCTGGTGCTGGCAGGAGCCCTCTGCCTGACATGCCAGCCACAGTCGCTGCACTGCAACACAGCCAGCCACCCTCCCGAGACTGCCTGCACAAGGCCAGGAGCACTCACTGCTCAACTCTGGGACAAGACAGCGGTGGTATGTGATGTAAATGTCATCACATATCTGCAGCTCCAGCTTCATGTGCTTCTTCAGCAGGTTTGACACCTCCTCCTCCTCAAAAGGAGCCTTTTCCAGCAGTCCAGGTGTCCATCCCCTCTCCAGAGGGGCCAGACACCTGGAATAAGAACAGATAAAGCTGTCAGCCATGACAGATCCAGCACTGGCTGGGGAGTTTGGGGTCAAGACCTCCACCCCATGGTAGATGCCTCATAGCCCCTCAAGTCTCACATGCAAACTCCTTCGAGTCCAACCACCCACTGTGCAGCACCCGGCCAAACATAAAGACACATTTGCCCTGAAGCACGGCAGGAATCTGCTCCTCATCAGGAAACAGGTGGTTTTGAGGGGAAGCATGGAATGCAGATGTCTCAGCCCATCTGCACCTCCCCATATGTTCCCAGCACCTGCAGCTGCATTCCTGCTAACCCACATCCCTGATTTCATCTCAGATCCTTGCACAATGGCACGGGGCTGCTGACCAGGTGTTGGTTGGGTCAGGAAGAGGGCAGAGGCAGGTGGAGGGGTTTGCACCCCGGTAGGGGAGCAAATGCAGGCTGTTCTGCAGCAGGGAGCGCTGTTGTCCTCTGCGGAACCAAACCCCAGGTCTGGACATGGCTAGAACTGCTGGTTTGGGAGACAGAGCACACAGTGGAATTGCTCCCAT
Source organism: Neomorphus geoffroyi (assembly GCA_033558235.1). NCBI lineage: Eukaryota > Metazoa > Chordata > Aves > Cuculiformes > Neomorphidae > Neomorphus > Neomorphus geoffroyi. Next base: position 12,506,521 of record JAUMJM010000014.1, read on the forward strand.
CGGCAGAGGAGCCTGGTGAGGCTGCACTGAACATCACATGAAGAGAACGAAGTGGCTCCCTTGGAGCTCCCACCCAGCCATGCTTGCCGGCTCTGTGCCCAGGACAGTCACCCACTGCCCACCATTCCACTACCCTCAGGCAGAAGCAGCACCCTGAAACTGCCCCCTCCTCATTACTCAGATGCGCAGCTCCAGGCTGCACGGCTGCAGCATCACAGCCAACCTCCCCATCCATAACTGAAGTTATTCCAGATTTCCCTTTCCCAGCGCCTGACTGACATGCCCATCCCGTTTACTGCCCCACAGGTAGCATCTCCCTTGAAATTCTCTGCCACCTTACCCACCAAACACAACAAACCCACTCCTGGGGCCAAGAGCAACAGCTCTACTGAGAAGCTAAAATGACCATAGGCTGGAAACAAGGGTTCCAGCCTGTCCCTCACTTTGGAGTCACAGAATCATGGAACGGATTGGAAGGGACCTCAAGGCCCATCCACTTCCACCCCCCTGCCACGGGCAGGGACACCTCCCACTGGATCAGGGGGCTCCAAGCCCCATCCAACCTGGCCTGGAACACCTCCAGGGATGGGGCAGCCCCCACTGCTCTAGGCAAGCTTTGCTGGACTTGAGCAGCACCGGGCTGGAAAAGCGAGGCTGGGCCCACGCCCTGCGAGAAGAGAGGCCGGGCTGGGCCCAGCCGAGCAGAGGGGACCAGGAGGAGGTGAAACTCGGGGAGCCTCCGGCCCCACCGACAGTGGAGTGGGGAAAGGGGGGAAGGGGCGGGAAGAATGGGGAGGGGAAAAAGGGGGAGAGGGCGGGGTGGCCCCTCGGCCGGGCCTTGTCCCGCCGCGCCGGCCACTGCCTTCTCCCCGCTCCTCACCCGCCGCCCAGCGCCACCGCACCCCCCCCCCCCCCCACCAAACGCGCTGCCAGAGCGGCGGCGGGGAGAACACGAAGCCCCCTGGCGGCCTGGCGGTGCGGTGCCCCCGCTCCCACCCCGCCCAGTTCCCTCCGGGTGCGGGACCGACCCCCCTCGGCTTTGCCTTTGGCCCCCCTCACCTGGGGCAGGACTCAGCCCCCCCACCGGGGTCACCTCGCCCCTCCAGGCAGGGCTCAGCCCCTCCTCCCCCCGGGTCACTCCTCACAACCCTCCCCAGTTCCCTCGGGGGCGCGACCGCCTACCCCCCGCCTCTGGGCCCCCCCAAGCCCCAGCCCAGAGCACTGCTCAGTCCCGCTCCCCCCCCGGCGTCGCATCCCCCCGGGAAGGGCTCAGCTCCCCCTCCCCCCGGCGTCACCTTCCCTCCCGGGGCTCCTTCCCACCCATCCCCCACAAACCGGAGATAAAACACCCGACAATTAAAATCTCTGCATTTCCGCAGCTCCAGCAGATACGGCACAGGCAGCGCCGGCTCCTCTCCCACTGCCTCCATCGGCTCCCCGGGGCTCCAGGCGGGGTGGGAAGCTGGGAAGTCCCCTGGACGCACCCCACGCTGGAGCTCAGTGCGTGCTGAGCAGTGGGGACCTCAGGGTGTCCCCACCCCGGTCCCTGTCCTCGCTGAGAGGTCCTGGGGGTCCTGACAGCATCCCCTGGATGCAGCAAACTCCACGGGGGTCGGGACCTCCCCGGCTTCGGCTCCCAGCTCCGCTCTGAGCGACTCGGCTTCACTCCCGAGGTCCAGTGGGATGTGGCTGCATTCTGATCCACTGGCGACAGCACTAAAACACCCGCCGGGAGGTGTCTGCCCACTCCCAGCTCTAGTCAGTCCTGCTCATGGAGCTCCGGCACAGCTCCTGGAGGTCTGTGGAGGCAGCAGATGAGCTCTGTTAGCAACCAATTCATCTAAACCCCAACTATTTAAAGACATTTACAGAATCGGGTCCCTTCCCATGTCTCCGCCCCACCCAAACACCATTTCACCAGCATCCCACACCATACTCACAGCGCATGATGGTGTCTCTGATCTGCCTGAAGCTGCTCTCCTTCAATGCCATGTAGATGTAGTAGAGGTTTCGCAGCTCCTTGGGATAATCCTTCCGATCTACATCCTTCAGCACCGGGATGGTGCGCCCATTGGCCATGGGAGCTTCTGCCAATGCCTGGTGCATCTGGTACTTGCACCATGGGTCCTGGAGGAAGCTGGGGGTGATGAGCATCACCCAGCAGTGGCTGTTTTGGACAGCGTCACAGAGTTCCGTCACCACCGCACTTCCTGGTGCCGCGTCCCGCAGCTGGAGGAAGCAACGGAAGCTTTCAGGTTGACCCTCCAGGTAGTACACCAGCTCCTCCACCAGCTCCAGGTCCACCTCACTGTGGCAGATGCAGACATCGTAGCTCTTGGACCACCGGGCACTGCCCGAGGCACTGATGTCCAATACTGAGGTGGGCGACAGACGGACCGACCTCACCAGGCTCATGCCAGGAGAGGAGCTGGAGTTCTCAGCAGAGGATGAGGAAGGCGAGGATGAAGCAGAGCGGCTGCTGTTGAGGCTGTTCTCTGCTGAGCTGGGCTTGGGCTTGTGTAGGAGCCGCCTAAACCAGCCTGCAGAGTCAGAGGGACCACGGTGAGGTCTAGGGGTACTCAGCACTCGCCTGGGCTTCCCAAGTGGCTTGCATGGTATTGCCGACTCAGCAGGACACCTGCCGATGGGATCTCACCCTTAGCCACCAAAACCTACTCCAGCCCCTAAAACCTTGGTTGCCACCAACATCCAGGTGCTATCACATCCCAGCAAGCAGCTTGTGGGCATCCTTGTGTTTCCACGGGGAGGGGACAGAGCCGAGGTGTTTCTGCCCTCGGCACAAACACAGCTCAGACTCACCGGCCATAGCAGGCAGCACACTACTCAGCTGCTGATCGCTGGTGTGGAATCTCTCCTGCTAGCAGAAAAAAAGAGATAAAAAAAGAAAATCAGCAGAGCAGGAACCGCCCTGTGGCAGGTCTCAGCCTTGGCGTCTCAGTGGGATTTATTCCAGGGACACACAGCTCTGGGGTGTTCACCTGCAACCCTAAAATCACCATCAGCAAAGTCTTCTGCATCCATCTCTCCAAAATTTGCCAGAAAGGAGTGTTTCAACCTCAAACAGGGTGGAAAGCAGCAGCTTGAGCACCTCTCCCACCTGCCCACAAATTTACTGCCTCTTACTGTCTCTCTCTGCTGGAGATACGCACCTGCGGTGAGCGAGGCTAAGAGCCGGCAGGCAGGAGACACCCTCATTCCTGGCAACAGGGAAAGAATCCTGTGGAGAGGAGAAACAGGGATCAGCGGGGACCAACTGGTTGCTGGCACGCTAAACCTGGCTTGGGTGATGCCTAAGCCCATCCCCTGACAGCTTCTGCCACGCCCACACCTCAGCATTCTTTGGGGAGCCCAGACCCTCCCTGCGGGTACCCAGGAGCAGCAGCATGGCAGGGGATGAGCCTCAGAAGCACTGTGGCTGCCATTTCCCACTGCTTGAATCCCCCCTTATGAAATAAAATACTCCAAGAATGGATTTGGAGCAGCACTGAGGAGAAGGACTTGGGGTGCTGTGGAATAAGAAGCTCAAACTGTACTGGCAACGTGTGATAACAGCCCAGAAAGCCAACAGTGACCTGGGCTACATCCAAAGCAGTGGGACCAGCGGGGCAAGAGAGGGGATTCTGCCCCTCTGCTACATTCTGGTGAGACCCCACCTGGAGACCTGTGTCCAGTTCTGGAGTCCTCAGCACAGGAAGGACATGAATCTGCTGGAGCGAGTCCAGAGGCGGCCACGGAGATGATCCGAGGGCTGCAGAGCCTCCCGTACGAAGACAGGCTGAGAGAGTTGCAGTTGTTCAGCCTGGAGAGGAGAAGGCTCTGGGGAGACCTTAGAGCAGCCTCCCAGTACAGAAAGGGGCTCCAGGAAAGCTCGGGAGGGGCTCTTGATCAGGGAGTGCAGGGATAGGATGAGGGGGAAGGGTTTTCAGCTGAAAGAGGGGAGACTGAGATGAGATCTCAGGCAGAAATGTTTTGCTGTGAGGGTGGGGAGGCCCTGGCCCAGGGTGCCCAGAGCAGTGGTGGCTGCCCCATCCCTGGAGGTGTTCAAGGCCAGGTTGGATGGGGCTTGGAGCCCCCTGATCCAGTGGGAGGTGTCCCTGCCCATGGCAAGGGAGAAGGGCTGTATGGGCTTTGATGTCCCTTCCAACCCAAGCCACTCTGTTTCTCTCACACCGAGGCCCCTTCCCCATTCCGATAAGACCCGGGGCACCGCGCGGCTGCGCTCGGGGATGGCGACAGCGCGGTAGAGGCTCGCCGGAGAGGAGGGGGGGCGCCCGGACAAACCGGGGAGAGGTGAGTGCTGCCAACCTGGGACGCAGAAGCCGGGCACGGGAGCGGGGAAGGATGCGGCGAGTGGGACCTTCCGGGATCGCCTGGGTAGGAAAGGAGAGGTGGATGCGTCGCGTTCGCTGCGGAGCCCGCTGGGTTCCGCGGGGGTGGCGAGAGGGATCCATGCCCGCAGCTTCCCCATCCGGAGGGGGCGGCACGAGCACCCACCGGCCTCCCCGGGCACGGAGCCCAGGCCCCGCCAGGAAGCCACACGGATCCTGCGCGGCTGGGGAACTCGGGCAGACCCGCCTCCCCGGGGCTGCCCCAGCCGCCTCCGCGGGCGTCACCGCCCTCCCCGCTGTCCCTGGGGCTGCCCCCGCCCTTCGTCCGCCCTCCCGGGTGTCACTGCCCTCCCTGGTGTCACCACCCTCCCGGGTGCCCCCTCCTCACTGTCCCGTTCTCTCGCCCGCCCTGATACGGGAAGGAAGAAATGGTTGGTTACTACTACAAAAACTTGAATATTTTGATTTGAGCTAAAGCAGAGTTCAGTTTCATCTCCATAACTGTGTTTTTTGAACGTTACACAGAATGTCCCTCTGGTAGCATGGTTTCTTGTACCTGGTATTTTTTCAAACAGCATTTTTTCCAGACACTGAAAAGTTGTAACACTTTGTGTTGAGTCTGGTCTGTGCTGAACAGATGTGTCTGCTTCCATAATCACCGCTGTTTGCAGTACTTCCCTGTCTAAAAGGCAAGGTCAGACAGAGCTGGCTCCAAAGCTCCAATGAGCAGAAATTTGGCCGTTGTGAAGATCATAACAACATCAAAATGAGTCCATGGAAAGTAATAGAATATGTATGAGATTGCTGGGAGCATTTACACCTACGCATGTCTATGGGAAGTGCCTTGTGTCCCAGCTCTTGTCCCGTTGCACATCATTGATGAAGTCAATCCCTCAGCGCCCAGCGCTGCAATAAAGGACACTGCTTTCTAAAACTCAAAAACGAGTCTCGGAGAGTTTATTTGCCAGCAGTTTCAGTATCAACCTCCCCAGCCCGGCCCCGTTTCTCCCCCCAGCTTCACACCTCTGCACGATGGTGCAGCCAGCTGTATCTCTACAGCTCTTGCTCCCCCCCATGTCTCTATCACAGGTGCCCTCCGGACGCCCCCGGGCAGCGACCTCCATCCATTGGTTTCGAGAGGGGCTCCGGCTGCCCCACAGTCCCGCGCTGCCCCTGCCTTCGTCCCCTCCTCATCCTCGGCCCCTGGGCCAGCCGGGCAGGTGCTCAGTGGGTCCTGCTTGGTGCCCTGCAGGACCTGGCTGGGACCCTATGGGCTGGGGACTCCAGGGAGTCCCAGCGGGGTCTGGGGGGTCCAGCGGGTTCTCGGGGGTCTCCATGCTGTTTGTGGTGCAGGGCATGCTCCTGCATCTCACGCGCTGGGGGACAATGCACTTGATCTTCAAAGTGGACACTGAACCCCTTGCCACCCTGGCTGAACTGGCAGCCTGGCATGACGTGGAGGTGATCTGGAAGGTGTTCCACACCCTCTATGACACGGAGAGGTGAGTGCCCAGCACCGTCCCTCAGGACACAGGGGATACAGCCCCAGTGCCAAGTGTCTCCTTCCCTCTCGCACCCCAGGGTCTTTGCCCTGAATGATGGCAAAGGCCCTCTGACCTTCAAGTGTTTGCAGAGCCTCCTGGCATCTCTCAGAGCCACAGATTAATCAGCCACTGCGCTCACACGGGACTACCTCCAGGATGAGTAATGGGGTGGACCTGACAGGGGGTTAAGCTTGAAGCTGGGTCAGCATCACTGTTCACCCTGATGTGGGTGAATGCTGCCACAGCACCACCATGCACAGTTCCTCAGGCTGCTGCACCCCATGCCAGGCCAGCCACGACGCCAACTACAAGGTCCCCATCTCAGAGGAGCTGGGCCAGGACCCTGCTGAGCTGGGTCCTTGACCTCTACTCAGGCGGGGAGAGGGCTGTGCTTGGCCAGCTCAATGCACTTATGGAGAAGGATGGTCAGAGCTCTGCATCCATCACCCCAATTTTAGAGCTGTTTCACCTCCTACACACCCCAAAACCTGACCCCAATGCGTGTTCCACATCCAGGCCAGGATGTGTGGCTTCAAGGAGCCTGAGACAGCGACCAATTTCCTGAGCCCCAGCACCACTGTCCTCAGCCCGTTTCAAACTCAGCTGCCTGTCCAATCACACCTTCTGGAGCAGGGAGCTGGTGGGAGCCAGCGGGAACTCGAAGCATGGGGAAAACCACAGTGTTCAGTAAAACCCCCTGGTGGATTTTAATTTGCATGTCAGGAGGTTGAATCCTGTGTCCCTAAACTTGGCAGAGAGAAGTGAGGCTCGTTGTCCTGGCACTGCCATCCCGGATATCCCTGAGGTCTGTCGCTTCCTAGGATAGCTTTGACGAGCCATGACAGCTTGCTCCCATTCTGACAGCCACGGGGAGGGACAGGGCTTGGCAACTGGCCAGGGACTGCTCAGTTACATCCTTTGGGATTCTTCCTGCTGAGACAGTGGGTTTTAAACTACAGTGTCACTTTTGTCTTGTCCCAGCATCTTAAAGCCACTTAATTTTAAACAGAGATCTGAATTATGCCCTTGGCGGTGGTTGTTCTTCACAGCACTGAAGGAGGTAAAAATAATTGATGAGCAATGATTTTATCCTTGCTGCTTTATCTAATTGGACGGGGCTGTTACTGGAAGCACGCAGTTTTTCCTCAGCTTACTCTGGGAACGTTCAGGTCTGGCGTGCAGGCACAGCCTACCTGCATGTGCGCTGCCAGGCACAGAGCTGGGCAAGGGCACCCACAGGGACAGCGGACCAGGGGAAGGCCAGGGTAGGAGTTTATAAACAGGGTTGAGATTCAGCTGATAACTTGCAACCTAAAGTGAATCTGAATTGAATCTGATATGTGTAAACTAAGCTGGCTGAGAGACTGGGCAAGTTTTTACCCACAGATGCTGGGTGTGCCACCTCAGAGCAGATTGAGGGCAGGTCTGGACAGCAGTGGGAGCACAGCATGTGCTTTACACAAACTTCCTTCTTAAATATTGCAAAGGTTATGCACTTTAGTCCCTAGCTTGGCTAAAGTGCCTTTGCACTGTTAACTAAAACGTGGCTGGCTTTGTGGAAGCAGCCTGTTCTTCCAGAGGAATCTGCTAATCCGAAATGAGGGATCTTACCCACTGGAAAGAAAAAAGATATATTTTCCCTCCCTTGCTTTTTCCCATCCTGGCTGTGTTTGGCTGTGCTCATTCATGATTGAGTTAACAACAGGTTGGAAAAACAGGGTCCAGTGTGTGGGGTATGATGGAGGAGGCTCAGGAGTGTGTCACACCGGGAGGGACGGAGCCTGGTTCCTCAATCACTAAATGTATTTCAAACTTCCATCCAACCAGGGACAGTATGGTCAAATAAAATCCTGATTATCTGGGGTGATGGGCAGCATATGACATCTTGGTCTGTATCAGAAACAGTGTGGCCAACAGTTGGGAAGGTACCGTGCCCATTTACTCAGCACTGGTGAGGCTGCACCTCAAATCCTGGGTTCAGTTTTGGGTCTCTCACTACAAGAAGGACATTGAGGGGCTGGAGTGCATCCAGAGAAGGGAATGGAGCTGGGGAAGGAGCTGAAGAACAAGTCTTATGAGGAGCAGCTAAGGGACCTGGGCTTATTTAGTTCAGATAAGAGGCGGCTGAGGGAAGACCTCGTCACTGTCTACAACTGCCTGAAAGGAGGTTGTGGTGAGGTGGGTGTTGGTCTCTTCTCCCAAGTGACAGATGATAGGATGAGAGAAATGGCCGCAAGTTGCACCAGGGCAGGTTCAGATTAGATATCAGGAAAAATTTCTTCACTGAAAAGATTCTCAGGCACTGACAGAGGCTGCTCAGGGAGGTGGCTGAGTCCCTGTCCCTGGAGGTGTTTAGGTGGGCAGATGAAGTGCTCAGGGACCTGGTTTAGTAGTGGATAGGTACAGTTGGACTTGATGATCTTAAAGGTCTGTTCCAACCAAGTGATTCCCGGATTTTATGTGCTAAGGGGTGTTGGGGGGGGGGGGGCAGGTTAACACCTATAACATCTCTCTGAGGTGTCATAATATCATTATATTGTAATTTTAGTAATGATACATTATTATTGTAGTGATAATGAAGTTTTCAGAAGTGATCAGCAATGAAAGGCAGGCAAGCCTGCAGTGTCAGTGTGTGAGCATCTGCCAAAGTCAATGTGCCTTGTTCTCATCATCCAGCACAGAAAGATGATGGGAAGCCAGATTATTGGGGTGATTCTGCAGCATTTGCAGCCCAGCTGGAGTTTCATACCTACAGGGAGTTGCCCTGGGTATCTCCTGTCAGTGCTGCGGCTTTGCTGCAGGAAGAAGTCACCGGCTTCTCACATGTAGAACAAATGCTCAGATCTCACTGAGGCTGTGAAACCTGCAAAAACTGTGTTTGGGGCAGCAGCTCTGGCACAGCATTTCCTTCTGACAAGAACCTGCTTGCCAGAATTTTAGCTGGACACTTCATTACAATTGGCAAGAAAAAACAAATCAGGGTGAACGGTTTTGCCTGCTTTCTTTCCCTTTCAATAGTCTTATTTTGCAGAAGCAGGGTGGGAGAGGACCATGTGCTGGCAGACCTGTATTTTCACAGAATCATGGTATCACAGAATGGTTTGGATTGGAAGGGACCTCAAAGCCCATCCAGTTCCACCCCCTGCCATGGGCAGGGACACCTCCCACTGGATCAGGGGGCTCCAAGCCCCATCCAACCTGGCCTTGAGCACCTCCAGGGATGGGGCAGCCACCACTGCTCTGGGCAACCTGGGCCAGGGCCTCCCCACCCTCACAGCAAAACATTTCTCACTAAGATCTCATCTCAACCTCCCCTCTTCCAGATGAAAGCTATTCCTCCTCATCCCATCCCTGCACTCCCTGATCAAGAGCCCCTACTTACCTTTTCTGTAGTACTGGAATGGGCTGTCAAAATTTTTTCACAGAATTTCCTTTCTGTGGGTTTTGTGGTCATATTCCAGCGCGAGCTGGCTAATCCTCCTCTCCTCACCAGAAAATGAAACCCTCTGCTTTTTTGTAGCCAACAAAAATCTTTTTGTCCTCCTTCCTTCCCGCTGTTTTCCCAAGCAAACAGTTTGCTAACAAGCATCACCTTGGAAGGGGGAGAGCCTGCTCCGAAATATGGGCTCTCAGACAAAGGAATGGCCAAGGTGAAACAAAGGGTCAGGCAAACAGGGGTCTTCCAGTCACAATTGCAAGCCTGTTTTGTTCCTAACCACCCTGCCATCTTTTTGAGCTCTGTTGTGAAAGAAGTGCATGAGAGCCATTGGCACAAAGTACAGAATCAAAATTGCAGTTGCTGGGGGTAAGGGGCGCTCTCCCAGAGGGAAATTTTGCTCCCCAAGTTGCAGGGGCTGCACAGGGCAGGGGTTTGAGGCCAGGGGGGCTCTCCCAGAAGGAAACACTGCTCCCCAACTTGCAGGAGGTTGGACAGAACAGGGTTTGAGGGTGAGGGAGTCTTTGCCCAAGGGAAAACCCACTGGCACAAAGCTGGCAGGGAACTAAACTCTTCTAATCCCCCAACCCTTCCGGTTCAGTTGAAATGGGCCACAGGGTTCCTAAGCAAGAAGAGAAAGGCAGAAGTGATAAAGAAATCCATATTGTCCCAGTCCCCAGAGACTGGCTGGCTAAAACCAGCTTTACAGGCAGTAAGTTAAGCACAGGTCATCTTTTCATTACATAGCGATATAAAAGTTCTTTAAAAAAAAACAACAATGGCACACAAGGTAGAGAGGCTGACACTACCAGGAGGGAGGAGCTGCAAGGAGAAAAGCTACCACTTCCATCACCGCTACCCAGCCTGCCACCACACCAGCCAAGGATCTACTGCTTGCTCAGGCCTGCCAGGTGCTGGCTCCTGCCCTTGGGTCCTGCTTGCCCCATCTGCCTCCTTGGGCACAAGGGGTTCCGCAGGCCCAGGGCACAATGACACCTCCTCCAGCAGCCACACCGGTGGTGACAAGGCTCTGGGACAGCTGTCATCAGGGACAGGACAGCAGAGGTCAGGAGTCCTCAAAGTCGACTCCAGACGGTGCCTTTTTGCTAGAAGTAGACAGAGGGAGCATCACATTCTGAAGATCTGCTCCCATGCAGGTCCAGGGCAGAGTTTGCTGTCCCTGTGCAGCCACTGGGCCTGAGAGCAGCACTTACCTCTTGAAGCCAGGGTTAATGAGAGACTCCCCCGGGACCTTCCTCTTGGCTGGCAAAGCTGAGCCAGCACCTCTATTCTTGCTTGGGCTGGGGTCTGCCTCAGGCAGGGACAGGCAGGATGGGGATTACAAAAGGTCAGCAGTTGCAAGCCCTCCATGCCCAGGGTGAGCCTCCAGTAGCCCAGTGTGGCTAGCCCAGTGCCCATGATGGGTGAGGAAAGGCCAGGCTTGGTCTCCTCTCCCAAAGGAGCAGGGAGCCTGACCTCCTGGAGGCTAGTAAGCAACCTGCCTGGCGATGCCCAGCACCTGACCTGAGCACAGCACATCCCAGACACCCTGAGAGCCACCATGCTGAGCCCTGGCCCCTTCTGTGCTGGGAAGGGCACCAGAACAGCAGGGTGGCTGACAGCAGCCACAGCTGAGGGGACTCCAAGTGCCCCAGATAGCACATGGACACACAGGACCAGCAACCTCCCAGGAAAGAGAAGGCAAACAAGCAGCAGGAGCAGAGGAGGTGTCCTCTGGCAATTGCCTACCTGGCACAAAGAGCTGCTGGCTCCGCGCACTATTCTTCACAGGGCTGCAGGGAGACACTGCTGCCTCCAGCACTGCTGAGTTAGGAATCAGAGCTTGTGACAACACACCCCAACGCGGCACGCAGCACCTCATGCCTCTCAAGCAAGCTCCCTCCCCTCCACAGCCAAAATGAACCACACTCTCCCTCCAGCACTCCCAACCAGGCTGCTGCTGCCCCAAGATCTTCCTAGACCCCTAAAATAAGGACCTCAGTAAGATACCTCCCACACACCAACACGATGATGTGCTGGCCATGGGGACAAGGCTGTGTTTCTGCAGAGACACAATACTGCATCCTCCACACAGGGTCTGGTGCAGACCCTGGCCAACTCAGAGAGGAAAAAGAAGGCAGCAGCTCTGCTGCCCAGCCCTAATGGCCAGTCCACCTGGCATCAGTGAGGGCAAACCAACTGGGGCAAGGTACACACAGCCTTCACAGAATCACAGCAAGTCCTGAGCTGGAAGGAACCCACAACCATCATCAAGTCCAACTCCTGTCCCTGCACAGGACAACCTCAACATTCACACCATGCATCTGAGGACCTTGGCCAAATGCTTCTGCAATATTGTCAGGCTTGATGCTGTGACTGCTTCCCTGGGGAGCTGTTTCAGTGCTCCACCACCCTCTGGGTGGAGAACATTACCTAATGTCCAACCTAAACCTCCTCTGGCACATCTTCCCTTGAGTCCTGTCACTGGTCACCAGAGAGAAGAGATCAGCACCTTGCAAGGAAGCTGTACAGTGCCATAAGGTCTCCCCTCAGTCTTCTCCAGGCTGAACAGACCAAGTGACTTCAAGCTGCTCCTCATACAACTTCCCCTCTAAACCCTTCACCAACTCTATGACCTCCCCTGGACACTCTCCAGAAGCTTTCAATTCCTTTTATCTAGCGGTGCCCAAAACTGCTTCCAGAGCTAAAGTTGGGGCTGGCTCAGTGTGGAACAGAGCAGGACAATCCCCTCCCTTGACCTTCTCCCATTATGGATGAGCTGTATCTCTGGGAGCACCTTTGGGGAGATGATGCCACGAAGGTGGCAGGGAGCTGCCTGCCCTTCCCTGCTTCCAAACCCCACACGGACCTTCCAGACGTCTTTCCAGGCTCTCGATGCATCCTGCCATGCTGAACACCAGCTCCTGGAGCTGGCTCCTTGCCTCGGTGGCAGGCAACTTGAAGAGATGCAGGGCCATGCATGGGGCTTCGTCCAGCAGCTGCAGCGTGGCGGACCCCTCACCCAGGCTCAGCAAGGCTGCCCCACGCCCCAGGGCCTCCCTGTGCAGGGAGCCAGGGCTGAGCTGGGTCCTGGGCAGGGGGACGGCTCCCCACTGTCCCCGCACCCACCTCAGCTTTGTGCTGTGCTCCTCTGGCTGGCATCGCTGAGGGGAGAATCGCACCTATAAAACAGCCTGACCTCACCTGCCCCAGTCCCTGTCCCAGCTCCCCAAGTTCTGCCCTTGCCCCTGCCCCCAGCACCCTTGCCCCCAGCACCCCTGCCTCTATTCCAGCACCCCAGCCCTTGTCTCACAGCCCCGAACTCCCCTGCCCCCAGCCCTCCAATCCCCAGCACCCCAGCTCTCCTGACCAACAACCCAGCTGCCCTGCCCCCAGCACCGCTGCCCCCCAATCCCAAGCAATCCCCTGCCCCCAGCACCCCCAGTTCCCCTGCTCCCAGCCGTCAGCACTGCCAGCCTCCCATGCCCCCCTGCCCCCAATCCCAAGCTCCCCTGTCCCAGTCACCCAGCCCCCAACCCCCCCTGCCCCCAGCCGCCCTGCCCCCCAACCCCCGGCAATCCCTGCCCCCAGCCCCCCCAGCCACCTGCCCCAGCCCCGTTCCCGGTGCTCACGCAGGCGAGTGGCGGGCTCGCCCCCAGCTGCCCGGCCCACACGTCGCAGCCGTCGGTCGCGCTGCGGGGGAGGCGGCTCAGGCGGCGCTCGGGCTGCGCCCCGGGCCGCCCCGCCCGCACTCACCACACGGTCCCCCCGCTCCCGCTGTAGCACACGAACCGCCCCGGCCCGGCCCCAAGGAGGCGGAACGGCCCGGCCAAGCCCGCCATGGCGGCACCGCTCGAACTGCCGCGGCGGCAGACGCGGAGCGGGCGGAGGAGGGGAGGGGACGGGACGGGGCGGGGCGGGGAGGGACTGGGCCGGAGCGGGGCGGGCGTTGTAGCCGCCATGGTGACCCTGGGGCTGCGGCGGGTGGAGGAGGATGTGGCCGCCAAACACCCCGTGCGTCTGGGGGGACCGGGGCAGGGGCTGAGCATGGGCAGGGGCTGGGGCTGAGCAGGGGCTGGGGCTGAGCAGGGGCAGGGGCTGGGACTGGGGCAGGGGCTGGGGCTGAGCAGGGACAGGGGCTGGGGCTGAGCAGGGACAGGGGCGGGGCTGGGGCAGGGGCAGGGGCTGGGGCTGAGCAGAGACAGGGGCTGGGCTGGGGCTGGGGCTGAGCAGGGGCTGGGGCAGGGGTTGGGGCTGAGCAGGGGCTGAGGTTGGAGCTGGAGGGCCGGGGATGGGGCAGGGCCTGGGCCTGAGGCTGAGGCTGAGGCTGGGGCGCTGGGGCAGGGGCTGGGACTAGGGGAGGGGCTGAGACCGGGGAAGGGGCTGAGGCTGGGGGGCTGGGGCGCTGGGGCAGGGGCTGGGCTGAGGCTGAGGCTGGAGCTCACGCTGGGGAATGGCTGCAGCTGGAGCAGGGAGTGAGGGGGAAGGAACTGAGGCTGGGGACAAGGACTGGGGCTTGACTTAGCTTGGGTTGGTCAGGGGTTGGGGTTGGGTGCTGGAGGCCGAAGGCTGGGGCTGGGGCCCCTCACTGAGCGTGTCCCGGCAGGCGCTGCAGCAGTACGCGGCCTGCCAGTCCCACGCCTTCATGAAGGGGATTGGCGCCTTTGTGGCAGGTTGGTCCCAGGGATCCCCAACTCCCCCAGCGGCTCCCGGGGCTGTGGGCAGCAGGGGCCCAGGCTGGTGACGACGGTGCCTGCTCTGTGTTGATGCAGGCAGCAGTACCGCCTTTGTCATGGCTCAGCTGGTGAGGAGGTGGCTGCCCGCCAGCACAAAGTGGAGCCTGCTGCTGGCCACTGGTGAGTGCCAGGAAGAATGGCCGCTTGTTCCGTGTGTGTGGGATTCTCCTCTGGCTCCTATCACATCCCTGCTCCCACGGCACCCGAGCAGTAGCAGCTCAGAAGCTGGCAGGTGCTTTCCCCACTGTTGCGCTTAGCAGTGCCCTTGCTGTCGGTGCTTTCCAGAACATCTCACTCTCTTCAGCCACAGGGTCCTTCGCCAGCTATGTAGTAACCAGAGCTGAGACTCAGAAATGCTCCAACTTCTGGATGTACCTGGAGACAGGCAAGTCCCCCCAGGAGCTTGCCATAGCTGGGAGAGTGTCTCAGCTCACAGGTACGTTCACATCTCTCCCTGGGCTTGTCCTGCCTAGTTCTTCCCTGCTGCAACAATTTGCTGTTCCTGTCTCCTAACTAAGCTGGTGACTGTTCATGTCATTTCCAAAGCCCTTGTGTAAGTCTGGCACTGGCAGCCCTCACGATGGGGTGGCAGCAGTGCTAATGTGGCTGGGGCTTATGGCTCCCATGACCCTCTGTGCTCCAGGCCCATCTCATGCACCGCAGGGACTGGAGCAGGGCTGGCAAAACAGGATGAGAATTCTTGCTTCTGCCTGCTACCCTGCCAGCCTTGTGGATTCATGAGAGCCAGCATGAAGGGCTTGTTTGCTGGAAGAGGCGGAAGAGGGTAGGAGATGGAGGGAGGCAGTAAATCCCTCCCCACCCTAGCTACTCTGGAGGGGCACCAGGGCAGCACTGCTGGGCTCTTCCCACGGCTCCTGCCTGCTTTCTCCCACTGGCACCATGAGGTCCCAAAGCTCGGCCTGGCTGAGGGGCTTTAAACACTTCAGAGAAGTTCCGTGGTTCTCTGCCCACCCCTGGCAAACACGCCAGCATAGTCAAGGGTCCAGAGAGCTTGTTCTTTCTGCTGCAGAAAATCTGCCGAGGCCAGAGGACAGAGAGATCAAGGCACCGCCAGTGCGGAAGAACAAGTACGGGGACATTGTGGAGTAGCCAGCAGAGCAAAGCACCCTAGGCCCGGGTCCTACTTCATCCCTCCCTGCCTGCCCCGCCTGCCTATGCCAGTGCTACCCACGAGCCTGGTGGGCTCTGGAGCACCGCCTGGGAGCTCGGAGGAGTTGATCCCACAGTGAGAGTATGGTGGAGGTACCACTGGGATTGCTGCCTCCTAGGCGGCCTCTGAACATCATGCATCTGGGGCACAATAAAAGCTGAGATCTGAAAGCGCTCGTTGTGAATGAAGCAAAAGCCAGGGGTGGGACAGGCAGAGCTGGGGTGTGGGTGGATGTCATCCTGAGGCAGCCCTTGCAGTAGATTTTGGAGCAGGGAGCTCTGGTCCCCCTGAGGCTGTGGCACTTGCAATCCGACAGCACAGGGCTAGGAAGGGACTGCAGGCATGGCTGGGTCTGAGCTAAGCTGAGGAGGCAGAGCTGTTGCTGTGTGCTCTCTGTTTCTAGAGCTGTGTGCTCTCTGTTTCTAGAGTCAAGCTCGTCACAGTGTCCCTGCCCCTGCAGCCACAGGGCTTTTTTCCTCTGCTTGAAGGGGGCTGAGCTGAGCCCTGCAGCTGCACAACCTCTGGGGGTGCCCTCTCTGCCCCCACAAAGGGGCTGCACGCATGCCCAGGGACCCTCCATGTGATGCCTGCCTTGCTCTGGGGTCACCTGGCCAATTCCAGGCTCCTTCCGGATCTGTAAGTGGCTGGCAAGAGAATGGCACTGTCTCAAATCCCACGCATCCAGAGGGGCACATGGGAAGACTAAGAAGCTTCTTTTATTTGATTTTTTCCTATTAGCCCACTGTAAGTCATGACTAGGGCAAACTGGCTGCTCTTGGTGGATACCCAGCTCTGATACACCTGCAGCTGAGTTTCTTAGAAGGGGAAACACAGCCCAGGTTTGCAGCTGGTTTCTTAGAGCAGAGCAGCAGTGTTTCAGCTTCAGAGGCCAGATGCTTCCTTCCATGGGAACAGTCCCTGAGCCTCATTACAGGAGGGAGGAGATGAGAGGCCCAGGGAGGAAGCTGAGTTTGAGGGCTCAGAGCATCATCTGAACTGGAATCATGTTTGCCCTGTGCAGAGAGTTGGGAGCAGCCAGCGGAACAGCTAAAAGCGAAGTGGCTGCAGGGGACAAGTGGGTTCAGGCAAGCGTGGCATACCAGGAGCTCAGC
Organism: Neomorphus geoffroyi; assembly: GCA_033558235.1. Taxonomy (NCBI): domain Eukaryota; kingdom Metazoa; phylum Chordata; class Aves; order Cuculiformes; family Neomorphidae; genus Neomorphus; species Neomorphus geoffroyi. The sequence continues at coordinate 12,522,869 of JAUMJM010000014.1, forward strand.
TGCAACAGAGAAGGGTGGTGCTAAGTGAGCAATCCTGTGGAGCTGAGCTTGTGCTGCCCATGAGAGTTAGGAGGGTAGCGAGAAACCCTAACTCTCATTAAAACTGCTCCTTTCCTGGAAAGTGCAGAGGAATGTGGTGGGGCGTGATGCTCTTTCCAGATGAGCTTGATGAGTTAGGACTTGCCCCAGGCAGCTGCTGTGGTGGCTTTGAGCTGCCAGCAACTGCATGAACAAACCACCAGCCTTGCAGGCTCCTCTCCTGCCCTGTTTGGGTACCATTCCCAGGAGCAGAGGCTCCCTACGTGTTTGCCTTGCATGGAGGTTGTGGCTGTGAGCGCAGCAGTGAACAGGGCAGAGTCAGCATGAGCACTGCCTGCTCACACCTTTGCGGTGACGACCTCTAGCGCTTGGGGAACCTCAACTTTGTAACCGTGGCTGGTTGCAAATCTTCCACCTCCAGGTGAGTCTGAGTCTGGAGTGAGGTTTCAAGCCCACCTTGGTCCATCCTAGGGGATTCTCCAGGCTGGTGGACCATACAAAGACATGATGACACAGGGTTTGCTGCAAGGGATTAAGACCTTGAGGCAGAGCCTGACCCACAGCTGTGTCTGAGTAGACCCTGTAAGTGGCTCTACTCCTGCTGGACAGCAAGGGTTGATCAGCCTGTTGCTGACCAAAAGCCACAGAGCCGTAGGAGTGGTTACAAAGATTTATTTCTGATTTTATAAGAACCAACCAGACTAACCCACACCTTCTGTGTGTTTGCATGTCCCTGTTCTTACTCAGTTGGAAATGAAGGCGCATCCTCCTGGCTGCCTGGCATGGGGCGATGCAGGGCTCAAATCCTAAAGCAGCGCAAAGCCCCAGTACCAGAGGGAGCCCATCACCTCTGTGCTGGTACAGCCACATGCCAGGGAGCCACATGGGCTTTTGTGCCATTGTCAGGGAACAGAGGAGGCTCTGACTGTCGATAAAGGCGAGTCCGGCTTAGAAACCACAGGAATGGGGAAGGCACCATGTCTGGCTGCTGAAGCAGGACCCAGGAAGATGCCTGATCCCCATGGAGGGTTGTTGCTAAGCCCCTACCTAGGGCCCCTGTGCTGAGGCTGGCAGAAGCCTAGGCCAAGAAGTGGCCCTCAGGAAGGTCAGTGGTGTTTGTGTGTTGGCCAGAAGGGCAATATGGGCTCTGGGTGATGGCCAGAGCTCCCAGGGAGGCAGGGCTGACGTTCCAGGGACAGGCTAGGGAGGTCAGCTGTAAGGACTGGCATAAGTAATACTCCCTACCCCACCATGCACATGAGAATAAATCTTGCTGTTGTCTGGACTTACTGGCCTATCCAGCACCAGTCAGGTGGCAGAAAGATGCCCCAGTCCAAATCCCAAGTCTTCTCTGATGTCCATCCCTGAGTAGTACTGGGAAACACGCCAGTGTTTCTCCTGCAAGGCCAGTGGTCCTCTTCTGTCCCCCACTGTCTGCAGTTTGAAAGCAAAGGGAGGGCAAAAAGGCACAGCTTTCCTTCTGGGACAGGCAGCACCAGGTACTGGAGGAGGACATCTGAGCACTTGCCGCGTCCCAGGTGTTTGGCTTCAGCAGGAAGGATGGGTTCTGCAGGCAAGGCTCACCATGTCCCTGACGTTAGATTGCGCTGGACTTGCTGCGCCGGAGGAGGCAGATGGCCGTCACCAGAGACGTGAGGGTGGTGAGCACAAAGAGCAGGATAAGGATGACCCAGTAGTTATACACGATGCTCTTGTGGGAAGAGGGCTTCTCTGCTGGGATCATGTTGGTGAGGTTCAGCATGTAGCCCAGGGCCCAGCCAATGGAGGTGTCTCCTGCCTGAGCAAACAGCATGGGATGGTCACCACCCTAGTCAGCCTTTCCAGGGGCCACTGCAGTGTCAGCCCAATTGGGGGAGGGTTGTGGGGGACTCCACAGCACCCTGAGCCCTTGCTGGCCCACAGGTCCAGCCAGTCCAGGGACGAAGCAGTGACCACCTTGTGCAGAGCTGGGCTTGTTCGATGGGAGCAGGATCTTGGCTGCTCGTGCCAGTCCTGGTCTCATTGCGAATCCCATGGCTCGTGCAGGTGAGGTTGTTTGGCAAAGGTGGGATCCTGCCTTGAGATAACTTCTCAACAAGCCTGGGCAACTTGTTATTTGAAATGGCTGGGTGTCTTGAGGGCCAAGGAGGGACTGGAGGACCTTACTCCATGACCAAACCCTATAGTCAGCTCAGCTTATATTTTTCCCCATCTCCCAGAAGATCCACCCAAAAACTCAGTCCCATCCTGCCCTGTTCCCTGAGATCTTCCCTCACTTTACATGGCTCTGCCTTGTTGTGGGTTCCTCTCTCCTGTAGGGCCCAAACAGACACTATGGCGTGAATATGTGCTCTGGTGTTAACCCACCTTCTTCTGGAAAGCAATGTTGGGGAAGGAATGGTTGTTGAAGTTGTAGCCTTTGGTGGTGAGCAAATAAACGAACGTGCTGACAGCGCAGTAATCCGACAGTCTCTTCTCCAGCTTAGGGGCTTTCTGGAGCAGCTGGGTAGGATGCATGGAGGGACAAAGAAAAGGGGTCATGCCTGCAGGGTCCAGGATTTGTTTCTGTGGTGTGAAGCACTGGGTGATTGCATCTGGCTCGCCAAGGTGCTGCCCATACCCACCTGAGCTTCTCCTGGTCACATGTGGGGGCTGTCACCCACCCTCCATCTGCTCCATGGGTGCCAGGACACCAACCTCCCTTCGAGCTCTCAGTGCCTGGGTAATGCCCCACACAAAGCAGCCTTCTCCTCCCTGCTGTGCCCAAGGAGCCCACCTCATTCCAGCTGGTGGCACAGATGGTCTTGGCAGCATCCTTCAGGTCACTGGGCAAGTTCACAGGTCTCCCCATCACTGTCCGGATGAAGTCAACCGTGTAGAAGAAGGCAGAGAAGGCCTAACGGAGGAAAGGAGGCAGCTGTAGGACAGGCTGGGAACAAACCCTCTTGCCACAAACAGCCCCTCTGCCCAGTGTGCTGGGCCCTGAAGAGCCATGGGTCTGGCTTTGCTGCTGAGTGATGCCAGGAGGGCAGGGGCATCTGCCACCTCAGCAGCCAGGCCACCACCCCACTTCATGCAAGGACTTACAATGAAGTTTCCTGAAACCTGTGGCTGGAAAACACCATCAAAGGAGCAGTGGGAGAAGGAGCAGGTGGTGAAGTTGAAGAGCTTGCTGACATGCAGAGCACAGAGGCTCCCGTTTCCAGTGCCGACCACAGTGGTGGTGGTGTTGAGAGCAAGGCTGGGCCTCTCCTTTTCTGTGCAGGGGCTGTCGTAGACACTGCTCAGTGACAGGCTCTTGCGGTAGCCTGTGGGCCAGCAGGGATTGGGGACGGTGGCTTGGTAGTTCTCAGCCTGCCGGAGAAGTGGCATGGGATGCATGCGCTGTGCTGTGGCTCTGGCTGTCCCAGTGCTGCACGGCAGCCCCAGCACCACTGCCTGCCTGCCTCTCCTTCCCTGCTAAGGAGATGCGGAGGAGCTCGGGCAGTTGCCACAAGTGTCTTGAGATGACTCAGGAGGTCTTTGCTCTGGGCGAGGGGTGCAACACCTTATGGAGTGGGTGGGAGTAAGTTCTGGGACCATGGGAGAGGGCTGGGGGCAAAAGCCAAAGGGTGGCTGGGAAAGGCGTGTGGCTGTCCTGGAGACAGGGCTGAGAAACACTCCTGCATAAACACCAAGGGGAGGGGGCAGCCACAGGGTGATGACAGCCAACAACCCCATTCATCTGGTACCTGGAGGATCTTTGAGAGCAGCCTCTTGAGGACCTGGTCCCTTCCATAGCAGAGGAAGCTGTGGGTGTACACTTTGTATACCTGGCCGTACAGCTTCAGCGTCACCTTATTTCTGGGATCTTCAATGGTGTCCCTGGTTTCAAAGGTGATCTGGGTGGAAGCACCCCCAAAGTCCATGGCCCCCAGGGTCTTCTTCTGCGGCTGGATCCATTCCCCGAGCCACCCGCGCTGAGCAAGAAAGAAAAGAGTGGGCATAAGGCTGTGATGAGCTACAGGACACCCTGACCACCACAGCCGTCCCTGGCTGGTGCCGCGGTCCTCTGCCCACCTTGATGAAGTTCTCCAGGAGGTAGTTTGCAGTGACCCAGCCAAAGACCCCTTCCTCTTCCCCCGACAGGATCTTTGCCCCCCGGAAATCAAAGGGGTACCACTTCAGCGTGGCTGCCACGGCACTGAGGACGGCATCCGAAGCCTGTGGGGTGGTGATGCTGTGGGCCAGGCAAGAGGGCAGAGTGGCAGGGCTGCTCTGGGGTGCCATGAGCAGAGCCCCTGCTGCCCACACAGCCTGTGAGGCTCAGCCCCACCGCAGCACATGGGGCAGGAGGGTCCCCGCCTGGGTACTTGTAGGAATGACCCCCCCCAAATCCCCAGCTAATTCCCCTTGTCTCTGCCAGAGAAGGAGGGAGATGGCAGGGATGCAGATGTGCTCCCTCCTCTTGAGCCGTACACCATGGCTGGGCAAGGCTGGGCACGACTCCCTCCTCTGTGTGGTTTTCAAGGGGTAATTATTCTCACCACAGCCCATCAAGCTGGCAGTGAGTGCAAGGAGACTTTCTTCCTGGCTAGCCAAAAGATCTGGGTGAGTTATCCTGGTGCTGACCCCACACCAGTGCCTTTCCAACCAGAGATGGGCTGGCTGTGCCCTGCAGAGCATCTCCTGCTCTGAAAGGCAGCAGCACCTCTGCAAGGGACATGGAGCTGGGCAGCAGGGAGGGTTAAGAGCTTCACCAGGCAAAGGGGAGACACTGTAGATGTCCTTCCCCATCACCACCCCTGCCATAGGTGGCGAGATGGCAGGGTGATATGGCAGAGTCTTGCAGGCAGCGTTTGAGGCCAGGTAGCTGGCATGGTCAGAGCAAGCACTTACTTCAGCAGGCGCATGCCAGCCGTGGCGCCCAGGTACAGTGGGGTGCCTGCATGCTTTTCCTTGGGCACATCCTTCAGAGCCTGGTCCAGGCACTGCACCAAGCTTGTCCCAGCAGCTGGAGGGTCAGAGCTGTAGCTAGAGATGCCAGGACCTGTGGAAAGAAAAATAGCATTGCTCCATGCAGGTGGTGGCAAAATGCTTGATGGAAAGGTGCTCAGTGCAGCTATGCCCCTCCCAGGCTGTTCAAAAGGCAGGTGCTGCAGGTTTCTGTGGGCATGGAGCCATCTAGAGTTCAGCCACATCTGCCTACCCATACTGCATCCCCCACTGGCTGATAGCTAGGGAAAGGTTGTTTAAACAGAGTGTTAAACCATCCCTTGCTCCTCACTGGGACAGCAGGGAGCTGAATTGTTAGGGTGGTTCAATGCATGCCAGGAAAAGATAAACCATGGGCATGCATGGGTGCAGGCCTTGGGGAGAGATGGAGGCGTCTGGGGAGCACAGCCAGACCCTTTATAATGCCTCAGTGCTGGTGAACCTCCAGGGAGGCAGTTGTGCGCAGCAAGGGTATTTGAACCATCATGGTGCCCTGCCCACAGGGGGCAAGACAGACCCAGCCACCAGCCCTGGGCCAGCCCTTACCCTCCACATCGCACATGCTGTGCTCGCTGACCACGCCGGTGTCGTTCTCCTTGTCCGCAGGCCACTTGTAGATGAACATGGCCGTGTGGGAGGACCCGGCATCCAGCACGATGCCATACTGCAAGGGGAGGCAGTGGGTCAGGCCATGGCACAAGACTCCCTCTTGCCCCAGCCCATCCTGAGGGAAGGCACGGGGGCTCGAAGACCCTCAGCCAGCCCTGTTCTGGCACTGCCCTGCCCAACAGCTGCGGGTGCTTCACCTGGCGGAGGCGAAGCGCTGTTGAGCCCAGCATGGGCAGGGTCTCACCCACATCTGCCCAGGATGTGACTGGGAGAGGGCACTGTCCCCAGCCATGGATACTCCATGGCACACTCCAGGCACCCCTTTGCCTCACTGAGGACAGACCAGGAGGCTCTCCCTGTCCCACATCCTGCTTGCTCCCATCTGTGCCAAGGGTTCCCTGGGGCCAGCAATGGGGGAACACCTGGGAGCAGCCCTCGAGGATGCAGCTCACCAAGGAAGGGCAGCCGGGCACCTCATCACTCCTGCCCTTGTATGGCTCGGCCATTCTCTGGCTATAAATAACCCCGCTCCCTCCTGCCAAACAAGGTTACCCAGCTCCCAGGGAGGGGCCACTCCATGCTGCCTGCAGTCCCCCGGTCGGACCCCTCTGCCTCCCCCCTCGGGGCTGCCTGCAATGGCTCCCTCTGCGCTGCTTCGCTGCCAGGGAGGAGGCCGCAAGTCATTGGAAAGAAAAGAGCAGAGCATCTCTGGGGTGAAAATACTTAAGAATCATAGAATTGCAGAGTGCTTTGGGTTGGAAGGAATCTTAAAGCCCATCCAGTTCCAACACTCTGCCATGGGCAGGGACACCTCCCACTGGATCAGGGGGCTCCAAGCCCCATCCAACCTGGCCTTGAACACCTCCAGGGATGGGGCAGCCACCACTGCTCTGGGCAACCTGGGCCAGGGCCTCCCCACCCTCACAGCAAAACATTTCTTCCTAAGATCTCATCTCAATCTCCCCTCTTTTGGCTGGAAACCGTTCCCCCTCATCCCTTCCCTGCACTCCCTGATCAAGAGCCCCTCCCCAGCTTTCCTGGAGCCCCTTTCAGTCCTGGAGCTGCTCTAAGGTCTCCCTGCAGCCTTCTCCTCTCCAGGCTGAACAACCCCAACTCTCTCAGCCTGGCCTTGTACAGGAGGTTCTTCAGCCCTCGGATCATCTCTGTGGCCTCCTCTGGACTTGCTCCAACAGCTCCAAGTCCTTCCCATGCTCAGGACTCCAGAACTGAACACAGGGCTCCAGGTGGGGTCTCACCAGAGCGGAGCAGAGGGGTGGAATCCACTCCCTCACCCTGCTGGTCCCCCTGCTTTGGATGCAGCCCAGGACACATGTGGCTTTCTGGGCTGTGATAACACTTTGCTAGCTCATGTTGAGCTTCTCATCCCCCAGCACATGGCGTGCATGACTGCAGATATGCACGAGGGAGGCTGTGTGCATGGACATCTGCATGTGCGTGCAATTTTAGGTGGGGCGGTATGTGCTTGTGGTGGGCAGGTATACACGCACATAGCTGTGCGAACGTGCACAGCTGCACCCAGGGCAAGCTCCATGGGGAGGTGTCATGCTTGGGGTGACAATGACACCACCACAGCAGGCTGCAGGCACATCCCAATGCCCTTTGCTGCCAGTGCCTGCAGGTTGAGGCAGGGGTATGTCCTCTCAGACCCAGATGCCTGGGTGAGCAGGGCCCATCGCTCTCAGTTGTGGAGTAGCAAAGATGGGCAGCAGCTCCAGGGCTTGTGGACAAGCAACGCCCCGTGGAACACTCCGACTGGCAGTGGCCTGGCCCCAGCAGTGAAGGCAGCAGTGCTTGGGCCTTGCTGAGGTAATGACGTGCAGCAACATGAACTGCAGGGCAGTGGGTGGTGCCAGCTGCAGGGAGTGCCTGGCGCCCAGCCAGCTGCCGATGCCGTGGCTTGCTCCCTGGCTGCCTCAGCATGAGGGGCTACTGAAGCCTCGCACCAACCCCTTCTGCCCCTCTGCTGAGGGGCACAGAGTTTTGCACCCCTACCTGTCCCTGTGGAGGACTGGTGGCAGTGAGCAGGGGTGAAAGCCAAGTGCAGAAGTGCATGTACATGAAGGGGCCAAGGCAGATTAGGATGGCCAAGTGAGTTCCCAGGGATGAAGGAGAGGTCCCATGCCTTCCTCCAGACTTGGGGATGTACACGTGCCTCCAGCACCTGCATAGGAATTGGGGATTGGGTCACTCACAGCGGTGCTGCAATGGTGCTGGTCCCTGCCCCAGCCCCTCTCCCAGCTCCTGCCCCATCCCCTGTGCCTGGGCATCAGCGCCACTGCATCCCCCAGCACAGAGCGAGCTGCCATGCGGGCTCAAGCCATGGCCCAGCTGTGGGCTTGCATCTGCATGGGGGACACAGATAGGTCTTCCACCAGGAGCCCTGCAGCCCCACAGCCCTGGGAGGGAGAAACTCGGCTGAAAGCCCATCTCATCAATGATTTGCAGTGTCAGTACTGCTCTGAGCTCTTCCAGCCAAGGTGTACTGTTCCTCATGATGAGTGGGCTGGAAAAGAGAGCTTCAAGGACACAAGGATGCCCTGCCACACTTCCATGCTGTCTCCCATCATCCCTCTCATCCACCCTGGCTTGCTTGGCTGCCGGTACCTGGGGCCTTGGCAGTGCCTCACCCCTATGTCTGTGCAGGGCCTTGCACACAGTTCCCACCCCCAGAATCTGCCAGTGGCACAAGGACGAAGGATTTTTCTAACAATGGGACTCCCTGACCAGACCCTGGTGATGCCATGGGGCTTGGATATGTGGGGGTCCGTGGCATCGCCCCACACTAGGACAGTCCCCATGCTGTTCTGAGCCCCGCTGCCTCCATGGCGCTGGGCTCTCCCCCAGCACAGCATTGCTCAGCCCAGCCACGCCAAGGCTGCTCAGTCCCAAAGCCCCTGCAGAGGGGACGCAGAGGGCAGGGAGGTCCTCAAAGGCCAGAGGGCAGAGAAGACTGCAGAGCAGGGCTCAGATCTCCTGGTGAGTGCATGGCTCTCCCCACACCCCAGGGGAGGAGGCAGAGTGGGACACAGAACTGCCCAACTTGCTGCAGCCCTCGCTGTGTCCTGTGTTTGTGCTTGGGCCCCCAGCCCCCAGAGTCTCTGGGCAGCCCCACGGTGCAGGGGAGCTCAGCTCAGCCCCACAACATCCCATTTCCCTTGAAGGTGGCAAGACCCAAAGGGCCCCCGGGTGCATAATGAGTTCTGATGGGTTTCTTTCCCGATGCAGGAGTCGCCCCTCCCCCGGGGATGGCTGGCAGGGGAAGAGGTGGGCAGGCTTGATGATGGCCAGCAAGGAGATTTGCCAAAAGAAGGAAAAAGAAGCGTGCTCAAAAGAAGGCAACAGCTCCAAGACATCAGGCTAAGCCCTACTGCAGACCTGTGAGGGAAGGGGAACACCCTGTTCCTGGGATCAGTCCCTCTGGCAGCAAGAGAACTGATCTGGGGTACTTTTAGGGCTATATTCCAAACAAAGGAGCTGGAAAGGGAAGGCATGGAGCCATAGCCCAGCAGGGAACTGTGCTATCACCCAGCAGCTGCTGCTGAGGTGGGCTGAGCCAGCAAGAACTGTGTCTTGCCCAGGCAGATGAGGAGGGCCTGCCTGGGGTCCCACACAGCAGGACTGACCTCTGCTAAATTGTGTCTGCATGTTCTGGGCTGAGTTGGACTAAGAAAAAGCTTTGCACCTCCATATCAGCCCGGAGCAAAAGCAAACCCCTTGGTGCCTGCCTGGCATGAGCTCCACAGGAACAGGCACTGCCATTAGCCCAGTGCCGAGCTCTGGCCTCACCACACACATTGTGCTGGACCTCATGTGCACTTGGCACATCCAGGAATGGTGCAAGATCCCAAGTCCCCAGGCTGGGCATCCCAGCCTCAGGTAGAGCAGGGCCAAGACCCATGAGAGTGTTTGGGGATGCTCAGACCCAACCTGCAGTGCTGCCTGCAGACTGAGAGGTGCTACAATCGAGAGGAAAAAAGTGCAAAAAAAGCTCCAAACTTAAATTTCTGGGAACGCATCTGGCTTAAAAGCAAAGCTCTGGCTTCGAACCAGGATGAGAACAGACTTCCTAGGATGATCCAAGTGGTGCACACAGGGCTCTCAGACCGATCTGTCTAATTCCCCTGTGTCGAAAGAGACAAAATCTGTTTTGAAACCAGGTACAGACACTGCTCGATATGCCCTGACATGTGGGAAGGAAAGATGTCACAGGGAAAGAGTCTATCATTGCTAGTTGTACTAACAGCAACATTCACTAAGGCACCTCCTTTCTCAACCTCATCTTCTTTAGGTCTGATAAACCGGGAGAGAAGGCAACACATCTGGCAGTCAGGCTGGCCCAGAAGGTTTCCAGGGACATTGCTCAGGGTGAAAAAAGGGGGAGAGTTGGATGAACCATTTGCTGGGACAAGAGCCTGCTCCCCTTGGAATAGCTCTGTCTGTCACCAAAAACTTTAAGACTTCTCTAAAACAAAGGACTTGGACTGCAAAGGAGTCAGCTGGTGGACTTTGCCAATGAGAAACTGGTTGGGAAATTCTTTCAGCATCTGAATTTACAATGAAAAAGGCAAAAATAAGCAGGTCGTTTTCACAGGGAAATGCGTTTCTCCTGCTGAAGCGCTGGCTCCGGTGATACGGCTGCAGCTCTGGCGATGCTGGGGTGGTCGGGCTGAGCCGCGGGAGCAGATGCTGGCACGGCTGCTCTGGCCTGGGGTGGGGGGGGGGGGGGGGCTGCTACCGCTCTTTTTCAGTTTGTGCAAAAGATTCCTCTCCCAACTTGCAGGTCTGAGGTGCCAGGGACGGGCGGCCGGGTGCCCTCGCAGCCGGAGGGGAGGTGACTCGCACCCTGCAGCTCGGGGAGCCCCAGTGCCCCCCAGTGCCGCCGGGACCCCCTGGATGTCAGATTCTCCCGCCCCGGGCAGCCCGCAGAGAGGGGTCCCCAGCATCCCCCTCCGATCTACCGCCTCAGGCATCTCCCCCCGCCCCGCCCCGCCGCCCCCGTTCCCCCAGCTTTCCCCAGCCCCGCTGCCTCCGGTGCCCCCCGGGCCGCCCCCGCGCACCTTGAAGCTGGGCGGTCCCCGCGCGTCCCCAGAGCCGAGACAGAGCAGGAGGATGCCCAGCAGGCAGCCCAGGGAGAGCAGCAGGAGGACGGCGGCGACCCGGCGGGCCATGGCGGGGCAGGTGAGCGGCTCCGCGGTCGCGGCGGCTCCTGCGGCTGCTGCTCCTCCTCCCCCGCCTCCTCCTCCTCGCCCGCCTCTCTTGGCTGAGTCACCGCCGCCTCAGCCCACCCGGGCGGGACACAGGGTCCTGCGTCTGCCCCTGCCCGGGCTCGATTCTGTCCTGGACCCCTGCCCCAGGATCAGCCCCATCTCCCACTCGTCCATCGCCCCTGCCCCGGGATCAGCCTTGTCCTGCCTCGCGCCCTGCTTCGGGCATCACTGGGGCCATAAGGCTCAGCCCCACCCTGTCCCTCCTCCCCAGGTACAGCCTCTGTACCCGGGATCAGTCCCATCTTCTCTCTGCACCAAGCACCGTCCTTGAGCCAGAACACAGCCCCATCCTGTCCCACCCAGGCATTGCCCCTGACCCGGGGCTCAGCCCAGAGATGGCTTTGGTGGGAGCTGAGACCCACCCCCCTGAGCAACAGAAAAGCTCCAAGAACGAGACTCACTAGGATTAACAACTATGAATGTACAACTGCTTTTAATCATCACGAGGGATTTTTGACTGCCCTGAGGAGCCCAGCTGTATATTGGATTCTTTTAATATGGTCACAAGTGATTAATACAATGTGTTTCACACAGAGCAGAGCGCCAAAGAAGCTTGGGCCCTGGCTCAAGAAGGACATTTTCATCTTGCTTACACAGTTGGGACAAAATAGAGAACACAATAATAAACAAGGAGATATCACCAAGGAGAAGAGGCTGCAGCTCCCAGTCCAGCTGGGTTGCAGGCTGTGCAGTCACACTTGAGCTTCTCAAAGCCTGCCCCACTTGTGAATTTGTTAGAAGCAAGACCCTTCTTCTGCCGCTCCCACTGCCTTGCACACAGCACAGAACACACAGCACACACCCAAAACACAGCACACACGAAACAGCACACAGCACAGGACACAGCACACAGCACACACAGCACACACAGCACACAGCACACACAGCACACAGCACACAGCACACAGCACACAGAGTACTCAGCACAGCACGAAGCACAGAGCACACACAGCATGCAGCACGCAGCACACAGTTCCCAGCACAGAGCACACACAGCATGCAGCACACAGCACACAATTCCCAGCACAGAGCACACACAGCATGCAGCACACAGCACACAGTTCCCAGCACAGAGCACACAGCATGCAGCACACAGCACACAGTTCCCAGCACAGAGCACACACAGCATGCAGCACGCAGCACACAGTTCCCAGCACAGAGCACACACAGCATGCAGCACACAGCACACAATTCCCAGCACAGAGCACACACAGCATGCAGCACACAGCACACAATTCCCAGCACAGAGCACACACAGCATGCAGCACGCAGCACACAGTTCCCAGCACAGAGCACACAGCATGCAGCACACAGCACACAATTCCCAGCACAGAGCACACAGCATGCAGCACACAGCACACAGTTCCCAGCACAGAGCACACACAGCATGCAGCACGCAGCTCGCAGTACAGCACACACAGCACCCAGCACACAGCAGAACACACAGCACACATTTCACCAGCGCTGGGGCTTCCACAGAGCTTTGTGCCCTTGTGCCCAGTGGTGTGATGTCTGGGTACAGAGGCACTCAAGGGGCCCAACCAAGGCCTTGTAATCTGGGGTCCCAATGTGCCACTGCGTCACAAAGGCTCTGCCACTGGAGGTCCCATGGGGAATGAGCTCAAATTCTGTCCCCCAAAGCTGTGACTAGGGAAGAAAATGGCTAAAGAGGGGGCCAGAATGTGACTCTCACCCGGCCAGAGCCCAGTGCCATGGAGCAGCACTTCTCCGCAGGACTGCCCTGTTCAGCCTGTGAGCATTTGCATGTGTGTCAACTTCCTCACCTCAATTCATATCACCTCTGGAAAACCTGTGCTGACCAACTCCAAGATATTCATATACTGATTTGTGTGAAAAAATCATTCCCGCTGTTGCTGCCGCTGCTATCACAGAAGACCATAGTCTGCCTTCCTGCATCACTGCTAACTTCAAGGTTCTTCTCAGGTTTCCATGGGAAAATGTCTGCCTATTGTTGGCTCTTCTTGCCACCTCCTCCCCCATCTATTATTTCTGAGCACACATCTGCAACCCTCTCAGGTGCAACCACACCAGAGATTAACACAGGAGCAGAAAGATCACCTCTGGATTGCACTTAATCCCTTTATTAATAGTTGCCAAGCCTCTTGTTTCTCTTTTAGTTTGGACAAGGAGGGAGAAGAGCTCTTCAGAGATTGAAAAGGATTGAAAAACCTCTTTTCTGAATGGTAGTGAGCACAGACAGGGCTGGGAGAGCCCTGGTGGGGGATAGTGGTGGTTCTTTGCTCCTCATCCTCCTTCTGGATTTTGCAGCAAGTCCCGTTCTGGCAGGCAATTATTCAGTGTGGTGGGATCTTTCTATGATCTGAGTGGAGATCTGAGTGTCTTCCATACTTTAGTCTTGCACAGACTTGGCCATCCTGTTCCCAAGTTGCTCATATGTGGCATGGAGCATCAACACCTCAATCCCCCATCACCCATGGAGCAAGGGGTTGCATCCCTTCCCTCTAAGAGGGGCTGTTCCTCCTTCATGAGGTTGCATTTGCCACCCTCTTGCCTGGCCCCAAGGGACAGGTAATGTTAAGCCAAGGTCCAAGGGAGCCTGTGCTCAGCCCTGGCTGATCACTGGTGTCCTAGCAGAGCCCATCTTCAGTGCCAACAGGGAGGCACTGAGAGTTGGGACACACTGGACTGGAAGTGCAAGGAGAAACAACAGCACAGTGAACCCACTTAGAGCCAGAGAAGTCCCTCCGCGATGGTGCATTTGCGGGGGCTGAACACAGTTTGGCCAAAGTCAGGCACTGGCTGCTGTGGCCCCAGCAAGGGGATCTTCCCTTAAGCTTCCCTTTCTCTTTGTGTTCGTTGTCACTGGTCGTGAGGAGGCACCACCAGGAAGGAGAATAGTGCAAGGAAAGGCGGCAGCACCACTGTCCACACTGTGCAGGCAACTCTGGTCACCCACTAGGAACCCAGCCCTGTCCTGGCTACCCCAGGAGGGCAATGTCTGGCAAGGGCTGAGGAGTATGACATGATCATACAGTCATAGAATCATAGAACAGTTTGGGTTGGAAGGGACCTCAAAGCCCATCCAGTTCCAATCCCCTGCCATGGGCAGGGACACCTCCCACTGGATCAGGGGGCTCCAAGCCCCATCCAGCCTGGCCTTGAACACCTCCAGGAACAAACTAATTCAGTGGGCAAAAGAAAGTGAGGGGCAGGGAGGGCCTTCTCCATGACAGAAGACAGAGTAGGGGGTCTCCCAATGCCGTGAGAAAGTGAATGCAGCCTTGTTTATCTGAGGATACCAGGGACATGTGGATTTTAGACACTAGCAAAGCAAGGCTGGCACAAAGATCACCCAGGTGGAACTCCAGGTTGTGAAGCAAAAGATCTGCATGAACAAGCAGGTTCAGTGCACAAGCAGCTGCATAGAAAGCCAGCCCAGTCCAGCCTGGTTGTCCTGCCACGCTGCCACCCTGCCGCCTGCCTGCACACTGACACATTCCTTGTTGTCATCGTGTTGCACAGCAAGGCAAGGGTGCAGGTTTCAGGGCCCTGTACTCCAGCCAACAGAAGGCTGTCTAGTGTCTCTGACATCCCACAGTCCTCATGCCCCCAGTGCTGTGTCCACTCTTCACTGGGGGTTGCAGGGGGGTCCCAATTTGGAGCCCCAACACCACACCCGTCCATACCTGGGTGAGCACTGATAGTGTGGTTCCAGGTAAAGCTGCATGAGGAGGCGGCAGCTCTGTGCCTTGGGCACCTGCAGGCTCTTGGCATGTATTTCTACATCACCTGCAGCTGGTGTGGACACTGACTTCAGCTCTGCTTTCCTCCCCCCTCTCAGAAGAGGCACACGGAGAGGCTCCCCAGGGAAGACAGATCCTGGTGTCAGTCGGGACACAATGCCTGTCCCCATGCTGGGGATTCACGGGAGAACTGGGGACAAAGTGGCAAGTGGGGAACAAAGGTGAGAAGGTGGGGAGCGCGTTAATCACCCAGCAGTGCGGGGCAGCCTCTTCCCCAGACAAAGGAGAGAGGTTTTTCTAATCCATCTCTTCCAACAAAAGTGCCTGACGTGGGGCCACTAGGGTGAGGGCTGCCAGGGCCACCTGGGCAAGAAGTTCATGTGGAAACTGGGGCAAGAGAAGGGGCTCACTGGCTGGCCTTGGGAGATGCTGCTGGAGATAGTGGGGTTTGCCAGTGATGGTGCTCAGGGCTTCTCAATGCCTTAGTTTAACATGGATGAGCACATCTGGTGGGCGGCACATCTGGGAACACTCGTGGGCAGCCCTGCAGCTCCATACGTGCTTGGAAAATAACAGGAAGAACAGAACAAGCCTGGAGTCTCTGCAACAGGCTGAGGTCCAAAGGGAGGGGTTGGGAATGGTGCTTTCTGCTCCCATCTGCGAGCACCTTAGCCAACAGCAAGTGCAGAGGAGATGCATCCAGGAGCATTCAATAATCTTGGGATTATGATAAGCGTGGGCCAGCTATGAGCAGTGCACAAGCAGTCCCATAATGTGCTCAAGAGCTGCGAGAGTAAAACACTGATCGCAGTCCTGATGGGAGCCCAGGGTGGCCCCAGTCTGCTCCTGAGGGAGCACAGGAGTGTGGTGAGTACTGTGGTTACTCTGCAGAGACACTCAGGGCAAGGAACAGCAGGCAGAAAGAGGGGCTGGATTGGAGAACAGCACAGTCCCTGTGGCAGCCAGCAGTACATTTGGGATGGTGGGAATTTGCAAAGGTGTTCCCAGCAGGAGCGCAACCCCAGCCTGCTTCATGGACAGCTCTCAAACCATGCATGAATGAGGGACAAGGACGGGGACTCACTCCTCAGTCACAGACTGGGCTGAGACTGCTCGTGGGTCCACATCCATGGGAGGGGGAATACCCCAGCCCAGGTCTCAATCCCAATCCTAACCATAGTCCTGATCTCAGTCCCGTCTTGGAGCAGCACTGGACCCACAGCTGGGTGGAGGAGCTGTAACTGCGCCCAGTCCCCAGGGCCATGTGCAGTCTGGATGAGCTGTGCAGCTCTTGCTGGAGTCAGGACCTGGACTGACCCAGCCTTGGGGACTCAGCCAGGAAATCAGGTGTGTTTATTAGAGGTCACAGGCCAGCACTGGCCAGCCACACCACAAGCCCAGAGCTGTCCCTTCCCCGGGAGCCTCCAGGCAGGCTGAGTCCTGCACTGACCAAAGGACTCGGGCATCTGGGCTTCCCACACTGCTGGTGCTGACCCTGTCCTCGGTGTCTTGTTGCTTTGCATGGAGGAGGCTCAAAAATTGCATGGGGTACTGGAAATACCTCCCAGCAGCGGTGTGTTCAGCTGAAGCCAGAATGGTGCTTTTGCCCTGCCTGTGCCCACCCATGTCCCACCTCGATGTCACCCCCATATTTATAGCTGGGCCAGGGCTGGCAGAGGAGAGAGCGCTTGCCAGCAATAGCTGGGGGTGGCCAGTGAGGGGACCAATGTGTTCCCAGCACCAAGCAAGCCCACAGCACGTGCATGCAACACATCTGGGGTTTTTGAGTCTGTGGGTTTTTTGCACCCCCTTATTTTTCTCCTCTAACGGAAACACCTGTTGGATTTGCAGTCTTGTTGCCCAAAGTGTGACTGCGGGCAGCTCCTGCGGAGTCAGCGGCTCTGCCTCTGCACCCTGTGGGTGGGAACTCCCCAATGCACTCAAGTCTTGGCTTCAAGCCCAGAGCTTTTCCTCATAATGGCACTGAAGGACTCCAGGGTATCCAAGGCTATAATCCCTCTCCTGGCAAGGATGTTGGTCTGGAAGGAAGATCAAATCAAGCAGAAATCTCCATTCTTGCCTTACTTTCTAAAATCTTCCCTCTCTGTTTCCCAGGGCAATGTGATGCCAGCCCAGGGGGTTCCCATAGGCAAGGATCTGCTCCCTGTTGCCCCAGCACCAAAGCAGCCAGGAAACAGGTAGTTTCTCTGGAAAAGCCCCCCACATTTCTCCCAGCAGCCTTTCCAGGAGCCCTCTCATGCCAGAGCAGGTGGCAGGGAGGCGTCTGGGCACAGGGCAGGCACTGCAGCGAGGAGCTGCCATGAGCTAGCTGGGGTCCCATGCCACCAGCTCTGCTCACACAGCTATGGCCCTGCGCCAGCTGAGCTGCTTCCTCAGGTACGAGGCTGCTCATCCTGACGTGGGACATGGGACCCGCTGGCTGGGCATCCTCTCCCTGCCATGGCCCCAGAGCAGAGATGCACTGGCACAGGGACCCCTGGGGCTGTGATCACACCCACTGGCTCCGTGCAGTCTCCGTGGGCTGACCTTTCCCTAAAACTGTGGGACGGGGTCATGAAGGAAGGGAGAACCGCACACAGATCCACATGGGCAGCGTTGCCCCTGGGGCTGATCCCCACCCCCAGCATGAGGGAAGGGACAGTGGTGGGACGGGGGCAGAACTGCCAGGACTGAGGAGGAAACGATGTTCTGCTCAGAATAAAGCAGGCAACTGATTTTCATTTTTCTTAAAACTGAGCAGTGGTACCCATGGTCTCCAAGCAAAAGCAAGGAACCACATTTTGAACGATCTTGGGTCACCACCACCACCAGCACCATCCCCACGGGCAGTGCTGGCAAGCGGCCGGGTGATGCAGTGGCTGACTGTGCCCCAGCGCTCAAGCAGGATGCTCACAACAGAGCCCATGCGCTGGGCAGCCCATGGCAACTACCACATCCTCGTGCAGAGCTGCAGCAAGGATGGACTCCCCTGGGGCACTTTGCTGGCTCATGTTGAGCTTCTCACCCCTCAGCAACCCAGTCCTCCTCAGAGCTGCTCCCAATCCATTCTCCACCCAGCCTGGATTTGCCAAAGCACCAGGGCTTGCTCCAGCGTGACACACTTTCTCTCTCCAGCCTTAGTCCAAATGGCATTTTCCCAGCCTCTCCCCACCAAACTGGTGCCTGGGCAGCCAGGTCCTTCCCTGCCTGGTGGGCTTCCAGTGTGCAGACCCAGCCAGCTGCTAAAGGGCAGAAGGTGACTCAAAGCCACCCATGCTCGTCCCAAAACTGGGAAAGCATCGGGTTTTTTCCAGGATAAGGCTTTCCCATGGTCAAACTGCTGACTTAGCCAAAAACCTGCTGCACTGCCCAGTGGCACCGAGACTCAGCTCTGAGTGCTCTCAGCAACCCATTTCTGACACCCTCCCAGGGCTCTGAGTCCTCGAGGGTGAAGGGAGGAGCATGGATCCTTTCTGCAGGGGCACTGGAGAGGTGATGTGCTGGCCATTAGTCCTGCTTCAAGCTGTTCCTGGCAGTGGGACAAATTGTCTCCAGCAGAGCAATGCCAACACGATGGCACAGGCAGGACAGATGATGGCACACACAGAACAGCCTTTGCTTCCCACCAACGCAGCAGAAAGGGCAGTATGAGGCTCTCGGAGCAGCCTGGGACACGCCTGGCTAGCTGCAAGGACCTGTTTGCAGGGACGGCAGCAAAGGGGGCCACTGCAGCATAAGGGCAGGAGAGTGGGTTCTGTGACCCTTTGGCTCAGCTAAGTGAGCCCATCCTCTCCCACAACACTTCCCAGCCCCTGGTGATGCCTCCCACAATCCATCACACTGATATCTGGGCACTGGGTAGAAGATCTCTCCCAGCAAACACTGCAGGGAGCTTGCTTTGCTGGGGCTGCTCCCTCAGCACCCACCTCCCAGCACCCCTCCAGCAGCACCCGGGCTCCTCTCTTTCAGGCAGACCCAGCACCGCCCAGGGAGCAGGGATGAGCTTTGTGGAGCCACCATGAAGTCACCAGCTACTGAGATCAGGCTGTTGGACAGATCCATGCCCAGACCAGGGAATTAATCAGCTTGAATCAATTTATTAAATGTATTTTTTCCCATATCTAACACTCCTGATTCACCACTATTGCCCACTTTGGGGCCTTTCATATGAGCTCTCCTGCTGAATTCCTGGGACACCCTTGGCTCTCCCATCTCTCCTTAGGATATTTTACTCAAATGACTGAAAAATAAGAGTCAGACAAGCCAAAATTCTGAAATTTAAAAACAGAAAGTTTGTGAGCTGTAGAGATTTTCACAGCCACACTTTTCAGTTTTTAAACATAACTGCAAACCTCAGCTTTTATGTCTCTTTCAGGGAGAAGTGGGACTTCTGAGCTCATCATGGGGTATCACCAGCTCCAGTTTGATAAAATCTTGTGCTGTGAAGCTCTCAAAAAGCCCTTCAGAGCCTCATTCACTTCCTCTTCCTCATCGGCAAAACTGCAGGACTTATGAGCAGCTCGATACCCTTGAAGATGCACAGGGGTCCTCTGGATAAAGATGGACACCTTCAAATACACCCCAGGTTTCCTGTTCCGCCCTAAAGAAAGACATCTCTGTGGATCTTCTTCAGCTGCTTCAGGAAGGTTGGCTGGCTTGGTGCAAATCTCTGAAAACTGAAAAGCGAGTTGCTTCAGCAGGAAGCACTCGGGGACCGTCCCATATCCCGGGCCCTGGCTCTACAAGGCGGCATCTCGCCTGGCTCTGGGAGCATCCCGGCCGGCCGCAGGGGCTCAGCCTCAGTGTGGGGCCCACCTCAAATCTTCAGTAATGGGTGCAAAAAGATTTGAAGAAATATGGTTCTGCAAAGGAGGTTATGTGCTGCAGGGTGGGAGAGCAAGCAGGACCCACGCCTGGGGTGGCACCAGCTAAACATCCATCCCTGAGGCTGAAGCAGGTTGTGGAGGTGATTGCAGTCACCAGCAGGAGAAAGGAGGTGGAGAACAGCTGTGTCCTGGGATGATCTCTGAGGCCTTCAGGGTTGCTAATGCTTCACTCAAAGCCACCACCCTGCCCTTTTAAGACACTTTGTTCTTTGTAACTGGGACAAAAGGAAAAACAATACCCATCCAGGTTCACTTGTGGGAAGCTGACAATGCAGCCGCCAGGTGCTCCTCTGAGCCTGCAGGGATGGGGCTATGCCCAAAAAGAGCATGAGAACGATGCTCATCCCACCTCCAGGTTCACTTCTACTCTTAGGTTTCAGCAGGTGACTTGGGTGAAATCACTGAGTGCCATTTTCCAGCTTCAGCTGGATTTCACTCGCTATGGGGTGGAAGAGTACTCATCACTTCCCGTGCTGCTGATGGGGCTGCAGGGAGATGCTGTCCTGCTGTGGGGAAAGTCTTTCTGTGCTGGAATGATTTTTTTCAGTCCAAACTGCCTGAGCAGGGCTGAAATGAAACTCTCTGTGCAGAAAAAGAGCGTTTTACGTGAGTGTGAAGTTTGGCAGAGGCCAGGGGTGCGGACAGCAGCTCTTGCCTCCTTTCCCAGGAGCAGTCAGTGAGGTCCAGCTCTCAGGACATGCCCTGTGCTGGGTGTAAGAGAACCTGCCTGGACTGGTGAGTCCTCAGCAGAGCTGAAACCAGCTCAGGAGTGGGAGAAGCTGCTGTCAGGGCAGAAGTGATCCTGCCTGATATGTGTCAACCAGATGGGAGCTGAACTGAGGTTGGTGTAGGTGAGCAACTGCATCCTGCTCCCAGCACATCCCTGCTCTGCTCCAGCCTGGTCCCCCTCCTGCCAGAGAGATGTTGTGTCCCTGGGACTGCATTGGGCAAGGTTTCCGCAGCCGAGGGCTGCAGGGATGGTTTCTTTGTGAAGATACCAGGAGCTGTCCCCACTTTGGACCCAGCCAGCTCCAGCATGGACCCAACACTGCCTGAAGCTGGACCTGTCAGCAAAGATGGGTGGTTTCTGTGTGATAATGCATTTAATAAAGGGTAAAACCCACCACAAAGCAGCTGGGAGAGAGGTGTGAGAATATGTGAGAAAAACAGCTCTGCAGACCCCCAGGTCAGTGGAGAAGGAGCAGGAAGGAGTGTGCCACACACTGCAGCAGATTCCTTTGCAGCCATGGTGCAGCCCTTGCTGTGCCCCCTGCAGTCCATGGAGCTCCATGATGGAGCAGAGACACCCCTGCAGCCCAAAAAGAGGACCTCTTGCCTCTGCTGCAGACTGTAGATGCAGATCAGGCTTTTCTTGTCACTCTGCCAGGACTGTTGCACCTGCAGGAGTGTGACAGCAGCTCAGAGGGGAGAGAGACCTCATCTAGAACCCTGCAATCAGTTCTGGACTACTCAGCACAGGGAGGACCTGGAGCTGTTGGAGTGAGTCCAGAGGAGGCCACGGAGATGATCCAAGGGCTGGAGCACCTCCTGTACAAGGACAGGTTGAGAGAGTTGGGGTTGTTCAGCCTGGAGAAAAGAAGGCTCTGGGGAGACCTTAGAGCAGCCTCCCAGTACGGAAAGGGGCTCCAGGAAAGCTGGGGAGGGGCTCCTGATCAAGGAAAGCAGGAAAAGGACAAAGGGGAAGGGTTTTCAGCTGAAAGAGGGGAGACTGAGATGAGATCTTAGGCAGAAATATTTTGCTGTGAGGGTGGGGAGGCCCTGGCCCAGGTTGCCAAGAACAGTGGTGGCTGCCCCATCCCGGGAGGTGTTCAAGGCCAGGCTGGATGGGGCTTGGAGCCCCCTGATCCAGTGGGAGGTGTCCCTGCCCGTGGGAGGTGTCCCTGCCCGTGGCAGGGGGTGGGACTGGACAGACTCTAAGGCATCTTCCAAACACAAACCATTCTATGGTATAATTCCATGATGGACACCAGGTCCTGTGGCCTCAGCAGTTGGTGTCAGTGCAAGGTGCCACGTTTCCAGTGTCTGAAATGATTTGGGTGCCCTGGAAGTCACTGGGCATCTCGTGGTGAGGTGCTCACTGGGGCCCAGGTGGTTGCTTGGGCCCTTGGCAGTGGGTTTGAGATCTTAAGTGAGATCTTTTATAGGTGTGAGCTTCACTCATTTAACAAACCCAAACATTCCAGGGTCCAGCTGCATCCATGGCTATCATACACCCCTCCAAGCAAATCAATCTGGGAGTAGGCAGCAGTGACACTGCTGTGGTGTCCCTACCATCCCCTTCTGCCATCCAGTGATGCTCAGGAATGAGGGAGATGACAGTAAGCACACACAACACTTCCCTTGAGGCCTCTCCCCATCTCATGCTATTTTCAGCTCAGGGGATTTCCTGAGTCAGATGTGAGTTACTGGTTTCTCTTAATTTACACCCTTTGGACTTACACCCCTCTTTGGACTTGTCAAAAAAATCTCCCTTTGGACACAAACAAACCTCCAGTACCGGCACCATCCTCAACCAACCTCTCCTGCCACCCCAGCACGGAGAGCTACCTGCTCCAGGTTGGGTTGAACCTGGCTCCCATCTTCTTTGCCACTTCCAAGTGCTGGAAAAGCTGGTGGCTGCATCCCTCTTCAGCCTTTCCAGGACAGTCCTGCATCTCCAGACCCCCAGCCCATATTCTCTGGCTGCAAGGTCCCCTTCTGCTCAGACAGGGAGGTTGCTTCCCACCAGAATTTCTCATGATGCCCATAGGCAGGGTTCTTCTACTCCTGCTGTCTCATGTCCCCCCCCTGCTTCTCACACAGCACCCTGGGTGCCTCCGGGGCAGGATCAGCCCCACACCCTCCTTGCTGCCCTAGTGACTGTACCCCACAGCCAGCTCCCACCTCACATCCTGCCCAGGGGCAAGTGGCACATTTACCATGGGACACACATTCACCATCACCCCCCAGGCTGGCCCAGACCTCCTGCATTCTCACTCCAGTGATGTATTTTCCATTGCATTCAAAAATAAAATCTCAGCAATAAAAACTCCAGCTAATTTTATTCCCAGCCTGCTTTTCCCAGGCTCCTGAACAACGAGATGACTCCACCAGCCTCACAGCCCACATTCACCCCATGGCATGGATAATGCTTGTGTGGCTCCGTGCTGTCCTGGGTGGATGGGTGCCTAGGTAGATGCCCCAGGAGAGTTTGTTGCCTGTGGAGAGGCTCCTTCCTCTTCACCTTGCTGGGGAGCCAGGAACCAAGTAGGGAAAGCAAGAGGCTCAGTGCACAGGGCCAAGAGTGCAGACTGCTGTAGTGTGTGCATGGACACGGTGTGCGCTCAGACACGGTGAGAGCATGGACATGTTGTGGCATGTACACAGTGTCAGCATGGACACGGAGTGAGCATGGACTTGGTGTGAGCATGAACATGATGTGAGCTCAGACACAGTGTGAGCATGGACACTGTGTGAGCACTTGACACGGTGTGAACGTGGACACGGTGTGCGTGGCCCCAGGACAACCTGGCTCAGCATGAGCGTGTATACACATGGGTGCTGCTGTGTCTGTGCATGCACCCATGGCAGGGGGTTTCCCCAGAGCAGCGCCATGCCCACTGCACACTGGTGCTTGTGCTGGTGGTAGCCCCTGGCAGCTCCCTGGCTACGCAGCCTGAAGTGTTCTGTGCACTCCCAGGTTGCACTGGAGCGCCTGTGTGGCTCTGGAGCTGCAGCAGAGTCTGCAGTGCTTGGTGCATGGATGGGCAGGGCTGGCTGTCACAGCCCGACATCAGCACATGGGGGGACAGGGCAAGCCACCTCCCGGCCCTGCAGCTGAGCTGGCAGCTGATGTGATGGCAAAATCTGCCCTGGCCCTGGAGGCATCACGGTGCTGGTGGGCACCTCCAGGGTGCACAGCCCCTGGGGTCGGGATGCCAGCCCGGTTTGTGTGGGGCAGGAGGGGCCCAGGGAGTTGGAGACCCTCTGGGCAGGAGAATGGATCCTGTCCTGCAGACCCCCATCCCCAATGTCTGTCACGCAAATGCCCTGTGAGCAGGGGGAGCCTTGGATCCTACTGGGGAAAGCAACTCATGATGCCAGGGAAATGGTGGAAATCCCTGGAAAAAACACAAGGAATGGAGAAGGGCTCCAAGGCAGCAGAGAGTGCGGGCTTGGAGCTCCCACTGTCCCCAGGACAGGTGCAGCTGTGGTAAGAGCTGGACCCCCTCCACTCAGTGCCCACTGGCACAGCCACCTCGGAGCACATAAAGCAGCAGAGGTGTTTCTGTCAGCGTCAGATCTTGCTGGGAGAGTTTCTCCCAACCTCTCAGCCCCAACGGCCCCAACAGCTTCTCCTTTCTTCTTAATCAGATAAGGTTTTGCAATATTGAGGTTTTCACAGCTCCTTTGGTTTCATAAAAGCAGGCTCCCACTAAAGGCAGGCACTGCTGCAGAAATCTGAGTGATGGGAAGGAGGGATGGAGGCTGAGGACCCTGGAAAGGAATAAACGCCTTCTTCTAAAAGTATTGTTGATAAAAGCTGGTTTGGTTTTGTTGGTTTATATTTTTTTCCTTTTCCCCTAATCTCCTGATTTTAGAAGGAGCTGGGGAGATTTATGGCTTTCTAGGAGTTGGCAGCAGTGCAACAGCCTACTCATCTGAGGAAAATGTTGAGAGTGACTGGGCTGTAAAAGAACCCCTGAGGATTTTGGATAGAAAAGCAAAGTGAGAGCTGACACATCCAGGTGTCCTGGGTGGTGCAGGGCACGGAACACTGCAAGGACGAAGCTGCCCCTGCAGTGCCCACAGAGAACCCTACCAGAACCAGCTGAGTGCCCCCAGCAATCCCAGCCACAGGGGTGCTATGGATGCTACTGGGATGCTGGGCTCATCCATACCTGTGAGACAAACCCGACACCCTGGAAAGGAGCAGCAGCCGCCAGCACTGACAGCCACGTGGCCTCCGGTGAGAAGGCGTTGGCACCTGTGTGGGTGTATCAACACCAGGATGTCTCTCACAAGCTCAAATTGTTCTCTTCCTAAGCCATCAATACTAACTATGTAATGGTGAAACTGTTATATTATTTGTTTATTCTCTTCCCAGTGCATCCAGCAGAGCTCTCTCCAAGCTAGCCAGTGCACATCCTTTCACAGGGCTTGGGACGCTGGACACAGCCCCCAGCATGGTTCTGGGCCTGGCAGAGAGGGACAGAAACGCCTGTGGGACCAAGTCTCCCCTGCAGAGTTTCAGCCTGGGGGCTAATGAGGGGGTTGGAAGATTTTTAAGATCTAATGAAGATTTTGGAAGCATCCCAAAGAAGTGGGTGCTTTCTGCATGGCAGAGCTCATGCCAGTACCATGTTGGGAGCATTTCTCTATGTGCTACTTAGACCTGGGTTTTCCATTGCAATTGGCCCTAAATACGGCAGAAGGAAAAATACAAGTGTGATTAGACAGCCCAAACTGAATCCAAAACAATATAAAATATTTTATTTTGGGCTAAACAAAACCTTAGGGGTTGAGGTGATGTCTGGATTTCTTTATTTAGCCAATAGAACAACCCCCCCCCTGCTTCTTTCCCAGTTCGATCAGCACTGCATGGGAACCATTCACCCTCAGTAGGGGTGGAAAAGCTGTTGTGGTTTGAGAGACACTCAGTGCCTTTATAGAAATTAAGCAATAAAAACCTCATGCAAGATCCTGTAGACAGGACCGTTGTTACCGCAGGCATATCCTGCCTGCATCTGTGGCACTCGCCATGCTAAGCCCTTGCTCCCCAAGCATGGCACTTCTCATGGCACAGCTCCCCTGCAGCTCCGGTTCCCCCACCTAAGCTCCACATAGAATCATGGAATTGTAGAAGAGTTTGGGTAGGAAGGTATGTCCAAAGATGATCTGGTCCAGCATCCTTGCAACGAGCAGAGATATCTTCAGCAAGCTCAGATTGCTCGGAGCCCATCAGCATCACTGCTGGGGGCCCTGGTGGTAAATACAGAGGAATTATTTGCCATCCATGTGTGTGGAACAGCATAGGGGGAACATCAGCCCATGCAGCTGGTGCACGCTCTGCAGTGTGGATGGGTTTCTCTTTCGCTGTTCCCCTCCATTGCACACCTGCCTGGTTGCCCACCTGTGGCGCTGACATCTGGTCCAAGTGTCTGGTATGGCAGGGAGGAGGACAGGGCTGAGATGGAGGAAACTCGTGTCACCTGTGACACCCTCCTCACAGGCAGGGTGACGCATGGTGCCTGCCTGGGGCTTGGCAGAGCCTGACCAGTCCCAGTCCCTCCACAGTGGCTCTATCCTCACTGGCGCAGAGCTGACTGGAAGCTGTGCCTGGGGACACAGGTCTGAGGAGCGTGGGCTGGGACATCCTGCTTGCATCAGGACGGCACCACTGGGGCTGAGCTCTGCCCTGTGGGTCCCCATCTGTGGGACACACAATGAAGGCTGGGGGGGTGCATGGTGCCCCAGTGCTGGCAGCGCTGCCTGCCCTATGGTTCTGGATAATGGTTTCTTTTTTTCTCCTCAAGGAAAAGGGCCAGGGGACATCCCAACAGTCACCACATCCCCACCTGGTGTCTTTTTGGACTCACAGACACCCTGCAGACCTCAACAAGGTAAGAGGTGGACTCGATGATCTTTGTGGGTCCCTTCCAACTCAGGACATTCTGATTCCCTGGGGCAGGAGCAGCCAAAAGAAACCAACCTTGCCTGCCTGGACCTATCTGAAGCTGGGGTGTTCCTGGCTGCTTGTGGCAGGGCATGGTGAATTTGTGGGGTCCCTTGCAAGGATGTCCCTGGGAGAAATGAAGGAGGAGCAGGACTCCCTGTTCCCACCACAGGCCCCTGGACCCACCGCAGCTGCCCGGCAACCTGGAGCTGAGTGTTGTCCCTGCCCAGTCTCCATGAGGCCAGGCTGCGGGAACATGGGAAGGAATGAAAGAAAACCGCTTGGGTGTTGAAATTGTGCAGGCACAGAGCAGCCCAGGCTTCCAGTCATGGAGACGTGCTGGTCCCTGGGCCCAGCCACTCTCCACAGCAGGGGAAACTAAGGCAGAGCAGTTAAACACTGTCATCGCATGGGTGAGTTTTAATTGCTCCCTGGGACGTGGCCTCCATCCACCACAGCCTCTATGCCCCTGCAGCCATTTCTGCCCATTTGGCTGCCTGTCCCTGCCTGGAAAAAGGCCCCACTTGGCACAATCCCATCTCTTAGGAAGGGTGACCAGAGGTGCCCTGATAGCAGCGGAAGGCACCTCCACCGTGTCTGCACCCACTGCTGCACTGTAGTCCTGTGAGTCCTGTGAGACTCTGGGTCTAAGGGCACCCACACAAATGTGAACCATCCAGGAAGCTGGTCAGGATAGAATCATGGAATGGTTTGGGTTGGAAGGAACTTCAAATCCCATCCAGTTCTAACCCCCTGCCATGGGCAGGGACACCTCCCACCGGATCAGGGGGCTTCAAGCCCCATCCAACCTGGCCTTGAACACCTCCAGGGATGGGGCAGCCACCACTGCTCTGGGCAACCTGGGACAGGGCCTCCCCACCCTCACAGCAAAAAATCCCAGGCTCTGCTCTGCTCCCTGATGGCTGCTCCAAGAGCGAGGGAATGCGGTGGACATGGGCCACAGGCAGCTGCCTCCTTATGTAATACAGGGAGGAAAGTCCCATTCCCCAAGGCATGCAGCTGCAGAGTAAATCAGGAATTTGGGGAGCTCCACCCAGTCCCTTCGCAGTGGGTCTCCCTGCAAGAGAGCATCTGGATCCAATCAGTTGTACCTTGGAAGAGGCTTGGTTGGCTGTACAGGCAGCAGTGAGCATCGACGTCGGGCTGGAGAGACATCAGACATAGCAGGGACCCCAGCAGGACACTGTACTTGATTCCCTTCATGATGGAGATGTTGGGGAGCCCCTGGCACAGCCATGGTCCCAGTGTCTGCCCAGGAATGAGCTGGGATGGTGCAGCAGAGGCTCACCCACCTCTGCAGGGGGTAGGGCAGACCCTGTCCCTTGCCACCTGGGAGTGGATATGTGCTCCAGTGTGCCTCAAGTGCCTGTGGAGAACAAGACTCTCCCATGGCCTCAGCCAGAAAGGAGAATGGGGAGCACAGTGTGTGCCAGGTAACGCTGCTAAGGCAGAGGCAGTTTTATCTCTGCCAAGAGGAGGAAAGTGCTGGTGAGCTGAAGCTGGGGGTACAGGCAGGGCTGCGACCACAAGGCACACAGATGGTCTGGGGCAGGAGGACGCCTGATGAGGGCACAAGGGGATGAGCAAGAGGGGCCTGGTGCCAGCTCACAGGTCTGAGCCACACAAAGCACAGGGCACCTCCTCAGCGAAGACATCCCTGCATGGCCCAGCTCCTTGTCCTGGTGAGGACCAGTCTCAGGCCCTGGGGAATTCTCTGGGTCTTCACATCCTCAGGCCATCTCCCACGGATTTCAGTGGCAAGACCAGGTGAGTGGGTGCAGAGCACATGGGCTGACAGCGCGCTGGGTGCTGGAGGTGCTGCAAACTGCCCGGGGCAGTGCGGATCTGCAGTGGGCAGAGCAGTTTCTGACCATGTGACAGGGAAGAAAAGCAACAAGCACAAAATGTACAGGCTGGGCCCCAAGATGCGGCTGTTTCTGCTGGCATTTGGGATAATTGCTCTGCTGGGAGAGTGGCCCTGCTCTAAGGGGGTAGCTGGGCATGCAGCCCAGCCTCCAAGGGCGTGAGAAGGGCATGGAGCTGGGCAGGAGAAGAAAGGAAAACTACAAATAGACCTGGCTGACTGGATCCTTCCCAAACCACATGACTGAGGACACAGAGGATGAGATCCTGCATCCCCTGCGGCAGCTCGAGGGCCGGGCATGTCTCTGGGTTGAGCCCAGGCAAAGGCCAAGCACACCCTGCTCCCGCTTAACAGTCCCCCCAACACCAGGCTCCAGCAGTGGGGACCCCCCCACACTGTCACCCTGGCACCAGGGGTCAATGCTTGGTGAGATGAGTGTGGACATGGTGCTGGCACCTGGGTTTGCTGTCAAGCATAGAGGGCCAATTGAAGTGGGTTGGATGGAGCAGCTCCAGCTATTCCCAGTGTGGACTGCAGCTTCATGCAGTGGTTTCCAGATATGACCAGAGCCCAGGCAGCATGTTCACCAATTTGTGCAAACCCAGCTCTAGCCGGTACAGATGCTGAAGAGAAAAGGAAGATGCTCACCCACGTCACCCAGCACATCACTTACAGACCTGGCCACAACTTCAGGTCTGGTGGCTCCCAGACCACGGCTGCAGTGGCACCAGCCTCAGTGCTCATAGTGCTGAAGTGGAACAAAGCCCGTACGAGTGAGGGTCACCCACAGGTCAGATCCACCAGGGACCCAGAAGCACCATAGCCAGGCCAGGGTCGGCAGCTCAAGGGGGAACAAAAGTCCTAGCAGCCCCGGCAGCAGGTCCCACGGACCCAGAGCCAGCACTGCCAGAACACGGCCAGGATGTTGCCTTGGGCCACAGGCAGAGCAGCCCTGGCTCTGCAAAGAGTAGGGACAATGATCCTCTCTGTCCTTGGGAAGCTCTCATGGGCTTTGCATCCAAGCAAAGGCATGAAATGGGAACTGAGGGCAATTATCGCCTGCTCTCCCAGACTCTGTCCGGGACACATGGTTGCTCTCGGCACAACTTGAAAGAGGCCGCAGCAAAGATCCCTCTCCCAGCTGCCAGGAACTTGGCTGGAGCCCCTCTCCCAGCAGGTTGGCATGGGCAGCTCAACCCTGGAGGGCTCTGCAGGGTGCTGGGGCTCCAGCCTATCAGACAGCCCCACTGTGCTGAGGGGCATCCACCTCTGGGTGCTGCAGCAGGATGCGCTGCAGCGCAGGGGGCCAGCCAGGTCCCCTCCAGCAAGGAGAAACGTCAGAGCATAAGAGTCTGTGGTGCCACAGCACCGGGGCCGGCTCTGAGGGAAGGAGCTTGAAAAGAAATGAGAGGTTGTGAAGTACGCCAGCACCGCCTGAGGAGCACAAGCCCTCAGCACAGCTTCTGGAGGAGCTGCCAGAAGAAGCTACAAGCACTAGAAGGAGTGTCAGTGGCTTCCTGGCACCTTTCCACAGCAGCCAGGAGAGGCTGGAGGTCCCCAGCTCCAGAGCACAGGGAAGCCCAGAAGGAACAAGAAAGGGGATGGGAACATGGCCTAGAGAAGAGATGCCCTGTGCTCCTTGTGCTCAGGCCACAATTGTGCAGCCTCAGCTCACACGACATCCCGTGGGAGAGGATGGTCAGGAACTTCAAGGCTCACAGCAGTCGATGGGCTGATTTAGGCAGAGAGACAGAACGATAAATAGTTTGCCTCACTTCATTATCCCTACAGACCCTCCTCATAAAGAGGGTCACTTTTAATTAAATCTCAGGCAAAACAGGCACTGGACACCAGAGGTGGCATCATGAAAGACACAGCAGCACCAATGCCCAGAGGACGACTAACACCGTACTCCTGCAGACAGGGGACACGACTGGCCATAGCCTTGCTCCTCCTCCCCCTCCCTGGCCCCCTGCTGAATTGCAGTGAGTATCAGGTCAAGATCCACTGCAGAGAGGTGCTAGATGGGACAGATTAAAACAGGAGTGAGAAAGGAATTTGTCTGCTTGGTGTCTAGCCCAGGATAGGGCAGGGCAGGTCCAGCACCTTCTGCCCAGCTCAGTGCCTTGGGCCACAGCATTGAGTGAGGAAAGTCAGAGCTTGAAACAATGATGGAGAGAAAGGTCCTGGTCTTGGAGCTACAGAGAGCCAGTCCTCTGCTACCTGAAGGTTCACAAAGACCTATCAAAATACCATAATACCAAGTATTTCTTCTTCCCACAGGGGAAGACATCGGTCAGCTCAGGTGTCATCACTGAGCTGGGTGGGCAGGAGGAGGTATCCTGAGATGCACCAGTCTAACCAGACCCACACTTTAGACCACCACCTCAAGAGACCAGAATAGGGGTGCAGCTCACACTAGGGCTGTCATGCCAGGAAGACAGTGCCCACCACCAGGACAGGCAAAGCTGCCAGTTCTCCACTTGGAGATGTGCAAATGAAAAAGCCCACCAGCCTCTGCTCTGTAACCCATGCGCAGTAAATAACAAGCCCCTGTCCTAAAGCCCCACTGTGAAACCAGGCTCGTGTTAGCGTTCTCGTATTGTAGGATAGCATCTCTCCTTTTAAAGTCATCGTGAAAAAAATATAAACCTGGCAGTCACCTGGAAGCATTTGCCAGGTCGAGTCAAATAAAGGGATGCAGAGGTGTCTGCCTCCTCTGCACACGGCCTGAAGCAGCAGCTCTGAGGTACGAGCGACCTCGTCTGGGTCTATGGCTCATTAACTACTGGAGCCTGCAGACATGTAAACAGCGACTATGGCATTACTACCACAAACTGGGAAAAGGGATCATGCCAGAAAGAGCACTAGCTCAGGCACTGCGCTGGCCCAGTGCAGTGTCACTGGCAGGCAGAACTCAGGCAGCAGAGCAGAGCCAGGCATACCCCACTGAATTTTCCATCTTGCCTTCTGACAGCAGGACAAGCAGGGGCCAGGCTCGCCCAGAGATGCCAGCTGGAGTGTTGAAAATGCATAATCTTTTTCCGAGAGCAGCCAAACTTCAGCCTAAGTCAAGCCAAGGGCGTAGCAGCTCTCCCTGCGCAGGCAGTACAGGCAGCGGCTCTTTCCCCCGGTGCATTGGGCATCACGGGACTTGGGGGTTAAATCCCCACAGTTCATTTCAAAAGAGAAAGAGAGCAGCTTGAGATCAGCACAGCTGGAAAGGCAGCAGAGAGCAGTGCAGGTGTGCTCCCCAGGCAGGGTCAGGGAAACATCTTCCCAGCTTCCTCTTGCAGCGTTACCACTGGCAGCTCCAGACCCTGAGATACAACACCTGGAGCAACAGGTGCAATGGATTCTGGGCAAGAGTCCCATGAAAACCCTGGGAAGCTCAAGGACAGGGAGCGAAGCACTAGATGAAGGTAGAGTCCAGCTGGCTCGTTTCATGGTTATTGTGGGCACGAGCCTCAAAGAGCTGCTTGATTAGGGCAGATTTCTCCTGCTCCAACTGGGTGATGCGTTCACTCTTGTCGGTCACCTCCTGCACAGGACAGAGGAGGAAAACACTGGCATTTGCTATGCTGCAGGTGCTGGGATGTGAACCCATCAGTGAGCCCAGC
Source organism: Neomorphus geoffroyi (assembly GCA_033558235.1). Classification (NCBI taxonomy): domain Eukaryota; kingdom Metazoa; phylum Chordata; class Aves; order Cuculiformes; family Neomorphidae; genus Neomorphus; species Neomorphus geoffroyi. The sequence goes on from JAUMJM010000014.1 coordinate 12,554,571, forward strand.
CCTAGTAGGGCGGGTACCCCTTTTCCCAGCAGCAAGCCCAGCCCTGGCAGGGTGGCTGCCCCTTCCCCAGCAGCCGAGCCGCAGCATCTGCACCCTCTCATGATCTGCATTTGCCAGTCTTTTCCCTCCAGCATGGATATCCTGTCCCTGCCCACGGAACATCACCCAGCAAACAGCTGGACACAGAAGGTCTCCAGGTGCAGCCCACACCACCTTCACTGGGATGATCAAGAATGGCCAAGCTGAAGGAACACTTTCCACTGCCTCGTGTTCCTTCCCTGGCCCTATCCCACCCCGCATCCTCTCCTAGCTTCCCCCAAGGAGATCTCCTTCTCCCCATCCCCTCACTCACCTTGGTGAGGAGCCGGTTTTGTTCCTTCAGCATGTTGATGGCTTGCTGGGAGCCTGCTGAGGCTGGGGACGCCACAGGGACCAGCCTGCTCAGAGCTGAGGAGAGGTTTGCTGGCTGCAGAGAAGATGAAGGGAAAGGATGAGACATGAAGCACCTTTCCTGGTGGCCCTCCCCAGCCTTTCTCCAAGGTCAGAAGCTGTTTTTACGGTACATGGGAAACAGAGAAGCCCAGCACAGGATTAAGTCCCCAGCACATTATAAGGCAGGAAAAGCTGGGAAGCATTCCTGCCAGTGTGCCCAGCTCCTTCCAGGTGCCCAGGACAGGCAGCTCCAAGAGGCCTGACTCAGCCCCCCAGCAAGATGGTTTTCTTATTCACTTGACAACAGCTACGCTTTTTTTGGGATCTCCTTTAGTCCTCCAAACACTTTGAGCATCCTCCAAAACAGCTGGGATCAGCTGTACTGTCCTTTTGGCCATCCCCAATCTTGCCCATGAGGTTAAGTCACCTTCCCAGAGCCCAGGGAAACTCTGGCAGCTCCTATGTCAGCCCAGCCACCAGCACAAGGTGGACAGGGTGGGTCCAAAGCTCATGCAAACAACCACAAGCAGCTCATCTGCTGTTTTTACCTTGCCAGCAGTGGAAAGGAGGTCAGTCAGGCAGTGGTTCACCTCCTGCAGCTTGGGAACCAGGCGCCCCAAGTGGCTCTGGCCACCCTCTGGGAGGAATTCCTGTGTGTCAGGAAGGAAGAGGCTGGGGGTTACCATGGGGACGGCTCCTGGTTCTCCAAAGCCACAGAGCAGCCCCAGAATCTATCAAGCGGATGGGCACCCCAAGAACAAGACTCAGACTCACAGCACTGGTTTTGTTCTTCCCCAGGAGCCTCTGGCGTTCCTGCATGAGTTGGATGTGCTGGTGGTACCACTCTCGGGCGCGCTCTACCAGCTCCAGACCCTGCAGCAGGACATCCTTCTCCTGTTCCAGCTCCTTCATGTGCTTCAGCTGCAGGACAGAACATGCAGAGATGCCATGCCCACCCCGCCAAGGCCTCATCAAGCCCCAGAAGCTGGTTTCTTCACAAGACACAGAGGGATATGGATACAGGCACGGCTCTCAGCCTCTCCGCACAAAAAAGCCACAAAGTGGGATGATGGTTGCTTCCTGTTGCTGCTTTGGGGGTAAGAGTTCTCCGGTTTGGGAGAACAACTGAAGCCGCTGAAGGATAATCCAGCCATCTCCACTCTCCTGCTCCCCACTCTAGAAGTAGGTTTATTTGCATTATACCCAGGAACACAGCAAGAGCAGGGTCTAAAGCTGTCCCCTCAAAGCCCTCCAAGGCTGTGAGCATCAGCCAGCAGCACAAACACACACGGTACTCGCACACTTGGCAAGCAACCAAGGCAAATGGGCAACTAGAACCCAAGGGAAAACCTGCTGCCCTCTGCTCCCCACATTGCTTTACCCCCGAGGCACCCCTGAGCTGAGTAGAGCACACTGAAGCCTTCTGCTGAGTGTTTCTGCCAGTCCTTCAGGTTTGAGCACCCGGAGAGGAACCTGGGGATGTTCATTCACCTGGAGCACTGGTAGAAGGGTGTCCAGGGCACCTGCCCCCAGCCCAGCCCACCCGCCAGGACCACCAGAGCAGGGACCCAAGTGGCGGCACAGCCACAGCTGCTGCAGGGCAGGCAGCTCGGCCCTTTCATCGTGTGTGGGGCTGGAGCAGCAGTTGGTGACTCAGGGAACATGAGGTCCTGTGCTTGGCTACATCTTCCCCTTGGCACTGCACGGCCATGGGCAATCAGGGAGGTGGTGAGAGAAGAGGGGATATGGCTGGTGAACAGAGCGATCAGCCACTACCCAGTGAGCCCAGGGTTCCTGCTTCCCATCCCCGGCCCAGCTCCTGCCCCTGTTTTCATGCCAAAAGCAGGCGGAGCGGCCTGCCTTGCTGCCTGTGCCTTCTCTGCTACAACACACCCTGGGCACCAGGAGAGGCTCCTCTAGACACCAGTGGCACTTTCACAGAATCACAGAATGGTTTGGATTGGAAAGAACCTCAAAGCCCACCCAGTTCCATCCCCTGCCATGGGCAGGGACACCTCCCACTGGATCAGGGGGCTCCAAGCCACATCCAACCTGGCCTTGAACACCTCCAGGGATGGGGCAGCCACCACTGCCCTGGGCAACCTGGGTCAGGGCCTCCCCACCCTCACAGCAAAACATTTCTTCCTAAGATCTCATCTCAATCTCCCCTCTTCCCGCTGAAAACCCTTCCCCCTCATCCTATCCCTGCACTCCCTGATCCAGAGCCCCTCCCCAGCTTTCCTGGAGCCCCTTTCAGTACTGTGAGGCTGCCCTAAGGTCTCCCCAGGGCCTTCAAAAGAAGGCTGAACAACCCCAGCTCTCTCGGCCTGTCCTCACACGGGAGGTGCTCCAGCCCTTGTATCACTCAGAAGCTGCTGGATTCTCCAGAACCTCTCCTGCTGCTTTGGAGAGCATATGGACGCAGAGAGTTCATTTCACAAATGAGCCTGAACAGATCCCCACCCCCAGGGACAAGAAAGATCATACCAAGACCTTCTTCAGGCCATCAGCACTTCCCAATCCCCACCACAAGCCCCAGTGCCTTCCAGTCACCCTAGGCCAGCCACCCTTTACAACAGACCTGCTCTTGCTCCCACTGCTCCTAGAAACGCTGTTTGTAACAAGACAGCCTCCCCCTGCTCCATGCATAGACAGACAGACCCATGGGGACATACCCACAGGAAGAAGCGCAGAGCCTTGGTGCTATACAGGCTGTTGCTGAGGGGGACGAAGAAGGTGTTATAGGTAGCAAGGACCCCCAGCCAGCTCGCGATAAAGCTCATGACCACCTGGCCTGCCCTGCTCCCACCAGCCATGCTGGCCAGCATGGTGACCGGAAGAAGAGGTAGCATTCCTCAGAGCAATGAGACATCACCACCTCTGCCAGGTGTGGGGCCAGATGGCATCTTACAAAGGATGGGATGCTATGGGTTAGCAGCTTCTGGGGCAGGAGGAGGTCAGAGCTCTGGACTACCCTCGGTAGAAGGGGAGGAGACAGTGCCATGCCCTTGACTGCCTGCAAATGAACGCACTCAGCCTCTCCCAGAAGATCTCAACCCAGCCACCCCCTGGGGCCACAGGGAAATCAGGGCAATGGATGATGGACTGGCTGAAAAACACCTGCTGAGGGGACATCAGCTCTGGTGGCACAGAGGGTCCTGGGGCTGCAACCCCTCACCTCTGCTTTGCTGCTCAGGACGAACCCACCCCAGCACTCCGCAGGGTGCAGGGTGGATGTCAGACCTCCCACCCTTTAAGCAAATCAGCCTCATCACAGCGAGTGCCTGGTCTCTGCGGGGGCCAGCATCCTCCCAGCATCACAGGGGAGGTGACAGCTCCATCCTACACAGGGATTTGGTCTTTGCTGGACTCAAACGTGCTCCATCTCTTTATACTCAGCAGTAGAATTAGTGCCCAAAGCCTCCTGCTGGTGTGCCAGGGGAGGCTTCTCACCTGTGGGACAGGGACAGACATCGCTGCTCTGGAGGAAGTAGCATGCGAAAGGCAGTGCAGCATTCAGGTACCAGGGGAGGGGGGGAAAAACAGCAGATGACCTCCCTTTCACTGCCACAACAGCTTGGGTAAACTACAGCAAGGGCCTCCTCTTGGGGAGGCACACTGGCACCAGCTCCTTCTCATCAGTACCAGGCAGGATTTTTGAGCTCATGGCAGCGCTGGGCTCCAGCCTGGATCTGCACACACAGGGAAGAGCCCTGCCAGGGAAAGAGGGACCTTCCCTTCTCCAAAACAGTAACACGCAGACACTGAAAACTCGAGAACCAGAGGACATCCCACCCCGGCCCCATCCTCAGATGCACACACTGACATTCATTACTCCTTGCCAGCACCTCACAGCAGGAACTCCCTCAGCCCTAAAGCATCCCAACCCCTTACACGGCTGCAAGCCCAGCAAAACATGTGTCAACAATCCTCCCACCCCAGGCCAGGTGTCAGACCATGTTATGTTTTCAAGGAGATTGAGATGAGATCTTAGGCAGAAATGTTTTGCTGTGAGGGTGGGGAGGCCCTGGCCCAGGTTGCCCAGAGCAGTGGTGGCTGCCCCATCCCTGGAGGTGTTCAAGGCCAGGTTGGATGTGGCTTGGAGCCCCCTGATCCAGTGGAAGGTGTCCCTGCCCATGGCAGGGGGTGGCACCGGATGGGCTTTGAGATCCCTTCCAACCCAAACCATTCCATGATTCTGTGAAAATCAATTTGCAGTTATTCCACCAGTTCAGAAGGTCCAGAGAGCCACATGCTCCCACACCTACACGTTTGCCTTTCCCTGCCCAGGTTTTCGCCCATGTGGAAGGCACAGGCTCTGTGGGGAAGCAGGGGAACAAGTGTCTCTTCCCTGTCCAGCACCATTTGGGACAGAAAGTGCCTTGGAATTAACAGCAGGACCTCTGCACACATCAACAGAGCTTTGTATCCAACATACCAGGATCTGCCTGACACCCCACATCTTGCATGTGCAGAGTGGGGGAGCCTGAGCCCAGACAGAGCTGGAGGAAGTGGTGAGTGACTCCTGGAATCCACCCTTCCCCAGAGACCATGGGTGCCTTCGCTGGAACCCCTGGCAGGGCCACCCACTTACCATGCTGAAGTCCACGCCGTTGGTGATGGTGTGTCTCCGGTGTTCTGCACGTCCCCTCGGATGCCTCCGAGTGTCCCCAGCTGCTGGGTGGCTGCCATCTCCCTGGGTCTGGCCAGCAGCCTTAGCATCACCAACTGGAACAGAGGAAAGCGTGAGGTCATCAACCGCTTGCAGCAAAAACCTCCCCACGACCACTTCTATGGGACTCTGTGCAGGGTGGTCTGGCAAACAGATGTGTCAGGGAGCAGTGGAGCAAAACACCAGCCTGAGTGCCTCCTCACATCTCTGTACAGGCAGGGCAGGCTTCAGCAACTTAGAGCAGCCTCCCAGTACTGAAAGGGGCTCCAGGAAAGCTTGGGAGGGGCTCTTGATCAGCGGGTGCAGTAACAGGACAAGGGGAATGGTTTTCAGCTGCAAGAGGGGAGACTGAGATGAGATCTTAGGAAGAAATGTTTTGCTGTGAGGATGGGGAGGCCCTGGCCCAGGGTGCCCAGAGCAGTGGTGGCTGCCCCATCCCTGGAGGTGTTCAAGGCCAGGTTGGATGGGGCTTGGAGCCCCCTGATCCAGTGGGAGGTGCTCCTGCCCATGATAGGGGGTTGGAGTTGGGTGAGCTTTGAAGTCCTTTCTGACCCAAACCATTTCATGATTCTATGGTTCAATTCTATCTTGCAAAAGACAGATCTACTACAAACACGGATGCTCATGCAAACCCAAGGATAACCTATTTTTGCAGATTAAGTTCATTCTGGCAGGTTTGAGGCTGGCTCAGACCCCACCACCTGGGCTGCCCATACGGTAGAGCACGTATTGGCTAGGCACCTGCAGTAAAGTCATCACAACAGCACTCAGCCAAGTCACCAGTAGCGCAGCCCTGCAGCCACAGCCAAGTTGGCAGAGCACCTCCTGCCGTCCCACAACGCAGTGTCAGGGCAGCCGAGGGGACAGCCAGCACCCTCCCTGACATGCCCGGGCACCCATCCTGCCACACCTCCCTTGCCCCTGTGTCACGCTGAGTCCCCAGCAGATCCTGCCTCGTGCTCTGCCCCTCACGACTGCAGTTCACCCTGCTCTCTGCAGGTTTCCTCGAGAGCTGCTTTCAAAATGTGACTTTGAAAGAAGAGCAGTGTAAGCAGCAAAGGCAGCTGGGAAAACTTCTCCTCCTTGGGACCACTCCCCACTTATCTCCCAGCCCCCCATCCTCCTCTCATGGGCCAGGCATGTGTTGGCTCCCAGGTGGCTGGCACAGGTCTAGCATGTTCCCTGCTGAGCAGGCACAAAGGGCTGCAGGTATTGGGACAGGGGCCAGCATCACCTGTACTAGCAGGTGTTGCCCACTGCTCCATGTCTCCTCAGCCAAGCACATGGACACAATGGAAGAGGGATTTGGGGAAGAGAGGGCAGCCATGGCTACATGGCGGGCAACACTGCACAAGCCCCTCACTCAGCTTGTCACTTTGTGTCACTGCAGAAAGAAGTCACCACGGCATGGGAAAATCCTCCTTCTTGTCCATTGTGGCATCCTGATTCTCCTATCAGCAATGGCTTCAGCACATCAATAAACATCAGGTCTTTGCTATCACCCATTCATCTGTTTTGCCAGCTGCCTTTGCTTTCATACACTCACATCTGCCTGAGAGGAACCCAGCAAGACCCGTGCAACCACGCACACATTCTCCTGACAGACCTGGAACGCATCCTGCTTGGGAAGCTGGGAAACAGCCTCAAAACCAAGGGTAGCTTTAATAGGCAGAATCCCAAAGCAAAGGTAGGAGCAGCTCTGGCAAGAGCTGCAGGGTAGAAACAACACGTTAAAAAGTGTTTTGCTGCTGTTATGACACTTGGAAGTGTCAGGTGGAGCTCAGCTGAACATGTGATGAAAAGGTGCTCCCCGGTCCAACAGTGGAGCAATGTGCACCTGCGCAGACAGTGCAGTGGCTGAAACAAGACTCCTGCTGATAAGATGGGATCAGTTATTCTTAGGCAGAGAGCAGGACCAGCTGTCCAGAGGGGGAAGAGATCCTGCCATGAGGTATGAGACGGTCTCCTCCTTCCCAGATTCCCTCTGACCCTGGAGAGCATGTGCCCAGCATTCACCAGTCCAAGCAAGCGTCCAGGACGGAGTGGACACTTCATAGCCTTTCTTATACATTTACATACCTGTTCTTGGCAATGGCCCAGACAACAACAGCTACCTCCAAGCCATCCCTCCTTTCTGCCAGGGCCACCAGATCTCCAGGCAACTACTAGAGCTAAGCAGCTCCAACAGCAAAGGTAGTACTGTGCTGGGCAGTGCCTAGGACAAGCACAGACCTCCTGTGCAAGGCATTTCCTGCTCTGTGTCTTAACTTCCCCAGGTCTCAGCTCACAGGAGAAACCCAAGGGTGAAGTCCCCACCAGCAAGACGCTCAGGCCCTGCAGGTGACCAGCGGCAGGAAAGCCATCATGGTGACTTTACTGCCCAGTGACCTCTCCAACAGCAGTCTCACCATCCTTGTGCCTGGCACCCAGCAGCGGCTCCCGGGCTGCTGAGAGCTCCCCAGAAGCTGAAACCTGACTCTCAGCAGAGACTTCTTCTTCAGCAGCAACTCTGCCCAAATGCTAATGGGGTTAGCAGAGAAGAGGGACCACGATCACCATCCCATTGACTCACTTTGCCCCTGGATGTGCCAGGAGGATCACCTGGCCCCAGCCTCTGCCCTTGTGCCAAGATTCCCATCTGAATCACCTCTGATGCACACAGAGGCCATTCGGACCAGAAAGCAGAGCTAGGGTGGGGCCTGTGAAAACCTCCTTCCCCTAAAACCCAAACAGGAAGTTTCCTCAAACTCTTTGGGGTGGATGAGCACTGATTCACCATCTTGATGCACTTGGTTGGGTTCTTACAGAAGCTACCTCATGCAGCTGGAGCAGCTCTCAGCACCCAGCACATTTCTCCACAGGAAGAAAGAGCTGCATCCCTGCCATGGTGGTGCCCAACTCCCTCCCAGACAGCTGGGCAAAACATCCACCTGTTCAACCCCAACTCAGGTAAATCTCCACAATAGAGAGGAGGCATTGGGCAGCTGTGCAGGATCAGGAACTAAAAGAAAGAGATACGAGAACTCTGAGTTATAATATTTGCTAAGCTTTGGAATCAACGTGAAATCCAGACCTGTTCCCAGAATAGGGCCCCGCATCGCAGGAAGCTGGCAGCAAGGCTCAAGCACTCAGCAAGGGCCAAGGCACTAACCCTGCCCACAGGCTCAGGACATCAAAGAATGCTTTGGGTTGGATGGGACAGTTACAGGTCATTCAGTCAATATTCCCCTGCAGGGAGATCTTCAGCCAGATCAGGCTACTCAAAGCCCCATCCAACCTGGCGTTGAACACCTCCAGGGATGAGGCAGCCACCACCTCCCTGGGCAACCTGTGCCAGGGCTTCCCCACCCTCAGTGTAAAAAATTGCTTCCTTATATCCAGTCTAAATCTCCCCTCCATCAGTTTAAAACCACTACTCCTTGTCCTGTAACAGGCCTTGATAAAAATCTGTCCTCAGCTTTCCTGGAGCCTCTTTCAGTACTGGAAAGCTGCTCTAAAGTCTCCCCAGAGCCTTCTCCTTTCCAGGCTGAACAATCAGCGTAACATCAGCCTCTGATGGAAAGATCCTCCGTAACCAGAAAGCTGCTGTAGTCATCTGCTTGCTCCTTTCCAGGGCAGAGCTTTCAAGGTGCTGTTTATTTACCAAGCAGGATTTTTTTCAGGTTTTTTCAGGTTTTTCCAGATTTACACTTTTGGCGCTAGAAGAACCAGCCTGGGTAATGATAGTCCCTTGGATGTGGTTACAGGGATTAGTCTGGAGGCAAAATGGAAAGCAGGGAACTTCAGCCATGGTTTATGTTCCTTCTCCACCCAGCAGAAGCGACTGGTAGGGTGCACGTGGGAAGGGGAAACCAGCCCAGACAACTTTCCCAAGGCAGAGGAAGGTGAGTGCGCTGAAGAGTTGAAAGAGCAAATACCTACTCCCTTAGAGACGTTTCTGTCTGTAGATCCCAAAGCACTTCACAAACCTAGACAGTGTATTGCCTATATCAGTCCAGAAGTCTCGTTTTCTTGTAATGTCTCCTACTGTCAAGCAGTGAATGAAGATGCCAGTGAAACAGCCTCTCCCTTCCCAGGAGCAGCTGCCTGGCGCGGGAGCTGGGCACAGCAGGCAGTGGGACCCATGGTGCCAAGGTCAGTCACCAGGGACCCTGCCCTGGCCACCCCGACAGGGCTTGGCAACAGTGAAGTGCAGCTCCCTGATGCCGTTCTCCCATTTAATTGTTGCTTACTTATTTATTGTACCTCGCACTGCAAAATTATCCAAACAAAAAAGTTGGATCGGGTTTGCCTGGGTTTTTTTCGCCCAAAACGTGGATGCAATCGTGACTCAAGCGTTTCTGAGGGCTCCCCCCAACACGGAGCCGTCCGAGCCGGGGCTGCCGCGCGACTCCCGCCCGGGGGAGCCCCTGGGGCTGCCGAGCGGGCCCGCAGCGCCCCGGGACGGCACGGGCGGCCGCGGCAGAGCCCTTAACGGCGCCGGACAGGGCCGGGAGTGCTCGCACACCGGGAGGGGCGCGAGGGGAGCGCACTCCCGGAGCGGCGAGGGCAGCGCGGCGCTCGCCACCCCAGTTCGCCCCAGTTTTGCCCCCTACAGCCACAAACAGACTATCAGACTTTTGCGGAGTTTCCCACCGGGGCTGCGGGCAGAGCGAGCGGGGCTGCGGGCGGGGCTGGGTCTCTGGGCACGCCGCTCCCTTGGCTCACCTGGGCCGCGGGGCTGGCCGTGCCCCGGCTCCCGCTGTCCACCGCCCCGGCCGCCGCTCCTGCCGCGCCGCTCCTCGGCCCCGCGCGGGCTCGGCGCCTCCTCCGCGCGCCGCCGGCCGCCGGTGCCCGCCGCGGGCTCGGCGCCGGGCAGGGCCGCACGCAGCCCCAGCACGAACCGCTCGAAGGTGAGGAAGCCGCTGGGCGGCGCCGCCCGCCGAAGCCCCTCCATCACGCCGGCCGGGAGCTCCCGCGCCTCCGCGCCGCGCCAGCGCGACTCGATCTCCCGCAGGTGAACGTGGCCGCGCTGCCGGTCATCCAGGATGTCGAATAGCGTCCGCAGGCTCTGCAGGAACGCGCGGGGTAGCCCCTCGGTGCCGCCGGGCAGCGCCCGCTCGCCGCGCTCCGGGGCCATCGGGGCCATCGGAGCTGCCGGCGCTCGCGAGCGTTACTGCCCGCGTCGGCCCGCGCGCTCCCATTGGCTGGCGGCGGGAGGCCCCGCGCTCCCATTGGCTGGCTGCGCGCGGCGCTGGCCAATGGCTGAGCAGGAGGACGGTGGTTTGAGTTCCCGGCGGCGCCCGCCCCGGGGGGCGATCCTGGACCGTACACAGGGCGGGAGGAAGGGATTGCGCCGCTCTGCTCCGCGCTAGGGCGGCCCCACCTCGGGTGTTGGTCACCGCAGGATAAAAAGGATCAAAGCTACTGGAGAGGGTACAGAGGAGGGCACAAAGCTGGGCAAGGGTTTAGAGGGGAAGTCGTGTGAGACCCCAACTCTCTCAGCCTGTCCTCATACGGGAGGTGCACCGGCCCTCGGGTCATTTTCACTTCATTATCTTGGAGCCAGCCCAGGCTCCTCGGAGTGACAGGGCCATCTTTGGTTTTTTGCTTGTTTGGTTTTTTTTATAAACACCTTAGTTATTCACTTCTTCCTCTGAGCTACTGGGGAGCACCCACTGCCATTCAAACCAGGCCCAACCTTCCCTCACTGCTGGCCTGCAGGTACTGGCAGGGACATCACTGCTCTGATTAGGTAGCACCCAAGACTCCAGTACCGCTCACTGGGGAGGGCATGGGAAGTCTGATGTCCCCTGGAAGGTTGGTGGCAGGTCAGCGCATCTCACCACCCAGCATGTTCTACCACTCAGTGTGTCCTACCACCCAGCGCATCCCACCACACAGTGTGTCCCACCACCCAGCGCATCCCACCACCCAAGGTGTCCCACCACCCAGCATGTCCCACCACCCAGCGCGTCCCACCACACAGCCTTGCCATCTCTGGCAGGAGAGGCCACAGCAGCCACACCAAACCCCAGCAGAGCCCTGGAAGAGAAGGCTGGGGCACCTTCCTCCATGACATTGGTGATCCCCGGGTGATGTGGCCTTGACAGTAGGTTAAGCCCCATGCTGACTTCAGCAGCGTGTAGCTGTGAATCTTGACTCTGCAGAGGACAAAGGGTGGCTGCAGCCATAAAGTTGTCGCTTGGTGACCATGTCCAAGCAGATGCTATGAGCCTCTGCTGCTACTGTGAGCCACTCGTGCAGGAGAACAAGGTTTGGTGGGGACCCAGCCACATGTTTGTAGGCTCAGTGCAACCGATGTTAACCCCTTCTTTCAGCCCCAAAGCTGAGCAGGTGCAGAGAAGCACTTCCTGCAGGGTACCAACATGTCAGTCCAGAAATCCACCCGTCCCAGGAAACCTCTGGGCAGAGGTAAAGAGGGAGAGTGGCAGGGAGACACAGCAGATTTTCCTTCAGGGCAGGGCTATCTCATCTGATCTTGCCAGCTCTGAGATGCCATGGTATTTTCCATCTTGCTGCTGACAGGGCCTCTTGAGGACATGCACTGTTTGCTTTGGAGGGGGCTGGGCACTTCCCACAAAGTTCCTTTTCTTTCCTCCAGCCTGTTTTTGCCCTTGGAAGCCGGCGAGCAGGAAGCCTGGCAGCTCATGCTGTCACGAGAGCTGGGAGAAGGTCAGTCGGGGGGAAACTAAAATAGGTTTTCCAGAGAGGTAGGGATGGTTCTGTTTGCTCGCCCTGTGCCATCAGCCTGCAGAGCAGGAATTTGTACTGGTAGGAATCAGCAGCCATTCATGTCTGGTCACTCATCCGGCTGATGGGTTCTCGGTGCAATGAGTTTAAATATAGGAAATTGTTGGGGTATCAGTGAAATTGTGATAGATGCTGCAAGGCCTCAGGTTAGAATCCATCAGGCAGTTGCTCTGTCCTGTTCCCACTGGCAGGTATCACTCCTGTGATAACAGGAGCAGCAACAGTCCTGCCACAGCCACAAACTACCCAGCTGTCCCTATTATTCCAAGAATGACTGTAAAACAGCATTTCTCTGGGGAACACATTGTATCATAGAATCCTAGAATGTCCCAAGTTGGAAGGGACCCACAATGATCATCGAGTCCAACTCCTGTCCCTCCACAAGACAACCCAACATTCACACTGTGTGTTTGAGTGTGTTGGCCAAATGCTTCACGAATATTGTCAGGCTTGGCACCGTGACTGCTTCCCTGGAGAGCTGTTCAAGTGCTTCACCCTCTGGGGGAAGAATCTTGTCCTAATGTCCAACCTAACCCTTCCCTGGTGCATCTTCTTGACATTCCCTTGGGTCCTGTCATTGGTCACCAGAGAGAAGAGACCAGCACTTGCTCCTCCTCCCCCCCCCCACCTTGTGAGGAAGTTGTAGACTGAAGCCAGGCCTTAAAAATAAGGAGTTCTCTCTCTTACCTTGTCACATACCCTACCCTGATGGAGCAGCACAAACCATCTGCTTTGGGGTGCTGGAGCCTTTTTAAATGAAGGTTTTCCTTTTCCATTTGCATGTCTGCGTTGCCTTTGTCCCAGGCGTGCCTCCTGCTCTCTTGTGTTGTCCTGCCTGGTATATCTGATCCAGTTGGTTTTATTGCTTTACTGAAGAAAATTTCTCCCCAAACAGGGTGTGATGGGTTGTAGAGTCAGCCCAGGGAAGTGGTGGCTGCCCCATCCCTGGAGGTTTTTAAGGCCAGGTTGGATGGGGCCTTGAGCCCCCTGATCCAGTGGGAGGTGTCCCTACCCATGGCAGGGGTGTGGAACTGGATGGGCTTTGAGGTCCCTTCCAGCCAAAACCTTTCCATGATTCTATGATTCACACACCAAGCAAGCAACGAGCGTGACCACAAGGGGAAGAGTTTGCATAAATGGCAGCTGAGTGACGTTTGGAACCCCAAGCTTCTGCCCAAGCAGGAGTTTTGTGCAGTCACGGATGGTGAAACAGAAGCTTTGACTACTATCAGGGATTCTTCCCCACCCGACTATCCCAGCCAGATGGGCTTCAGCTCCCCTGGCTCTGGACACGTGCAGGGAGGTAGCTGTGGCTGCACACTGGTTTGTCTGTCTGTCTGCTCGTCTCCCTCTGCCCAGCCAGGTACACAGGGTGCTATGGGGACAGGCTGATGCCCAGGGTAGGAATTACTGCCAGGCTGGCCAGAGAATGGAGTGAATTCACCAGAAGCTGGAGGGCAGGAGCACCGGACATTGTGGTATCCGCGCTCTCAGCAACCTGTGACCCCAGCATGGGCACAGGGGGAGGCCTCATCACCTGTGCGCCTTCCATCTTCTCATGATGGGCCCAGCCTCGGCCTCTGGTTTCGTCACCTCGCTGGTCCTGGAGCGGCACCTCTGATGGGGAGTGGGATGTGAGCCGGGGCCCTGCCCCTTCCGCAGCCAGGGCTGCATTGAAGTGACCCCAAGAGCTTTTCAGTTCGCAAATGTGGGTGCAAAGAGAGGTGTGAGGCTGTCCCAGGTACACAGGTCCCAGCACCAACACCACTGGAGGCCCGTCAAATCCAGCTCAGCAACCAAACTTGTCTCACATCAGCTGGCACAGCCAGAAGGTGTCCAGGTCGGGCCGTGAACTCGGTCGTGGCTGCCCAAGGGCAGTCTATGTGCAGAGAGGGCAGGGCAGCGGGTAAGCAGCGGTAAGGGAAGGGGCAAGCTGCGTTAGGGCAACGGGCGAGCAGCGGGCAAGCAGGTAAGGGGCAAGGAGAGGGAAGGACAAGGAACAAGCTCTGGCGGGGCAAGGAACGAGCGACTGCGGGCGGTCCCAGGGAGCGCGGGGGGCGGGGCCGCCGTGTCGCTCCCGCCCCGTCGGTCCTGCCCGCCCCGCCGGTGCCGCGGCGCCGTCCCGGGGCAATGGAGGGGCTTGAGGAGGCGCGGGCGCGGCTGTGGCGCTGCGGGCAGAGCCACCTGCTGCGTTTCTGGCCCGAGCTGAGCCCGGCGCGGCGCGGCGCGCTGCTGGCGGCGCTGCCGCCAGCGCTGGGCGAGCACTGTCGAGCGGCGGCCGAGGCGGCGGCCCGAGCCCGGGACCCGGAGCGCCGGGACGGGCGGGCGGCGCCTCTCCCCGCGCAGGTGCTGGGGAGCGTCCGGCGCAGCGGCCCCGCCGCGCTGCAGCGCTGGGAGGCGCATGGTGAGCGGGGGCGGCGCGGGCACCGGGGAACGGCGGGGCCGCTGGGACACCGGCGGAGCGCGGCGGGAGCAGCCCCGGGCGGGGCGGGCGGCGGGACCGACCTCGCGGCGTCCCGAGAGTTGGTGCCTCCCCCGGCGGGGTCCCGGCGCCGCTCCCGGCGGGTCCCGGCAGCCCCGAGCCCGGTACCTCGGGGGCTGCGGGCCGCGCCGTCGCATTTCTCTCGTGGCTGTTCAGTGCGGCGGGGGAGGCGCCGCGGGGTGTCCCAGGGGGCGGCTCTGCCTCGGGCACAGAGGGAGCGGGGATTGGGGACCAGAGCGCGTGGGGAGAGAGGAAGAAGCCTAAGAAAGCATCCGTGATGAATCAAGGGCCTGGGGGTGTTGTTTGGCCCCGGCTGAACATGAGCCAGCAGTGGCCCAGGAGGCCATCAAGGTCAGTGACATCTTGGCCCGTGTCATAAACAGTGTGGCCAGCAGGCCCAGGGACTTGATTGTGCCCCTGGACTCGGTGCTGGTGAGGCCATACCTCGAATCCTGGGTTCTGTTTTGGGCCCCTCACTACAAGAAGGACACTGAGGGGCTGGAGCATGTGCAGAGAAAGGAACGGAGCTGGGGAAGGGGCTGGAGGAGCTGCTGAGGGACCTGGGGTTTTTTAGCCTGGAGAAAAGGCTGAGGGGAGACCTCATCACTGTCTACAACTTCCTGAAAGGAGATTGTGGTGAGGTGAGTTTGGTCTCTTTCTCTCTAGTGACAGCAATAGGACGAGAGGGAATGGCTTCAAGTTGTACCAGGGCAGGTTCAGATTAGACATCAGGAGAATTTTTTCACTGAAAGGGCTGTTAAGAGGCTGCCCAGGGAGGTGGTGGAGTCACCATGCCTGGAGGTGTTTAAAAGATGGGTAGATGAAGTACTCTCTGGTTTAGAATCATAGACCTGAGCTGGAAGGGACCCAAAAGGATCATCGAGTCCAACTCCTGTCCCTACATAGGACACTTCCCACATACACACCGTGTGACTGAGGGCATTGGCCAAATGCTTCTTGAATGCTGGCAGACTTGGTGTTGTGACTGCTTCCCTGGGCAGCTGTTCCAGTGCTCTGTCACCCTCTGGATCTTCCTGGTGATCTTCCTAATGTCCAATCTAAACCTCCCCTGGCACGTCTTCCTGCCATTTCCTCTAGTCCTATCATAGTTCAGAAGAGAGAAGAGATCAGCACCGGTTTCACCTTCTTCCTTTGTGAGAAGGCAGTGAACAGCTGTGGGATGCCCCCTCAGTCTCCTTTTCTCCAGGCTGAACAGAACAAGTGACTTCAGCTGCTCATCATATGACTTCCCCTCTAGACTGTTTACGTCTTTGTGGTCTCCTCTGGAGCCTCTCCAGTAGTTTTGTGTCCTTTTTAGTGATAGACTGGTACAGCTGGACTTGATGATCTCAAAAGTCTTTTCCAACCACGCAGTTCTATGATTCTCTATGATTCTATGTTTTTTGGAGCCTGGTGGGTGCTAGTGGCTTTCCCTGGCCACCCTGCAGGTGTGTGAAGGATGGGGGTGATGGTCAGTGATGACTGGATGTTGTTTGGATGTGCAAGGAGCACAGCACCAGTGTCTCACTTGGATATCCTTAGCTTTTTCCTTAAGGCACGCTCTGTTTTATTACTGAAAAAGGTTCAGGTGGGGCTGCCCTCCTTCTTTATAAAAGGACATGGATGGAGCGAGTCCAGAGGAGGCCACAAAGATAATCCGAGAGCTGGAGCACCTCCTGTACAAGGACAGCCTGGAGAAGAGAAGGCTCTGGGGAGACCTTAGAGCAGCCTCCCAGGACTGAAGAGGGCTCCAGGAAAGCTGGAGAGGGGCTCTTGATCAGGGATTGCAGTAACAGGATGAGGGGGAACAGTTTTCAGCTGAAAGAGAGGAGATTGAGATGGGATCTTAGGCAGACATATTTTGCTGTGAGGGTGGGGAGGCCCTGGCCCAGGTTTCCCAGAGCAGTGGTGGCTGCCCCATCCCTGGAGATGTTCAAGGCCAGGTTGGATGGGGCTTGGAGCCCCCTGATCCAGTGGGAGGTGTCCCTGCCCATGGCAGGGGGTTGGGACTGGGGGGGCTTTGAGGTCCCTTCCAACCCAAATCACTCCATGATTCTTTGAAAATAGTACAACACTGTTAAAAAATGATCGTAATAAAAACAGGAAGCCAGAAAAAAACAGCCGCAGTCAGAGGCGCTTGCCTAAATGTGTGTCTGCACAGCCTTGACCTAAAGCAGTGAAGAGGTGGGAATGTATGGGCAAGGTAGCAAAAATTTCTGAATGAGAGCAAAAATGGAAGTGGCAGGGTTAAAGGATAGAGCAGCTCTTCCACCAAATGAGATTCCACTGATGGACTGAGCAGTGGTGGAGGGAGCAGAAGGAAACTTTAGTGACCCATGTACGCTTGGTCCACAGTTTCCATCAGCTGTGCTGACATCCCCAGCTGAGCAGAGGAGAGTGTCAGCACCAAGTGACACCAGTGCAGTCGCTCAGGGGTACCTGGTGGTTTTGGTAGGGGCCCTCCTTGACTGGTGGCCTCTGCCTCGTGCTGGGGACTGCATGGTAAAGAGGAAGGGAAACATGGAATCTTAAAGGCAGCTGTGTCTCAGTTGGGGCCATGCAGTTAAATAAATGATTTTGCCAAACTGGGTCCTTTGTCTTCTGCTCAGCCAGGCTGTTGAAGAGAGCTGGTGTATCTGCCTCATGTCACACGGAAGGGAAGGCAATTTGCGCGGGGCTGGCCTCGCTGCGAGCAGTGCTTGGGGGAGCCCGAAGGTCTGGTGTGTTTGGGGCTTTACAAGTCACCTGGCCACGAGGCCAGGGCAGCCCTGAGCCACACCAGTCCTGCAGGCAGCGTTTGTGTGTGCCGGGAGAGGGGGATGTGGTTTTCCTGTTTCCCTTGGCTTGTTTTTACAACCCAGTTTAACACGGGAATCAGATCTTGGTTTTATTTCCTGGAGGGCAGTCAGGAGCAAGACTTTGTACTGCTGAACCCAGGCAATGCTGTGTGCTTGTGCGTCCATGCCTATGTGGCCTCATCCTGGGAGCATCCCCGTGCCCCCGCCTGGCATCTCCCAGTGGAGCTGGCATCGTCGGCAGGGATTGTGGGTCCCGGAGGGGATGTAGGCTTCCAAATGCTCTTGTTTCCTGTGAGCTGCTGGCAGTGTTCAGCTGGAGGAGGGCAGAGCGCATGAGCCAGACCTGCTGCTCGACTGACACAGCCCTTGGCTGTGCTCCACTGGTCTCCATCTGCGGCTGCCTGAGTTCCCCACAGCTCCCACCTGCAAGCAAAGACTGGACATCTCAAATGATGTCTCCTCCTTTCCCCTTCCCACTTTTCTTGTAATAAAAACTTATATTTAAAAAACCAAGACAACTCAAAGCCTTGTCTTGGGAACAACCAAGGTATTTTTAATATTTATTTTTGTATACTCCTGTTATCGTCTCTGAGACAATAAAAGTCAACCTGGCCAGATTTGCTTTCAGATCTTAAACACAAGCATTAAGCACTCAGGTTTTCTAGGGAGCCTCAGGGTTGGTGGGTTAAATCAAGCGCAGATGATTTTATGTTCTGTAAATGTTTTATTAATGCAATAGAACTCCTGGGGTAGGGTGGCAGTGCAGATCCCATTTTGTTGGAGGATGGGGTGAGCCCTCCTGGTTCTCTGCTCTGCAGAATTAAGGATTTGGGTTTTTTTGCTTTATTTGTCTCTTGCCGACTGCTGTTGTAATTGGGCCGATAGTGCTTGCTCAGCAGGCAAGATCAGTCTCTTCTTCCTACAAATGCTATTTTTGTTTTTATTTCCTATGCAGAATGAGGCCCTGCAACATCAGTGGGCACTGAACCCAATACACCTTCCCTTTTCCATTCAGTTCAGCTGTTCGTATTCCATACGGAGCAGAAAATAATGTGGATATTTTTTTAAGATATAAATATTTCCATTTACTGCAGGAATGTGCAGCACAGTGAGTCAGTTGTTCTGGACTTTAGTTGGGTATATCAGTACTTTTACAGCTGGGAAGACCTAGTGACTCAGATTTTCAGGGACGATCATTTTCATGGCAACTCAAGATCAGAACCTTGGGAAAACCCTCCAGTAGTTGTAGGATTGCACCGTAAATACTGGGAAGGCCCTAAATGATGGGAAGGAGTGTCTCCTTGCTGGGTTGTTTGTCTGCTGTGGTCAGCCCTTTCCCAGGAACACGACCCATCAGTCTGCTGGACTTGAGGAAGACAAAAAAGAGAATGACCCCACTGATGATACCAGTGGTATTGCTTCAAGCTCATGTTCTTCCTGCTTAGGTCAAGGTTTCAGTCCCCACAGCGAGAGCCTCCTCCAGCAGGTAGGGGGTGAGAGGCTAGATCATAAAATCATAGAATGGTTTGGGTTGGAAGGGACCTCAAAGCCCACCCAGTTCCAACCCCCTGCCATGGGCAGGGACACCTCCCACCGGATCAGGGGGCTCCAAGCCCCATCCAACCTGGCCTTGAACACCTCCAGCCACCACTTCTCTGGGCAACCTGGGCCAGGGCCTCCCCACCCTCACAGCAAAACATTTCTGCCTAAGATCTCATCTCAGTCTCCCCACTTTCAGAACTCTAAGGTTCGCTCTGTGCAGGGCTGTGTAACCAGTTCCCTGCACTGTGCCTGAGTGGACAGCACCAGCCTGGTCAGAAAGCCCTAATTTAGGCAAGAAGCATGGTGTTACTCTGTGGTGGGACTGAAACTCAGAAGCATAGGGAGGTCAGTAGTGTTACCACAATGTCATGGGGGACTTATGTCTGGTTTTATTGCTGAAAGATGGATTTTTGAAAAGAACAAAACCCAGCCGAGGCTGTTAAAACAGGAATTGCTATTTTCCCTCTGTTGCTTATTCAGACAGCCAGTTATTTAAGGATGAACATAAAAGCAATCCTGTTTTTCTTTTTATTCAGTGTTGTTGGTCCATGTGTCTTTCAGTCCAAGTCAGGAATTTTTGAGTCCCAGATGTGGTTAAAAGTTTGGTACTTGTCATCTCCTCATAGGCTGGGGTGAATCTTGGGCTGCCTGGGATCATGAGGAGCAGTGGCAGGCTTGGCAAAACACACCAGACTTCTCGTGTTGGTTTGAAAAGGTTCTGATAGCAGCTGAGCTGTGTTTGTGACCTGGGCAGTCGCAGACCTCACTGATTCCTGAAGGAATGCAGTGTTCCCTAAGGAAAATTCTCATAGTTGTCAGTCTTTGCTGTGATGCTGGATTGAGAGAAGGCAGGGAACAAAGACTGTGAATGAGCTGGGTGTTCACCAAGTTCAGGCCTTTCCTGGTTTGTTGGGAGAAATTATATTGTTTTAAATTAGATTTTGGGAGCTGTGGCTTCTGCGGGCCTGGATGTGTTCTTAGTGCTGACTGCAGCTGGAGAGAAGCACAAGTTAAGGCAGATTCCAGAAATGCCCGTGCTTTACTGGAGATGATGAGACTTTCTGTCTTTGGGATGTAGGAATGTTGGTGGTAAGGGACCTCCAGCCCGTTTGGAACAGAACTGTGCTCTAGGGCCTGATCAAAGTAAGCCTTGAAAGCCTTAAGGGACATCCTCCACCTCTCTGGATCTCTTTTCCTAGTAGAGGTTTTGTTGTAATGTCCAGTTTGAACCCTAAGCTGCGGGTCATGGCTGTTCCCTGTTGTTACAGCATATGCTGCTTTAGGTGAGGAAACCACTGCATCAAAGAGGCGGGATGGATTTTGTAGTACTCGTGCAGCACCTCTGCACTGCCAGCAGTGACGCTGGACCGGCAGCTTCTGCTGCTGCCTGAGTTCTGCAGAAAAGCTTGGGAGAAGGGCACATTGTGTTGAATGCCTTCGTGATTATTCTGTTCACTTGGACTTTGTTCTTTTGCTCAGGCTTGCATCTGATCTCACAGAACAAGGTGGCAGTGCTGCTCCTGGCTGGAGGACAAGGAACTCGCCTGGGCGTGAGCTACCCCAAGGGCATGTATGATGTCGGGCTGCCCAGTGGCAAGACCTTGTATCAGATCCAAGCAGAAAGGATCCGCAAAGTGGAGCAGCTTGCTGGCCAGAGACACAACTGCAAGTGTGACATCCCCTGGTAGGTGACTTGGAGTCATGGACCTGCTGTGTGGGGTTCTCTGCATTGCAGTCTTGTTGACACTATCTTCTGGGAGTGCTTCACTGGGTGCTGTACAGAGACACAGTGGGGAGAACCTTTTATCAGCAGGATTTGACCATGAGTAGCTGGAGGAGCGTGCGTAGGGATGGGAAGTGGCAGGTCTGGAGACCTGAGGAACTGAGCACCCTGGGATCACTGCTGCTGCCCTGACTGTTGTATGTACTGTCCTTCCAAGCGCAGTCCCAGACAGCACTACAAACGGTACTTCTTGGTGCCTGTTTCCAGTCCTTCACAGAAGATTCCATCCATTTGCACCGTGCTTTTTCAGGTTCCTGCATGGAGGGAGGGAATTCCTAGAGCTCACCTTCTAAGACCTTCCGCCTCCCCTTGCCCATAATTTCTGCCACAGCAAAATCCCTCTTCTCCTCACAGCAGTAAATGCTCATTGTGCTCCATTTTGATGCCACTTCTTGCTGCTGCTGTTTGCAGCAGGCTGTCATCTCTCCTGGCTTTCAAAGCCTTCGAATAGTTGTTTACTGCCTTCTCACAAGGGAAGGAGGTGAAACCGGTGATGGTCTCTTGTCTCTTTTGACCTATGATAGGAGTAGAGGGAATGGCAGGAAGATGTGCCAGAGGAGGTTTAGACTGAATATTAGGAAGAGGTTCTTCCCCCGGAGGGTGACGGAGCACTGGAACAGCTCCCCAGGGCAGCAGTCAAGGCACCGAGTCTGCCAGCATTCAAGAAGCATTTGGCCAATGCCCTCAGCCCCACGGTGTGAATGTTGGGAGTGTCTATGTAGGGACTGGAGTTGGACTTGATGATCCTTTTGGGTCCCTTCCAACGCTGGTAATTCTGTGATTGTATAAATTGCTTCAGAAGGCACTAGCTTTGTGCAAGGGGCAAAATATGAACTCCCCATGAGATGCAAGGAATGAGAGAGGAATGCACTGCAGCCTCTGGGAATATTTTCTGCCAACTGTTTTTCCTTAAATACCTTTATGAAATCATTGCTCTGTGCCAGGGTGTGGGAGGAGTGAAAGAGCAGGTGTCCAAGGCCCTCAGGGTAGTATGTTGTGTTACAAATTTGAGATCAAAGGTGATTCAGTCCGTGTTGTATTTTCTTCTGAAGCCATGCATGCCTGACCTGAATTGTAAATGCACCATCCCCGGTGCTGCTGGAAGCCAGGTTAGGTTATTTGCAAGATGCAGCGTCTGCTCGTAAGGTTCCAGCTCCTCTGCCTGGGCTGAGGAGGCTGTTGGCTGCTGCAGTGCACTAGAGGCCGGGCTGTGCTGGGCTGCAGAGATGTAAACCTGGCCTGTGTCCCTGTGCCAGCAGTCACTGAAGTGCTTGACAGGGACCCAGCTCTTAGCCACTGTTGAAGAAGGAGGATAGTGGAGGGAGAGACAGCAGCAATGTGGAGCAGGAAGGAGAGGAGAAAATAGAGAAAAACAGATCAGGCAGCCAACATTGGAAAGTGCTGATGTTTGCCCTGGCACAGACAAGGTGCTGGCACATGGAGCTACTGGGGTTTTGCAGCTCATTCTCAGCACCTCATGCTGGTCAATGCTTCTTTAGACACTTAACATAAGTTTCAGTTTAAGGTGAACAAGGCTGTTGTACTGTTCTTTGCCTTGCTTTCCAGCTCATCCAGATACGCAAATGTCATTCACATTTAGGGAAAGGCTCCTCTGTCCTGACTGGGCTGTGGGTTCGATTATGCACAAGATGTGCAGCCTTCCTGTGGGATGAGTTCCAGAGGAGAGCTCTCCTGCTGCATTGCTCCATGGGAGGCTGTAGTGTCTCTTATTTAACACTCCTGGGTTTCCTGTTTCCTCCCTTTTGTATTCCAGTTATAGCTTTGTCTTTCACTTCTGCTGTAGTTGCTCATTGCTCTGCACCCACTCCTACCCAGGTACATTATGACAAGTGAGTTCACGCTGGGGCCAACAGAGGAGTTCTTTGCACAACATGATTACTTCAACCTGGATAGTTCCAATGTGATCATGTTTGAACAAAGGATGCTGCCCGCTGTCACCTTTGATGGGAAGGCCATCTTGGAGGAGAAGTGGAAAATCGCTATGGCTCCAGGTACCCCACTGGTCACTCCTGTGTGGCACAGGAACACAGTAGGTGTTGACAACTGTTGCCAGCAGTCTTGGCACACAAAGCAGTCATTGGAGGTTGGTGTTGATGCTTCTGATCAGCATGGGGGGTGTTCAGTTCAAAGTTTCAGGTTGGTAATCAAGAGTATGGTGATCTCTGTTTAGTTCTTGCTAGAGGTTTGCCCACAACACGTGTTTGTTGTCCAAGTCGGGAAGCGCTGGCAGGATTAGGAGTAGTGCAGGGGCAGGATCAGAACACGGTGCAGGGCTGTGTGGGAGGTCCCTGGTGCTGCCTCACAGGGGAGACACTGTTGGGACCATGCTGCTGTTCAAGTCTGGTAGCTGAAAATGGGTAAAAAAGCAGCAAGGAGGTAAACTCTTTCCAAAATAATTGCAATGTCTCACCTAGCAAATTTCCTCTCTTTGAACGTGGACATGGCAGGAGGCTTGGCGAGGGCAGCCTGGCAGGCGCTGTATTGGTTTTGTGGCAGCGCAGTTTTCCTAAGCTGACAGGGGAATGAAAGGAAGAACTGTGAAAGGGTGATCTCAGATGAACAAACGTGCTCGTGTCTTTTGTGCAGATGCAGTTCAAGCCTTTAAAAAGGCATTGGGAAGTTGTGGGGAGCAGAGAAACAGAGAATAAGATTTATTTTAGTGGTTTTCTTCAAGCTGAGTTTTTATTATGTTTCTACTCTGCTCTGAAAGAAAAGAAACATTCCAGGCTTTTCCTACCCTCTGCATAATGTTTCTCCTTTTTAGTGTTTTCCCTCTGAGGATCTTAGAAGGCTTCCTAAAGTCTCGTAAGGCTTCTCTGGGAAGCTGGTCCCACTCTGCAGGCAAGGGAGCTGGGCTGTGGAGGGAAAAAGGCTGCATTGTGTGGCAGAGCTGAGAATACAATCTGACTCTTGGCATTCCCTGATCTGCTGTTAAAGAAAGTTTGGGACTTCCAGCTTTTGCTCTGTCAGCTGCAAAAAGCCTACAAAGTCTCTAATTAACCAAGGCTTTCTCTTTTCTCTTGCATTATAGATGGCAATGGTGGATTATACCGTGCTTTGGTGGATAATAAGATACTGGATGACATGAAGCAGCGTGGGATCCAGTATGTCCATGTATATTGTGTGGACAACATCCTTGTGAAAATGGCAGATCCGGTCTTCATAGGCTTCTGTGTTTCTAAAGGGGCGGATTGTGGTGCAAAGGTGAGGTGGTGCACTTGGAAGCTGCTGGCTCTGGTGAGCTGGGATGAACCAGGCTGTTCAGACCTCTGTTCAACAGCAGCTTGATTCAAATAGATTTAGAGGGGCTGCTTGCTGCCTGCGTTGCATTCTGAATCCCTGCCTGTGAGTGAGCGTCCTCCTCTGCTCTTCCCAGAGTCTTGTGGGAAACAAACTTCAGTTAGAGTGGGGATTGGAACTGCACAGCGAACTACAAACTGCAATTGCTTCCTCTTTATGCCCTGCCATGCACTACAAGTGCACTCTGCCTGGCTAGAAGCCTTATTGGACTGGGTTGTGGTTTATAAATGCATCTTTGAGTCTTTAAGGCTCTTCTTCTAAGTAACAAGGGGCAGAATAAGAGGAAATAGCCTCAAGTTGCACCAGGGGAGGTTTAGATTGGATATTAGGAAAATTTTCTTTACTGAATGAGTGGTGAAGTCCTGGCAGAGGCTGCCCAGGGCACTGGTGGAGTCTCCATCCCTGGAGGCGTTCAAAAACCATGAAGAGGTGGCACTTGGGGACATGGTTCAGTCAGCATGGTGGGGTTGGGCTGGTGGCTGGACTGGATGAGCTTAGAGGGCTTTTCCAGTATTAATAGTTCCGTGATTCTAATGGAGGCAATTCCATATGGCCCACTGGAGAAGATGGGGAAAGCCAGACCAGCCTGGTTTTGTCACCCTAAAGCAGCAGATGCCTGAGGAGAGATTTATATTTAGTCATTCACACTGTTCATGCGAACAGGGAGCTGAAGGCTGATAGTTACAAGCATTTTTCATTTGATGCCAGGTCCCTGTCCATGCTGAGAGCGGTGCCCCACAGCGTGCTAGTCTCTGCTCACTGCTTTCTCTCCTGAGCAACTGTGCAGTTAAGTAGTCGAGTACTGGGTTTTATGCCCAGTTGTTGGGTACAACATCCTTCTAGGCTGCTCTGTGCAGCCAGCTCAGCCCTGCCTATGCTCCCAAGTTGCTGGAAGATCCGTGTGCCACATCCCTGGGTGTATGTAGGAGTTGGGATAGTGCTGGGATTTTCTTCCTCCTTGTCACAGCCCTGTGTCCTGTGGCTGCAGGTGGTGGAGAAGGCGTACCCCTCCGAGCCCGTCGGGGTGGTGTGCTGTGTGGATGGTGTCTACCAGGTGGTGGAGTACAGTGAGATCAGCCCAGAGACTGCGCAGCAGCAGGGTCCTGATGGGGCACTGGTGTACAGCGCTGGCAACATCTGCAACCACTTCTTCACAGTCAAATTCCTGGAGATGGTGGCCCAGTAAGTTTCAGCAGACCTGCTAGACAGCCGTGCAGCCCAAAAATGCCTCCAATGGGCATTCCTGTTTCCTGATCTATAATTCCAGTTACAGGTACCTCCTGATCTGCTCTTTATGTCCTCTTTCCTCTAAACAATTCAAAACAGCTGTGTCTGCTTTCTTCCAGCCCCAGTGTGCTCTTCTGGCCTTATCCAGTGCAGAGGTTGAATGCTTTGCTGAAGCTAAGTTGACTAAGATAGAGCAGTGTGTGACCTTCCTGGGCTGGCGAGGTTGCACAGGCACATGGGCAGCAATGTGATCCATGGTGTGGTCGGTGATGCAGCCCCACACTGAGGATTTTCAATGGGAATGTCACCCATGCCATCCCTTGGGACAACAGAGATTGGGGGAGAGAGTGAAGCTGAGTGAGGTCTCTGCCCCTTGTTGTTGGAAAATGGGATGTGATGCTGTGTGTTCATGAGCAGCTGTATGACCTTCCTGAAGAGCTTGATCCACCCTTGTGTGAGGGATCCACTGAGGTCCGTTGTCCTCCCACTCAGATAACAGTTTAGGCTACCTTTTATTATCTCTGCCTGCCCTTTCAGCTGGACTCTAGGTCCTCCCTGTCCTCTTTTGTTACCCTGTCACGTCCCACCAATGCAAGGAGTGCTGCTGGCTGGGCTGCTCCGCCCAGTGTGAGGTTTCCTGGATGTGACTTGAATCAGTTTGGAGAGAGCAACATCCACAACAGTTATGAGATAACCCAGAGCAGTAATGAGCCATCTCCTTCCCAGAAGTGTCCTACTTTTTTCTAAGTGAGCATGAAGTGAATGAACTTGTTTCTTCTCCTTTTGCAGGCAATATGAGCCGCAGATGAGGTATCATGTAGCTATAAAGAAGGTGCCCTACATTGACGAGGAGGGAAATCTGGTAAAGCCGCTAAAACCGAACGGGATAAAGCTGGAGAAGTTTGTGTTTGATGTGTTCCAGTTCTCTAAGTTAGTGGCAGACATGATTTTATTTTTTCTTCCCCTTCCCAATGTGTGTTTGAATGGCTGTAGTTCCCAACAGGCCCTGCCAGGGAGCGTCTGGTGTGTGGGTGGCTTGTTAGAGAGGCTGTGGGATCTACACCTTGCTCCAACACACCAGGAACGCCACAGGCTCTGAGAAGGGCGTTCCCAGGGCACTTTGGAGCAGCTGGGCTTTCTTGGACTGTGCTTTCAGAATGGTTTGTTCTGCTGAGGATGGGTTGCCTGGCCTGGACACTGGGGAAGAAATAAAAAAAAGCGAAAACGAGCATAAAGCTGGCACTGCCTCCAAGCCCATGTTGGAGTATTCTGACTCATGGAAATTGGGTCTTTCAGGATTGTGTCTTCGATGGAAATGGCAGCTCTGGTTGCAGATTTGATGCCTGTTCTGCCAGGGCTCAGCTGACACCTTAGTGCCCAGAGCACAGGTTGCTTCAGCACCATTGGGAAAGTTACTGTTGCTGTGGGAACTGTTGGTGTTGACTTGCCCAGCTCTAAACCACAGCTGAGAACACTGCACCATGGTGTCAGTATGATTGGGGTACTTTGTGTTTAGGGAATGTGGGACTTCAATAATGTAGGTGTTTGTCATAAGTGTTGTTATAAACCCTGTTTTCTGAGGTCTTGAATTCAGCAGTAAATGTTCTGGTTTAGGCTTAAATGGCAAAAAGAGACCTCAAACAAACTGAATTACCTTTGTTTGGAGGATTTACTTTAGGACAGAGAGCTCGAGATTTGAACTGGTCTCTGTTTCCTGACACACGTCCAGTAAAGAACTGTCACGTCAAAGGTTAAGCCAGTGTGACGGTAACAGTGCCGAGCTGTGAAGTCTGAAAGGACTCATTTGCAAGCAGTGATTCCTTGTGCTTTTAAGTAACACTCCAAAACCATCTTGGCAACTGCTTTTTCTGAAATGCAGAAAGGCACAGTTGCTGCTGTGGGATTTAATTTGCAGTCTCATTTCTGTAAACAGCTGTACTTAACATTCAGGTGTGAATCCTTCTATGTTCCTTATTCATGCCTGTGAATGGGTGTCCCCAGCTGATCCTTGCCAACAGACTCCAAGTGGAGTCACTGTTCTTTGCAGCGGGATGTGATGCCCTTAAATGAGCCGCACAGCTTGTCACTGGGCCTGAGCTTCACTGCTCTCTCAATCCCACTGTTGTCCTTGCAGAGACTTTTTGTCCACAAGCTTCCCAGTACCTGGAGAAGCTTCTGTGGGATCCTTGCAGGGCTGATGCTTTCCTCCTCACCTCTGCACAGCTCTTGAGGGTTGTGGGGCTGCTTTTATGTTGCCAAAGAGACGGGACTGCTTGTTGTTTTCTCCCATCACACAGCCCTGGTACTTCTTCACTCCTCAGATGGAAGGTGGGCTTGCTGCAACTTTACTTGCCCCAGGCTGCACAAACCACTGCTCCCTAAAATAGATGTGAGCCTTTTCCCAGGAAAGCTGTTGTTGAATCAACAGGGCTGATGACGAACTGTGTTTTTCATGAGCAATGTTTTCTCCCCTTTGCTGGTAGGAATTTTGTGGCATTTGAAGTTTTGAGAGAAGAGGAGTTCTCACCACTAAAAAATGCAGACACAGCTGACAAAGACACCCCGACCACTGCTCGGCGAGCACTCCTGGCCCAGCATTACCTCTGGGCTCTCAAGGCTGGGGCCAGATTTCTGGATGAAAACGGTTGCAGGATACCAGAGAAACCCAGGTACAAACCTCTGCGACCTTCACTGCCTGTGGCTGCCCAGCTGTTCCAGCTGACTAGTGGCATGTAGTCTTCTCTACAGATTGGGTGTCAGTTTGATCCCGGGGTGACTTGGCGTGGTTTTGGTTCAGCTGGCCTTTTCTGAACATGCAGAGTGGTGTCTGTTACAGGTCCTGCAGCACTGGTGCCTGAGTGCTTCAGACAGAAGTGCACGGTGCACTGGCAGAGAGGTCCTAAGTTGTCTCCTCCTATAGCATGTTGTTAGGCAGGGGTAACCTTTTCCACCATTCAGGATTATCCAACCCAAGGAATTGGAATTTGTAGTCCTCACCATCTTTTCTGAATACAGCCCCAGTGCTTAAAGCCCAGTAAGATTCTCAGGTGGGCTTAAGGATCAGTTATGACAGCAGGTACCAATTCTGACGCTTCCTGCATCATGTCGAGTAAGAAACTGCTTTTACTCTGTGGGGCTATTGCTTCATCAACTCAGAGGTTAATAAACCCATGAGCTGTTCATTGTACTTGAAAAGCACCTCTATAAAAGCAATGTTCTTGTTTTGATGAGAAATATTTGGGACCTGCTAATGCCCTTTTATGTTCACACTTTGTGTTCAAATAATGCCTGGTGCATGTGAATATAACAAATGTTGTGTCCTTCTGGATATCCTTTTCTTGATGATCTTCGAAAGAAGATGTTTTTTAAGTAGAGCAAGAACTTAATCCTGTGTTCCCTTCTCTAGTCTTTCAGGAACTGAAGATCCTCCAGCTGTGTGTGAGATTTCTCCATTAGTTTCTTACTTTGGAGAGGTGAGGATAAGTATCTGTGGAGAGTGTGCTGGTATGCATCTGATTTCCTTCTAAACATGGAGGATTTCTTTAGCCTGGGCTTGCTGGGAAATGGTAAGATCAAGGGAACCAGGACTTGGACTCTGCATAATGTTCCTGGTTCCACCATGGTTTACTCTTCAGCAGTTCGTTCACTCTCAGTTTTAGCCGTCTCTAAAATGGGTTTGCAAAGAGGCTGCACGGTTTCATTAAGGCTTGCCAGCGCTTTGAGATCTTAATAAAGTGCAGAATATTCAAATTCCAGAATCCCTGGGGTCACTGTAGTGAACTGGATGCTACTTTGTGCGCATTGTGAGCAAATACTAAATGAGAACTATGATGTGTACATTGGTGTTAAAAGAACCCATGTCTTAGAATAGATTCCTTGAGTTTGTCCCTCTGAAAATGATCAGTCCTGGGAAAGCTGCTGCCCTGTGGTGGGCAGCCAGGGTGAGTAGTGGGGTTGCAGGAGGATTTATGGGCAGTGTGGGGGAACTACATTCAGAAAAATTTACGTCTTCACTACATTTCTGGATGTTGATAGCAAACTCATCGCAACTCATGTGTTGTAAGAACAAAATGAAGACAAGGCAATTGGAGTTGACTTTTCTCTGCTAGAATTATTCTAGTGTGAATTAAGGACACACTGCAGGCTGCCCCCTAACTCCAGCAGCTTGTGTGTGGGACCTGTTTTGTGGTTCATCGGTGCCTCTTCTGAAATGCTTACCATCTCTGTCACTGGGGAGACTGCTGCTGCTGTCCTTCCTGTGCCCTTTTAACTTTGCGTTGTCAGTCCTTCTCTGAAGACATTATAGGCTTAAAAGCAGTGCAGGGAACCAGTCTGATGCATTTACAACCTGACAGTTCTGTTTTCACACCTTCTCAGGGTCTGGAGGCGTACATGAAGAACAAAGACTTCCCTTCTTCCTTTGTACTCGATGAAAACAAAGTGGAAATGCTAGGAAACTCTTGAAGAGTAGGGGGCCTTTCCCCCTCAAATCTGGTCTCTGTCAGGCAGATCCATTGTCAGGACTGAAATTGCTAGAGGCTCAGTGTGAAGTGCATTATAAAAAAAATTTCTTTGCAGTATTGGACCAATGCCAAATCCTCACAGCAGTCGTGTTTACACACCCATGTGCTCTCCAGGTCTGTTTGATAACTGAAGGCTGTGCCTTTTACCTCAATCTGTTCCGTAGCCTTGGATGTGAATCAAGATAAATGCCTCCCAGGTACCAGGATTTTAGATTTCTTATTTGCTGTGCATATCAGTACGTAAAAGAGCCGGTCAGGGGCACATAAATCAGCTTTGCATTCAAGAAGATTAGTTCTCCTCAGGGCCCTGTTATGCACTCTGTTTGTGCTGGTGGGGCTGGGGTTTTGGTTTTAAATGGTATGCCCAGCTCAAGACTGACCTTGAGACCCCATCCTGAAAAGTATGGAGCAACTTTTTGTCCTCGGGCCTTTCTCTCCAGAGATCCATCTTTTCCCTAAGCCTGTGCTGGTTTGAAGATCCAGTTCAGCAGCTGCATCCTCTGGCCAGATTGCACAGAAAAGGCTGCTGTCAGTGGGAATGCTGCTGCATGTGAGTGTTGCTTGAGGTCTGGACCCCAAAGCAGGATGGACTCAATTGCATAGCTGGGCTCACCGATGCCATTCCAAGATGACATAAAGGAAGTATGCAGTTTAGACTGATCGTTCCTTACAGCTGCAGTGACCTGGGCTTTTTTAATTAAAAAAAAAAAAAAAAGAAAAAGATGATGAGAATTTTTTTCACCACACTCTGCTCTTCCTGTCTCTAACAAAGAGTTGTTGTACCTTTCATTTCTCTATTTACTGTGTCCCTCCAAGGGGATTCTCCTTAAGTACTTGAAAATAATAAGAGGAACAAATCCTGATGGTAGAATTTAATACCTAACCAAAACCAAAAGTGCCTTAATCCCAGCATAACTGTGCACAGTAAAACATCAGCCCTTGCTGCTGCAGCTTCTGGCCAGGTAGCTTTCATGTACTCTTTTTCACTTCTGAAATAATTATTTTAAATACATTACTAACCTTCTTTTTAAGTAGATTGTTAACCATGATGCAAAGATAAGTATCAGCTAACAAAGGATAGGAATTGTCAGAACACATGTAGCACATGAACTCAGTCCTGGCTGAGGGATCCCAGAGTGGCCGTGATCCACAAATGAATTGTCCCGTTCAGATGAGGCCCCAGTCAGCACAGTCGCTGTGGAACCTGCGCTGAACACACCAGAGTTGCATCACTCTTGGTGGGAAAGCTCCAGGTGCACTGCTGGGTGCCCTTGGCTAGAGGAACACTCTGTACTTTTCCCCTAAATCAGGAGTTAAGGGAGGTGGGGAGGCCCTGGCCCAGGTTTCCCAGAGCAGTGGTGGCTGCCCCATCCCTGGAGGTGTTCAAGGCCAGGTTGGATGGGGCTTGGAGCCCCCTGATCCAGTGGGAGGTGTCCCTGCCTGTGGCAGGGGGGTGGAACTCAACATGCTTTAAGGTCCACTCCAACCCAAACTATTCCGTGATTCTATGATCTCGAATGTTATTTTGTGCATCTGATTCTACCAAGAAATGTTATTTTACTAAGCATTAATCTTTTAAAAAGATTACTTTCTGTAATTCCTGACATGAAGCTGTATTCAGAATGTTGAAGTATGAGAGTGGCTCTGACAGTAAATACAGTTTGTAGGTAGGCTCATGTTTTCCAAAGAAAGCACCTAAGCATCCATGGCAGCATGCTTAGGTATAAAGTAATTCTGCAGGCATGTCAGTAACAAACCTTGTGTATGTGCAGACCACCTAACGACAGCTCCCATCACCTCACTTTCCATGTGCAGCCAGTAGTTCCCATTTCCAGTATAAGTGAAGCATTTGTCTGACAATCAATGTTGTAATTTGTTTCTATGAGTCATTCCATTCCTGTCAGTGAAGTTTTATATCCGAGAATCATGTTGTACCTTTGTGAGCATTGCTTGTTCAGGCCCACAGTTGGTTGAAATTGTGCTCTGCTATAATGAAAGGATATTTCTTTTGCTTTTTCTAAAGTGCTTTCTCTTTGGAAACTTCAGCTCTGGTATGCTTTCATCATGTGTATGCTGAGCTGCTGACGGGGTTTTTAGAGGTTGTTTCTGAGAAGCTGAATTAGGATGCTGAACGCCTTGTCTGTTAGGGTTTTTTTTTCTCCTCATATTTTAAACTGGAACATAGAAAGAATTTTGAGAGAACTTTAAAAAAACCCTGTCCTGTGTGTAACCAAGTACCTGTAGTGCACATTCTGAAATGAAAAGTGCCTGAGACAAAGGGAAGTCCCATAATACTCCAGAAACTTTTGAACTCCTAAAAAATTTTATAATAAAGATGTTACTGTGATTCCTGTGTCTGTCTATGTTACTTGTTCATGAGGAAGAACATGCATGTTGTCCTTGTCCCTGCATGTCCTGGGTGTTGTCACTGCAGCTGCAGGACACAGACAGTTGTCAGTTGTGCTGTTGTCCCAAGCCTGCTGTGAGGTGCTGTTTTTCCGGATGACCTCCTACACACACATCTCCACTGGTGTTCCCTTCCCACCAGCAGTTATGAACTGCTCTCTACATCCTCATCTCACAACATGAGCAAAGCCCAGGCCCAAGCCTCTCCTCACACCTCACTCTCCGCCCAGGCCGTGGAGCTGCTCCTGCCTGGGCTGGGCTATGCAGGAACAGAGAGACTGGACCAGGCCTGGAGCACGGACCATGCTGTTGTCCGGAAGGTGGCTCCATTGCCTCGTGTGCAGTAGCCAATCACCGAGAGAGACTGTTCAGAATTTGTGCCAATTCTGGACCCTTGGGGGGATGGCCCCTCTGAACTCAAGTGTGAAGCCCCCAACTCACACCCCACAATTTTATCTACTGCACATAGACAAAAATTCATAGAATTCTTGGAAGAGGCTTGCATATTCCTAATTAATCAGACTGTCTTGATCATTTACCACACGTGTCCCTGAAATGTATTATTCAATCTGTGCAATCTCTAGCAACTCCACAATCCCATCACTGAGGAACTTTTGCTGGATTTACCTAATAAGATATTAAAGTTCAATCATTAATCTATGCATTTTGCATTTATCGCACCCTTGCTTGGCTCACCCTATTTACCAGGCTGCTTCTGATCTTCAATTTGGCCCATGGCAGCCATTCAGGGTTCATTTTGCTGTAAACACAGTGCATTTAATCAAGGGTCTCCTTTTTCACAACGAATTTAGTGATGAGAACCATGTACGATGCAACATTTAGCTCCTTGTAAAGGCCCCTTCAACTTTAGGGCCTTTTTGTAGTCATGGAATGGTCTGGGTTGCAATAGACCTTAAAGCTCTACCAGTTCCACCCTCCTGCCATGGGCAGGGACACCTCCCACTGGATCAGGGGGCTCCAAGCCCCATCCAACCTGGCCTGGAACACCTCCAGGGATGGGGCAGCCACCACTGCTCTGGGCAACCTGGGCCAGGGCCTCCCCACCCTCAAAGCAAAACATTTCTCACTAAGATCTCATTTCAATCTCCCCTCTTGCAGCTGAAATCCATTCCCCCTTGTCCTATCCCTGCACTCCCTGATCAAGAGCCCCTCCCCAGCTTTCCTGGAGCCCCTTTCAGTCCTGGGAGCTGCTCTAAGGTCTCCCCAGAGCCTTCTTTTCTCCAGGCTGAACAACCACAACTCTCTCAGCCTGGCCTCAAGAGGTTCTCCAGCCCTCTGATCATCTCCGTGGCCTCCTCTGGACTTGCTCCAACAGCTCCAAGTCCTTCCCATGCTCAGGACTCCAGAACTGAACACAGGGCTCCAGGTGGGGTCTCACCAGAGCGGAGCAGAGGGGTGGAATCCACTCCCTCACCCTACTGGTCCCCCTGCTTTGGATGCAGCCCAGGACACGGTTTGTCTTCTAATTTCATGATTTCACGATTTTACGATTTTATGATTTCTTTCCATAACGCTGGAGCAGCGCCGACCTCGCTCTGCGGCGCTGGGGCCGGGGGGCGGAGGTCGCTCCCCGCCGCCGCTGCCAGGGGCACCATAGAGATGCGGCCGTGCTGGAGGCAGAGCGGCACCCGGAAGCGGCCGCTCCGCCCCGCGGTGATGGCAGCAGGCGGGCGGCCGCGCCGCGGCCCCTGAGGCGCCGACATGTACTCGGCTGCCGCCCCGCCGCCGCGACGGGACTTCATCTCCGTCACCCTCAGCCCGGAGGAGGCGGCGGGGGCCGGCGGCTACAACAACAGCAAGGCCTGGAGGCGGCGCTCCTGGTGGCGGGTGCGGGAGGGCGGCGGCCGGGGGAGCTGCGGGGCAGGGCGGGCTGCGGGGCGGGGGCGCCCTGCGGGAGGGGGCTGCGGGGCGGGGGCACCCGGGCTGTGTTGGGGTGTGGGGGCCCCGCACTCCGCTGGGGAGGGGCCCGAGCTGTGAGCTCTGGCGCTGGGACCCCGTGGGCGGCTCGAGGGGGCAGCGCCCCAGTTGTGGGGCTGTGGGGAGCGCAGGGGCCGAGTGCTCCGAGGCGCATCTCGGTCTCTGTGAGCAGTGCTGCGGCGGAGGGAGCGGCGCGGTTCAGGGGGAGCGCTGCCCGCTCTGGTGGGCGGCTGGGGGCAGCGCTGCGCTCTCTGCGCGGGGGGGAGACAAGACTTGGTCTCAGTGCCTTTGCACCCCGGTTTTAGGGCTTGGAAGGGACCCCTGTCCTCTGCCCTGGAGTAGTAAAGGGAACGGTGCTGCTTAAGAAAGGTTTCCAGTAGAGCTGTGTAGAAGCAATTTTTCTGTCTGCGTGGGTGTAAGGAGTGGGCAGGCGGCTTTACCAGGGGTGGGAATCTTGGGCAGGAGAGGCTGGAGGGGGGAAATATGAGTCCAAGGGACAAGATAAGCCTTGCTTCAGGCAGGAGATGAGGTCTGGCCAGCCCTAGAGGCTGTACAAGTGAGCAGATCAAGTGTGTGAAGGACTTGTTTGGAGACACAGTGTGTCAGCTTCTCTCTATTAACTGCTAGGGAAATGTGGACATAGGGTACGAGGTGTTTCACTCTTCTGTTAATCCTTATACTTTGTCAGCAAAACAAAGTAAGATGGTGGGGGATGCCGTTGTGTATCTTTGTACCTTGTTGCTAGCCATCACAGGAGACCACAGTCAGTGTCTCTTTTCCCATCCTACCCTGAGGAAACACAGGGCTGGTTTCAAACACCTGTCTTCAGCTGGAGGATGATGATCCAGTTGGCCATGCAGTAGAGCCAAAGGTGATGGGGAATCAGCATCTTGTGGTGTGTGTAGGGATGGGTGTGCCAGGTTGCTGTGCTGACAACAGTATGGGAAGAGCCCTCTGTGTGCTGTGGGGCTCAGCCATGTGAGCACACTAATGGTTCTTCACTGGAGCATCTGCAGCCTTTGGTTGTCATGAAGAGGAT
Source organism: Neomorphus geoffroyi (assembly GCA_033558235.1). Taxonomy (NCBI): domain Eukaryota; kingdom Metazoa; phylum Chordata; class Aves; order Cuculiformes; family Neomorphidae; genus Neomorphus; species Neomorphus geoffroyi. The sequence goes on from JAUMJM010000014.1 coordinate 12,589,487, forward strand.
TAGGATAATCAGAAGTGCTGTAGCGTATGGAGAGGTTTGTAGGATGCTGCAGGTTGTTCCCCCGTGTAGCATCAGCATGGCAGTTCCCTGTCTGTGTGCAAGAACCCAGCCATGGCAAAACACGGCTCTGGTGAATTTTGATAGGACTGTTCAAAAATTAACAAACTGGTAAATTAATGTTTAACTCCAAATTCTTGCTCTCTAAGTGGAGGAAACCTTTTCCTCAGGCTGATGTAGCATTTGCTGTCTGACCTTAAGTGATTTTCTAGTATAGGCTTAACTTTTAAAAACAAATTTTTGCCCAGGACTAAACTGGAAAACATTGTGGTTTTGTCCTGTTTGTTGTTGTGTTGGCTTACTTTGTTCTCACATTGTGGCAGAGTGGTGGCAGGACCTACTCCAGGTGGCAGCTGCGGCTGGCTCCTAGTTTGAGCCTTTCTTCTCTGCTGCAGTATCAGTTTCAGTTTCCCTACCACTTTTTTCTATTCCTTACTTTGCGTGTGTGCTCTGCCACACCTCCCCAGGCAGGAGGGAGGGAAGGGGCTTTTGGCTCATCTGGGCACATGTGCAGGTCAGGCAGTGGAGTCTGTGAGGAAAGCCAGTGCACTGTGCAGGATGCTTCACTGGGAATCTGAGCTTGTGGCAAGCTCTTAGGTTCTGGCAGCAAGTGGCTCCTAGGTCTCTCTGAGCCTGCTGTGCTGTAAACCAGTGTGTGGTATTTCTATTTTCTCTGTCATCAAAGGAAATAAGCAATGAGTGTCTGCAGCTGGAACAGAGGGTATAATTAAGCTTGTCAGTTTTGTGTTTCCTGCTCTAAATGAAATGATAAGAGTTTCTTTTTGACTGAGTAGACTATTAGTATTGTGCTAAATGTTCTTCCTCTCTCCCTCTTAATTATTTTCTCTCCTCAAGAAATGGAAGCAGCTGTCCCGACTGCAGCGGAGTGTGATTCTCTTACTGTTTGCCTTCTTGGTGGTCGGTGGAGTAATTTCCTACACGAGCATTGGGGAACCATGGAAAAGTAGGTGTTCTGCGTCATAGAATCATGGAATGGTTTGGGTTGGAAGGGACCTCAAAGCCCATCAAGTTCCAACTCCCTGCCATGGGCAGGGACACCTCCCACTGGATCAGGGGGCTCCAAGCCCCATCCATCCTGGCCTTGAACACCTCCAGGGATGGGGCAGCCACCACTGCTCTGGGCAACCTGGGCCAGGGCCTCCCCACCCTCGCGGGAAAACATTTCTCCCTAAGGTTTCACCTGACTCTCTGCTCTAGTTCTTATAACCAGTGTTGTTACTGACAGTGGCTGGGTGTATCCATTACAGCACAGCTGTGGGATGGTTTTCTGTGCTGTGTTCCAGTGATTCGTTTCTGCTTAATCAGAAATATTTGTCATAGGCCTTTTGTTGTTTACCTTGGCTGTATCTACCTTTTGTTTTAGTTGATCAAGATTTGGAGGCTCTGACTGTTTTCTGTACTATATTTGTATGTGGGTATTGGTTGACCAAACCTAGACAGTATAACAAGATAATCCTCTCTTGGTTTTGGTTGTCCATCAGACTAGAAATTCCAAGCTTTTTGACAATACAAAGGCACATTTACCTTTTACGTTACCTTACTGCCTGTCCTGAGAAGCTAAAATAATAATAATTAGAAAGAAGCATGTGCCTCTTGGCAGCCTCCTAGCATATTAGGGAGAGTGTTAATGCCAAGAGGCATTTTGAGTCTAACAATTTGTGTGTGTGCTTATCCATGTTTGTGCATGGAAACACTTCTTGGAGGTGCACCTGGTGTGTGAGCACAGCAAACTGTTATCACTGTCTGCCTGGACTCAGCGAAGCTGCTGGTCCCTGTGCTGAGAAGTGTTCTGTGTCCAGGTCTAATGAACAAACCGCCGGATGATTCAAAAGTGGAAGGAGAAGCTCCTGGACTCAAGCTGGCAAATCCAGCCGTTCTGCCAGCACCCCAGAAAGCCAGTGCTAACCTTGGAGACTACCCAGAGCTTTCCCCTCAGGTACCATGGGAAGACAAGAGGCTTTGTGGAAGTGGCAAATAGAGCTGGGTTCCAAGAGTTGTGGGGGGAAAGAAGCTGTAACTTGCTGTGTAAATCAGCTCTGGGTGGGATATTCTCGTCTCAGGAAGGGCTTTGTTGTAGGATTTCTTGGCTTTAACTTTCTTATTGAAGTGTGGAATGTACTACTCCTTACTCCTTTGAGTGCAAAGGCTTCAGGTCATGATGTTGCTGTCCTGCTGTGATTAATTTGTTTGGGCTTGGAGTGCTCTTGGTGTTGAGGAGTCTGGACAGAGTCACAGCTGAGCAGGAGCCAGTGTCACACTGCACTGGGATAGCTTTTCTGGTACCTCGAAAAATGATAGCAAACAGATCAGCTGGTGGTGGTGTTGGAGGGTCACATCTGGGGGGGACGTGAGGGGAAAGTAGCAGGAACTGACTGTGGATTAGTGGAGTAGAGGTATGCTGTTTACTGTGCTGTTCTTCGTGTATTTATTTCCTGAATTCTGGGATTTCCAGTTAATGAATATGAAATTTTTGTATTAAATCATTACGCACAAATGTACTTGTGTTACTGATAAGTAATTCTCGCTGTTCCCGAACACTGCTATTGTGTAGGCTTTTTGTTTTACATGCTTTTTTGGTAATTCAAATAAAATTGTACTGTGCCTCGTAAAATGGAATCAAATAGCTCTACAAACCTTTGGCAGGGCCTTGTGTTAAATTAATACCTGGTAGCAGTAAAGGGAGTTTAAAAGTAATTTGTCCATGTGAACTTAAGAACTGGGCAATTTTGCCAAAAGTTTAAACTAAACAAAACCTCAATGTCTTTCACAGTATTTCCATTCAGGGCAGAACTTGCATGCTGATATGATATCAGAGGTTACATTTAACACAAAGGGAATGTCCTTCACTCATGATTTGGAATTTTACCATCTCTGCAACATACCAAGTATATTTTTTTTCTTTATTTCTCAGAAGCTGCCAAAACCACCTCCTGTCCGGCGAGGTCCTCCCAATCTTCAGATCAAGCCACCGTGGAGGAATGTGAGGCTGAAGCCGCCGCAGGATCCTGTCAGGGCTATAGAAGAGCCAGTCCAGGCCGACAAAGAAGACAAAACAGAGAAATCCATTATCAGGTAGAAGTGTTTACAGCATGTTACAGTGCTCCCCTCTTGCCCCCGCCACCATCCATGGGATACTGGAATGGAAATTGTAAGAGCTTTTTGTTGTCTGTGCCTGAGGTTGATTTTCTTCTTTGCAGACCTTTGTTCCCAGGTCTGTCTTGGCAGCTTGGTGTCGTTCAGCAGATTGATATGATTTCAGTGAATGTGCAGGTTTTCTGGTTTTACTGTTTGCATCGAAGAGCTGCAGAGGTCTGTGCTGCTGTGATTGTACTTATACTGAATTATTCCCTAAGATATTGTTAATTGAAATATTCCAATTTGGGAACAAGTGAAATTATGTAAAGTGTAACTTGGATATAGAAAAGCCTGTACAAGTTCAACAGAGGTTCTTAAGATCTGGAACATTAGGCTTGTTTTTTATATTGTTATGTCCTTTTCAGCCCTGGCGCAGCTGAGCTTGTTGCAGCGTCAGAGCTGAGCCTGGAGCACCTCTTTGCCTGCTGGTGTTGTCTGAATTCTCTCAGAATGACCTGATGTGTTTTAGTCCTTTGCTTCCACTATAGCTTGTAAAGTTAAGTGGGTGGGAACAGCAAAACTGAGGAAAGCAATGAAGGCGCAGTGAGGACTAGTTACAAGTGTAAAGAATGAAGCTAAGAAACGGAATGATGGGATTTCTGTAAGTCATCATGTTTTCTGGCATTAAAGGTGTCACAGTTTAGCTCTGACCCAGCTAAATTTGGCAGCTAAGAACTGTGCAGTTGGGCTCCAAAATTCTACCCCCACCCCCAAGGGAAAAGGGAGAGGAAAATAAGAAAAAAAAGGCTGTGGATTGGAAATAAAACCTACAACTTTGATGAAATTATGATAATAATAGTAATAATATTAAAAAAATAGAAAGTAATGAAATATGTACAAATAGCTGAGGTTGCACCCCCACCCCACCCCTCGATAACTGTACATCACCACAAATGCGGTAGAGCAGACACAAGGGAATAGGTCCACAGCTGGGAGGGAGCTGACCTCACGGACTGAATTCAGGGATGCACAGATTGAGGGTCAAGGAGAAATCAGACAAACTAGGTCCTGGCTGGACGCCAGCCATTGCAAAAGAGAGCAAGATCCTCATGATCTCTCAGTTTTATACTGAGTAGGACATATATGGGACGAAATGCTCTGTTGGTCAGTTTGGGGTCTCTTGTCCTGTCTGCTGCTCCTCGCAGGTGTGGCCTTTTGTGCCAGCTTGAGGATGGCCTTAGTTACAACAGGAATAAGTACAAGCTTTGGATGCTTTGGCCTTTCTGCATGCCAGTTTTGCATGTTATCACTTCTAGAGAGAAACTGTCTGGAAAACATGCAGTTAGCTTATCAGGAAATGCAGTTACTTTAGACTAAGGCCGAGCCAGAGCCAGAGTCAGAGTCATGCTAATTAACTCAAACCATAACATAAATTCTGGCCAGCCTGCTCCCCTTGGGAGGCAGATCGTGGACTTGGAGGCACCAGATCGATGTATGAGACAGCATGGCTGAGGTTGTTTGGTCTTGATATGAGCTTGACTTGATTTGAAGTCCATTCTGAAGACATGTCCTTCAGGAGAATGGTAATAAAAACCTGTACAAACTGATTTATACATCTGTGGGATGGCTTTGAAACCCTGGCAGTGAAGCGAGCACTTGAGGTGGCTGGTCCTGTGTGCTGTGCCTGTTCGTGATTTTTTTTATGATAATCACTTGTGTGGTGCCAGTCAGTGTTCTTGGCTCCTGTGATGATTTTGGAACCGGTAGATAACAGAACGCTTCCAACACAGCATTTGAATTTAATGAAATTCCAAGAGGCTGTAAGACACATTTCTTAATCCAGTAGAATTTATCTGGTATGAATTACTGTCTTCGAACAGGAAAATCATCTAGGAGGCAATGTAATTATTTTGATCCCTGTTACAAAATCCTAATTCCTATTTTATCAAAGTATTGTGAGAAACAGAAAATGCAGTCATAAGTCTTGTTCATTTGCATGACTTTCTGTGATCAAGTTTAGTCTTAATTACAATCCCTTGTGTTTGCAGCTGGCGAGGAGCAGTGATAGAACCTGACCAAGTCACCGAACCTCTATCTAATAAAGTAAAGGAACCAGAAAAACCTTCCTCTGTGGAAGCTGAGGACCAGAAGGAACCAGGTAAATAGTACAGTTAGTGATACCTTTATTTCTGTTTAGTTTTACGATTGAAGTTGTGCAATTCCTCCCACACATTTATTTTTTTATTTTAACTAAAGGAAAGAAAAAGCGCAGGAAAGATTATTTCCCTGAAACATCCAAGCATTTCAGTGTTCTTATTCCCCTGTGACAGGCTTCACAGTTAATAGCCTTCAGAATTTGAAAGTCAATTTTAGTGATGAGTCTTTGAAGTTCAGCTTCTGGGAGGACATTCCTAGCTTTTTTCCAGGAAGGGATAGTCTAAAGAGAGAGGGCTTGAAGCAAACAGCTTCCTTTTTCAGCAGTGGGTTTCCTTTGTTCTACAAATACAGGGAAAGTGACTTCCTCCCCAAATTAAACTGAGCTATTTTGAAGGCTCTCCAGGAAGCTGTAGGAGCTGTTTTTTTGCAGTAGCTGTCCTGGTGGAGTAAAGAACCTGTGCTCACTTTCTGGGCTCATACAAGGAAGTTCTGATATGACAGGCATGATGTATTACAATGTGATGAGGTTGGCTTTTGCCAGCCTAATATATAAGGTTAGTTATGCTGCTTGGTGTTTTGCAAAATTTCAGCTATTGGCCTTGAGTGTTTCCCTGGTGGATGTTTAGCAAGCTCTGCTCTGTGGTAGATCACAAACAATGATTTCAGTAGAACCATGGAAAAAGACACGGCTTTGCCCAAGATGGGAAATGTAAATTTTCTTTCTTTTGTTTGTATTAAGTGAAAAATTCAAGAGAAATCATTTTGTGTAACTGACTTTAAAAGCAGCAGAAAGCAACAAACGAGGCAGGGGAGATGAAGAAAAAATGGTGTGCACTAAATGAGTTAAGGATCATCTTGCTAAGCACATGTATTCAGCAGCTGAGTTACAGTTGGTTTATGCAGTCTTAATTCTGGTATTTCCTGGCTTTCAGGTCTTTGGGCTTTAGTGATGCTCTCCCAGCAGCTGTGCATGTGATTATTTTAATGTTTTATTTGCAGAAATGACTTTTTTTTTTCGAAGGGAGAGATCTTTTGTTTTCACTTGGCTTAGCTGCTGCCCAGAAGCGCTGGCTGGCTGTTTGCAGTGGAAGAGCTGTGCTGCAAACAGTTGTCCGAGTGTGGTTTTTCCATTGCACTGGTTATTTAGTTTGGAAGGAAGTACTTTGGTGGGAATGCAGCAACAGTTGTTGAGTGTTGCATGTCACTGCATGGCTCCCCTGCCAAAGTCCTAAGTGAAATGCTGTTGTCCTTTTGCAGTGCCCCTAAATGACCGTCAGATGGCCGTGATCGAAGCCTTCCACCACGCGTGGAAGGGTTACAAGGAGTTTGCCTGGGGCCACGATGAGCTGAAGCCTCTGTCCAAGTCCTACAGTGAGTGGTTCGGGCTTGGGCTTACCTTGATTGATGCCTTGGACACCATGTGGATTTTAGGCTTGAAAGAAGGTAATTTTTTTGTCTTCTGTTTTTTCCCCTCTAAAATAATTCCTTATTTTCTGTTCAGGCAGTACATGGTCAGAGTTCTTTGAGGGGAACAGTGTTATATATGGCAAATAAGTTTAGTTTTCCTGTGAGGATATACATAAGCAGTATGTGTGAAAATAATATTCTCCCAATGCTATGAAAGGACACCATTTTTCTTGGAATAAAGTTTTGAGCCAGAAAAAATAAATCCCACTGTTATAGATGGCGATGAGTTTATCTGCTGGAAACTGAGGGATACATTGATGAGCCTCCTGCTTTTTTTTGTCTGTCCTAAGCCCCTGCTGCTGTCTCTGTGCTGTTGTGCAGCCCCTGCAGGCATCCAACCTGTCGGGCTCGGGTCATCATCCTGGAAGCTCCTTGGCTGTGTTTTATCACACTCAACATCAATATCGTGGCCCTGTACACTAAGGAAACTCTTGGTGCTGCAGAAGTCGAGATTGGAGATGACCACATTGAGTGTCTATGGGTAAGAGTAAGAGGGGCGAGCAAGACTGACATCCTGGTTGGAGTATGTTACAGACCGCCTGAGCAGGAGGAAGAGGTGGATCTTTTATTGTTTAAGCAGCTGGAAGTTGCCTCAAAATCGTCTGCCCTTGTTCTTCTAGGAGACTTTAATCTCCCAGATATCTGCTGGGAACTTAACACAGCTGAGAGGAGGCAGTCCAAAAGGTTCTTGGAGTGTATCGAGGACTGCTTCTTGTCACAGCTGGTGAGTGAGCCTGCCAGGGGTGAGGCTCTCCTTGACCTCTTGTTTACAAATAAAGAAGGGCTGGTGGGTGATGTTGTGGTCGGAGGCTGTCTGGGCTGCAGCGACCATGAAATAATTGAGTTTTCCATTAACAATGAAACAAGGAAGACCAAAACCAGGATGACTGCGCTGGACTTTCGGTGTGCTGATTTCAGATTATATAAGGAACTAGTAAGGAGAGTGCCGTGGGAAACAGTTCTTAAAAGCAGGGGGGTCCAGGAAGGCTGGAACTACTTCAAGAATGAAGTCTTCAAGGCGCAGGAGCAGGCTGTCCCGATGTGCTCTAAGATGAGCCGCAGGGGCAGACGGCTGGCCTGGTTGAGTAAGGAGCTTCAGAAGAAATTAAGTGACAAAAAGAGGGTGTATCACCTTTGGAAAGAAGGGCAGGTAAGTCAGGTTGTGTTAAAAAATATTGTCAAGTTGTGTAGAAAGAAAATTAGGGAGGTAAAAGCCCAGCTGGAGCTCACATTGGCCACTTGCGTCAAGGACAATAAGAACTGCTTTTTCAAATATATTAACAGCAGAAAGAAGGGCAGCAACAATCTTCAATCCTTATTGGACATTGAGGGGAAATATAGTAACTGAAGATGAGGAAAAGGCTGAAGTGCTTAATGCCTTCTTCACCTCAGTTTTCAACAGTAAGGCCAGCTGTTCACTGGACAGCTGGTCTTCTGAAGTGATGGATGGGGACAGGGTGCAATATAGCCCCCCTGACATCCAGGAGGATGTTGGAGACCTGCTGAGCCACTTGGATCCTCATAAGTCTATGGGGCCAGATGGGATCCACCCTAGGATGATGAAAGAGCTGGCGGATGAGCTTGGTAAGCCGCTTTCCACCATTTCTCAGCAGTTGTGGCTCACTGGAGATGTCCTGGATGACTGGAAGTTGGCCAACGTGACGCCCATCCACAAGAAGGACTGTAGGGGTGATCCAGGTAACTACAGACCTGTCAGCCTGACCCCAGTTCCAGGTAAAATTATGGAGCACATAATCCTGGGTGCAATCATGCGGCACCTGCAGAATGAGCAAGAGATCAGGCCCAGCCAGCATGGATTTAGGAGGGGCAAGTCCTGCCTGACCAACCCGATCTCCTTTTACGACCGTGTGACTTGCCTGGTGGATGAGAGGAAGGCTGTGGATTTGGTGTTCCTGGACTTCAGCCAGGCCTTTGATACTGTCTCCCATAGTAGACTACTGGAGAAGCTGGCAGCCCGTGTCTTGGACAGGAATGTTCTGTGCTGGATTAGGAATTGGTTGGATGGCCGAGCCCAGTGAATGGTGTCTCATCCAGTTGGCGGCCGATCACTAGTGGCGTCCCCCAGGGTTTGGTGTTGGACCTGGTCCTGTTTAATATCTTCATTGGTGATCTGTATGAGGAGATTGAGTGCTTCATCAGCAAGTTCGCAGATGACACCAAGCTGGGAGGAAGTATCGATCTGCTAGAAGGTAGGAGGGCCCTACAGAGGGACCTTGACAGGCTGGAGAGATGGGCTGACTCCAATAGCGTGAGGTTTAACAAGTCCAAGTGCCGGGTTCTACACTCTGGACACGACAACCCCATGCAGAGCTCTGGGCTGGGGACAGAGTGGCTGGAGAGCAGCCAGGCGGAAAGGGACTTGGGAGTGCTGGTGGACAGGAAACTCAGCATGAGCCAGCAGTGTGCCCAAGTGGCCAAGAAGGCCAATGGTATCCTGGCCTGCATCAGGAACAGTGTGGCCAGCAGGACAAGAGAAGTTATCGTTCCCTTTATACATGACACTGGTCAGGCCGCACCGCGAGTGCTGTGTCCAGTTCTGGGCCCCTCAGTTTAAGAAGGATGTTGAGATGCTGGAGTGCATCCAGAGGAGAGCGACGAGGGTGGTGAAGGTGCTGGAGTACAAGTCCTATGAGGAGCGACTGAGAGAGCTGGGGTTGTTTAGCCTGATGAAGAGGAGGCTCAGGGGAGACGTTATTGCTCTCTACAACTGCCTAAAAGGAGGTTGTAGTCAGGCAGGAGTTGGACTCTTCTCTCGCGTGACCGGCGACAGAACAAGAGGACACAGTCTCAAGCTTCGCCAGGGGAGGTTTAGGCTTAACATTAGGAAGAAGTTCTTTACTGAGAGGGTGATTGGCCATTGGAATGCGCTGCCTGGGGAGGTGGTGGAGTCACCGTCCCTGGAGGTGTTTAAGGAGAGATTGGATGAGGCTCTTAGTGACATGGTGTAATTGACAAGTAGGAGTAGGTGTAGGTGTTGCATCATAGGTTGGACTCAATGATCTCAAAGGTCTTTTCCAGCCTTATGATACTGTGATATTTCCTATCTGGATTGGAGAAGGTTGTGTCTATAAGGAACCAGTGGGTGGAGAAGGGAATGTTTGATGCCAGCTCCCTGAACTGCTTTGCTGCAGGAGTGTTTTCACAGTTACTCTGGAAGTGACTGCGTTAGGAAACTTTCAAACCAATTTTAAAAACTAAGCCAAAAATCCTGCCGTTCTATTGCAAAAAAAACTTGCTTGCTCAGTATTGAAGAGGTGTTTGGGATTTTTTTTGTGGTGCAGTGTTTTTTAGTGGCATTTAGGAATTTCTGGAGCTGTATGTGTTTAACCTTGGTAGTGAGGCACCTTGTAAACTCATCCATCGTGCAGTGTTTTATGTCAAGCTAGAAAGAATAGAGCTGCTGGGAAGGGACAATAAACAGCGAAACTCTTTCATGGTTTTTTATCTTCTGCCTTTTTAGTTTGTGTAAAATATTCAGTCATTAATGACAACTCCTTTATGTGTGTTTGCTTTCAAGGCCTGAGCAGGCTGTCTTGTTGTTCCATCAAGTTGACAGTGTGCTGCTTCTTTTTGCATAAAAAATTAATTGTGAGCTTTTAAAATGAATGACTTATGATTGGGATGTGTTGCGATAAGTTCTTGGTGAAGTCTTCTTGGTATTTTATAGCAGTTCTTTTGCTGATTGCCTTAGAAAGCTCCTGGTGTTTCATCTGCCTAGCAAATGCTGTAGAAATGAAAATTTGGTGTGAGGTTGCTGGTCTTTTTCAAGCTGATGGATGTGAATGCCTCTTTGGCTGAGGAGCTTCCTTTCCTGTTGTTCCACCTGACACAGATGGTTCTGTGGTTCCTCTCAAGTCCACTGAACAACCAGGATGTTTTTTCCCATGAGGCCAGCGAGGCTTCATTTTGCTCTAGAGTTGATCTCCTGTGGAATACCTTCCCTTTCTGGGAAACGGGTTGTTCTGTGCTTGCTCGCAATCAGGAGTTTTGGGAAGGTGTGAAAAGAGTCTGGGATAGCCCTTGCCTCTGGCAGGGAAGGTTCAGCTCATGCACGCGCACTGTGGAGTGAGACACTGTACCAAAGCTGTCAGTGAGCGCTGCTGCTGCTGAGCTGCCTGAGTCTAAAATGGCTTTTAAAATATTCATTTTTGAATGTTTCTGGGGAAGAATTGCAGCCTGTCAGGACTTTGTGTGTGAGCTGCTGAGGTAGGAGATGGCTCCTCAAGATACTTCCAGGCTGTTAGCGGAAAATGCTGTCTGTTATTCTGGTAGATAACAGTTTTAGTTTGAAAAGATTTTGTTAAAGCATTCAGAAGACTCCTATGGAAGTGTCTCACAAGTCCAATGGATGGACTTTAAAAGATGTCAGTTTCTGGACTGTTTTAATAAAGAATTCCTCAATTTCTTATTTTTTAATACTATGAGAACTTCTTTCTTTGCTGAATATTTCTGCCTGTCTGCATCTGTGGTGCGTGCTGAATAAGAATGAAGCTGATGGTAATCAAACATCTCCTAGCATGTGCTCTTCATTTCAGTTTTCCACTTATCGTCTGATCTTTGCGGACAGATACAAGTAATTGTTGTGGATCTATGGAATACTGATGGCTCTAGTTGTTGGAACATGCTCCAAGTTCCTAACTGAAGTACTTTCTGTGCTTTGCAGAGTTTGAAGAAGCAAGAAAATGGGTGGCAAATGACTTGGTATTTGATAAAAACGTGGATGTGAACCTCTTTGAGAGCACTATTCGTATCCTGGGGGGCTTGCTGAGCACTTACCATCTCTCTGGAGACAGTCTCTTCCTGGAAAAAGCTGTGAGTGGCTCCTCTTACAAATGGAACTGGGTTATATATCCATATTGGTCAAAGCTGAGGGGAGGATTCATCAGACAGTTAAATGTTGCTGTTTTTTAACAGATACATGTTTGAAGTGGTAGGAAAGAGATTAATATTAATTTTTGAGACCTGTACTGCTGTTTGCTCTCTGATAATCTCAGAGCCCTGCTGTGTTCTGTCAGGTGTTCTTACTGCCTGTTCTTCTGTCGTTGAAAAGCTGATCAGAATAAAGTTCGTGAAACAAAAGAGTACATAAGTGCTTGGAAAAGAGTAACAGTTGTCTTTTATCTCCCTTTCTGTGTGCCTTAACAGCATCAGCCACCTCTTTAGGTTAGTGAGATGCAGTCAATGACTTCAGGTTTACATCACATTGCACAGGGCTTGCAGACTCAAACAAGGTGTGCAGTACTAGGGACACACCATAAACTCTATGATAATTGTTGTGAATAAATCCATCCTCCCTTTTAATTCATCTAAAACTAAGCTGCTGTTCTTTCTTTTTCTGTCAGCTTGGTGAAAGAAAATCTAAAGGAGTATGTGTGCATAGTTAATTTTTGCTTTCTTGTTTTTCCTGTGCTCTTGGGTTTTCTTTAGAAAGACATTGGGAACAGACTCATGCCAGCCTTCAAGACCCCCTCCAAAATACCATATTCCGATGTCAACATTGGACGAGGCACTGCACATCCACCTCGCTGGACGTCTGACAGCACTGTGGCAGAGGTGACCAGTATTCAGCTGGAGTTCAGGGAGCTCTCTCGTCTCACTGGAGATGAGAAATTCCAGGTACAGAAGAACCAGTTGATATTTCACTCTGTTTCTGCCTCTCCGCAGCACCACTGCTGGCTCTCCATCAATACCCGGTGTCTCTGGTCTCTAAGGGATGGTAAATGAGTTGTGAAACTCTGGATGAGGGAAAGAAAAGAAACAAAAGTAATTATAATTATTTTCTTAAATACCAAAAAGAAGCAGTGGAGACGAATAATTATTTTTCTCCCTCAGAAACAGCTTTTGATTGTGGATAAAAAACAAACCAACCAACCCACAACAAAACCAAACCAAACACCACCTCCCCCAATCTGCGACACTTTTGTTTGATGCTGGGTTATCAGATTTTGAAAAGATACTGAGATGAAGAGGAGACTGTGAAACCATGCTGTGGTTAATGTTTAAGTCCCATGTGCGGTTCCTTGATGCCATTATCTAAATGCAAAACACAAATACTTGGTGTTGTCATCCAGTGGGACTCACCAGATCAGGGCCTTACAACCCAGCCCAGGGTAAGGAATGGTTAGGTGAAATAATTCCAGAGAATGGAATATTTCCACTCTTCCTTTTTTTTTTTTTTTGTGATGTTGTTTTATTGTTTATAATTGGATCCACAGGTAAAGGTTTGGGAGTGCAGTTATTTAAAGAAGTTTTAGCTATTGCGTGGTTCATGTAGTTGTGATTTGTCCTGGACTTGAATATGAGTCAGTCAAATCATTGTCCTGTGCCACAGTTCTGGCTTTCAAGTGGGCTTACTTGAAGGGAAGGAAATAGTTATAAGTTTTTAGAATACTTAAATGTACTCAGAAAATCAAGTTTGGACAGTCAAAAAGTTTGAAATCCTGTAATTAATGTATCGTATGAGCTGAGCTTGGTGGTCCTGATGCTGATTTGGGGAAGGACAGTTAAAAAGTTGTTGTTCACATGCAGTTATGTGCCATAGGTTTGTGCATTGTTTATACCTGTCTGCTCTTTTCTTTCTTTTAGAAAGCTGTGGATGAGGTGATGAAGCAAGTTCACACCCTCTCAGGGAAAAATGATGGTCTGGTGCCCATGTTCATCAACACCAACAGTGGGCAGTTTACCCACCTTGGGGTCTACACTCTGGGAGCCAGGGCAGACAGCTACTATGAGTATCTGCTCAAGCAATGGATTCAGGGGGGGAAGAAAGAGAATGAGTAAGCTCTTTGCACTTCTCATATCGATATGAGAATTATGTGAGCTGTAGAACTTTCTGTTGTAGTCTGTTGTTAAAGAAAAATCATGTCTGTGCCCAGTGATCAACTGAAGGTATCTCTGGTTTTACAGCAATCTGGGTAATGATGTAAAACCCACACAAGTTAGGCTTAGGCTCAAAACTTCTCCTCAGAGAGATTATCTTCCTGAGCACATCAGGTGCGAGGAGTGTTACAGACAGGAGAAGGGAACTGAGTCTTTGCAGTCGATATGGAGCAAAACTGGACACACCTGAAATACCAAGGGTACAGACATTGTTTGTGAAATGACATGTTTTCTCTGGGCTTGTTAGGGAAAGGTGCATGCTACAGGATAGCTGAGGTGAGAGGTCTAGTCCTTAAGAAATGGCTTTCCTTAGAAAGAAGAAGAGACTGAATTTTGATGTTTGCCTGAGCTTAGCTTTAGGTCTCTTACTTGGCCCTGGATAAGTGGAAGAGAATGTTTGCAATGAGCAGAGGAATTAGAGGAAATGGAAAAACTTTCCTCCAAAACAGTACAAAAAATCCAAGCAGTTTTTGTTTCCTTATAAGCCAATTCTGTTGGTCTTGTTCATGTCGAGGGGTTTAATGCATGCAGACTGGCAGCATGCCCCACCAAGGCATTGCTTTATATCACAGTGGCTGCACCTTCACACAGGAAGTTTGCATCCCTGCGTTTTCCAAGCCATTGGAAAATGTTGGCAAATGTTACACCCATTTACAAGAAGGGTCACAGGGAGGATTCAAGGAACTACAGGCCTGTCAGTTGGACCTCGGTGCCAGGGAAGGTCATGCAGCAGATCATCTTGAGTGCTATCACTCAGCACACACAAGACCTCCAAGTGATCAGGCCCAGTCAACATGGGTTCACCAAAGGCAGGTCCTGCCAGACCAACTTGATCTCCTATGACAAGGTTCCCCATTTAATGGACGAGGGAAAGGCTGTGGATGTGCCGTACCTGGACTTCAGTAAAGCCTTTGACACCGTTTCTCACAGTATCCTGCTGGAGAAACTGGCTGTCATTGGCATGGACAGGCACAGCCTCTGCTGGGTTAAAAACTGGCTGGATGGCCGGGCCCAAAGGCTTGTGGGTAATGGAATTAAATCCAGTTGAAAACCGGTCATGAGCGGTGTTCCCCAGGGTTCAGTGCTGGGTCCAGTCCTGTTTAACATCTTTATCAATAATCTCAACGAAGGCATTGAGTGCACCCTTTGCAAGTTTGCAGATGACACCAAGCTGGGTGCAAGTGTGGATCTGCCTGAAGGAAGGGAGGCTCTGCAGAGGGATCTGGACAGGCTGGATTGATGGGATGCGACCCATGGGATGAGATTCAGTAAAGCCAGGTGCCAGGTCCTGCACTTGGGACAAAACAACCCCATGCAGTGTTACAGGCTTGGGGAGGAGTGGCTGGAGAGCTGCCTGGCAGAGAAGGACCTGGGGGTGTTGGTTGGCAGCGGCTGAACATGAGCCAGCAGTGGCCCAGGTGGCCAAGAGGGCCAATGGCATCTTGGCCTGTGTCAGACACAGCGTGGCAGCAGGAGCAGGGAGGTGACTGTGCCCCTGTGCTCAGCGCTGGTGAGGCCGCACCTCGAGTGCTGGGTTCAGTTTTGGGCCCCTCACTCCAAGAAGGACCTTGAGGGGCTGGAGCGCGTGCAGAGAAGGGAACGGAGCTGGGGAAGAGGCTGGAAAATAAGTCTTGTCAGGAGTGGCTGAGGGAGCTGGGATTGTTTAGTTTGGAGAAGAGGAGGCTGAGGGGAGACCTCATCACTGTCTACAACTGCCTCAGGGAGGTAGGTGGTGGAGTCTCCATCCCTGGAGATGTTTAAAAGACAGGCAGATGAAGTGCTCTGGGTTTAGTAGTGGACAGGTACAGCTGGACTTGATAATCTCAAAGGTCTTTCCCAACGAAATGGTTCTGTGATTCTGTATCTCTCTGTAAGTGGAGAACCATTGTCTTTGGGACCATGAACAATGGCATTTTGTGAGCTTCAACATGGAATTACTCAATAGGTCTTTTTCTACATAAAAGCATTTTAAAACAAAGGGAAGCTTCCAGTTAATTACTGTGGATCAGTGTTTCACAGTGAGTGCTCAGACATTACATAAGATGGCTCAAAGGCATTCAATCTTGTGTCTTGGATGGAGATACTGAAAAATAGCTCAGATAAGCCCTCAGGTAACCTGATTGAATTGAATCTTCTTCAGAGCAGAGGGCTGAAGTGGAGACCTCCAAGAGGTCCTTCCCAGCCCTGATTTTCTGTGATTTGCATTCCTGTACTTCCAGGAATTCCTGAAATAAAATCTGGTCACTGCCTAGAAACTGCTGGGGTTATGTTTTCTTCAATATTAAATGTAAAAGTTTACTTGAAGAGCAAACCAAATATTCCTACGTGATGGTGATAACCAATCAATGTCTGGTTGATGGTGACTGTGAGGTGCTTTGTCAGTTTTCATGTTTGGTTAAATATTGTTCTCTAGCCTGAGAAAAGGTCTGCAAAAGGGTTGTGCTGAGCATCAGTTGTGATAAATGTGTTCTACCTGCCTGTATGTGAGCTAACGGGAACGGTTTTAATTCACAGACTGTTGGAAGACTACATGAGAGCCATAGAGGGAGTGAAAAAGCATCTTCTGCAGAGATCCCAGCCCAAGCAACTTACTTTTGTAGGAGAGCTTGCTCACGGCCATTTCAGTGCCAAGATGGTAAGAAGTACAACTGCATGTGAAAAAAAAACAGCAACAAAGGAACAGAAAAAACACCACTGAAAAAAACCCTCAAACCTCCTCAGCCATATGGACAGGCAAATGCAAAGTTTCTGTGCTGCTTTCCTCTCAAAAAACAAACCAGTGAAAAAACCCCAGACAGCAAAAGACAAGACTCTGTCTGGCCAGAGTGTCTGGCTTGTAGACACCAGTCACCTCTGCAAACCAGGGGCCTGCTTTTTAAGTGATGACAGTAAATGCATTGGTGTTTCTGTGAGATGCAACACTGTGGTGCTCGGGTTTTTTTCTGTTTTGGTCATAAAATTCCAGTGTTTGAAACTGCTGAGGCAGTTCCACCTGATCCCAGTGGAAGGTGTCCCTGCCCATGGCAGCAGGATGGGCTTTTAAGGTCCCTTCCAACCCAAACGGTTCTGTGAATCCCTGATTCGTAATTTATGGATTATTTATTTTCCTTAATTAAAAAATACATGTGGACTTGCACACCTGGCTTTCCAGAGTTGCCTTTGGAAGAAGCAGGTGACCTAATATTGTGGTACTGAATCTAAAAACAAATGTGATCATTTTGGAGGGTTCTGTACATTTGTGACATTTGGTTTTTCCTTACATGTAGGGTTAGTGAATAAATTAGTCTGCTGTTTGCTGGAGGGAAAATTGAGTGAACTTAACTCCCTGCTCTTGATTGGTGCCTTCATACCCTTGAAACGGGCATTTTTTGAAGTCTTCCAGTTAAAGATCTTGTGCAACAGCAAGGATTATGTGTGGGGGTTGTTTTTCAGATAAGTGGTGTATCGATAATGTATGTGTAGCCTTACACGTGCTTGTTCAATACCTGAAGTGAGCTTTCGTGAATTCTTGGACTTCACAGAATCATGGAATCGTTTGTGTTGGAAGGGGCCTTAAAGCCCATCCAGTTCCACCCCCTGCCATGGGCAGGGACACCTCCCACTGGATCAGGGGGCTCCAAGCCCCATCCAGCCTGGCCTTGAACACCTCCAGGGACGGGGCAGCCACCACTACTCTGAAATTTGTTTGGTGTTGCAGTTTTTGAGATGTGCAGCTCTGGTTTTCTGCATATGCTTCTTGCATCTGAATTTCCCAAAAGCTCCCAACCTGCTGGGAGCAAGACCAGAGTCTGGGATTTGGGTAGAGGGGGCTCTCTCATCCCAAGATAGGATGGAATTGAATCCAGACAGACAGATTTGGATTAGTTTTCTGCATGTGTTGGTACACTTGCTTCTGTTCAGTGAGTCAGAAATGTGGTATTTCATCAGTTATTGGCTGAAAAGCTGAACAGCTGTTTTGCCCTGCCAAATGCAAGTGGAGGGATGGTCATCTCCTATGTCTGCATTGAGTTTCACCACCCTCAGCTATTTCCTTTTGCACTGGACAAAGCTTTTGGAGGTCCATTCAGGTGCTGCTTATGCACCAGAGTGTTTTTACTGTGGTTTTGGGTGGTGAGATCTGAACTCTCATTCTGAACAGTAAATGTAATCTGGAATTCCCTATGTGATATCACTCTGTGATTCTTACATTCACAATCATAGAATCATGGAATAGTCTGGGTTGGAAGGGATCTTAAAGATCATCCATGGGCAGGGACACCTCCCACTGGATCAGGGGGCTCAAAGCCCCATCCAACCTGGCCTTGAACACCTCCAGGGAGGGGGCATCCACAACCTCTGTGGGCAACCTGTGCCAGTGCCTCACCACAATGGTGGTGATGGCTTAGCCCCTGCAGGAGGACAATCTGTCTGGTGCTGCACATTGAATTTTGCTGGAGACAACTTCTAGGGGGTTTTTTATATGATGTGTTTTCTGATGTGTTCTTCAACAGACTTTGAGCTTTCTTGGAAAGTTAACTAAATTTATCTTCATTGATTACAAATGTTGCTTTAGTAACAGCGCTTCTCTTGTCCCTGAACAAATTGTTTGCTGTAGCAAGTCAAAGCTAAGAAAGCAATGTCCCCACAAGCAAGGAGGAATGCTTTTCACACGGTCACCCTCAGGTGCCCCTCTTCCATAACAACACCTGAGAACCAGAGGTGGTTTTTTTGAGGTGCTGGCTGTCTGTGTCATTCAGCCGGCTGGGAACAGGAGAATAAGTCTACGAGAGCTGGTGGTTGGAATGGGAGCCAACTATATCCTAGAGTCTTGATGAAAATGGTGCTTTTGCATCTTTTGTGCTCTACAGACTGAAGGGCTGTAGCTTTTTATTACCCCAGATAACAAAGTTGCAAGCAAGGGGCTTTCAAGCAGAAATGTACCTGAAAACATCTCTGCGTCTTCCAGCTGTGTCCATGGATCCGAAAAGCTCTGTTACCATAATGGTAAGGTGGTTATTTTAGGCTGATGAAAATCTCCAACTGACCTCTCTCCTTCTCCAGAGCAAATAATGCTGCTTGCCTCATGCTGCATCATGTCAGATGTTAACAAATTATCCTCGAGTTATGAGTACCTGGAGTGGGTTTTGAAGAAGATAAAGAATTAAAAACCAAACCCACATGTGCAGGAACACAGAGGCCCACACTCAAATTCCTGTTTGCTGTGTGATTTTTCTCCCCAGTAAGAGATGTCTTGTCTTGCAGGATCACTTGGTTTGCTTTTTGCCTGGTACTCTGGCACTGGGAGCTCACAACGGATTGACTGCTGATCACATGAAACTGGCTGAAGCCCTTATAGAAACCTGTTACGAGATGTACGCTCAAGTAGAGACAGGCCTGAGCCCGGAGATTGTGCACTTCAACCTTCATGCACAGAAGGGCCACAAAGATGTGGAGATCAAGGTGAACAGCTGGCTGGCCTGACCTGTAATCTGTGATTCTTCTGTTTCTCTGTTCTGTAGAAACTCCCAGCTGGGTGCCAGTGATGTGCTCTGCTGTGGAGCAGTGTGTTCTTTTGCTGCCTTGCTTTCTAGGTGTACCCTGGTCTCTGGTTTTAATTACAGCTTACTTTGTTTCGAAGCTGAGTTATGCGTAATAAACTCTTTGGGGTGGATGGAGGTGGGAAGCACTGTTTTTATTCATGCATGTGTCCTTGAAGAATTCCCTGTCTGAATGATACTTTCCTGTTTTTAACCTTGCAGCCTGCAGACAGGCACAACTTACTGCGACCAGAAACTGTGGAAAGCCTTTTTTATATGTACAGGTTCACCGGGGATAAGAAATACCAGGACTGGGGCTGGGAAATCTTGCAGAACTTCAATAAATACACACGGGTAAGGTCAGCTTTAATGACATCATTCTGTGAGGACTTTAATTGCTTGCTCTCTGACAAGGCCTTTGGAAACTTTCTGCCTTTTAAGAGTCATCAGATACCTTGGGAGAAATTCATAAGAATATAGAGAAAAATTCTGTTTGTGCAGCGCCTTCCAGCTGAACATGCACAGCTTGATGCTGTCAGGGCAAGAACTTATATTGCATTGATTAACAGACAACGTGCAGGAGCTGCGTGCAGACTGCCAAAGTGTCCCTAGGTTTTCTTGGAAGCTGTTAGAATCTCTGCTGTGGCCTTTTTTAGAATGTAGAAGCTGAGAAAGACCTGGCTGGATTGGAAGAATCCTTTGGTTAATGCTTTAACAGAGGTGTTTGCGTCCATTCTGACTGCTGCTCTCATGGGGGCGTCACTGATCGCTGTAAATGTTTGGCCTGGATGCCAGCAGTCCTTCAATATCCCTGGTCTGTTCTGAAAGAACAGCTGTGGCACTTTGACAAAATCCAGGAGTTGCACTGGTTCCTTTCTGTACGTTTGTCCAGGAACCTCCGTAGACTCAGCAAAAATGGACCTTTGGCTTCAGTTTATTCTTGTGGTTTCTTTTAAAATACATTGAGAATTTTTTTTCGTAACTGAAGTTTTATACGTAAATGAAAAACGAGTCTGAAATGAAAAACTTGCTGCTCTGTTTCTCAGCATTTATTTCTGCAAGTGCGTCTGGGTGTTAAGAGGGGGAAATAATTTTGTTTAGATTATCAGAATTTACAAAACTTCTGTTTGGTTTTTTTTGCACAGGTTTCTACAGGTGGTTACACTTCCATTAACAATGTCCAGAATCCCAGTAATCCAGAGCCACGAGATAAGATGGAGAGCTTCTTCCTTGGGGAAACACTCAAGTATATGTTCCTGCTGTTTTCAGATGACATAGACTTAATCAACCTCGACAAATACGTGTTTAACACAGAAGCTCATCCGCTCCCTATCTGGGTGCCAGCGTAGCCCAGGTGTACTGACACCTCCCAATGGCATTTGTGTCTGCAAGTCACTTTACTGTTCAGGGTTTGAGGAGAGATGCGATATTGCACCTTTTTTGGCTTAAAAACAAAACCTTTGGGGAAGTAATGCTGTTTTGGACAAGTCATGTCAGTCTTAAAATTTCATCCTTACCTCTGGGATGAATGCACTGTGCCCGGCTAAGATGGTTTTCCTGGTATTGGTGATGAGGTTCAGAGAGGAATTGTAGTGTGGACCATGGCATTCCTGGGGCTCTGGTGGACCAGAACTCCCTTACATCAGTCTTACTAAATGCTCATTAAATACCAGGAATGCAGCAAGTTGTCTTACACCATGGGATTGTCCCTGGAGAGAAGGAATAAGCCCACGGGTTTCTGGCTTATTCTGGATCCACTTTAACACTCAGTTACAGCGCTGTTCCTTCAGAAAAATGAGTTCCAGGTGGTGAATGGAATACACAAAGAACTGTGACATTGTGCTAGGTAGAAGCAAAGCTGTCAGCATTGCTTCTGGTCCTCTGAATACCATTCCAAACTGCCAAGCTGTGCTGCATTGCATTGGCTGAGGGAAGAGGCAGCAAAGCCTCTGTTGTATGGTGTCGGTTTTACGGAACACTTTGAACTGTTCAGGCTGTGGCTGCAATGAATGTGGGGAGAGAATTTGCTGCTGGTTTGGCTCAGCAGGGTAGAATTTTTTTAGAAGTATTGCAGTTTTTTAACTTATCTGCAGGAATGCAGAAGATAATGTGAAACACAGGTGAAACTACACATGCATTTTATTTGTTCTTTGCCTTGGTTAGACTCAGGTATTCTGACTGAACGCTGCTTCCTGAGCTTGGGCACCAGGAAAGCTTGTGAGCACATAAGGTGTGATTCGCAGTCAGCCTCCTTCTGTCCCTCCTGTTCAGATATTGTGTTGTGAGGTGTTTGTTGACTCAAACCAAGCTCATCACTGTACAGCACAGTTCCTGTTATTTAGCATTTTTTGGGCTGTGGAGAATTTTTCAATTTTTCTTTTCCTTGGGAGTACTTTGGGTAGAATTGTTCTCATTAGGGGTTGTGAAAGCAGACCAGTTCCTGGTCCCAGTAAAATCAGTGGAATCTGTTCAGCTGCTTGAAGACGAAGTAGACCCAGGCTTTAAGAATCTTCTGGGAGCCCTGGGATGTTTCATTTTTATATGTGCAAATAGATCTTTAAACCATGAATTTGGGGATTGCCTTTCTGTAGTGCTTTTCCTGTTGGTTTTCTAGCTCAGTCAGTCCTGCAGTCACAGAGCCGTTCTCAGAAGTGTGCTGGCTCAGATTTCTTAGAGGTGGTTCTCACCCAGATGTCCTTTCCCCACATACCGAGTGGAGTGCCAGGAAGTCTGCAGTACCCGTGGGGAACAGTCCCCTCGAAATCCAGGTCTGCTAAATGGAACTCACTAAATCTGATGGTAACAGTTAATTTTCCATGGCTAAGGGGTGTGTGTGTATATTTTGCAGTGTTTGTAATCTTTGATTTGTAAAGCAAGATGCATTTTATTTGCTTGATGCTGATCAGTTCTGTTTGCTGGCATCAGAAGTTGCCCTTGGGACCAGTATTTGAGTCTTACAGAGAATATTTATCATTCCGTGTCTAATGATGGCTTATGGAAATAGAGTGCGTGGCTGAAGCCCTGGGCCTCAGGATGGAGCCAGTGTGGAACCTTTGGCAAGAACTTGGCTGTGGACTGAAGCGCTTCCAGTGTCTGGTGTTCAACCTCTGCCCCATGGAGGAAATGACGAAGGTTCTTGGGAAGTGGAATACATAGAAAGGCTTCACAAAACTCCACTGTTGTTGCAGTCCTATACCAGTCTTAACTGAGTTGCCCTCGTGAATGGCACTGTGGGAGGCTGTTATGATTTTTTTGCCTTATGATTGGCTTGAGAGTAACAATTGATTTCATAATGAGTTAAAGGAAGGAGAGAAGAATAAATCACCACTTTTCCCAAGCACACTTCTTGTCTTTTAGCTGAGCTTGATTTTTCTACCTGATTCTTCCTGGGAAACTGAATCTTTACAAAGCAAGGCTTTCCTGTCTGTGCCTTTTAAAGCCAAGGGTCAGGTTGTTCAGCTCTCAGCCTTTGAGAACAACTGCTTGTCTTAGACTCCTGTGTCACTGGGAAAATGACACAAACGTAAATAATCTGTTAAAAGCTCATCTGCTTCTTTCTGATCTTTTGCAAATGTGACTTTAATTGCTTTCTTTTTTTTACTTTTTACTTCGTAACAAGTCTGCTGTGTCAGCTCCCCCAGCCCATCTTGGTTCCCTGGTGCCACTCTCCCAACACCACAGAAGCCTTGCGCATCTTGGAAGGGTTTTCTCATGAGTACTCAAGTTCTTGCAAATCGAGCCTGAGCTGCATGTCTGTGATCTGTTCAGGTGTTGCGATGCCCTTGGATTCTTCTGCTGCAGAAAGTGAATGTTGTGGGAAGACTGTCTCTTCAGCTAGAGATTCTGTGCTTTTGCACAAAACTGCCGTGGTTTCTCTCCCAGAGCCTGAGTGCCTTACTTGATTAACCCAAACCACACCAAACCAGTGAGTCCCAGCCATGCCAGTCACTGGCTTTTGCTGGGAAGCAGAAGAGGGCATGGGCTGAGCCATGGGGCGCCGCACAGCTGTGGGAGCTTGAGTGCCTCACACTCTGCACTTTAAGCCACAGGTCAGAAAAAAATGTCTTTGCTAGAAGAAAATTCCATAGATGGACGGGGCCACACTGAGATGATCTCTGAGCATTTGAGAACTGAAATATCACTGCAAGTTTTAAAAATTGGCAGCTTTGCAAGGTCAGTGGTGTGGGCCCAGAGCAGCCCTGGGTCCTGTATGCGTTTCCATTACCATCTCCAGTGTTGCCTACCAGGCTCAGCTGCAGCTGCATTGACTCCTCTAAATGCCAGGCAAAGAATCCTCTGTGTGTCCTGTTCTGCACCGCTGTGAGGGATGCAGACAGGATAGGGTTTTGCAGCCAACACCTTCACACGGTTTTGTGCATTCCTCCTGCTCTTTAGGACTGATTTCTAGTGCCATGCTCAGTACAGGTAACAAGCAGTAGAATGGCTATGTTGGTGACCAGATACCCTGTTTATCCATTTCCATAGCATCTGAAAGCCTTTAATTCATCCTTCCATGTAAATCAAACCAATCTCTGTCCCTCATGCTCTGTGGGTTCTTTTGGGGCAGGTACTGGGCTGCTTGCAAAAGTTGAGATCAGTGTAGTGCATTGTGAGAGAACTAAAGAACTCTTCTCCTTCTGGAAGGGCCAAAGACACCAGGGCCTCTGTTCACCCAAAGGCACAACTCCAACCCACTGGCCAAGGCAGTGATTGTGGATTGCTTTCCAAAAGCCTTCCATGGAGCATGGCTGCTGTGATGCCAGGTTGGTTTAATTGGTATGCCTGCCTGCTGGGAGTGAAGGATGCTGTGGGAAAGGTAGTGTAAGCAGGATTGCAATCCTTTCTGTCTGCAGCCACATCCATTCTTTCTGCTTTCCTGAATGTGGTGCTAATCCTGAATCATTGCTGGGATCCAGCAACTCTCAATTCAGAAAGGTCTGTGGACGTGGAAGGTGGATCCTGGAGTCTGGCAAGTCAGTCGGTGCTCTTAAGAGCCACAGTTTCAGGAGCAACCCTGGCCCATGTGAGTAAAGGGGCTGCCGGCTCTGGGTGTAGGGGTTTTCCCCAGCACAAGGGGAGATGTGGGTGTTGAGGGTGTAGTGCCACCAACAGTCTTGAAAGCATTCTTCTTTGGGACTTTAATGGGTCAGGTCTTCCCTCTGTTGTCCTTCACTTACGCAGATCTGAAAGATCTGATAACTGGATTTGTCTGTTCAGCTCTTCCCACACTCCTCAGTGGGGTTGGAGAGCAAATGCTTTGCCCTTTGTGGCACAGAACATGGAAGAGGTGAGCGGGTCATATGCAAACCCCCTTGTGTCAGCACCTTCGTGGTGTGAAATAACATCTGTGACTGACCCCATCACACTGGGACCCGATGGCACCAGGATGGCCCAGCCGGGCCAATATGTAACACATAACTTGTGTCTGAGCCATGTGACAGCTTCTGGGACTTTGCCCGTGTCAGCAACATGGAGCCTCAGGTGGGCTGGGAGACTTCGCCACTAACTCAAAATCCTTATAAATGGATCAACCAAGGGATCCAGTTGATTACCAGGATTTACTGTTTTTGCAATTACGCTGGTATGTATTGGTGCAAAGTAATTCCAGTAGGTAAGAATCCCCCTGTTAATGTGCAAAGATGAGTTTACTCCACCTGGAAAGGTGAGAACTCTCCTTTTGTATCTTTGGGTGTACTACCAAGCCATAAAATTATATCATACGCTTTAATAAACTTGTAATTTATTCTAAAGAGATGCGAAGTGCACTTTCCTGGTCACAGAAGTGCAGCTTGCGAGTGAGCACTGCACGCTGGAATCACCCTGGGTAAATCTCCAGCTCACCAAGTGGAGATCCTGTGTGCACGTTAGAGCCAAACCCAACCCAAACACCTGACCTTTCAGTGCTGGATAAGGTTGATGCAGCACTGGGGTCCCTTGGGAACCCATGTGAGTAACGCCCATGCCTCAGCTTTTTTACCTCTCATCTGGGATTTACTTTTTGTTTAAAACCAATTTAGATTCAGCCTTCAAGGTGCCAACCACCCTGCTCAGGGCAGCGATGGTTCTTGGCACTTCAGGCAAGCTCTTGTTCCCACCATATAGAACGCCTTCTCATTCTGAGCAGGGGAGCACAAGTCCCGCGCAGTGCGAGTTTGGCTTCAGTCAGAGGTTTGGCTGTTTGCTTTTCTCTTGCTGCTTGTTCCAGGGCAGGTGGGACACTTCAGAACAGGGAATTTCCACTATCGTGGCAGAGGAGAGGATGCTTGCTCTGATGGCACAGATACAGCTCAGCAGGCTGCTGGGTTTTGGCTACTGGTGGGAGCCTGGTGCCCGCTGGCAGTGGTGGGGATGGACACGGTCACAGCCACCCACCCGCTGAAGCTCTCAGGCGCTTCCCCTGTGCTCTTTCCATCCCTGCAGATTTTACCCAGCCGCTGATGATACTCGCTTCGAGCTGGCGTGCCTCTGTGACAGACGGGGGGTCCGCAGGATTGTGGCCTCTAAAGAAAGCAGAGCAGAGGGAGCTGGGCAGTGGCTCTTTGCCTCTGGCACAGGGAAAAGCCAAGCCAGGGACTGAAGGACAGGGCTTATCTGTTTTGTAGTCCATGTTTAAGCCCTGGAAACCAAGTTACAGAATCACAGGCGCCAGGAGGCTGGGAGGCAGAGCTGAGAGCCCTGAGCTCTCCCTTGCATCGGGGGCTGCTGCTCTCTCTGCTCCAGGCCTGAAGGCTGATGGCCAATGCCAAGAGACACTGGACTACTTCACAAGACTGATGGCTACAGGCCAACCACTGGTGCCCATCCTTGTGTGAGAACAGGTTCTGAATGGAGGTACAGGAGCTTAGTGCCAAGTTCTGCACAGCCTGGTTTCCCTGGAGGCTGTAAGGGCCCTGCACTGGGGCAGAAGACGGATCTTCCAGTTAGGCTGCACCAGGCTGGTATCCCACCCCATTTAAGTAACATAGCCCCTGGTTCTTTGGGCAAGTGGCTGGCTAAGAACAACGTCCCCAGGACAGCAACATTCTATCAGCCAAAGGAGGACTCTGTGCTTACCGGAGATCGAGATGGTGAGCGCCTCCTTTAATGGTCAATGCGATTAGTGAGGGACTGAGGCTGCTGTTTATCTGGAAGGAGAAAGAGCAGAGACCAAGTCATACCAAGTTACCAGGCAGAACTGAACAGCAGTTCTGAACGCTGGCAGATGAGCTGAGAAGGACTAAGTAAGAGCATGGGAGGAGATCTTCGGTACAGCTGATATTGCCTGCCATGGCTAATGAGCCAAATCATCTGTCCCAAATGAAGTGAAGGCTTGCCCTCAGATGAGATCTGTCACCTTGTTCCAGTACCAGCAGTTTGGAGGAACAGGCTCCGTGGGGCCCATGTACCCTGTGCAGCTGGAGTTGCAAAGCCAAAAACAAGGAACGCCTGCATTACAGTCAGGAGCTCAACTAACTCAAAAATCCATTTCTGTCATTTTTAGTTTTAAATTTTAAACTAGAGCTCTGCTGCCCCTCTAAAGTTTTGTTGAACCAAAGCCAAACTATGCTCTGGTTTGAGTTGCTGCTTACAGCAAGCACTTGGTCTCTCAAAGTGTGCTGAGACTGAAGACAGCAGGGAGCTGTCAGCACAGAGACCAAATCTGTACAGAAACGGGATGGGTTGTGGTTCAGATCCCAGGTGCTGGGTAAGGAGGGTCCTGCTGCATCTGCACTAGAGAAGCCACCTCTGCTGCATCAGTGTTCCTGGCTAATGGGCTCTTGTTCAAGGGGGTCCATCACTCGTGTCCTAAGGCTCCTGAATGGTTCAGCATAAGACAGCCACTTGCAGAGACTCAAATAAGCTAAAGATGGGCCACCAGAGCTGCTTCAAAAGGGAGAGGAAGGCAGTCTATCGGCTGGAGAGGCTGCTCACTCTGCTCACTGTGCTTGGGGTGCAGGAATGCATGGGCTTACCCCACCTCCAGCCCAGGGGTCCAAGTCTCCATTTGAAAAAATGATGTTGCTTGCACTTTTCAGGTCTGAAATACAGAAAGATGACATTTGAGAGGCTCCTTCCTGCCTGTTTACCCAACTGTGTTTGGCTTCTGCACCAAACGTGGTCAAGAACAGAAAACAAAGGAGAAGAAAAAAATTCCTTGGCAGTTTTTAGGTTTCCCACTTGTGTCTCAAGGAGACACAGACAGATCTGTGTGGCTGGGGTGAGCACAGGGCCGTGACATTCTGCCAGGACTTGGGTGCTGTGCCTGTCCCCACAGGGCTGAGCTGCGCGGGGGGGACAGGCAGCCAACACAGCTCACCTCCTCCCCAAAAGTTCGTCCACAGCCAGCGTGCTCGTGGCCTCACGTGCCATTTGCTCTGACAGTACTGCTCCCGCATGGCCTCCGTGAAGGGCATCTCGGGGAACATGTCAGTCACATTATTGCTGTTGAAAGTTAAGTTGATCTCGGTGCAAACCTAAGAGAGGTAGAAGGGCTGTCACGGGGTAGGGGACAGCCAGGCAGCAGTGGCCACCTGTGGTGTCTCCAACACCTCACCTGGTAGTCCCAGGCCTCAGCGTCGGAGCCGATGCCACAGCCGGTGGGGTCAGCGCATGACTGGTACAACTGGTAAATGTCGTAACACTGTGCCAAGCCAGAGGAATTGTAAAACACCCCTGCCAGGTGGAAACACAACACAAAGCCGACCTGTCAGACTCTCTCTGCTGTCTCACCCACCACTTCCCGCATGAACCCCATGGCCAGGACCCAGCCCAGCTGTGTGAGTGTGTGAAGCTGGAGCAGAGCTTGACAGGGTCGGCATCAGTGTCAGGGGATGATCCCAACTTTATGCCAAAGCTTTTGCATGGTCTCAATCCTGGCAGCAACATGTTCTTTGCTCCTGCTGTATCCATGGGGAGGAAGAGGCTCCCAGGTGCTCTCTGCTGTTTCTGCTTGTGCCAAATGCCAAGTGAGTGGCTCACTGGTCCTCAGGAGAGCCCCAGCCTCCAACCCCAAACACCCCCAGGAGTCGGCTGTGCCCTGGGCATTAGCCAAGTGTTTCAGACTGTACGGGATATGACTGCTGAGCCCTTCCCACCCCCTCCCGGAAAGAAGCCGTTGTCTGAATTCAGCAGATTTAGTCAGAGGGCCAAGGGTCACAGAAAAGATTCTGTTGGACTGTTGTTCAAGAGGGGACAGACAGCATGTGCAGACTTGCCCAGATGAAAGAGCGCCTGGCCAAGCTGCCAAGGAATGAGCTGCTTTTTGTGCGGATAGGCAGTTACCAGATACCGTGGGGGAGTAATGTGGCTACGCAGGTGGCCGTCACTGCTGCCAGCGTCATAGCCCACAGGCAAAACTCACAAACATGATAACCAGCCCCAACAGCTTCCCTTGCAAACGGCCCCACGCAGCTCTGCAAGGCACATGGGCAGAGGCCACTGTGGAGCGAGGCTGAGCAGCCACTGCCTCTTGGGTGGCTCTGCGGCACGCTTCGCTTGCTTGGACCATGAAACCACTGGTTCTGCTGCAGCAAACTGCCCAGGATAAGAACTGAGGTCGTGCAGCGAAGAGTCCCAGGGCTGCTCAGGGCTCTCTGCCTTTCGGAGCAATGCTGCTCAGCTCGCAGGCCAGCATGGCAAGGCTCACATCAGACACCTACCTGGCAAAACTCCTGGAAGGGCTCAGCAGCCTTCGCTCACAGAATGCACTGTGTGACGTGACACTGGAGGCAGAAGGGGTTTGTTTTCCAGCCCACAAGATCATTTTAGCATCAGCAAGTAATTACTGTAAGAGCCTTTTTGTTGGAAATGTGACACAAGTGGGGAGCCTGGACAATAACATCCAGCTGAAAGCCATCAGTGCTGCTGGGTTGAAGAACGTCCTCAGCTTCATCTACTCCAACAAACTAGACCTCTCACTACAGAATATTGAGGAAACCTTCAAAGCTGCAGAAACCCTCCTGGTCCGGGAGGTGATCAAGCTGTGCTTTCGCTTTCTGGAGGGTTGCTTGAACTGTGAGAACTGCATGGATGTTCTTAACATTGCTAAAAAACTTGGTCCAGCAGAACTGAGACAGAAAGCCCTGTGCTATGTGAAACAGCACTGCAAACAGATCCTGACGGATCATCAGTGCTTGAAAGACCTGGATCAAGGAACCCTTTGTGAAATTTTAGACAGAGCCGACACTGAGCAATGCAGCGAGCTGGAGCTGCTCAGAGCTGCTGTGAGCTGGTTGCAGCATGACCACAAGCGACTGGAAGATGCAGCAGGTATTTTAAGGCACATAAGATTCCCTCTCATTCCTTTATGGGATCTACAGAGATACATCCAGGAAACACCTCTTCTGAGACTGGATGCAGGCTGCCACCAGTACGTGCAGGAGGCTCTGGATTACCACTCCCAGCTGTATTCTCAGCCAGTCCTGCAGACCTGGAGCACGAGCCTCCGCTCCACTTCCCCTGTCCTGCTCATTGCTGGTGGCATAACAGTCAACAATGACCTGTGTGGAGAGATGTGGGCTGCAGACCAGAGCTGCAGCACCTGGCACAAGGTTGGGGACCTCTGTGTGCCTGTCTACAACCACTGCGTTGCCATCATCAACAACTTCCTCTTTGTCATCGGGGGACAGTGCAAATTTGATCCCATGGGAAAGCAGCCGTCAAATGAGGTACGAACTCTTTAGGCTTGGAAAAATGGCCGAGGGAGGGCGGGAGTTGGAGTCATTCCTGTCACTCACTACAGCTCTCTCACCGCTACATAATTTCTTAGTGCTCTGTGCAGTATTGAAAGCCCTTGGGAATGCAGCTTCCAAACTCTCTGAAACAGTCCTCCCTGTTCTCAGCTTGCTCCTATGGTAAATTGTCATCCTAATCTGTAAACAAGTTCTACAGGTTTGGTCAGGTCTGTGTCAATCAGGCAAAGCTCAAGTGCTGTTCCTGTCCCTGTTGTTGCTGCCACAAGACTTGTGCTTCAGTGGCATGGTTAAAGGCAACCACTTCACTGGAAAACTGTTCCTTCCTTGGTTTTGCCCTTGAAAGGCAAATCTGCTTTAGCTCCCAGGACCTTCCCCTTCTACCTGGAGAGTAAAAAGACTTGTGCGCGATTTTTTCTGTTCCTAGATGGCTTCAGTGAGCTTGCTAGAAAAAACAGCCGGTTTTTGTTCCCTTTGCTCCCAGGGACCCCACTGCAGTGTTGTACTTCAGTTCAGCAGTGTCACTGCACAGAGCAGGCCAGAGGTGGCTCAGAAGCAGTGGAGCAGAGGATGCTGCTGCAGCAGGGCTGCAGGCGACAGCCCAAGCTCTCTGCATGCAGTGCTGCAGATGTTGCTGCCCTCACTTGGTGACCTGGGCTCTCTGATCAGGACTGACAAGATGAGCTTGGGGAGGGCCTTACTGCTGAATAAGATGTTAGTGGAAGCCCAGTCTTAGCCGAGGTGCTGTGTGCCCCTGTGGTGAAGCCACCAGGGACAAGGGGAGGGGAAGCCACTCCTGCATTCTCCTGGGTAGGCGCTACGGGTAAAGCTCAGCTGTTCTCTTGAGTGCACACTCAAACAGCAGCAGAGATGCAAAATGTGTTTGTTTAAATCTCACTGAAACAGTTTTCAGCTGGCACATGCTATCTGGTGTTTGAAACAAAGACATTTCACCTCCTGGTGCTGAGAGCACAAGCTGTGCCCAGACATGCAGAATGGCCTCACTGAGCCTCCAGCTCCTTGGGATGCATGGCTGTGCCAGCTGTCTGGCACTGGAAACTGAGCCTGTCCTGGGCTGACAGTAAAAGGCGGGGTGACAACAGCTCATCTGAAGTGCATTTACAGTAATGCACGCAGCATGGGAAACAAACAGGATGAGCTGGAAGCTGTGGTTAGCCAAGGCGACTATGATCTAATTGCCATCACGGAAACATGGTGGGATGACTTGCACGACTGGAGCGCTACCATGGATGGCTACAAGCTATTTAGGCGGGACAGACCAGGAAAGAGAGGTGGTGGGATTGCTCTGTACGTCAAAGAGTGCTTTGACTCTACAGAACTCAGTATTAGTGAAGATAAGGTAGAGTGTCTGTGGGTTAAACTCAGTGGTGTGCATGGTAACCCGGACATTGTGGTGGGAGTTTGCTATCGGCCACCCAACCAGGATGAAGACACTGATGAGCTCTTCTAAAAACACCTAGGAAAAGTCTCGTGATCTCGTCCCGTCATGCTCGGGGTGGGATTTCAACCTTCTGGATGTCTGCTGGAAGTACAACACAGCAGAAAGGAAGCAGTCTAGGAGGTTCATAGAGTGCGTGTGGATGACATCTTCCTAACACAGCTGGTAACTGAACCGACTAGAGAGGGTGCCCAGCTGGACCTGCTGTTTGTGAACAGAGCAGGCCTTGTGGCAGTGGTGACAGTTGGAGGACGCCTGGGACACAGCGATCACGAGATGGTACAATTCTCACTTTCTGGGGCAGTGAGGAGAGGGGTCAGCAGAACGGCCACCCCGGACTTCCGAAGGGCAGACTTTGAACTCTTCAGAAGGTGCTTGATAAAGTCCACTGGGAGGTGGCTCTTAAGGACAAAGGGGTGCAAGACGGCTGGATGCTCCTCAAGAAGGAAATCCTGGTGGCACAAGAGCAGCCCATCCCCGTGTGCTGTAAAACGAGTCAGTGGGGAAGAAAACCAGGTTGGCTGAGTAGGGAGCTTTGTAGCCATCTCAGAAAAAGGGAGAAAGTATATGAGCTCTGGAAGAGGGGGCAGGCGTCCCAGGAGGATTACAAAGATGAGGTGAGAGTGTGTAGGGAAAAAATCAGAAGGGCTAAAGCCCAACTAGAACTTCAACTGGCCACTTCGGTCAAGGACAATAAAAAGAACTTCTTTAAAATATCAGCAGCAACAGGAGGACAAAGGAGACTCTCCCTCTCTTGCTCGGTGCAGAAGGGACAGTAGTGGTGAGGGACGAGGACAAGGCCAGAGGTGCTCAATGCTGGAGAACTACAGGCCTGTCAGTCTGACCTCGGTACCGGGGAAGGTCATGCAGCAGATCATCTGGAGTGCTATCATACAGCACATGCGGGACAGTCCGGTCATCAGGCCCAGCAAACATGGGTTCACCAAAGGCAGGTCCTGCCAGACCAACTTGATCTCCTATGACAAGGTTCCCCATTTAATGGACGAGGGAAAGGCTGTGGATGTGCTGTACCTGGACTTCAGTAAAGCCTTTGACACCGTTTCTCACAGTATCCTGCTGGAGAAACCGGCTGTCATTGGCATGGACAGGCACAGCCTCTGCTGGGTTAAAAACTGGCTGGATGGCCGCGCCCAAAGGCTTGTGGGTAATGGAATTAAATCCAGTTGAAAACCGGTCATGAGCGGTGTTCCCCAGGGTTCAGAGCTCGGTCCAGTCCTGCTTAACATCTTTATCAATAATCTCAACGAAGGCATTGAGTGCACCCTTTGCAAGTTTGCGGGTGACACCAAGCTGGGTGCAAGTGTGGATCTGCCTGAAGGAAGGGAGGCTCTGCAGAGGGATCTGGACAGGCTGGATCGATGGGCTGAGACCAACGGGATGAGGTTCAACACGGCCAAGGGCAGAGTCCTCCATCTGGGTCACAACAACCCCGTGCAGTGTTACAGGCTTGGGGAGGAGTGGCTGGAGAGCTGCCTGGCAGAGAAGGCCCTGGGGGTGTTGGTTGACAGCGGCTGAACATGAGCCAGCAGTGGCCCAGGTGGCCAAGAGGGCCAATGGCATCTTGGCCTGTGTCAGACCAGCAGGAGCAGGGAGGTGACTGTGCCCCTGTGCTCAGCGCTGGTGAGGCCGCACCTCGAGTGCTGGGTTCAGTTTTGGGTCCCTCACTCCAGGAAGGACATCGAGGTACTGGAGCGTGTGCAGAGAAGGGCAACGAGGCTGGGGAGGGGCTGGAGAACAAGCCCTATGAGGAGTGGCTGAGGGAGCTGGGATTGTTTAGTTTGGAGAAGAGAAAGCTGAGAGGAGCCCTCATCACTGTCTACAACTGCCTGAAAGGAGGCTGTGACGGGGTGGATGCTGGGCTCTGCTCACAAGTGACAGCGATAGGACGAGAGGAAATGGCCACAAGTTGTGCGAGGGGAGGTTTAGACTGGACATTGGGAAGAATTTCTTTACTGAAAGGGTGGTCAGGGATTGGCACAGCTGCCCAGGGAGGTGGTGGAGTCACCATCCCTCGACGTGTTTGAAAAAACGGGTGGAGGAGTTTCCTAGGGACATGGTTTAGTGGGGAGACAGGCACGGTTGGACTCGGTGATCTCAGAGGTCTCTTCCAACATAGTGATTCTATGAATATAAAAGCTTCCTCAGCCCAGGGAAAACATTTTTCAGGTTTTTGAAGCTCCACAAGACACAAGCCAGCCATCCACCTCCTGCTAACCTATCATCCATCTGCTGCGATCCTAGGTGTTCCGATTTGATCCCCGCAACACCTCTTGGCTCCAGGTCGCCAGCATGCTGGAGAAGCGGACACGCTTCCACGCAGATGTGCTATCCGATTGCATCTTCGCCGTGGGGGGTGGGACACTGCTGGGGACCCTCACCCCCACCATGGAATTGTACCAGCCCGCTCACAACAAGTGGGAGTTTGCACCTCCATTCCCCACACCTATTGCTGACCACGCAGGCACAGCCCACAAGGGAATCCTCTATATTTCAGGTAAGCCAGTAGAAAGCAGCATATTTTCATGTTATTCCATTGATTTTTGATGGCATCTGAATGTTACAGTCTAAGCCTGCACTTCCACCAGTAACAACCATGGCTTCAGTGTCCCTTGCCTGCTGTGTCAGCACAGCCTCACCGACCTCCTCCATGGCAGGAGTTCTTGTCCTTCTAAGGCATTAAAGGTTTCATCTGCTTGCACTCTACATCCCCGCTCACCTTTGACCTTGCAAACCTGCCTGAATCCCAGAGCTTTGTTGTCTGAAAAGGTAAATCAGGAGCAGGCTGCCTTAGAGTTGTGGATGGGATTAAACCCTGGGATTAATCTGAATGGAAGAGGTGGGACTGACCCTACTGCCCTGCTTTGTTAATCTGCCTGCACAGCTCTTGCCCTAGAAGGGATCCTCAGCCTTACACAGATCTCTGGTAGATGGTGCAGGACTTTTAAAACACAGTGGTGTTGTCTTCAATGCTTCAGGAAACTGCTGCAGGATCTTCAGCTTTTGTAGCTTCTAATTTGGACTTGAAAGATAATCTTTGGTTTGTCCTAGGAAAAGCACTGTGGTGTTTGTGTTATTGCACAAGAAGGACACAGATCTGTTGGAGCAATTCCAGAGGAGGCCATGATGATCCCAGGCTGGAGCACCTCCTGTACAAGGAGAGGCTGAGAGAGCTGGGGTTGTTCAGCCTGGAGAAGAGAAGGCTCCAGGGAGACCTTAGAGCAGCCTCCCAGTACTGAAAGGGGCTCCAGGAAAGCTGGGGGACAGACTTTTTAGCAAGGCCTGTTGTGACAGGACAAGCACTAATGGTTTTAAACTAATGGAGGGGAGATTTAGACTGCACATAAGGAAGAATTTTTTTACACTGAGTGTGGGGAGGTACTGGCAGACATGGCAGCGAAGGAAGTGGAGGCCCCATCCTAGAAACATTCAAGGTCAGGTTGGACGGAGCTCTGAGTGACCTTATCTGGTTGAAGATGTCCATGCTCCTGCAGGGGGGTTGGACTGGGTGACCTGTAAAGTTCCCTTCCAACACCAAAGCATTCTATGACTCTATGATTGCCTCTGCAGTTAAATGTCCTGGCTAGTCTGTCATCACTGCAGACCCCACAGTTCCTCAGCTGGCGGGGGCTGTTGTATGGATCCTGTCTGGCTTAACTTCAGGTGCACAGGGGCAGTGATGGGCACTTCTCTGTGCTGGCCCCAAAGGCAAGGAAGGGACCCAGGGACAGCCCAGGGGCTATCCCATGCAGACCTGCACCCAACTGGCAGCAGGGGTCCTGCACAGTCAGCTCAGATGTCTGGAAAGGAACGAGAATGGTTCAGCTGGAAGAGAAGCTGAGGCTCATGTTCAAGTCCCTGCTTTGCCTCAGCTGGCCCACGGTGCCACAAGCAGCTCACTTCACCTCTGCCATCCTGATTCCTAGTAAAGCACGCGGACAAAATTGCTTCACAGAGCTTCAGACATACTGAAGTGGTCTGAGCGGGATAACTGTACCCCTTGGGAATAAGACATGGAGCACTCATTCCTTCTGAACTGGTGGGGTAACTGCAAATTGATTTTCACACTCAAAGCCCATCCAGTTCCACCCTCCTGCCATGGGCAGGGAGCCCTCCCACTGGATCAGGGGGCTCCAAGCCCCATCCAACCTGGCCTTGAACACCTCCAGGGATGGGGCAGCCACCACTGCTCTGGGCAACCTGGGCCAGGGCCTCCCCACCCTCACAGCAAAACATTTCTGCCTAAGATCTCATCTCAGTCTCCCCTCTTGCAGCTGAAAACCGTTCTCCCTAATCCTACCCCTGAACTCCCTGATCAAGAAGAGCCCCTCCCCAGCTTTCCTGGAGCCCCTTTCAGTCCTGGGAGGCTGCTCTAAGGTCTCCCCAGGGCCTTCTTCAGGCTGGACAAACCGAAATCTGCCCACACAAATGGGCAAGTTAAGGATACGTCTTTGGTACCAGATTTAAACACAAGCGCCATACAGACAAACTGTCCACCCACAGAAAGCATCAAAGCCCAGATGAGGTGGGGCTTATTGCCAAAAAGAAATATTATCTTCTTTCTCTGCAAAGACTCTGCAGGCAGGAACTCACCAGCCAGGGGGCTGGAGGCATTTAACCTTCCCATAGCAGCACCTTCCCTCTGCAAGGAGCTTTCTAACTGCACCCTTGAACCATGCCAGTGAGTGCCTGATAAAGAGAAAAAGCTGACAGCAGCACTGGCAGACCAGCTCTGACCTTCTGCGGACAATTGAAAGCCCAAAGAGCTTTCAGTGCCTTTCAGCTCACCGTAACTGTGCTAGCTGGAAGCACATTCCCCAATTAAAGTTGTTTCTGGTTACACCTGAAACATCTCAAGAGCTTTATTAAAAAGTCTTTTGTGGAAAACTACTTAAACAAAGACCTGCAACTGTTTGTTTGTGGTTTTTTTTTTTCTCTTTAAAATACCTAAGATGCTTAGGTTTTAAATTTCACATCACATCAATTCTCCAGAATGGGGTGAGATTTGAAACCTGAGTTGCTTTGGTATTTTAAAGAAAGAAATTCAGTTCTGCTGGTGTTTGCTGGATGTCTGAGGATGATGGGCAGATATCTAAGGCTTCTGCTTTCTTTCCAGGGGGATTCTCAGGGGGCAAGACCTTACGAGACACCTACAGCTACCTGCCTCGCCTCCGACGCTGGGTGGGTAACAGCGCCATGGCTTTCACCCGCTGTGACCATGGGATGGCTGCCGTCCAGGACAGGATCTTCTGTGTTGGGGGAAGGACACTAAAAGAAGTAAGGTCATTTGCTCTTATAATCCCAAATCTGATCACAGAATTATAGAATCATAGAATGGTTTGAGTTGGAAGGGACCTTAAAGCCCATCCAGTCCCACCCCCTGCCATGGGCAGGGACACCTCCCACTGGATCAGGGGGCTCCAAGCCCCATCCAACCTGGCCTTGAACACCTCCAGGGATGGGGCAGCCACCACTGCTCTGGGCAACCTGGGCCAGAGCTTCCCCACCCTCACAGCAAAACATTTCTTCCTAAGATCTCCGTCTCCCCTCTTTCAGCTCAAATCCATCCCCCTCATTCTATCCCTGCACCCGCTGATCAAGAGCCCCTCCCCAGCTTTCCTGGAGCCCCTTTCAGTCCTGGGAGGCTGCTCCAAGGTCTCCCTGCAGCCTTCTCCAGGTTGAACAACCCCAACTCTCCCAGATTGTC
Source organism: Neomorphus geoffroyi (assembly GCA_033558235.1). Classification (NCBI taxonomy): domain Eukaryota; kingdom Metazoa; phylum Chordata; class Aves; order Cuculiformes; family Neomorphidae; genus Neomorphus; species Neomorphus geoffroyi. The sequence continues at coordinate 12,626,534 of JAUMJM010000014.1, forward strand.
CTCATAGCAGAGGTGCTCCAGCCCTTGCATCTTCTTTGTGGCCTCCTCTGGACACGTTCCAACAATTCCATATACTTCTTCTGTTGGGGATTCCAGAACTGGACACAGGACTCCAAGTGGGGTCTCATAAGAGCAGAGTCAAGGGGGAGAGCCCAAATGGGCTCTCTGTATTGCCAGGCCTCGACCAGTTTATTCTAACAGGTTGAACTGTTAATTTCATTGGTTTTGGTCTCTTGGTGGATGGGCACGGATGCAAGTCAGGCTGCTGAGCTATGAAGGTGTGCCTGCCATCACAGTCGTGTGTGCTAGAAGCTGCCCTGGTGTCACACTGTTTGCTAGGGCACAAAGGCTGTTTAAAGTACTTTTTAAGATAGATAATATATATGGTGGAGGCACAGCCTGCAATCAGAGGAAAACTTCAGTGTAAAACCAGTCACTGACCTGCCTCAAACAGACTGCCCACTGGATTGTCCTTATTTGAGCTCAGAAGGCGGCAAAACACTGGCAGATGGGAGAGGAAGGGACTGCAGTGATGACTCTAAGCCTAGATTTTACAGACAATGGCTTCAAGTCCTGGAATGCAAATGAAATCTCTTCAAACCTGGATTTCCCTCTCTGAAAGAGGAGGGAAAGCACCGTCCAGCCTTGTGGGGAAGGCAGGCTGGGAAAACACTTGCTGGGGCAGAAAGGCTCACTGTAGGAGAATCCCATTCCCTAGAGCCAAGAGAACTGAGTTGTCACAGATGATTCAGCAATTCCCATCTGGAATTGTAAAGACTCAAGGACTGGTCTGGTTTCTTTTGAAGGAAAGAGGGCATCTTAGAGTACTTAACTGCTCACTGAGGAAGGGATAGACATGTATAAAGAGAAACTGAACATCCAGGCTGACAGCAAATTCCTCGAAATGACACAAACTCAGCCATTGTCCAAAATTCAATGCAACATCACCCTCCTAAGATGATTTCCTCTGCAATGTGTTTCATTGCAGAGCCCCTGCAATGAAAGCAAGCAGGCAGGGCTTGTGCTGTGCCTGTTTCAGCAGGGCTCTGCGGCACTCACTCTTCTGGTTTTCCAAGAGGAATAAAGCTCCTTTGAAGTCGTGCTATTCTGGTATTTTATTCAGTTTCTTTTGAGTCTCTGACTGTTCAGTGTGGATGGAGAATCAGGACCCTTGAGCCCCACGGTATTCAAACAGCAGTTGAGATGCTGGTTTCCTTTATCATGAGCCAAGTAAGCCTGGCATGGCAGCAGTGCCCACTAGAGGTAAGATATGATGGGTGAGTGTTGCTTTTGTTCCCTGCAGGCGGACAAATGGATTCCTGTCAGTGAGATGGAGTGTTATTTTCCTGTCAGCAATCAGTGGACAACGCTAACATCAACGCCGTTGAGCTGCTGCCAGTTCAGCATCACAGCCCACGGGACCATGCTCTGCCTTGCAGGAGGTGCCTCACTGCAGTGCATGCAGAAAGAGGACAGCGTTTTCCTGTATGAGACAGCAGGGCAGGTATGGAAGAAAGCCAGTCCTCTGCCTAAAGCTCTGGCAGGTCACACCTCTTGCATGATTAAACTGGCCCAAGTGAATGCAGCTGGTGAGATGGGAAGAGGCACCAAGTCCTCCCCCTTGGGCAGGAGAAGGAAATCTGCCCTCAGCTCATTTAGCACAAAGAAACAAGACTACCCCTCTGCCTCAGAAAAGGAGTAGGATGGGAATATGTCCAGCAGATCTGGCAGTGTTTGCCAATACATTAGTATTTTAACAACTCTTTTAGATGCCTGCCCAACACAAACACCCTGAGCAGTGATTTGGAACCTGTACATTTCTAACTTGAGGCTACCACAGTGACCCACATAATCTGCAAAATAAGAATGAGTTCTCAATCCTACTGAACTGCATGAAAACCCATAAGAAATCCTTAAATCAGCTTTTCGTCACTCAGAACCTGTTTTCCTGAATAACAACCAAGATAGAACTTATTTTTAATGAGCAACTTTTTATGATTTTACGATGAAATCTTCCAAAGAGCTTTGAATTCTATCTCTATCTCAAACATTGCTGCTGATGAACTAAAGACTCACAGAGATAAATATACACAATGTATTTAAGACCATCATTCCACTGAATTAAGAGCACCGTGATGACAACCTTGTCCTCAACAAGCAGACCAGACATCTTCCTTCAGTGAATGTGCATTCAGCCTCTGCCTGTTTGAGCCAAAGTGTCGGTGAATTGCTAGAAAAGAACCAAGTCCTCATGGAGAGTTGACAGTCAAAGGAGCTGCAATGGCCAAAAAACCTGATGTGAATTTTGGCCAGGTGAGAGAATGAACCCATGGGCCACAGGACATCCTGACAGACACAGCCAATATGAGGCAACACATCCCAGTGGGAGATAGAGTCGTACTGGCATCCCTGATATACAACCTGCATAGCAACGCAACAGCTCTGCCTATAGGGGCTCCTAGAAAACAGGGCATTAAATAAAAGACCAAACAGATAATATTAACTTACCAACAAGAGCAGCCAGGCCTTGGATTGGGTCTATGCGGGCAAGGATTTGTTCACAGCCAACCTGGATGAGACACATTGCAGACAGGACAGTTAACACTCTCTGCTCTGCAGAAGGGCTAATCTGGAAGACTCATTAAATTTACCACTTACACACTTTATATTCAGCAGCTTTCCAAGGGCCTAAATCAACAAGGTTGGGGGTAATTTTTTCCTCCCTTGTAGCAATAAAATCCATAGAAACAAGGAGACAAGGCTAGGAAAAACAGTTCCTTTACCAAGTTAAGTAGCTATGCAGCAGCCACAGGGATACAGAACAGCTCCTTCCTCCTAGAACCAGACCATGTTAATGCCCTTCTCAAGGGGGGTAGAATAATTATTTCTATTTTACAGGTGGTTAAATAGGCCCTAGAAGGGAACTGGATGCCCAGTGGAGACAGAGACAGCATCTCCTGAGTCCCACTACAGTGTAGCCTGTATGACTCTTGCACAGGACTGATTTTAATCCAGGTAGGACTCGAACCATAAATGCCCCAAGGTCAGAGGTAAATGAAGTCCCATCAGCATAGTGTACTGGAGTGCAGCAGAGAACAGCAGCAGGAGGCTGACACTGCATGAGAAGAAACCAAGAACTGCAACAGCACCTGGTGATTGGGGATCAAAGCTGGGACCTTTCAAAAGCAGCACTTTGCCATCTCTGACTTTTCTTGAGTTTTCAGGGTTTGCGGTCCCCACAGCAGCAGACATCTCTCTCTGCCATTATACTGAGGGATGGCATCTTCTTGGGTGACACTTAGAGAGAAGCCTGATTTTTAGGTCTCTATCCGTACTCACCAAGAAAAATACATCTATGAAAATGTGTTGCAGTACTGTACAACACAGCTACATCATTTTTAAAAACTATAGATTTTTTAGTCTTTGAAAGCTCTTCATAGACTTCGTGTCTAAGGTAAAAGCAGAGTAGGGTAGGAGTGGCTTCAGCAACCCCTCCCAGATGAGCCTTATGCATTTCAAACACGCATTTCAAACACGCAGTCACTATCACAGAGAGTTTAAAAAGTGTAGATTGACTGTCAGAGGGGAAGGGCTGAAACAACCGTCGCTGCCTCCCTCATCACCATCACTGATGGCATGTGCCCAACAGCCCCCTGCATGCTGCTCACCGAGGGGCATGTCCAAAACCCCAACTCTTTCCTATGTCCTGGTGCTCACCTTCACTGGATTGGCAGGGAGGTGACCCATGAAATCGGTTTTGTACGGGTAGTCCATCATGGCCATCATGGTGAAGGCATTTCTAGCAAACCCAAAAAGTTGGTAAACATCCTCCTTGCTAGAGATCTTATTGCATGTGGACATTTTGCTGCTGATTTCATCGTAGGCTGCAGGAGGAAGGAAATAGAAAAGCACAAACTTCAACAGAGGAAAACAATACCAGGCTTCAGTATCTTGTTTCACTCAGGAGTAAGGAGATGCCATTACACACAGCTCAGGTTTCTAGTGGGAAGGACACATTACATCTAAATTTATACACACGTGGATGTCCAGGCACAGCCTTCCTGGGCAGCCTCCCAACCCTACATGGCCCACAGCCCGCACTCCGTGCCTTGTGGAGCCATGGCACCTCCCTGGCAGCCCAGAGGAATCAGTACCCACCAAGCAGTGCCCGGGCACAGTGAGAGAAGCAGCTGGGTATGAGCCTGTCCTTGCTGGTGCCCTGCCTGGCTGCCTCCTCCTGGCCCACTCAGGCCAGCCCTCATGCCAGACAGCAGGGGGCCACGTCCAGGTCCCAGTGGGATTCAACAGTTGGAAGAACCAGCAGCAAGGGATAAAAGGGGAGGAAAAAAAAAAAAAAAAAAGAGTTCCTTGAGAGCTAGGTGCATTTGCAGTGAGAATTGCCAAGTGAAAATAGTCCTCACAAGTCATGAAGATGAGACATGCCCTCAAACTCATGCCCCTGAGACATGCCCTCAAACTTCAGTGGGATGCAGAGAGGTCAGCTAGAGTCAGGAAATCAATCTTTGAAGAGATTCCTCCAAGATGCACTCCTATAACTTTGCATTTCTGCTGCAGAAATTTGCTTCCTTCGTTTTCATGCTCTACTCTTGGAGTTGCAGTTCCCATCTGTCCCTACTGCGCTCTCCAAGCTGCCCACTGGAGCCCAGCTGTCTTTCCTTGGAAAACCTGGGACCTACCTCTGCATACTCAAGAGCCTGAGCCTTAACTAGGGTCCCTACAGGCTGCGGCAGAAGGTGTGGTCCCACCCAGACCTCAAGGACCACGGCTATTTCATGGAAACATTCTTGCTGCTGTGACCCAAAGCTAAATGGCATTTTGGATCCCTGGCTCCTCTGGGCAATTCCGGAGCAGCCCCTGCAGTGACAGCAGCCATTGGAGGCACACAGGCCCTGCTGTCCAGCACCACAGACCAAGCCAAGCCTTGGGACACACCAAGAGCCCACCAATGCTGTTCCAACAGCAGGCGGGTCTCCCAGGAGATGCATCAGCCTGTGAAGTCTGGCTTGGCCTGCCTGTCGCTCCCTACCTTCACTCAGAAATAGATCCTTAATCTGCTGGAATGCTTTGCGGACAGCTGTGATGCAGCCTGGACTGGACTTCTGAAAATCCTAAAGGGACAGAAAAGACACAGTATTAGAGTTGTGCAGAGGACACATGTGGAGGCTACACTGGGAAGAACTGCCAGAAGTACCAGGGGTTACTGGCCCAACTGGTCAGAATCTCATCTGCGCCTCCAAGGAGAAAAGGGGCAACTCTCCATGGCCAGCTCTCCATGGGACACCTCTATATAGCTGACTTTTCATGGGGACAACTCTAAGCAGGGTTCTTTTTTTGTTCTCTTTTTTGGGGGGTGTTGTTTTTTTTAAATTGAGGGACTTAGGAGCATGATGTCTCACCACCCCAACACCTTCAAGAAGCATTTAGCCAATGCCCTCAGTCACATGGTGTGGATGTCGGGAGTGTCCTATATAGGGATAGGAGTTAGACTCGATGATCCTTCTGGATCATTCTATGATTCTACAATCCTCCTCAGCCCTGGGCAACTGGGAACGTGGGGAATCAGCAGTGCCAACCCTCACGGGAACAGCTCTACAAAGTGGTGGTCTCAGGGAGAGTTGTCATAGACCCTCTCCAGGAGCAGTGACATCAGCGTTTCTGCCTTGTGCGCCAGAAAACCAACAGGTCCCAGCAGAAGCCAACACCCTGCACAGATCCGACCAAGCAGTAACTGTTTCACCCAGTCATGCTGGGATGAGCTGTGAGACCAAACACTTTGCATTCATTGGAGCCATCAGACTGAACATGAAGCGGAGAGGAGACACGTGCCTTGGCCAGGACACACAAAAAGGGTGCCAGGCTGCCAGGCCCTTAAGTTTTTTGTTGTTTTTCCTTTTAAACACACAGCAGAGTCCCTCCAGCTGCACTTTGCCCATGAGAAGGAGCTGTGGAGAAATCTGTTACACAAGCAGGGTAGAGCACTGGTTTGGGATCTGTGGTAGTCCAGCCCCTTGGCCACTCTGAGGTCTCAGAATAAGCCTGTGTGCTTTGGTAAGAACTCCCACCGTGTGTTACCTCAGTCCCAAGTGCAGTGGTGAGGCTGGGGTGGCCAGATACTCCCTGCCTACACCTGGACCATCTCCTGCCTGAATCCAGTACCAGAATGACTGGGTATGAATTGTGCCCAGAACAGAAAACGCTGACCAAAGCCAATCATCTGCAACCCTTTGAGCTCTCTGGGACAGCACTAGGCTGGACCCAGCATCTCCTGAAGCTGGAATGCCTCTTGGTGGATTTCATCAAGATTGGAAGATAGTCCCTTAGGGATTTCACAGGGTTTGACAAATGGTCGTTGAGGAATGCTGGCACATAAAAGTGAGTAATCCATGAAACTCATGAGAAGGGAAATTCTTACCACAGGCTAAACCTTTGTGTAAGCTTGTGCAGCTTGGTTTAGATTTATCGGTCTGTCTGTGATGGGATTTAACCTCCAGCTCTGTGCATGTGTGATTTGATTGATGAAGTCGCAGGAGTAAGTCTTGGGTGAACCCCACCATTCTTATCTCTTTAACTAAGTTGCTGATTTGACTGCGACCAATTCCACTGAACCACTGTTAAACTGGCTGCTGACCAACTGCTGTTAAGAATTACAGACCCTAACCTTGTGATTTAGCTCAAAAATATTAATAAATCCTAAACTGCGGCTAAACCAAAGCTGTGTCACCATGTTCGTGACAAGAACCAAGGGACCTGCTGACTGAGAAGGCTGTGTCCTTTTTATTGGGAAAAAATTTACTGATTCCAAACAAGCACGTGAAGGCATGTGAGCCGTGGCTGGTTCTGCTGGTGGAACAAGTTGTTTCTGTCACTGAAGGATCTAGCAACCCAAATTGTTTCTCTTTCAGCCTGAAGACAGTCTGAGATCTGCTGGCAACTAATGCTTTATAAAAATATGAATTACCAAGGGTCTGTTAAGGTGTCTTTACCAAACTAGAGCAGTGGTTAAGTAACCACAAATCACTAGCTAAGCATTTTTCTTGCAAAGACCCAGCCTTAACTAAAAATAGATTTGGGACCTTTTCTTCATTCCTAACTCTGGCTTTGTCTGGCTTACAGAAATCACTACGGAGTTTTCCACAGTTTTCCCCCCTTGAGTGGTCCCAATATCTTTCTGGATGTGCTTATTGCTCTTTATGCACCAATGGCTCTAATTGGAGCAAGAGACAGATTAGCCTGGGACAGAAGAGCAGGTCTGCTCTGGCTGCCAGGAGAGCTGACCTCTCCCTCAGCAAAGCCAGACAGCTTTGTGCACTGCCCAGCATGCAGTATGTGGCCTAAAATAGAGGGAAGTTGGTGGGGAGGCTCCTGGGGTTGCTCTGTGCTGTGCAGCATTGCCCGCTCCCCTGGGAAAGAGATGCTCGTGGAGGTGTGAGCCTTCATCAGTGGGGATGCCTCCTCAGAGTTCCTCAGAATCACAGAACAACACGAGCTGGAAGGGACCCAAAAGGATCATTGAGTCCGACTCCTGTCCCTACATAGGAATTACCTTAAACCAGAGAAGAATTCCCACTGCAGGGTCTGTTCAATGATCTCCTGGTATTACATTTTTTGTTTTAAAATGTATAATTTTATGACAAAATGTCTTTTATTTGCTTATACACTTAAGAGTTTCAAATACTCTTGTGTTTATTTCCACACGATAGTCTTTTCTTTACACTCACTGGTAATGTTATCTGGCCTGTAAATCTCTGCTTTGAAGTAAGGTTTCAATATATGTAAATAAGAGCAAAAAGACTGTAAGTTTCATACACAGGAAGTTCATGCAAAGCCACCTCTGTCACCTAGATCTAGAAATTCATATCAAAAGAGACAAACCAGATACCATCACAAGATTTCAGTACTACCAGGTAGCGCTTTTCTTTCCTTATAAACTAAACGTAAGTTAGTTCTAAGCAATTCCACCTTCCTGAGACCTATATCCTCAAAATGTGAAAGCCACAGTTAGATTTTGGGTTTAAGTGAACCCAAAATGACACTTTGCATACTTTTAGATAGTAAAATGAAGTTTTCCAAGCTCTTTATTTAAATGCAACCATCTTGGGACTATGGAGCTGCTGTGAATTGTTGATACCAATACAGAATATAGCTTTCTGGGAGAGGATTTGAAGAATAAATTATCCAAAAGGGGTTCAGCCAGGCACAAAGGAAAACTTTCAGGCTGTAGTATGGTTGAATCACTAGAAATGGGAAAGTGAGTACTTGGTGGCACTAAAAGTGCTGGGACTGAGTTGTGCTGTTCATCAGAGCAGCAGCTCTGGGCCCTGCGCTGCCCCAGCTGAGGCAGTGCTCAGCCATCACCACTGCAGCTCCTGCTTTTCCTTGGGGGTTCCTATCTAACTGCAGTCCCTGCCCAGCAGTGATGCTGGGAAAACATGATGTCTGTTTAAATACACAGAAAAGGAAAAACATTCAGCCTTCTCAAAGGAAGACAATAATGCCCCTGAAAAGAGATACTACTTACGGCTGTTACATCCCTGAAAAATTGGGTGGGATCTCCAAGCCCAGCCACAGACAACAGAGGAGCACTGGCAGCTAATGCTCCGGCTATGATGTTTGGGTATTTCATTCTCATGTAAGCACTCAGCATTCCTCCATAGCTGCCACAGGAGAGACAAAGAATTATTTCCTTTAACAGACAGCTTATAATACAGGCCAGCAGTCACAGGCTCACCTAATCCAAGGCAGCAAGAAGCTTATGGCTATCTAAGGTGCCATCCTTATGTAAAAAGATCCAGTTATGATCAATGAGCAGCACACAATGTGTTACTAGTCTTTCCCCAAACGCTCACACCAACTCGAGTGGGAAAACAGCAGCTCAGGTTGCTTCTGCAGCCAAATGCGAATCCTGCCTTGATATTCTTGATTATCCTGCACCATCCTGTGTGTGTCCTGACAGCTTTACTGCAGAACCACGTGGGGCTCAAGCGAAGCTATTGTTGTCTAACAGGGAAAGGAGACACAATCTGCATACAGGATTATAAAGACCAGCGAAGCTCGTCCCTGGACACTATAGAAGATGCAGCCCTCTCTAATGCTGGGTAGTGGAGAGGGTTCTCCCTGGACACAGGTCATCAGCACAGAGATAGGGGAGACATTAACAAATGCCATAATAAAATTCGAAGCCACCTTGGTAGCTCCAGTGCCAGGGCCACAATCTATCGATCTATCACAGGTTGCCAGACAAACCCAAGGTGATGGAAGTTATTCCTATGCTGATGTTTGTGGAGTTACTCTGAGGTCACTCCTGGGGTGGTAACGCCTTTCCTGAGGTGCAGGTGTCACCCTGTCTGACTCCAAGCTTGCAGTAATTCCAGCCTCCCTCCCCAGTACCTCAAGCGGCTGGAGTAAATTCAATTCCCACATCACCCACATGCAAAGCAATACACATTTCTCTAACCCTGGCCTTGGAAACAGGTTTTACCTGAAACCTGCCACAAGGAATTTCAGGTTAAAGTTTGGCAGTTACAAGCAACAGAAGCGGGTTTTCTTCTTCCTTGGGAAACGCTGTGCTGCTCCAACACTGCTGTGTCTTCATACTCTTCATGTGGATTTAGTGCTGTTCAGGGCTGCTGCAGGCTGAACTCTTGATTTACACCCATGGAGCTGCAGTCCAACATGCAGCCCAGCAAGCAGGTCTTGCTGAATCCCTCTCCCACCTCCCCATCCCAGGACAGCTACTGGCCCTTTCCACACCAGCTGCTGCCCCAACAGTCACTGTCCAAACACTCACAAGATCAGCAGCGCCCTCACCAGGACAGTAAGCTGGCAGCTGAATGACAACGGCCAGGTCAAACGCTTGTTAGCTCCCTGCAGCTGAATTAGAAGGTACTTGGTCGAAGCCTGTTAAAGGGACACATCTCTCTGCTGTGAGCATGGGGAGCCATTCCAGAGACAAGCACATCGAATCAGCACAGATCTGGGCCGCAACATAGCAAGCACTTGGGGAAAGATTTCTGCTGGGAAGCCAGGAGCAACCAAACAGCAGATGGGAGAGCAGAATTATAAGCCAGACTACAAGGAAAATGGCTGGATGCTCTTAAAGAGGCTGTGTTTAATAAAAAGCTGTGTGGACCCTGGAGAGAATATTTTACCAATTATTAGTTTTCTGTATTTGCAATGTAAAGTATTTTAATCCTGCAGGAAAACTTTAATTTTCTCATTTTCTGCAGTTTCAACAGGCTCGCACATTGAAGATGCCTAGAAATATCCAGTTAGTGGTGCTTCTCTAAAGCAATCCCAAACCGAGATTAATTCTTGATGGGAGAGCTGATTGAAACCTGGTGATGAGCTCTTGGGAGCTCAGGCACAGGCACATCTGCTTACAGCTCTGCCTTTAGAATTTGCTTGAGAGCCAACCAGATCTGTGAGTACAGCATGACTGTGGCTGGGAAAGGATGCAGAAAAGGGAAGGACCATGCATAACTTTACCTGCCTCCAAACGCAATGACAGGGCAGTCTGCAGCACCGTACTGCTGCTTGAGCTCAGTGATTAGGACTGCATAGTCAGCCAGGGCTTGTTCCACAGTGAGCAGATGAGTATTCTTCAGATGCGTTGACTCAAGTCCAAATGGAAGAGACTTTCCATAGTACCTCTGAAAGGAGAGAGACGTGCCGAGGAAATGCTGGTGACAAGGTCTGGGGTATGTGTGCACAAGCAGGAAGTGGTAACAGAGCACGTGGTGTCCTCTAACTCATTTGGAAGTGAGGCAGTGGCTTTCCACCTGATGAACAGAGGCTTTTATGGACAGTCCATGACAAGTCACTTCAGTGAGGGCTATGTGGGCTCTTAGCACACGTCCCTGTCCCCAAATCCCCAACTACAGAAGGGAACGGGGTAATCTCTTCAAGTATAAATTCTGGAATAGTAGCTTTAATAGTGTGGTGTGCCCAGGGAAAGGCTGGCTTGGCACTTCACAGCCTGGAGAGATTAGATACTATCCAAATAAAATAACCCTCTAGTCCAGAGTGGAGTTCAAGGCCTGAGGAAACTGCTTGCAGAAGTGCTGGTCTAAAGTAAATGCACCACAGCATTGACTGGTTTGACTGAAGCAGTACTCTGTGTCCTGGATTGCCAGTAGGCATAGTAAAAGAATTCAGAAGCCATAGTTAAGTAAAGAAAACCTGCTGCCCTGAGGAGCAACTCACGGCAAGCAGAACTCAGCTTCATGGCAAGATATGCTATTGTTTTTCTGGACCTGCAGAAAGCCAAGTTCAGCCACACTGAACAGAACAAGACTCTACAGTATAAAGACTAAAATACTCACATGCTCAGCAAAAACCACAAGTGCTTGCTGTTCCTCTGCTAATTCAAATATGAAGTCAGAGTTCTGAGCAAAAGTCCAGATGTCACCTTCATTGCCAGTGTAGAAGAAGATGGGTCCGAATCCCTTCTTCCAGAACTTCGCTGAGTGAGACAATGACAGAGGCAAGTGTAAAAAACTCCAAACAAACACATGAGCATGGAGTGACTCCTTCTGGGGAGTCTGGACAGGAGCTTAACAAGAACTCTGAACAGGCTGATCCCCAAGCCTGGCACAATGGTGTTAGAAAGGCTAGACTACAAAAATCTCATTGGAGCAGGGTATAAATAAGAACTTCTGTGAGATCAGCACATAGCCTGGAGCTTCCACTCTGCCCAAAATCTCACTTCTGCAAGGTACTTGGAAACAGCTGCCCCCCAAAAGGGCATTTTCCCATTTCTGTACCCCTTTTCAGCTAAACTCATTGCAAAATAATTGCACACACCACTTTTCCCACAAAATGGACAGTAAGGAATTGCCTGGATCTTTCTGCTGCTCCTGCTGTGATGTATAACGTAGAGCCAAGCTGTAAATCACACATCGTGGAATGGGTTGGGTTGGAAGGGACTTTCAAAGATCATCCAATCCAATCCCTTCCATGGGCAGGGACACCTCCCACTGGATCAGGGTGCTCAGAGTCCTGGCCAGACTGACTTTGAACGCTTCCAGGGATGGGCATGCAATACTTCTCTGGGCAACCCAGTAAAGTGCCTAAAAACAAAAAATTCCTTCCTTATATCCAATCCAAATCCACCCTCATTCAGTTTAAAACCACTGTCCCTTGTCCTGGCACTACAGGCCCTGGTAAAGAGTCTCTCCCCATCTTTCTCATCAGCTCCTGTCCAAATTTTGCCCACATCTGGCAGCTGAACAGTATGCAGACGCTTGCTCAGTCCTCCCAAATGAGGAGAAGAATCAGAAAAGGACAGGAAAACTTGTGAACTGAATTAAAAATAATTTTAATAGGACAATAAAAGAAATAACAATAATCATAGTAATAATAACAGAATACACAGAACAACACTCAGCCCATCCTGAGCAGCGATGGTAGAACTCGTGTTCTGAGCAGGGAATGTCAAACAGCGAAAAATGCGAGATCAGCAGTTCCAGTTCACCAAAGCCAGACCACCAAGACCAAGGGGCTGCCCCTGGCAAAATGCCTGCTTTGTTCCGAGTGGGACATTTAGTGTGTGGAATACATTCCATGGCCAGTCAGTCCTGGCCATGCCCCTTCCCAGCTTCTTGTGTGCCCCTGCACAACATGGAAAGCTGAAAAAGTCCTTGATTTCCTAGCAACAAACAAAAATATTGGTGTATTTTCCACATTCTTTTCACACTAAATCCAAAATACAGCTCTATACCAGCTACCAGTGTCGTAGTTTGGAGACCACCAGCTAGCAATAAAGAGCAGGTGGCTACTGGCCCCAGTGGGCAACAAAGAATCATGCAGCTGCTCCCTGACGACTCCTCTTCTGAGAGGGAGAATCAAAAGAAGCAATGGCAAAACTCATGGGTTGAAATAAGGGTGCGAAGGGTTCATCCACCAACTCCCATCATGGGCAAAATTGACTTGGCTCGGGGAAAAAAAATCAGTCTAACTTATTACCAACCAAACTGCAGCAAGATACTGTGAAATGCAACCAAGTCCCCAAAAGATCACCTTCTCCCACCCCTCTCTTCTTCCCAAGCTTGACTTCACTGCCAATTTCTCTCCCTCCTCCCCAGAGCAGCACAGGGGGACAGGAATGGGGGCTGTGGTCAGTTCATCATTCCTTGTCTCTATCACTCCTTCCTTCTCAGGGAGGGACTCCTCACCCTCTTCCCCAGCTCCAATACGGGGTCCCTCTCAGAGAAGACAGTCCTCTGCAAACTTCTCCAGTGTGAGTCCTTTCTGTGAGCTGCAGTCCCCCATGACCAGCTCCAGCTTGGCTTTCCACACTATCTGCTCCAGTGTGGATCCCCTGTGGGATGCAGTGGGAGATCCACAGGGACTCCTCACGAGCCGTGGGAGGACACTCTGTTCAATCATGGTCTCCTCCCATGGGCTGCAGGGGACTCTCTGCTTTGGCATCTGGAGCACCTCAGCCCTCTCCTTCTTCACTGACCTTAGTGTTCTTGGCAGCACTATTTTCTTTGCATCTGGTGTTTCTCTCACATCTGTAGGGCTGTTTCTCTCACATTTTGCTTCTCTGCCACATCAGGTTGGACTGGACCAACCAGTCCACTGAGCCCTAGCATCCCAGACACAGGGGTAGAGGGGAGGCCAGCGCATCCCCATGCTCCCTGTCTCTCCTCTCCTGCTGCCCCTGCTGGGTTTTTTTTCCCTCCTTAAATGTTATCTCAGAGGTGTTGCCACTATCACTGCTGGGCTTGGCCAAAACCCAGTCTGCCCTGGAGCCAGCTGCTCCTGTAGCCACCTTCAAAACCTAAACCCCTTGCCAGGCAAAACCAGACACAGGAAGAAAACCAGCACTAGCCCAGCTGAAACCAGAACAGCCTCCGGTAAGTATTGAAAGGCCACATTAAGGTCTCCCCCGAGCCTTCTCTTCTCCAGGTTGAACAACTCCAGCTGTCTCAGACTTTCTTCACAGAAGAGGTGCTCCAGCCCTCTGAACACATCCATGTTCTTCCTCTAGACTCGCTCTAGCAGGTCCATGCCTTTCCTGCTCAGAGAACCACAGAGCTGGGCACAGGGCTCCAGGTGAAGTCTCATGAGAAGGGCAGAATCCCCTCCCTCGCTCTGCTGGACATGTATGCATGTGGATGCAGCCCAGGATCTGCTGCTGCTGCTTCTCTCCTGTCATAAGTTATATATGTAACACACATATATATCTCTCTGATACAATATGTCATATGATGATCAATGAAGACAGTGTGCTTCATCCGCTGCTCTGTTCATAACCAAAGGCAAACTGAGACAGGCAGGACAAACTGACCCAATGTCAGAACTTGCTTATCTAACAGACAGCAGTTTAATGCCTTCTGACTTTAACAAACATTTGGGTTTATCTTAGTCTTAAGTAGCACAGGAATTAAGGGGGATAATAAATAGCTCACATAACCCGAGGCCTGAATTTAATTCCTGGCATTTTCAACACAGACTTGCCAAAGCAAGGTTTGGCTTGGAAATGGGTTTGAAACCTTTCGTTAGCAAAGCTGCTGCTCTTTGTTAATGAAGAGGCTGATTCTATTTTTGCGTTGCAATTGCTTTTGGTATCTGCGAGGAAAACAAACCGCTGTCTTTCCTCTGGCTTTTCTTCCAATATGCTTCATGGCTCCTGGAGTAAACAACCACCCTCAGGAACCAAACCCAAACCATACCGGTTGCTTAACAAAGTTTCTGTTTTCATTCTGAAATCCTGGGGAATGGCCAGCTGACCTCAGGACAGTTACATGTCTGGTTGTGAAAGAACAGCTTCCTCCAGGTTCCTGCTGATAATCTGGAAAGGTGCCTGTTGCACAAGCAGCAGCAGGGGGGAAGGAACTGCTCACATAATTGTGAGTAAGAAACTTTTTATAAAGCTGCCACATTAATGTTTTGTTTCTCACATATATTATTCAGCTCTGCCCAGGACATACCGATAAAACACATTACTTTAAAAAGAGAACAAATCAAAGTTATGCCATGCTTTAAACAAGGCGAGCCCAAATTCAGATCAAAAAGGCTACTTAATCAGTGACATTTCAGTCCTGGCTGTGTTACCAAAATTCACTGGTGTTCCTGTATCTTTGACCTGATCCATGAATTGGCCAAACACCTACGACTGAGCGTGGGTGCTGAATGAGCTGCAGAGCAACAGGGGATGTGATGATGGTGAGATGCTGCCTGTGGAGCGCCAGGTGCAGGCAGTCTGTGAGGAACCAGACTGAGCAGTGCTCTGGCCTGAGGTTATTCCCTGCTCCACCTTTGCTCTCTCCCTGCGTATCGATCCTGCCTTCTCCAAGCAGGCAGGATTGAAAAACATATGATGCTGGTTATTGAAATCGCCAAATTTTTAGACACATGCTGTTTAGCAAAGTCTCCTCTCTTTCATTGCCTGCTGCACAAAAGATAACTCGTTGTTCGGCTAGAAAGGAAGACACCGCTGGCTCCTCACTGGAAGCCCTCATTGTTCGGCATAGCTTAAGCTGTCTAAAGCTGCAGCATTACAAATAACGAAAAATACTGACCCAAGAGGAGTTATCTTCACTGGTAAGAACAATGGGTACAGAATCATGGAATGGTTTGGGATGGAAGGTATCTTAAAGCTCATCCAGTCCCACCCCCTGCCATGGGGGCAGGGGACACCTCCCACTGGATCAGGGGGCTCCAAGCCTCAACCAGCCTGGCCTTGAACACCTCCAGGGATGGGGCAGCCACAACTTCTCTGGGCAACCTGGGCCAGGGCCTCCCCACCCTCACAGCAAAACATTTCCTCCTAAGATCTCACCTCAATCTCCCCTCTTTCAGCTTAAATCCATTCCCCCTCATCCTGTCCCTGCACTCCCTGATCCAGAGCCCCTTCTCAGCTTTCCTGGAGCCCCTTTCAGTCCTGGGAGCTGCTCTAAGGTCTCTCCAGAGCCTTCTCTTCTCCAGGCTGAACAACCCCAACTCTCTCAGCCTGTTCTGGTACGGGAAGTGCTCCAGCCCTTGGATCATCTCTGTGGCCTCTTCTGGACTCGCCCCAACAGCTCCAGGTCCTTCCCATGCTGAGGACTCCAGAACTGAATGCAGGGCTCCAGGTGGGTCTCATCGGAGTGAAGCAAAGGGGCAGAATCCCCTCTCTGGCCCTGCATAGAAAGCTATGTTTGGGTCACTATTTGTTTTTCCCGCTACCTTCCGAGCACTGAGCTGCACTTTTAGGAGCTGCTGTGGCCAAGTGGTCACACATGCCCGGCGCCAGTCCTGGCACAAGCCCCAAGGCTGTCTGTGCAGTAGAGCGGCCGGGACCCGGACTTGCACACCCTGGGCCACAGCAACAAATGGAAGGTGAGGAGAAGAGGACACAGAGCGCTGGGGGAAGGCCCGGCTGACCCAGGGCTGGTCCCCACCGCTCAGCACAGCTCCCGGGACGCCACCCGGAGGGTTCCCCGCCGCAGCGCGGTGGGGCTGGGGCAGCACCTCGGGCCCAGCCCCGGCCCCGTACCCACCTGAGAGCAGGTACCGCTGCGGGAAAGTGTCGTTGCCGCAGGTCTCGAAGTTGAAGTGGTCTCGCACCTGCTGGAAGAGTCGCTCCTCCAGGTCGAGCCGCGCCGCCCGGGAGGCTGTAGGGAGCAGTCAGCGCCGGGGGCACCGGCATCGGACAGCGGGGAGGAAAAGGGAGGAGGTGGAGGGTGCAGACGGACACAGGGGAGTCCCGCGCGGGGCAGGACCGGGAAGCGGGGGGGGGAGGGCAGTTAGGGCTCGGGGCACCCACCGGGAGCGGCGCCGGCCGGAGCCGGGACGAGAAGCAGCAGCACGAACGCCAGCACCGCCATGGTAGCCGGCGGCGGTCACGTCCCCCAGGGCCAGGTCACGTGGCGGGAGGCGCCGCTCACGTGACCTGGAGGCGCCGTCATGTTGGCTCCGGGCGCGTTTGCCGGGGCCGGTGGGTGGGGGGCGCTCCGGCGCGGGGCGGGGCCCGGAGGCGCTGCTGGGCTCGGGGAGGCGGAGCGGGAGACGCCACGCGCCGGCATGGACCGGGGGGCTGTGGTGGGCAGGGGGTTCGGGTTCGGGTTCGGGTTCGGGTTCGCTGCTGCCGCTGCGCGTTGGTAGAAGCTCATTACGTTCTTAATATCTTAAAAAGTTAGTTTAGGGCCGTAAGCTTGGCAGGAGAGCGACACGGGCTTGGCCCCAGCTAAGTATTGTCTCCTGGAGTGGCAGTGGTGAGGGCTGAAGCTTGTTCAGGTAGGTAACAGCGCAGTTTATTAGTGTGGCTTTGGAACAAGGAGCTGGACATTTAATTTCATTCAGAAGAGCTAAGCCAACGGTTTAGAGGTGCTGCCAGTGCCTGGGAGGAGCTGATTGATGTGTGAACTTGGTAGGTGCTTTTTGGGGTACTCACCACCAGGCGCTGCTAAAGACACCTTAGGGCATGGGCAGAAGGTGTTGGTTCAAAGGAATCGACCCACAGACATACTGTAAGCCCAGGTAACTTTATTCACTGGCGGGGAGTGCACAAGGCTTAGCGTCCCACAAGATGCAGCTCCTATGTGGTAAAATTTTGGTCAGCTTATAGAGTGTACTTTATCAAACACCACATATATTCTGTGGTTGGTACCCAATAAGCAAGTGCTTAGGTTACAAAGCTTTTAGGGTCCTATTTTGCACACTGCAGTGAATTTTATGGTTCTTCAGACAATACTGCCTGCGTGTCCAAAGCAGTTGCCCTTTTGCCCTTACAAACAAGAGAGGCCCCTGCTTGAACTGGCCACGTTGGAACATTTTGTTATAAATTTCTGCTGCTGCCAAGGAAGGCCGTTAGTTAAGACTTGCTATTCCTTAATTCAGTGTAAGGAATTTATAATTACATGTCAAAATGTTATTCCATGCATGATGAACAATGTGTAACTGTGTATAAATGACGGTGAGGAACTCCTTAAGTTGTGCTTCATTTGAGGGAAAAAAGAGATCTCCAAGCATCCCAGATTTGCACAAACCTGAATAAACAAGGTCTGTCTTGATGATGCAGTAACTGGCTTATCACGCATTGGGTAACAAATCCCCCAGTTTAGACAATGTGCTCATCAAACCTCTGCAGCGTTTGTCTCCTAGTGCTGAATCGGTGCTGCTTTGTGCAGGGACTAGTGGTGACACCTCGGGTCCCCTCTGTGATGAGTTTGCATGAGAAGGAGAAGCTGGGGAGAGCAAAAGCGTAGCCAGCACACAGGGGCTGGGGTGGCTCAGCTCAGCACACAGTCACAGAAGGGGAAATGCGGCACAGGAGGGAACCGAGATGAGGGCCCACAGTGGGGTTTGTGGGCTGGTGTTCACCCCTCTGGTGGGGAAGCAGCAGTGGAGAGGAGGGTTTGGAGGACGACCAGGTGACAGCTCTGCAGGAGGGTGTAGGTGAGTGGCACATCCCCATTGCAGCGTTGCAGTGGTGACCCTGTGGTTGGGTGTACTGGCGAGAGAGGGAGCTTACACCTGGGGCACCAAGGGGACTTCAGGATGTCTCTTTGCATGTTGCACAGATGAGTCCTCAGCCAGGGGACTACCAGACTGAGCATCACTGGAATGAAGTCACTGTGGAAGGAGATGGTGGGATGAAGCAGAATTAGGGAGGTCTGGGACCTCCCCAGGGAATGTTTCAAAGTCTTAAAGAGCGAGATGAGAGGATGAGAAATGAGGAAATTCCCCATAGAAAGCCTTAAAGACTGGTGCACTTGAGTCCAATAGGAGAAGTAGAGAGAAGCTGACTCTGCAGGTATTGTGCATGAGTGCACCTATAGCAGCATGGTGGTAGGAGAAAAGTCTGTGTGGGACTGCCCAGCAGTCCCCGGGGGAGTTTTTGGCCATAAGGTGGTACCTGGCAAGCGGTGGAGCAGCAAGCAGCCGTGATGGCTGCACCAGTCCTGGAGGAGCAGAACACAGGGACCACAGAGCTCACTGAACTACACAGCTCACGAGTGAGATCCTGGGTTCGCGGTTGTGGTGTCCTCTCCGCAGTATGGGAACAGGGAAGGTTGTTCTCGTTGGGTGTGTGACTTGGTGCTAGCCTGAATTTGTAGGAAGAACACATGAGTGCATGCGCACGTGTGTGTGTGCACATGCGTCTTTTCAGTGTCCTGGCGAGGCTGAGTGCAGGTGGTCTCTCTAGCGCTGGGGGAAGAGAGGACAAGAAGAAACATGGAGCAAGGCTGCCCAAGGAAGCAGTTGAGTTTCCATCCCAGGAGGGGTTTAAAAGCTGTGCAGATGTGGTGCTTAGGGACATTGTTTCATGGTGGAGTTCGCAGTGTGAGGTTTACAGTTGGATTCGATGACCTTAAAGGTCTTTTCTAACCTGATTGATCCTGTGATTCTGTGAAATCATTTACTGGGTAGATTCTCTGGGTTCTGGTTCCCCAGCAGATTCCCCAAAGGATACGTGGCCCTGGACGTAGAAGGGAATGGAGAAAGTTGTATCACAAACTGGGCAGAGTGAGCCTGTTGGTGTGGCTGCAATGAATTCACCAGCACCGAGGATCCAGTTTGGTTGTGTTGGGTCACGTGCTGTATAAACATACCCAGATGTGTAACTTATCCCTGCTTTTTACCAAACCAGCAGCTCTTTGGTTCAGGCTCCAGAGGACGTGAAGGCACAGCCGGGCCAAGAACTCCTCTAAGAAACCCACAAGGAGCAGAGCAATGCAGTGACTGCCCATAAGGAGCCTTGTGCACAGCTGTATTTGTACCATTTACACTGTGGGTCAAGCACTTGTGTCCCATCGATGTGAAAGCCTAAGTGAGCCTTCCCTGCACTCTCCCTGCTGGGCAGTATGGCTGCATGGCGATGTCTGTCCTTGTGCTGGGACACTTCTCAGGGGTGCTCCTTGAAGCAAACAGAACTTTTACCAATGGAGATCACTGGTGAGCCCCATTTGAATCCTCCCTGGATGACAGCTGGACCACACAACCAGCCAAGGCTCCATGGGGGTCCATGCAGGCTGGCGGGCCAAGACGGGTGCCTACCTGGCTCTACCAGAGCTCTGTGCAGCTGGCAGTCATAGATAGGGGGCTACCAGTCTCTGCGGGGGCTCTTGGCAGGCTAGCGGGCCTTGGCAGGGGCCTACAAGCCTCCGCGGGGGCTCTGCACAGACTGGCGGGCCTCGGTTGTTGCCTACCAGGCTCTGTGGTGGATCCGCACAGGCTGGCGGGCCGCAATATGGGCCTAGAGGGCACCATGGGGGGTTCTGTGGGTGCTCCGCGCAGGCTGGCGAGCCTCGACAGGGGTCTACAAGGATCCATGGGGGCTCTGCGCAGGCTGACAGGCCGCAACAGGTGCCTACCGGGCTGCGCAGGGGCTCTGCACAGGCTGGAGGGTTTTGACAGTTGCCTACCAGCCTTTGTGGGGGCTCCGGGCAGGCTGGCAGGATGCGACAGGTGCCTACCAGGCTCTGCAGGGCCTTCATGCAGCTGGTGGGCCGCGACAAGGGACTACCAAGCTCTGTGGTTCTCTGCGCAGGCTGGTGGGCGTCGACAGGAGCCAGTCAGGTTTCATGGGGGCTCTGCTCAGGCTGACAGGCCGCAACAGGTGCCTACCAGGCGCTGCAGGGGCTTCGTGCAGCTGGTGAGCCGCAACAGAGACCTACCAGGCTCCGTGGTGTCTTCTTGCAGGCGGGCGAACCATTACAGGGGCCTACCCGGCTCTGCGGGGGCTCCATGCAGAGTGGCAAGCAAAAACAGGGACCTACATGGCTCCATGTGAGCGCCGCCCAGGTTAGTGGACTAGATAGGGGCCTACCGGTTTCTGCAGGGGCTCTGGGCAGGGGGCAGCCATCAGGCCCAGGAGGGGCTCTGCGCGGCATGTCGGGCCTCTACACGAGCCCCACCAGGCTCGGCGGGGCTGCAGGTGGCCTGGTGGACCTCTACATGGGTGTTGACAGGCCATGCAGGGGCACTGCGCTGCTTGGCAAGCCACTACAGGAGCCCTGCCAGGTTCAGCGGGGGCTCCGCATTGCCTGGCGGGCCTCTACAGTGGCACTGCTAGGCCCAGCGAGGGCTTCTTGCGGCCTAGCAGGGCTCTACAGAGGCCCCACCAGGAATACCAGGATTCCGCTCAGAATTACAGGCCTCTACAGGGGCTCTGCCAGGCTCCGCAGGGCCTCCACGCGGCCTGGCTGGCCTCTATAGGGGCCCCGCCAGGACTGGCCAGGCTCTGCATGGCCTGGTGGGCTTCTACAGGGTCCTTGCCAGGCTCGGCGGCAGATCAGTGCGTCTTGGCGGGCCTCTACAGGGCCCTGCCAGGACCAGCGAGGGCTCCGCGCAGCCTTGCTAGCCTTTAGAGGGGTTCCGCCGGGCTCGGTGGTGGCTCCACGCGGCCTGTCTTGCCTCTACAGGGGCTACACCAGGCCCAGTGGACCTCCGCGTGGCCTGGCGGGCCTCTACTGGGGCTCCGTGAGTCTTGGAGGTGGATCAGTGCAGCCTGACGGGCCTCTACAGTGGTCCCACAAGGCCCATCGGGGACTCCGTGTGGCCTGGCAGACCTCTCCAGGGGCCAGCCATGCATAGCGGGGGCTCCACGCAACCTGGCGGGCCTCTACAGAGGGGACTCTGCGTGGCTTGATGGGCATCTACAAGGGCTCCGCCAGGACTGGTGGAGGATTCGAGTGGCCTGGCAGGCCTCTATAGGGCCTCCACCAGGATCGGCGGTGGATCAGCGCGGCTTGGAGGGCCTCTACAGGGGCCATGTCAGGACCGGCAGTGGCTCCATGTGGCCTAGCAGGCCTCTACAGGGGCCCCACCAGGCTTGGCGGGGTCTCCATGTGGTCTGGTGGGCCTCTACATGGGCCTTGACAGGCCCTGAAGGGGCACCATCCTGCTTGGCAGGCCTCTACAGGGGCCCCACCAGGCCCGGTGGGGCTCCGCGTGGCCTGGCAGGCCTCTATTGGCGCCTTTCCAGTCTCGGTGGTAGTGCAGCGCGGCCTGGTGGACCTCTACATGGGCCTTGATAGGCCCTGTAGGGGCACCGCGCTGCTTGGCAGGCCACGACAGGGGCCCCGCCAGGATCTACAGGGGCTCCGCGTGGCCTGGCGGGCCTCTACAGTGGCACTGCAAGGTCCGGCAGGGGTTGCTCACAGCCTTGAAAGCCTCTACAGAGGCACAGTTTGGCAGGCCTCTACAGGGGCTCTGTCAGGCTCCGCGGAGGCTGTGCGTGGCCTAACAGGCCTCTACTGGGGCCCCGCCAGGCTCAGCGCTGGATCTGCGCAGTCTGGCGGGCCTCTACAGGGGCCTTGCCAGGCCCGATAGTGGTACTGCGCTTTTTGGCAAGCCACTACAGGGGCCAGCCATGCCTGGCAGGGTCTCCGTGCGGCCTGATGGGGTAATATAGGGCCACACCAGGCTCAGTGGGGCCCTCTGTTGCCTGTTGGGCCTCTATATGGGCTTTGATAGGCCCTGTAGAGGTACCGTGCTGCTTCTCAGGCCACTACAGGGACCCCCTCAGGCTCGGCTTGGGCTCTGCATGGTGTGTCATGCCTCAAAATGGGCCCCTCCAGGCTCGGCAGGCATCCACGTGGCCTGGTGGGCCTCTACATGGTCCTTGAGAAGCCCTGTAGGGGCACTGCGCTACTTGGCAGGCCACTATGGAGGCCTTCCCTGGCTCGGCGGGGGCTCCTCGTAGCTGGGAGGGGCTCTACAGAGGCCCTGTCAGGCATACCGTGACTTTGTCCAGTTTTGCAGGCCTCTACAGGGGCCCCGCCAGGCTCAACGGGGGCTCTCTGTGGCCTGGTTGGTCTCTACATGGGCCTTGACAGACCGTCTAGGGGCACCACGCTGCTTGGCAGACCACTAGAGGGACCCCGCCAGGCTCAGCGGGGACTCCTTATGGCCTGATGGGGTTCTACAAGGGCCCCGCAAGGCTTATCGGGACTCCGCCCGGTTTGGCAAGTCTCTACAGGGGATCTGCCAGGCCCCGCAAAGGCTCCGTGCGGCCTGGCTGGCCTCTACAGGGGCTCCACCAGGACTGTCCGGTCTCTGCGCAGCCTGGCAAGCCTCTATACTGGCCCGGCTAGGATAAGTGGCAAATGAGCGCGGCTTGTCGGGCCTGTACAGGGGCCCTGTCAGTACCAGTGGCGGCTTCGCGCAGCCTGGCAGGCCTCTACAGGGGATCCACGAGGCTTATCGTGGATTCCGCATGGCCTGACGGGCCTGTCCAGGGGCAAGTCATGCATGGCGGGTGCTTCGTGCAACCAGGCGAGCCTCTAGGTAAATTCAGTGGGGGCTCTGCACTGCTTGTCAGGCCTCTACAGGGGCCCCGCCAGGTTCAGCGGGGGATCTGCGCGACCTGGCAGCCTTCTACAAAGGTCCAACAAGTCTTGGGGATTCTGCGTGGCCTGACGGGCCTGTCCAGGGGCAAGCCATGCGTGGCGGTTGCTCTGCGCAACCTGGTGAGCCTCTACAGGGGCCCCGCTATGCTCGGCGGGGAATCTGCGTGGCGTGTTGGACCTCAAACTGGGCCCTGCCAGTCTTGGCGGGGGCTCCGCACGGCTTGGCGAGTTTCTACAGGGATCCCGCCAGGACCGGCAGGGGCTCCGCGCAGCCTGGCAGACCTCTACAGGGGCCTTGCCAGGCCCGATAGGGGCACCACGCTTTTTGGCAGGCCAGTACAGGGGCCAGCCATGCACGGCGGGGTCTCCACGCGGCCCAGCAGAGCCCTACAGAGGCCTGCCAAGCATACCGGGTCTCCGCCCGGTTTTGCAGGCCTCTACGGGATCTCCACCAGGCCCTGGAAAGGCTCTGCATGACCTGACGGGCCTCTATAGGGGCCATGTCAAGACTGGCTGGACTCCGCGCGGCCTGGCGGGCCTCTACATGGGCCCCGCCAGGCTCAGCTACGGAGAACCGCGTCTTGGCGGGCCTCTACATGGCCCCTTTCAGGACAGGAGGTGGATACACACGGCCTGGTGGACCTCTACATGGGTCTTGTCAGGCCCTGTAGGGACACTGCACTGCTTGGCAGGCCACTACAGCGGCCCCGCCAGGCCCGGCTGGACTCCGCATGGCCTGGCGGGCCTCTACTGGGGCCTCTCCAGTCTCAGCAGCAGATCAGTACAGCCTGGTGGGCCACTACACAGGCCCCGCCAGGCTTGGCAGCCGATCTGCGTGGCTTGGTGGGCCTCTAGAGGGGCCCTGTCAGGACCGGTAAGGGCTCTGCGCAGCCTGGCAGGCCTCTGCAGGGGCCGCATCAAGTTCAGCACGGGTTCAGGCTGGAGAGATGGGCTGACTCCAATAGCATGAGGTTTAAGAAGTCCAAGTGCTGGGTTCTAACACTTTGGACACAACAACCCCATGCGGAGCTCTGGGCTGGGGACAGAGTGGCTGGAGAGCAGTCAGACGGAGAGGGTCTTGGGAGTGCTGGTGGACCGGAAACTCAACATGAGCCAGCAGTGTGCCCAAGTGGCTAAGAGGGCCAGTGGTGTTTTGACCTGCATCAGGAATAGTGTGGCCAGGAGGACAAGAGAGGTCATCATTCCCTTATACTCAGCACTGGTCAGGCCACACCTCGAGTGCTGTGTCCAGTTCTGGGCCCCTCAGTTTGAGAAAGGTGTCGAGATGCTGGAGTGTGTCCAGAGGAGAGCGACGAGGGTGGTGAAGGGGATGAAGCACAAGTCCTATGAGGAGCGACTGAGGGAGCTGGGGTTGTTTAGCTTGAAGAAGAGGAGGCTCAGGGGAGACATTGCTCTCTACAACTGCCTAAAAGGAGGCTGTAGTCAGGCAGGGGTTGGTCTCTTCTCTCAGGTGACCACCGACAGAACAAGAGGACACGGTCTCAAGCTTCACCAGGGGAGGTTTAGGCTTGACATTAGGAAGAAGTTCTTTACTGAGAGGGTGATTGGTCGTTGGAATGCGCTGCCCGGGGAGGTGGTGAAGTCACCGTCCCTGGAGGTGTTTAAGGAAAGATTGGATGAAGCACTTAGTGCCATAGTGTAATTGACAAGTAGGAGTAGGTGTAGGTGTTGGGTCATAGGTTGGACTCAATGATCTCAAAGGTCTTTTCCAACCTTACGATACTGTGATACTGTGATCCGTGCAACCTGGCAGGCCTCTACAAAGGTCCAACAAGGTTTCTCGGGGAATCCGCGTGGCCTGGCTGGCCTCTCCAGGGGCCAGCCATGCGCAGCGGGGGCTCTGTGCACGCTGGCAGGCCTCTACAGGGGACCCGCTAGGCTCAGTGCGGGGTCTGCGCTGCATGTCGGCCTCAAAATGGGCCCCCCCCAGGCTTGGCGGGGGCTCCGTGCGGCTTGGAGGGCCTCTACCAGTGTCCTACCAGCACCAGCGGGGGCTCTGCGCGGCCTGACGAGCCTCTTCAGAGCCCCCGCCAGGACCGGCTGGGGCTCCGCACAGCCTGGCAGGTCTCTACAGGGGCCTTGCCAGGCCCGATAGGGGCATTGTGCTTTTTGGCAGGCCAGTATAGGGGCCAGCCATGCACGGCGCGGTCTCCATGTAGCCTGGTGGGGCACTACAGGCCCCTCAGCGACAGAGGACTGCGCCTTGGCGGGCCTCTACATGGCCCTGTCAGGACTGGTAGCAGCTCTGTGCGGCCTGGTAGGCCTCTACATGGGCCTTGACAGGCCCTGTAGGGGCACCGCACTGCTTGGCAGGCCACTACAGGTGCCACACCAGGCCTGGTGGAGCTCCGTGTGGCCTGGCCTGTCTATACTGGGCCTCTCCAGTCTCAGCGGTGGATCAGTGCAGCCTGGAGGGCCACTACATGGGCCCTGCCAGGCTTGGCAGCTGATCTACATGGCTTCATGGGCCTCTACAGGGGCCCTGTCAGGACCAACGGCTGCTCCGCGCAGCCTGGCAGGACTCTACAGGCGCCCTGCCAGGTTCAGCGGAGGATCTGCGCAGTGTGTCGGGTCTTAAAATGGGCCCTGCCAGGCTTGGCGGGGGCTCCGTGCGGCTTGGCGGGGGCTCCGTGCGGCTTGGTGAGCCTCTACAGGCACCCTATTAGGTTCAGCAAGGCATCCGCGCAACCTGGCAGGCTTCTGCAGTGGTCCCACAAGGCTTGTCAGGGGCTCTGCGCAGCCTGTTGTGTCTTCAAAATGGGCCTCGCCGGGCTCGTCTTGGGCTCCGCATGGCTTGGCAGGCCTCTACAGGAGCCCCACCAGGACCAGCGGGGGCTCTGCGTGGCCTGGCGGGCCTCTACAGAGGCCTTGCCAGGCCCTACAGGGGCACCGCGCTTCTTGGCAGGCCACTACAGGCGCCTCACCAGGCTTGGCGTGGCTCCGCATGGCCTGATGGACCTCTACAGGGGCCAGCCATGCACGGCGGGGGCTCTGCACGGCCTGGCGGGCCTGTACAGGCGCCCCGCTAGCGTCAGCGGAGGCTCCGTGTTGCGTGTCATGTCTTCAAAATGGGCCCCCCAGGCTCAGTGTGGGTTACGCATGGCTTGGTGGGCCTCTACAGGAGCTGCATCAGGACCGGAGGGGGCTCTGCGTGGCCCGGCAGGCCTCTATAGGGGCCCGAACCAGGCCCAGCGTTGACTCTGCGTGGCCTGGCAGGAATCTTCAGGGGCCCCGCCAGGCTCAGCGGGGGATCTGTGCGGCCTGGTGGGCCTCTTCAGGGGCCCCACCAAGATCAGCTGAGGCTCCACGCGGCCTGGTGGGCCTCTACATGGGCCTTGACAGCCCTGACAGGGGTACCATGCTGCTTGGCAACCTTCTACACGGGCCCTGCCAGGCCCGGTAGGGCTCTATGTGGCCTGGCGGGCCTCTACTGGTGCCTCGCCAGTCTCGGTGGCAGATCAGTGAAGGCTGGCGGGCCTCTAAAGGGGCCACACCAGGCCCAGCAAGGGCTCTGCGTGGCCTAGCGGGCCTCTAAAGAGGCCCTGCCAGGCCCAGCGGGACTTTGCATGGCCTGGTGAGCCTCTACTGGGGCCCCACCAGTCTTGGCGGCAGATCAGCACTGCTTGGCGGGCCTCTACAGGGGCCCCACTAGTCCCTGCGGTGGCTCCACGCGGTTTGGCAGGTCTCCTCAGGGGCCCTGCCAGGCTCAGCGGGGGCTCTGCGCGGTGTGTTGGGCCTTAAAATGGGCCCCACCAGGACCGGCAGGGGCTCCACGCGGCATGGCGGGCCTGTACAGGGGCCCCACATGGCTCGGTGGTGGATCAGCATGGCTTGGCAGGAATCTACAGGGGCCCCACCAGGAATGGACGGGCTTCGCGCAGCCTGGAAGGCCTCTACAGGGGCCCCGCCAGGCCCAACGGGGATCCATGTGGTGTGGCGGGCCTCTACTGGGTATCTGCCCAGCTTGGTGGGGGCTCTGCGCTGTTTGGCGGGCCTCTACAGGGGCCCTGTCAGTCTCTAAGACGGATCAGCGTAGCCTGGTGGGCCTCTACAGGGGCCGCGCTGTTCCCTGCGGTGGCTCCTCGCATCGTGTCTGGCCTCTACAGGGGCCCTGCCAGGCCCCATAAACACTCCGCGTGGCTAGGCTGGCCTCTACAAGGGCCACGCCAGGAATGGCCGGGCTCCGCGAAGCTTGGCGGGCCTCTACAGGGGCCATGCCAGGCCCGACGGGGACTCCGCGCAATGTGGCAGACCTCTACAGGCGTCCCACAAGGCTCGTCGGGGACTCCGCTTGTCCTGGCGAGCCGCTCAAGGGGCCAGCCATGCGCAGCAGGGGGGGTCTTCGCAACCTGGTGGTCCTCTACATGGGCCTTACTAAGCTTGGCAGGGGCTCTGCAGCGTGTCAAGCCTCAAAATGGGCCCCACCAGGCTTTGCAGGGGCTCCGCACAGCTTGGCAGACCTATCCAGCGGCCCCGCCAGGATCGGCGGTGGCTTCTCGTGGCCTGGCAGGGCTCTACAGAGGCCCCACCAGGCATACCAGGATTCCGCCCAGTTTGGCATGGCTCTACAGGGGTCCCGCCAGGCTCGGTGGGGTTCCGAGTGGCCTATGGGCCCCTAATAGGGCCCCATCAGGCTCAGCAGCGGATCAGTGCAGCCTGGCGGGCCTCAACAGGGGCCCCACCAGGTTCAGCAGGGGATCAATGTGTCATGGCGGGCCTCTACAAGTGCCCCGCCAAGCTCGGCGGCGGCTCTGCGCAGCCTGCGGACCTCTACAGAGGCCCTGCCAGGCCCGGCAGGGGCTTCACGCAGCATGATGGGCCTCTACATGGGCCCTGCCAGGCTCAGCAGTGGATCAGCGTGTCTTAACGGGCCTCTACAGGGGCCTTGTAAGGACTGGTGTCGGCTCCACGCAGCCTGGCAGGCCTCGACAGGGGCCGTGACAGGCACTGCGGGAGCTCTGTGTGGTGTTTCAGGCCTCTACAGGGGTCCCGCCAGGCTTGGCGTCGGATCACTGTGGCTTGGTGGGGTCCAGGTGGCCTGGCGAGTTTCTACTGGGGACCTGCCAAGCACAGCAGAGGCTCTGCGTGGCCTGGAGTGCCTCTACAGGGGCTCCGTCATGACCAGCGAGGGCTCCACGCCACCTGGCGGGCCTCTACAGGGGCCTTGACAGGCCCAATAGGGGCATCGTGCCTTTTGGCAGGCCACTACAGGGGTCAGCCATGAGTGGCAGGGTCTCCACGCGACCTGGCCGGGCTATGTAGAGGCCCCACCAGGCATATCAAGGCTCCACCCTGTTTGGCAGGCCACTACAGGGGCCCTGTCAAGTTCAGCGGGGGATCCGCGCGACCCAACATGCCTATACAGTGGTCCCACAAGGCTTGGCGAGGACTCTGCGTGGCCTGGCGGGCCTCTCCAGGGGCCAGCCATTCGCGGTTGGGTGCTCTGCGCAACCTGGTGGGCCTCTACAGGGGCCTCGCTAGCCTCAGTGAGGGCTTTGCACGACATGTCAGGCCTCAAAACGGGCCCCGGCAGGCTCGGCGGGGGCTCCGCGCAGCTTGATGGGCCTCTACAGGGGACTCGCGTGCTCTGGTGGGTTTCTACATAGGTTCTGCGAGGCTCGGGGTGGGCTCTGTGTGGCCTGGTGGGTGTCTAATAGGGCCTGGCCAGGCTTGGTGGGGGCTTGGCGCAGTCTGGCGGGCCTCTACATGGGCCCTGCCAGGCTCGGCGCAGGTTCAGCGCGGCCTAGTGGGCCTCTGCTCATTACCAGCCAGGCTCGGCAGGGGCTCAATGCGTCCTTGCGGGCCTCTACTGGGCCCTGACAGTCTTGACAAGGGCCTGCGATGCATGGAGGACCACTACAGGGGCCCTGACAGGCTCGGCAGGGGCTCTGCGTGGCCTTGCATGCCTCTACTAGGCCCCAGCAGGCTCGGCGGGGGCTCCGTGCAGCCTCGAGGGCTTCTACAGGGGGCCTGCTAGGCTCGGTGGGGGCTTTGTGTGGCCTGACGAGCCTCTTCTTGGGCCCCACCACAACTGGTGCGGGCTCTAAAAAGGCACCGCCACACTTGGCAGGGGCTCTGTGTGGGCTGGTAGACCTCTACAGGGGCCCCGCTAGGGTTGGCACGGCTCTGTGCGGCCTTGTGGGCCTGTACACACGCCCTGCCAGGCTCGCCGTAGGGTCCACACGGCCTTGTGGGCCTGCACTGGGGTACCGCCAGGCTTGGTGGGGCCCTGCGTGGCCTGACAGGCCTTCACAGGGGCACCGCCAGGTTTGGTTGTTGCTCCGCATGCTCTGGTGGGCCTCCAGAGGGACCTCACCAGGCTCGGCTAGATCTCTGTGTGGCCTGGCGGGCCTCAACATGGGCCCATCCAGGCTTGGCGGGGGCTCCGCATGGCCTGGTGGGCCTCCACAGCGACCCTGCCAGGCCAGGCAGTAACTCTGTGCAGCCTGGTGGGCCTCAACAAGTGCCCTGCCAAGCTTGGTGTGTACTCTGCGCAGTCTGGTGGGCCTCTACAGGGGCCCCTCCAGGCTCGGAGTGGACTCCGTGCAGATTGTGGGCCTCTACATGGGCCCAGCCAGTCTCGTCGGGGCTCCGGGTGGCCTGGTGGGCCTCTAAAGGGGCCTTGCCAGGCCAGGCAAGGGCTCCGCACAGGGAGGTTGGGCCTCTACATGGGTCGTGCCTTTCCTGGCATGGGCTCCGCACGGCCTGGCGGGCCTCTACATTGGCCCTGCCAGCTCCAGTGTGGGCTCTGTGTGGCCTGGTGGGCCTCTACGGTGGCCCCGTGTCACGGTCCACTCAGGGACTCGTGATGATTCGTTTACCTTGATCTCGAAGAGCAAAATTAAGGCAGCCGAAATGCCAAGGGGTTATAATTCAATCAAAGAGAACCTTTATTATTTTTGCCCGTAAAGCGGCAGCGATAGACAGAGTGGGGAAAAGGGGAGGAAAGAGGATTATAGCTACCACGACGGATCCAAAGGCGTCCCTATGGTCCCAGGCTCCGAGCAGCGTCCTGCCGGTCCTCAGTCGAGACTTGTCGTCACGACGAGCGATCTGTGATCCAGAGGTGGGGAGATTTCTCTCCGCTGGGGTTCGGTTAGGAGCCATCTTTTATGCTGAGCAACAGCACCTCGCACCTCCTCTCTCCCATGGATTGAGGCCAATCTTCGCCTTCATTTCGCAATCCAGGTTGAACTGCGCAGGCCCCAAAAGTTCTCGCTTCGCTTGCCAGAACTCGTCTGCGCCTGCGCCACCTCGTGTTCGGGGGTCTTTTGCTTCCTCACCTCATCTTCCTCTCGTGACCGCTAGGTGACCGGAAGACCCTCTGCGAGCCTCTGCGCATGCTCTTCCCTTGTTGGCGTTGGGTCAAGGAGGAGGTGGGGTAACTTTGGCTGAGGTAGCAGGTGAAACCCATCTTCTGGACAGCATCTGTTCAACTTTTTCTTAGATGTTACTTGCAGTCCTTGGTCACGGCGACTGCTTGTTCCAGGCAGTGCCTCCATCTCGGGTCATTGCTCCTTGGTCTTTCTCCGAGTTCCTGATGGCCATGTTGAGACAAGTACTGTTCTTCGGACCGACTCTTACAAGTCCCTACAGCGCCCATCATTCCCCCCTATGCAGCCTCCTATAGAGCACCTACTGCACCCCTTAAGTCCCTCCATGGAGACTCTAATAGAGCCCCTACAGCGCCCTCGAATCCCTGATATGTAGCCTCCTATAAAGCCTCTACTGCGTCCTTAAATCCCCACATGTAGAGTCTTACAGAGCCCCTACTGCGCCCTTCATTCGCCCCTATGCAGCCTCCTATAGAGCCCCTACTGCGCCCCTTAAGTCCCCCCATGGAGGCACAATATAGAGCCCTTACTGAGCCCTTAAGTCCCCCCTATGAAGCCTCCTATAGAACTCCTACTGCAGCCCTTAAGTCCCCCCGTGGAGACACTTTTAGAGCCCCTACAGCGCCCTTCATTCCCCCCCATATGAAGCCTCCTATAGAGCCCACAGTGCACCCTTCATTCCCTGCTATACAGCGTCCTATAGTGCCACTACTGCCCCTATTAAGTCCCCCCATGGAGACTCTTATATAGCCCCTACAGCGCCCTACATTCCCCCCCTCGTATAGAGCCTCTACTGCGCCACTTAAGTCCCTGATGGAGACTCTTATAGAGACCCTACTGTGTCCTGCATTCCCCCATATGGAGCCTCCTATGGAACCCCTACTGCGCCCCTTAAGTCCCCCCATGGAGACACTTATAGAGGCTCTACTTCGCCCTTAAGTCCCTCTATATCAACTCTTAGAGAGCCTCTATAGCGTACTTCATTCCCCCCTATGGAGCCTTCTAGAAAGCCCCTATTGCGACCCTTAAGTCCTCCCATGGAGACTCTTTTAGAGCCCCTACTGCGCCCTTAAGTCCCTTCATGGAGGCTCTTATAGAGACCCTACAGCACCCTTCTTTCCCCCCTACGAAGCCTCCTGTAGAGCCCCTACTGCGCCCCTTAAGACGCCCCCATGGAGACTCTTATAGAGCCCCTTCTGTTCCCTTACGTCCCTCCATAGAGACCCTTATAGACCCCCTACAGCACCCTTAAGTACCCCCATGGAGACATTCTTAGAACCCCTGCAGCGCCCGCTATACAGCCTCTACTAAGCCTATTAAGTCCCCCCATGGAGACTGCGCCCTTAATTCCCCCCTATGGAATCTCCTATAGAGGACCTACTGCTTCCTTTAATTCCCCCCATGGGAACACTTATACAGCCCCTATTGCGCCCTTAAGTCCTTCCATGGAGACTCTTATAGAGCCCCTACAATGCCCATCATTCTACCCTATGCAGCCTCCTATAGAGCCCCTACTGCACCCTTAAGTCCCTCCATGGAGACTGTTATAGAGCCCTTACTGTGCCCTTCATTCCTGCCTATGTAGCCTCCTATAGAGCCCCTATAGCGCCCTTCATTCCCTCCTACGGAGATTCCTATAGACCCCCTACTGCGTCCCTGAGGTCCTCCCATGGAGACTCTTATAGAGCCCCTACTGCGCCCTTCATTTTCTCTTATGGAGCCTCCTATGGAGCCCCTACTGCGTACATTAAGTCCCCGAATGGAGCCTCCTGTAGAGCCCCTACTGCGCCCCTTAAGTCTCCCCATGGAGACTTTTACAGAGCCCCTACTGCCCCTCAAGTCCCTCACTTATGGAGCCCCTACTGTGACCTTAAGTTACTTCATAGAGGCCCTGAGAGCCATTGAGGGGACTTTGCCTCTTCTGCATCAAAGCCGTTCAGATTCACTGCCCAGGCTTTCTGGTGCTCCTACAGAGACAATCCACCCTCAGCAAGATGCAAGCGAAACACACGGCCCGTGCTGCCCCTCGAGCCCCGCTCCTCCCATCGGCCGCTCCGAACCCGCACGCTGTTGCGGGGTCGTGTGGCGAGGGTAGGGCCGGGGCTCTTCCCGCTGCTCAGCTGCGCGCACGCGGCTCAGGGGGCGGCGACAAGGAGTGAGGCGGGGGCTCCGATCTCCGGGGCCGCTGCCCGGCTTTTCAGTCCCTCTCGGGGGGAGTTACAAGAAGGGGCTCTTTACTGCAGAGGCCCTGCAGCCCCCCCATCGCTGAACGTGTCCCCCCAGGCCCCGCGCGCTCAGACCGGTGGCTCCCGGCACACCCCCCTCCCCGCCCCCTGCCACCGGGTCCTGTGAACGAGAGCAGTGACAGCGGCCCTGACCGAGCCCTGCGAGCACGGGGTCCCCCCAGCCGGAGCGGGGAAGGGGGGGTGGAGCTGTGTGCAGGGGCGACAACGGGGCAGGGAGCGATGTTAATGAGGGATCAAATAATTCATAAAGGAATAAGGAGCGATAATCCAGCCCCCCGTGATTGCTGTGATTGCTGTGTAGCAAGAGAAGTTGGCAAACTTGGGTTTGGTTTTCCTGTTTGAGTGGTCGATGGGTTCATTTCCATCAGTGCAAATTGTTTGTGAAAGTCATCTTTGAATCGCCCTTTTTTCTCTTCCCGGGCAGCACCGAACTGCTCCACGCTAGAAGGCGCTGCTTTCTGCGTTGGTGACGGGCCAGAGAGAGCGCTGGGGGTTTGTGTGCAGCGCTGTCTCTGTGTGCCGAGTCTCTGACGCGCAGGGACCAGGCCTAATGAGGCAAGATGCAAATTAGATGACCAGAGCCGACTGATCTTTTACTCCCTTGTTTTCCAGTAGCTGGGGACCGGGACGGGAGTGAAGCGAAGCAGTGACAGTTGCTTTTCCTCCTCATTTATTAGATGTAAGTTTTACAAAAGACCTGCTGCATTAACCGGAAACGATTGGAGGGAAATTCCTGAGTTAATCGAGTTCTCATTTCACGTTTATTGCATGGGGGCTCCAGTGTGGGACTTTTGCTGGAATCAGTAACGCTTTTCAGCTGGAGTCAGCTCTGTTAATTAATGTATTGCAGGTGCACCCAGAGAGGAATTTTACAGCAAGGAGTTGACTTGCAGGCATTGAACATTTTGTTTGGGATGCAAGTCCTTTGCATCTTAACAAAAGGGTGGAGTACTGCTGTTACTTTAAAAAGTACCATTTTCAAGGTGGAGATCCGATTATTTTCTTTTTAAAACTATTTTTAAAAGCCTCTCAAAGTAGCTACAAGATTGTCCTTCCACTATTTCACTTGGTCCCTTCAGTGGAAGCTGATGAATAGAGATTGGTTTGTGTCAATGATGTAATCTGATCTCTTGTGGTAAAATGTTTTCCTTTTTGTCCCCCAGGCCTTTGTTGAAAATAATTCTGCAATTAAGTGGTGCCCTGTACCGGGCTGTGAAAGAGCAGTGAGGCTGGCAAGACAAGGATGAAATTCAACAGGATCAGACACGCTTGGCTTCCCTGTGCTGAAAGCCCCTGCTTTAGGTTGTGGGAAAGGACATCTTCTCTGCTGGTGAATACTGGAAAATTCTCTACTGAGCTTTGTAGTCATCACTGTTCCAAAGATTAAAATGCCCTCTTGGAAACAAGCGTGCAACAAAACTTTGTATGAGATGGTAAATGACTGTACTGTCCTGTACCCATGCACTAAACAACTTCACATGAACAAATATTTTACTCATTACTGGCTCGGTTAGATTCAAAACAGCGGTGTGGGGTGTTGTGATGGTCTGTTGTGAGGGGACAGAGGAGAAGCGACATACTGGCAGAGATACTGCCCTTAGGTCCCCCCCAAGGAGCCTCCTATAGAGCCCCTACTACACCCCAAGAGTCCCTCCATGGAGTCTCTTATAGACACCCTGCTGCGTCCTTAAGGCCCTCTATGGAGACTCTTATAGAGCCCCTACAGTGCTCTTCATTCCCCGCTATGGAGACTACTATATAGCTTCTACAGCGCCGCTTAAGATCCCCAATTATAGAGCCCCTACTGTGCCCTCACGTCCCTCCATGCAGACACTTATAGAGCCCATATAGCATCCTTAATTCCCCTGTATGCAGCCTCCTATAGAGCCATTTCTGCAAACCTTAAGTCCCCCCGTGGAGATTCTTATAGAGGCCCTACTGCGCCCTTCATTACCCCCTATGGAGCCTCCTATAGAGCCCCTACTACGCCCTTAAGTCCCTCCATGGAGACTATTATAGAGCTCCTACTGTGCCCTTCTTCCCCCGCTGTGCAGCCTTCTACAGAGCCCCTAATGCGCCCCTTAAAGTCCCAACCAAGGAGACACTAAAGGAGCCCCTACAGCGTCCTTAAGTCCCTACCTGGAGACGCTTATAGAGTACTTACAGCGCCCTTAATTACAGCCTCCTATAGAGCACCTACTGCCCCCATTAAGTCCCACCATGGAGATTATTATAGAGCCCATACTGCACCCCTCAGTCCCCCCTATGGTGCTTCCTATAGAGCCCCTACTTCGCCCCTTAATTCCCCAGTGGAGACTCTTATAGAGCCCCTACTATGCCCTACATTCCCCCCTATGGAGCCTCCTATACAGCCGCTACTGCACCCCTTAAGTCCCTCCCATGGAGAATCTTATAGAGCCCCTGCTGCGCCCTTCATTACACCCTATGGAGACTCCTACAGAGCCCTTTCTTTGCCCCTTAAGTCTCTCCAGGGAGACTCTTACAGAGCCCCTACTGTGCCCTTCATTCCCCCCTATGCAGCCTCCTATAGAGCCCCTACTGCGACCCTTCATTCCTGCACGGAAACTCTTATAAAGCAACTACTGCACTCTAATATTCCTCCTATGGAGTCTCCTTTAGAGTCCTGACGGCGCCCCTTAAGCCCCTCATGGAGACAATTATAGAGACCCTACTGCGACCCTTAAGCCACCCCCATGGAGACTCTTATAGAGCCCCTACTGCACCCTTCATTCCCCGCTATACAGCCTCCTATAGAGCCTCTACTGCCCCTCTTAAGTCCCCCCATGGAGACTCTTACAGAGCCCCTACAGCACCCTACATTTCTAAATAAGCAGCCTCCTTTACAGCCTCTACTGCCCATTTTAAATCCTCCCATGGAGACTATTCTAGAGCCTCTACAGCGCCCTTCATTCCCCCCTATGCAGCTTCCTTTAGAGCGCCTACTGCGCCCCATAACTCCCCCCATGGAGACTCTTATAAGACCCCCTACTATGCCCTACTTTCCCCCCAAAGGAGCCTCCTGTAGACTCCATACTGCACCCCTTAAATCCCGCCATGGAGACACTTATAGAGCCTCTACAGCGCCCTTCATTCCCCCCCCCCCCCCCCATGGTCCCCCCGCAGTTGGGGCTCTGTAATAGTCTCCATTGAGGGATTTAAGTGCACAGTACGGGCTCTATAAAGGTATCCATGGTGTAATTAAAGGACGCAATAGGGGCTCTATAAGAGCCTCCATGGAGGGACTTACAGGCGCAGTAGGGGCTCTAAAAGTGTGTCCATGAGGGCACTTTAGGGGCATAGTCTGGGCTCTATAGGAGGCTCCATAGGAGGAAATGTAGGGCGCAGTAGGGGCTCTATAAGAGTCTCCAGGGGGGAATTAAGAGGTGCAGTAGGGGCTCTATAAGAGGCTCCATAGGGAGGAATGAACTGCGCTGTAGGGGCTCTATAAGAGTCGTTATGGAGTGTCTCTGTCGGGGGACTTAAGGTTCGCAATAGGGGCTCTATAGGAGGCTCCATAGGGGGGAATGAAGGGAACTGTAGGGGCTCCATAGGATGGTCCATAGCGGGGAATGAAATGCACAGTAGGGGCTCTATAAGAGTCTCCATGGGGGAACTAAGGGGCACAGTAGGGGCTCTATGTGTCTCCTTGAAGGGACTTAATGGCACATTAGGGGCTCTACAGGAGGCTCCTTAGGGGAGAATGAAGGGCGGAATAGGGGCTCTATAACAGTCTCCATGGGGGGACTTAAGGGCACTGTAGGGGCTCTATAGGAGTCTCTATAGGCGGGAATGAAATACGCAGTAGGGGCTCTATAAGGCTCTCCATGGAGGGACTTAAGAGGGGCAGTAGAGGCTCTATAGGAGGCTGCAGAGGGGGGAATGCAGGGTGCAGTAGGAGCTCTGTAAGAGTCTCCATGGAGGAACTTAAGGGCAGAGTAGTGGCTCTATAAATGTCTCCATGGAGGGACGTAAGGGCGCAGTCGGGGCTCTATAAGAGACTCCATAGCGGGGAATGAAGGGCTCTGTAGGGGCTCTATTAGAGTCTCCATGGGTGGACTTAATGGGCAGAGTAGGGGCTCTATACGAGGCTGAATAAGGGGGAATGAAGGGCACTGTAGGGGCTCTATAAGGGTCTCCATGGGGGGACTTAAGAGGGGATGTAGAGGCTCTATAGGAGGCTGCATAGCGGGGAATGGAGGGCACTGTCGGGGATGTATTATAGTCTCCATGGAGGGACTTAAGTGCGCAGTAGGGGCCCTCATAGTGTCTCCATGGGGGGATTTAAGGGGCGCAGTAGGGGCTCTATAGGAGACTCCATGAAGGGACTTAAGTGCCTAGTAGTGATTCTATATATGCCTCCATGGGGGTACTTCAGGGGCGCATTAGGGTCTCTATGGGAGGCTTCATAGGGGGCAATGAGGGGTTGCTGTAGGGTCTCTATAATATTCTCCATGTGAGAACTTAAGGGACACAGCAGGGGCTCTATAAGTGTCTCCAGGGGGGGATTAAGGGCCGCAGTAGGGGCTGTGTGTCTCCAGGAGGGAACTTAAGAGGCGCAGTAGGGGCTCTATAGGAGGCTGCATAGGGGAGAATGAAGGGCACAGTAGTGGCTCTATAAGAGTCTCCATTGGGGGACTTAAGGGTGCAGTAGGGGCTCTAGAAACGTCTCGGTAGGGGGACTGAAGGGTGCAGTAGGGGCTCTGTAACTTTCTCCTTTCAGAGAATTAAGGGCGCAGTAGAGGCTCTATAGGAGTGTCTGGAGGAGGACATAAGAGCGCAGTATCGGCTCTATAAGAGGCTCCATAGGGAGGAATGAACTGCGCTGTAGGGGCTCTATAAGAGTCTCCATGGAGGGACTTAATGGGCACAGTAGGGGCTCTATAAGAGTCTCCATGGGGGGACTTAAGGCTGCAGTAGGGGCTCTAGAAGTGTCTCGGTGGGAGGACTTAAGGGGCGCAGTAGGCGCTGTATAGGTGTCTCCATGGGGGGGAATTAAGGGCGCAGTAGGGGCTTTATAAGAGTCTCCATGGGGGCACTTAGTAGGGCAGTAGTGGCTCTATAGGAGGCTGGTTACGGGTGAATGGAGGGCGCTTTAAGGGCTATATAAGAGTCTCCGTGAAGGAAATTAAGGGTGCAGTAGGGGCTCTATAGGAGCTTCCATGGGGGGAATGAATTGCACAGTAGGGGCTCTATAAGAGTTTCCTTAAGGAGGACAGTAGGGGCTCTATAGGAGACTGCACGGGGGGATTGAAGGGCGCAGTAGGGGCTCTATAATTTTCTACATGTGGGTACTTAAGGGGCGCAGTAGGGACTCTATAGAAGGCTCCGTAGGGGGAAATGAGGGGTGCAGTAGGTGCTTTTTAAGAGTCTCTATGGAGGGACTTAAGGGCACAGTAGGGGCTTTATAGGTGACTCCATGGGGGGACTTAAGAGGGGCAGTAAAGGCTCTCTAGGAGGCTACATATCAGGGAATTGAGGGCGCTGTATGGGCTCTATATGAGTCTCCATGGAGGGATTTAAAGACGCAGTAGGGGCTATATAAGTGTCTCCATGGGGGGACTTAAGGGGAATGTAGGGGCACTATAGGAGGCTCCATAGGGGGGAATGTAGGGTGCAGTGGGGCTGTGTAAGAGTCTCCATGGCGGGGACTTAAGGGGCGCTGTAGGGGCTCTATATGAGTCTCCATGGAGGGACTTAAGGGGCGCAGTAGGGGCTCTATAGAAGGCTCTCTAGGGGATAATGAAGGGATCGTTAGGGGCTCTATAAGAGTGTCTATGAAGGGACTTAATGTGCGCAGTATGGGTTGTATAGAAGGATGCGTAGGGCGGAATGGAGGGCGCTGTATGGGCTCTACAGGAGTCTCCATTGGGGGGATTTAAGGGGCGCAGTAGGGGCTCTATAAGAATCTCCACGGGAGAGACTTAAGTGGCACAGTAGGGGATCTATAGGAGACTGCATGGGGGGAATGAGCGGCGCTGTAGGGGCACTATAAGAGTCTCCCTGGAAGAAGTAAAGGGCGCAGTAGGGGCTCTATAAGTGTCTCCTTGGGAGGACTTAAGGGGCGCATTAGGGGATCTACAGGAAACTCCTTAGGGGCGAATGAAGGGCGCAGTAGGGGCTCTATAAGAGTCTCCATGGGTGAATTAAGGGGCGCAGTAGGGGCTCCGTGGGAGGCTCCATAGGGTGGACTTAAGGGCGCAGTAGGGGTTCTATAAGTGTCTCCATGGGGGGACTTAAAGGGGCGCAGTCGGGCCTCTATAGGTGTCTCCTTAGGGGGGAATGAAGGGCGCTGTGGGGGCTCTGTAAGTGCCTCTATGGGGCGACTTAAGGGCCGCAGTAGGGGCTCTACAGAAAGCTCCATGAGTGGGAAAGAAGGGCACAATAGGGTCTCTGTAAGAGTCTCCATGGGGGGACTTAATGGGGGCAGTTGGTACTCTATAGGAGGCTCCGTAGGGGGGAATGAAGGTTGTATTAGGGGCTCTATAGGAGGCTCCATAGGATGGAATTAAGGGCGCTGTAGGGGCTCTATAAGAGTCTCCATGGAGGGACTTCAGGGGCGCAGTAGGGTCTCTAAGGAAGGCTCCATAGGGAGGAATTAAGGGGCGCAGAAGGGGATCTATAGGAGGATCTCTAGGGGGGAATGAAGGGCGCTGTAGGGTCTGTTTAAAAGTCTCCACAGAGGGACTTAAGGGCACAGTATGGGCTCTATAAGAGTCTCCATGAGGGGACTTGAGTGCGCAGTAGTGGCTCTATAAGGGACTCCATGGGGCAGTAGGGGCTTTGTAGAAGGCTCCATAGGAGGGACTTAAGGGGCATAGAAGGGGCTCTGTAGGAATCTCCTTAAGGGGGACTGAAGGGCGTTGTGGGGGCTCTATAAGAGTCTCCATGGGGGGAATTAAGGGACGCAGTAGGGGCTCTATAAGAGTCTCAATGGGGGAATTAAGTGGCGCAGTAGGGGCTCTATAGGACGCTCCATAGGGGGGAATGTAGGGTGTAGCAGGGGCTCTATAACAGTGTCCATGGGAGACTTAAGGACGCAGTCGGGGCTCTATAAGAGTCTCCATGGGGGGACTTAAGAGGGGCAGTGTAGCCTCTATAGGAGGCTGCCTAGGGGGGAATGAGCGGCGCTGTAGGGGCTCTATGACAGTCTCCTTGGGAGGACTTAAGGGGCGCATTAGGGGATCTACAGGAGACTCCTTAGGGGCGAATGTAGGGCATAGTAGGGGCTCTATACGAGTCTCCGTGGGGGAATTAAGTGGCGCAGTAAGGGCTCTATAGGAGGCACCATAGGGCGAGAATAGAGGGCGCTGTAGGGGCTCTATACGAGTCTCCATGGGGGAATTAAGTGGCGCAGTAGGGGCTCTATAGGAGGCTTCATAGGGGGGAATGAGCGGCGCTGTAGGGGCTCTATAAGATTCTCCATGGGTGAATTAAGGGGCGCAGTAGGGGCTGTATAAGAGACTCCATAGGAGAAAATGAAGGGCGCTGTAGGGGCTCTATAAGAATCTCCATAGGGGAATTAAGGGGCGCAGTAGGGGCTCTATAGGCGGCTCCATAGGGTGGACTTGAGGGCGTTGTAGGGGCTCTATAAGAGTCTCAATGGGGAATTAAGGGGCGCAGTAGGGGCTCTATAGGACGCTCCATAGGGGGAAATGTAGGGTGTAGCAGGGGCTCTGTAACAGTGTCCATGGGAGACTTAAGGACGGGTTCGGGGCTCTATAAGAGTCTCCATGGGGGGACTTAAGGGCGTAGTAGGGGCTCTAAAAGAATCTCCGTGGGAGGAATTAGGGGGTGAAACATGGGCTTTATAGGAGGCTCCATAGGGGGGAGTGAAGGGCGCTGTAGAGGCTGTATGAGAGTCTCCATGGGGGACTGAAGGTGCGCAGGAGGGGCTGTAGAAGAGTCTCCATGGGGGGAATGAAGGGCACAGTAGAGGTTCTAAAAGAGTCTACAAGGAAGGACATAATGGGCACAGTAGGGGCTCTATAGGAGTGTCCATAGAGGGGAATGAAGGGGGCTGCAGAGGCTCTAGAGGAGTCTCCATGGGGGACTTAAGATGGGCAGTAGAGGCTGTAAAGGAGGCTGCTTAGGGGGAGATTAAGGGCGCTGTAGGGTCTCTATAAGAGTGTCCATGGAGGGACTCAAGGGCGCAGTAGGGGCTCTGTAAGGTTCTCCTTTGGGAGACTTAAGGGCACAGTAGGGGCTCTATAGGAGGCTCCATAGGGAGGAATGAACTGCGCTGTAGGGGCTCTATAAGAGTCTCCATGCAGGGACGTAAGGGCGCAGTAGGGGCTCTATTGGATGCTCCATTTGGGGGAATGAAGGGCACAGTAGGGGCACTATAGGAGTGTCCATTGGGGAATGAAGGGGCTCTCTGGGAGGCTTCATAGGGGGGAATGAGGGGTTGCTGTAGGGTCTCTATAAGAGTCTCCATGGAGGGAATTGAGGGGCACAGCAGGAGCTCTATAAGTGTCTCCATGGGGGGATTCAGGGGCGCAGAAGGGGCTCTATAGGAGTGTCCATAGGAGGGAATGAAGGACGCTGTAGGGGCTCTATACGAGTCTCCATGGGGGAATTAAGTGGCGCAGTAGGGGCTCTATAGTAGGCTTCATAAGGGGGAATGAGCGGCGCTGTCGGGGCTCTATAAGAGTATCCATGGGGGAATTAAGGGGCACAGTAGGGGCTCTGTAAGAGACTCCATCAGAGAAAATGAAGGGCACAGTATGGGCTCTATAAGAGTCTCCATGAGGGGACTTGAGTGCGCAGTAGTGGCTCTATAAGGGACTCCATGGGTGGACTTCAGGGGCCCGGTAGTGGCTTTGTAGAAGGCTCCATAGGAGGGACTTAAGGGGCATAGAAGGGGCTCTGTAGGTATCTCCTTAAGGGGGACTGAAGGGCGTTGTGGGGGCTCTATAAGAGTCTCCATGGGGGGAATTAAGGGGTGCAGTAGGGGCTCTATAAGAGACTCCATAGGAGAAAAGGAAGGGCGCTGTAGGGGCTCTATAAGAGTCTCAATGGGGGAATTAAGTGGCGCAGTAGGGGCTCTATAGGACACTCCATAGGGGGGAATGTAGGGTGTAGCAGGGGCTCTATAACAGTGTCCATGGGAAACTTAAGGACGCGGTCGGGGCTCTATAAGAGTGTCCACTGGGGAATTAAGGGGCGAAGTAGGGGCTCTATAGGAGGCTCCATAGGGGAAAAGGAAGGGCATTATAGGGGCTCTAAAAGTCTCTTCGTGGGGAGACTTAAGAGGGACGGTAGATGCTCTGTAGGATGCTCCATAGGGGGAAATGACGGGCGCTGTAGGGGCTCTATAAGAGTCTCCATAGAGAGACTTAAGGGAGCAGTGGTGGTTCTATATGTGTCTCCACTGGGGGACTTAAGGGGCGCAGTAGGGCCTCTGTAGAATGCTTCATAGGGGGGAACGAAGGACCCAGCAGGGGCTCTATAAGTTGCCTCCATGTGGGGAGTTAAGGGGCGCAGTAGGGCCTCTATAGGATGCTTCATAGGGGGGAACAAAGGATGCAGCAGGGGCTCTATAGGAGTCTCCATGGGAGGAATTAAGATGGACAGTTGAGGCTGTAAAGGAGGCTGCATAGGGAGGAATGGAGGGCGCTGTAGGATCTCTTATAGAGTCTCTATGGAGGGTTGGAAGGGCGCAGTAGGGGCTCTATAGGAGGCTTCATAGGGGGGAATGAATGGCGCTGTCAGGGCTCTATAAGGGTCTCCATGGGGGGACTTAAGAGGGGCAGTAGAACCTCTATAGGAGGCTGCATAGGGGGGAATGAGCGGCTCTGTAGGGGCTCTATAAGAGTCTCCCTGGAGGAAGTAAAGGGTGCAGTAGGGCCTGTATAAGAGACTCCATAGGAGAAAATCAAGGGCGCTGCAGGGGCTCTATAAGAATCTCCATGGGGGAATTAAGGGGCGCAGTAGGGGCTCCGTGGGAGGCTCCATAGGGTGGACTTAAGGGCGCAGTAGGGGTTCTATAAGTGTCTCCACGGGGGGACTTAAAGGGGCGCAGTCGGGCCTCTATAGGTGTCTCCTTAGGGGGGAATGAAGGGCGCTGTGGGGGCTCTGTAAGTGCCTCTATGGGGCGACTTAAGGGCCGCAGTAGGGGCTCTATAGGAGGCTCCATAGGGAGGACTTAAGGGGCGCAGTAGGGGCTCTATAGGAGGCTTCATAGGGAGGACTTAAGGGCCGCAGTAGGGGCTCTACAGAAAGCTCCATGAGTGGGAAAGAAGGGCACAATAGGGTCTCTGTAAGAGTCTCCATGGGGGGACTTAATGGGGGCAGTTGGTACTCTATAGGAGGCTCCGTAGGGGGGAATGAAGGTTGTATTAGGGGCTCTATAGGAGGCTCCATAGAATGGAATTAAGGGCGCAATAGGGGTTCTATAAGAGTCTCCATGGGCGGATTTAAGGGGTGAAGTGGGGGCTCTATAGAATTCTCCACAGGAGGGACTTAAGAGGTGCAGAAGGGGCTCCGTAGGAGGCTCTATAGGGAGGAACGAAGGGCGCTGTAGGGGCTCTATCAGAATGTCCATGGGGGAATTAGGGGGCGCAGTAGGGGTTCTATAGGAGGCTCCATAGGGAGGACTTAAGGGGCGCAGTAGGGGCTCTATAGGAGGCTCCATAGGGAGGACTTAAGGGGCGCAGTAGGGGCTCTATAAGGGTCTCCATGGGGGGACTTAAAAGGGGCAGTAGAACCTCTACAGGAGGTTGCATAGGGGGGAATGAACGGCGCTGTAGGGGCTCTATAAGAGTCTCCCTGGAGGAACTAAAGGGTGCCGTAGGGGCTCTATAGGATGCTTCATAGGGGGGAACGAAGGACGCAGCAGGGGCTCTATAAGTTGTCTCCATGTGGGGACTTAAGGGGCGCAGTAGGGGCTCTATAGGAGTCTCCACAGGGGGGAATGAAGTGCGCTGTAGGGCCTCTAGAAGAGTCTCCATGGGAGGAATTAAGA
Source organism: Neomorphus geoffroyi (assembly GCA_033558235.1). Lineage (NCBI taxonomy): Eukaryota > Metazoa > Chordata > Aves > Cuculiformes > Neomorphidae > Neomorphus > Neomorphus geoffroyi. Next base: position 12,670,422 of record JAUMJM010000014.1, read on the forward strand.
TGGACAGCAGAGGCTGTAAAGGAGGCTGCATAGGGAGGAATGGAGGGCGCCGTAGGGTCTCTATAAGAGTCTCTATGGAGGAATTAGGGGTGCAGTAGGGGCTGTATAAGTGTCTCCATGGGGGGACTGAAGGGGAGCAGTAGGGGCTATATAGGAGGCTTCTTGGGGGGGGATGAAGGGCGCTGTAGGGCCTCTATAAGAATCTCCATGGAGGGACTTAAGGGCGCAGTAGGGGCCCTCTTAGTGTCTCCATGGGGGGATTTAAGGGGCGCTGTAGGGGCTCTATAGGAGACTCCATTTTGGGGGAATGAAGTGCGCAGTAGGGGCTCTATAAGAGTTTCCATGGGAGGGACTTAAGGGGTGCAGTTAGGGGCTGTATAGGAGGCTTCATACGGGGGAATGGAGGGCACTGTAGGGGCTCTATAAGAGTCTCCATGAAGGGACTTAAGGGCGTAATAGTGGTTCTATATATGCCTCCACGGGGGTACTTAAGGGGCGCATTAGAGTCTCTATAGGAGGCTTTATAGGCAGGAATGTAGGGCAGAGTAGGGGCTGTATAGGAGGCTTCATAGGCGGGAATGAAGGGAGTTGTACGGGCTCTATATGATTCTCCATGGGGGGACTTAAGAGGGGGAGTAGAGGCTCTATAGGAGGCTGCATAGGGGGGAATGCAGGGTGCTGTAGGGGCTCTATAAGAGTCTCCATGGAGGAATTAGGGGTGCAGTAGGGGCTCTATAAGTGTCTCCATGGGGGGACTTAAGGGGCGCATTAGGGGTTCTATAGGAGGCTCCGTAGCGGGGGGAATGAAGGGCACAGTAGGGGCTGTATAGGCGGCGTCATAGGGGGGAATGAAGGGAGTTGTACGGGCTTTATAAGAGTCTCCATGGAGGGACTTAAGGGCGTAGTAGGGGCTCTGAAAGAATCTCCGTGGGAGGAATTAGGGGGTGAAACATGGGCTTTATAGGAGGCTCCATAGGGGGAAGGGCGCTGTAGAGGCTGTATGAGAGTCTCCATGGGGGACTGAAGGTGCGCAGGAGGGGCTGTAGAAGAGTCTCCATGGGGGGAATGAAGGGCACAGTAGAGGTTCTAAAAGAGTCTACAAGGGGGGACATAATGGGCACAGTAGGGGCTCTATAGGAGGCTCCATTTGGGGGAATGAAGGGCACAGTAGGGGCACTATAGGAGTGTCCATTGGGGAATGAAGGGGCTCTCTGGGAGGCTTCATAGGGGGGAATGAGGGGTTGCTGTAGGGTCTCTATAAGAGTCTCCATGGAGGGAATTGAGGGGCACAGCAGGAGCTCTATAAGTGTCTCCATGGGGGGATTCAAGGGCGCAGAAGGGGCTATATAGGAGGCTTCATAGGGGGGAATGAGCGGCGCTGTCGGGGCTCTATAAGAATGTCCATGGGGGAATTAGGGGGCACAGTATGGGCTCTATAGGAGTCTCCATGAGGGGACTTGAGTGCGCAGTAGTGGCTCTATAAGGGACTCCATGGGGCAGTAGGGGCTTTGTAGAAGGCTCCATAGGAGGGACTTAAGGGCATAGAAGGGGCTCTGTAGGAATGTCCTTAAGGGGGACTGAAGGGCGTTGTGGGGGCTCTATAAGAGTCTCCATAGGAGAAAAGGAAGGGCGCTGTAGGGGGTCTATAAGAGTCTCAATGGGGGAATTAAGTGGCGCAGTAGGGGCTCTATAGGATGCTCCATAGGGGGAAATGTAGGGTGTAGCAGGGGCTCTATAACAGTGTCCATGGGAGACTTAAGGACGCGGTCGGTGCTCTATAAGAGTCTCCATGGGGGGACTTAAGAGGGGCAGTAGAGCCTCTATAGGAGGCTGCCTAGGGGGGAATGAGCGGCGCTGTAGGGGCTCTATGACAGTCTCCTTGGGAGGACTTAAGGGGCGCATTAGGGGATCTATAGGAGGCTCCTTAGGGGCGAATGAAGGGCGCAGTAGGGGCTCTATAAGAGTCTCCATGGGAGGGACTTAAGTAGCGGCTGTATAGGAGGCTCCATAGGGGGAATGTAGGGCATAGTAGGGGCTCTATAAGAGTGTCCACTGGGGAATTAAGGGGCGAAGTAGGGGTTCTATAGGAGGCTCCATAGGGGAAAAGGAAGGTCATTATAGGGGCTCTAAAAGTCTCTCCGTGGGGAGACTTAAGAGGGACGGTGGATGCTCCATAGGGGGAAATGAAGGGCGCTGTAGGGGCTCTATAGGATGCTTCATGGGGGGAACGAAGGACGCAGCAGGGGCTCTATAAGTTGTCTCCATGTGGGGACTTAAGGGGCGCAGTAGGGGCTCTATAGGAGGCTTCATAGGAGGGAATGAACGGCGCTGTCGGGGCTCTATAAGGGTCTCCATGGAGAAAGTAAAGGCTTGCCATTTCCTTGAATTTCCTTGAATTTCCTTGCCATTTCCTTGAATTTCCTTGAATTTCCTTGAATTTCCTTGCCATTTCCTTGAATTTCCTTGAATTTCCTTGAATTTCTTTTCCTTGCCTTGCCATTTCCTTGAATTTCCTTGGAATTTCCTCTCCTTGCCTTGCCATTTCCTTGAATTTCCTTGAATTTCCTTGAATTTGCTTTCCTTGCCTTGCCATTTCCTTGAATTTCCTTGAATTTCCTTGAATTTCCTTGAATTTCCTTTCCTTGCCTTGCCATTTCCTTGAATTTCCTTGAATTTCCTTGCCATTTTCTTGAATTTCCTTCAATTTCCTTGCCATTTCCTTGAATTTCCTTGCCATTACCAAGAATTTCCTTGAATTTCCTTGAATTTTTTTGCCATTTCCTTGAATTTCCTTGACTTTCCTTGAATTTCCTTGCCATTTCCTTGAATTTCCTTGAATTTCCTTGCCATTTCCTTGAATTTCCTTGACTTTCCTTGCCATTTCCTTGAATTTCCTTGAATTTCCTTTGCTTGCCTTGCCATTTCCTTTAATTTCCTTGAATTTCCTTGAATTTCCTTTCCTTGCCTTGCCATTTCCTTGAATTTTGTCCAATTTCCTTGCCATTTCCTTGAATTTCCTTGCCATTACCAAGAATTTCCTTGAATTTCCTTGAATTTTTTGCCATTTCCTTGAATTTCCTTGACTTTCCTTGAATTTCCTTGCCATTTCCTTGAATTTCCTTGAATTTCCTTGCCATTTCCTTGAATTTCCTTGCCATTTCCTTGAATTTCCTTGAATTTCCTTGCAATTTCCTTGAATTTCCTTGCTTTGCCTTGCCATTTCCTTGAATTTCCTTGAATTTCCTTGCCATTTCCTTGAATTTCCTTGAATTTCCTTGAATTTCCTTGCCATTTCCTTGAATTTCCTTAAATTTCCTTTTCATTTCCTTGAATTTCCTTGCCATTTCCATGAATTTCCTTGAATTTCCTTGAATTTCCATTCTTGCCTTGCCAGTTCCTTGAATTTGCTTGCCTTGCCTTGCCATTTCCTTGAATTTCCTTTCCTTGCCATTTCCTTGAATTTCCATGAATTTCCTTGAATTTCCTTTCCTTGCCATTTCCTTGAATTTCCTTGACTTTCCTTGCCGTTTCCTTGAATTTCCTTGAATTTCCTTTGCTTGCCTTGCCATTTCCTGCGGAGATCGATACACAGACTCCGATGCAGAATCGAAGACCTTTTATTGTCAGAAGGCTGCATTTTTATATTCTTCAGAGTTCTATCACGCGCTGGATGATTTTACATGATTGGATACACACAGCTGTCCACGCGCCTAAGTTCCACTTGTGATTGGTTACTTACACACGATCACGCACTGCTGCAAGAAGCAAGTTTAACATTCTTTTGCTAGATAACTTGCTCTTTATCTTACACTTCTTTGCAAACAATTCTATTTCTTCACCACCTAATCCCTCATATCTCACTGTTCAAGTCCCTTCAAGAATACCATGCTGCTCGTTATTATAAAATGTCTCCAACAATTCCCCCTTTTTTGTTTTCAAGCTGCACCAACACAGCTCCACTCATGGCGCCATCAATCATCCTCTGCACACATCACACCACACACATCAAGACACATCAAAACACATATAAAACCCATTAAACACAACAAAACTAACATTAAAAGGCCTATCATCTAAGATTCTAAACCATTAAACCATCTTCCAATAATATTTCACTTATTATACCATATGTGTTGTTTGCTTGCTTCTATGATCGTGGTGACAGGTGAAGTTTATTGTAGTTATATTTAGTGTTAGTATTAGTGCTAGTAAGGTTAGGAGGGCCTAAACTGCAGGACTCTTCCCTTATATAAAATGGAACAATCTCCGACATGTTTGTCGTTGTACAATTACACCACTTACTACTATTTCTATATATCCTCAAAGATGAGTTTACATTTTTTACACAAGATTGATTTGTCCCACTACAATTAAACATTACACAGCCATGATGTTGGAAGAACACTTTCTGTAGCGACGTCAACGTGGGCCACTGGTCTGTAGGCAGGCCATCCAGGCAAGTAGAAAACAGTTTTCCCAGGGATGCATATTGAATCCTGTCCCGTCGTGTTGGCTAGGATGATCTACACGTTTATTTTCTGCTGCGCGACCATCGAAAATGCTGCAGCTGTTGCCTGAGTTAGGTTGAAGACCCAGGTCATGGTAAATCAGTTGAGTTGTTAGTTACTGCAGGCTTTACCCATTTTGCAGGTATCCACGTAGGCCCAGAACCTGTAATGACACAAGCATAGCCTCACCCCCACGTTACTAACTGAAATGGACCATCCCATTTGCCCTCTTTGTTTTTTATTAACACCATGAGCTTTTCATCAAATGCTGGCATTCCTGTTGACATGGTTTGCGTATGCTTCACAATTGGTGGTACTGTATCTTATCCTGCTAAGCGCAAGAAATTCAATACATATTGTACTTTCATCAATCAATTTGCTGGTGATTTCCCTAGACTCCCCCTGTTTTTGTAAATATTGTTTTATCCCTAGATGTGTTCGTTCAGTAATAGCTTGTTCTGTTGGGGCGTGTGGTACTCAGGGTCATTTGTGTCCTGGTGCGATCCTGGCTTGCGCTGCGTTTCCAGTTTCCCTGATTTTGCCCAATAGGGTTACCATATTTATCAAGTTGAGATCGATATTGATTGACATAGTGTCGACTTCTACGACAATGTGGGCAAATTCCTGGAATTTGATTTCCCAGGCGCCTCTTTCTTCGATGTCCTTGCAAATTCTTATTACACTGATAGCTTAAGTGGCCTTGTTGCCCACAGTTATAACACCGTTTTGCCCCGAAAGGTCTCATTATGTTGCGAAGGTGTCTGCTAATACAGTCGCGTGTTGTTCCATCGTGCCTACACGATTTGCTGCCTCTACCATCTCTACCAGGGTTGCATTATGAGGTAAAGATATTAATACCTTTTTACAGTCTGGATTCGCATTTTCTAGGGCTAGTTTTAGTAATAATGACTCTCTGGCTTCCGGATGCTCAATTTGCTTTTCTATCGCACTCCGCAGTTTGTCTATAAAAAGCATATAGGGCTCATTGTTTCCCTGCCGAATAGATGTGAAAGAGTCTGGCTGTTTTCCCACTTCGGGTAAAGTTAAAAGTGCTCTGAGTGCCATTCTTCCCGTTTCTCTTAAAATATCTGGCAACAGCCTCGATTGTGCCTGTGAGTCGGCAAACGGACCTGCCCCCGTGTAATGATCTGTTCCTACCCCATATAACGGGTCTCCTTGTGGGCGTCCTAAGTTTTCCACTGCCTTCACTTCCGCAAATTCCATGAACTTATCTCTCCATAACAATTTTTGTGTGGGGGTTAAAATCATTGATGCTAACTGCTGACAATCATACGGAGTAACCAATCGTCCACATAATACATTTTCCAACAATGTTTGTGAAAAGGGCGAATGCAATCCATCCTGCATAACAGCTTTCCTGACTTCCTTTACTAACTGCCAATCAAAGGCTTGATATTGTGGTGGTTGATTTGGTTGTAGAATAACTGGAAATGCTAAATCCATCTGTTCTCCTTCCTTAAGTGCATCTAATTTTATCTTTGTCCATCTGTTTCTAATATTGTCCCCTTCGTTATCACCTAAGGTTTTAGCCTTTTGTCTTTTTTCTTCATTGCTGCCGCTGTCACCGTCACTTCCAGTTTTGCACTGAGTACGTTTAACTCTTTTTTCTTTGATTTCTTAGAACTTTTATACGACATCGTAGTAGCACATTCAGATTGCTGCTCAGACAAGGACCGATCTTTTTCCTCGTCACTCACATCTGTCTGAGTACCCTCTGAGATAAAACCTTCTTTTGTAGGTGCTAATGCCTTGTCATAAATTACCCCTGACAAACGCTTTTCGGAGGGGGTATAGCCGTTCAAGAGGCTACTCTGTGTGGGTTGGGCTGCTTGTTTTTCAGCCTGTAAATCTTTTAAAGTCTCATAAATCAATCGCCACGTTGTTAGAATTCGCATAGCATTTACATCTCTTTTTGAAGCCTTTTCAAAAAGCAAATCTCCTGCTTTTCTCCAAGTTGAGATATCAAAAACATACGGAGATTCCACAGGCATTCCATTATTTTTAAGCCAGGCTAATAATAACTCTAGAGCTTGATTTTTGTATTTAATTCCTCTTTTCTTTAGCATATGCTTTATCATCTTAACTTCTTCTTTCTCTGACACTGACACCTTAATTCCCATCGCGTTTCTCGGCTGCTCACCTGATTCCTTTGTAGCAGGTGATTGAAGCCCCGGGGTCTTTTGTCCTGCTCAGGTCCACTGACTGGGACGATCGTTTAGCTGAGATGCCTCCCCAGACGCAGCCTTTCTTGTAGGTGTGCTTTATCGATCCCAGGATCTGCTTGTCCTGAATCTTCGGTCTTCTTCGGATCACGTCGGGGTCACCATTTGCGGAGATCAACACACAGACTCCGATGCAGAATCGAAGACCTTTTATTGTCAGAAGGCTGCATTTTTATATTCTTCAGAGTTCTATCTCACGCTGGATGATTTTACATGATTGGATACACACAGCTGTCCATGCGCCTAAGTTACACTTATGATTGGTTACTTACACACGATCACGCACTGCTGCAAGAAGCAAGTTTAACATTCTTTTGCTAGATAACTTGCTCTTTAATTTACACTTCTTTGCAAACAATTCTATTTCTTCACCACCTAATCCCTCATATCTCACTGTTCAAGGCCCTTCAAGAATACCATGCTGCTCGTTATTATAAAATGTCTCCAACAATTTCCTTGAATTTCATTGAATTTCCTTCAGTTTCCTTTCCTTGCCTTGCCATTTCCTTGAATTTCCTTGAATTTCCTTGCCATTTCCTTGAATTTCCTTCAGTTTCCTTGAATTTCCTTGCCTTGCCTGGCTATTTCCTTGTATTTCCTTTAATTTCCTTGAATTTTTTTGCCTTGCCTTGCCATTTCCTGGAATTTCCTTGAATTTCCTCGTATTTCCTTTCTTTGGCTTGCGATTTCCTCCAATTTCCTTGAATTTCCTTGCCATTTCCTTGAATTTCCTTGAATTTCCTTGCCATTTCCTTGAATTTCCTTGCCATTTCCTTGAATTTCCTTGAATTTCCTTGCCATTTCCTTGAATTTCCTTGCCATTTCCTTGAATTTCCTTGAATTTCCTTGCCATTTCCTTGAATTTCCTTGCCATATCCTTGAATTTCCTTGACTTTCCATGCCATCTCCTTGAATTTCCTTGAATTTCCTTGCCATTTCCTTGAATTTCCTTGACTTTCCTTGCAATTTCCTTGAATTTCCTTTCCTTGCTTTGCCATTTCCTTGAATTTCCTTGAATTTCCTTGCCATTTCCTTGAATTTCCTTGAATTTCCTTGCCATTTCCTTGAATTTCCTTGCCATTTCCTTGAATTTCCTTGAATTTAATTGAATTTCGTTGCCATTTCCTTGAATTTCCTTGAATTTCCTTTCCTTGCCTTGCAATTTCCTTGAATTTCCTCGAATTTCCTTCAATTTCCTTTCCTTGCCTTGCCATTACCTAGAATTTCCTTGAATTTCCTTGCCATTTCCTTGAATTTCCAAAATTACCTTCCATTTCCTTGAATTTCCTTGAATTTCCTTGCATTTCCTTGCCTTTCCTTGCCATTTCCTTCAATTTTCTTGAATTTTCTTGCCATTTCCTTGAATTACCATGAATATCCTTGAATTTCCTCGAATTTCCTTGAATTTCCTTGAATTTCCTTGAATTTCCATTCTTGCCTTGCCAGTTCCTTGAATTTCCTTGCCTTGCCTTGCCATTTCCTTGAAATTCCTTGGATTTCCTTGTCATTTCCTTGAATTTTCTTTCCTTGCCTTGCCATTTCCTTGAATTTCCGTGAATTTCCTTGAATTTCCTTGCCATTTCCTTGAATTTCCTTGAACTTCCTTGCCATTTCCTTGAATTTCCTTGAATTTCCTTGTCATTTCCTTGAATTTCTTTTCCTTGCCTTGCCATTTCCTTGAATGTCCTTGAATTTCCTTGCCATTTCCTTGAATTTCCAAAATTACCTTCCATTTCCTTGAATTTCCTTGAATTTCCTTGAATTTCCATGCATTTCCTTGCCATTTCCTTGAATTTCCTTGAATTTCCTTGAATTTCCTTTCCTTGCCTTGCCATTTCCTTGAATTTCCTTGAATTTCCTTGCATTGCCATTTCCTTGAATTTCCTTGAATTTCCTTGAATTTCCTTTCCTTGCCTTGGCATTTCCTTGAATTTCCCTGAATTTCCTTGTATTTCCATTCTTGCCTTGTCATTTCCTTGAATTTCCTTGAATTTCCTTGAATTTCCTTGAATTTCCCTGAATTTCCTTGCCATTTCCATGATAATCCTTGAATTTCCTTGCCATTTCCTTGAATTGCCTTGGATTTCCTTGAATTTCCTTGTCATTTCCTTGAATTTCCTTGAATTTTCTTGAATTTCCATGCATCGCCTTGCCATTTCCTTCAATTTTCTTGAATTTTCTTGCCATTTCCTTGAATTACCATAAATATCCTTAAATTTCCTTGAATTTCCTTGAATTTCCATGCATTTCCTTGCCATTTCCTTGAATTTCCTTGAATTTCCTTTCCTTGCCTTGCCATTTCTGTGAATTTCCTTGAATTTCCTTGCCATTTCCTTGAATTTCCTTGAATTTCCTTGAATTTCCATGCATTTCCTTGCCATTTCCATGAATTTCCTTGAATTTCCTTTCCTTGCCTTGCCATTTCCGTGAATTTCCTTGAATTTCCTTGCCATTTCCTTGAATTTCCTTGAATTTCCTTGAATTTCCTTGCATTGCCATTTCCTTGAGTTTCCTTGCATTTCCTTGAATTTCCTTGAATTTCCTTGCCTTGCCTTGACATTTCCTTGAATTTCCTTGAATTTCCTTGAATTTCCTGGAATTTCCTTGAATTTTCTTGAATTTCCTTGCCTTGCCTTGCCATTTCCTTGAATTTCCTTAAATTTCCTTTCCTTGCCTTTCCATTTCCTTGAATTTCCTTGAATTTTTTTCAATTTCCTTGAATTTCGTTGAATTTTTCTGAATTTCCTTGAATTTTTTTGAATTTCCTTGAATTTCCTTGAATTTCCTTGAATTTGCTTGAGTTTCCTTGCCTTGCCTTGCCATTTCCTTGAATTTCCGTCAATTTCCTTTCCTTGCCTTGCCATTTCCTTGAAATTCCTTTCCTTTCCTTGAAATTTTTTAAATTTCCGTTAATTTCCTTGAATTTAATTTCCCTGACTTGCCAATTCCTTGAATTTCCTGAATTTCCTTGAATACCCTTTCCTTGCCTTACCATTGCCTTGAAATTCCTTTCCTTTCCTTGAATTTGCTTCATATTCCTTGAATTTCCGTTAATTTCCTTGAATTTCCTTTACTTGCCTTACCATTTCCATGAATTTCCTTGAATTTCCTTGATTTTCCTTTCCTTGCCTTCCCATTTCTTTGAATTTCCTTGAATTTCCTTGAATTTCCTTGAATTTCCTTGAATTTCCTTGAATTTTTCTGAATTTCCTTGAATTTCCTTGAATTTCCTCGAATTTCCTTGAATTTCCTTGAATTTCCTTGAATTTCCATTCTTGCCTTGCCAGTTCCTTGAATTTCCTTGCCTTGCCTTGCCATTTCCTTGAAATTCCTTGGATTTCCTTGTCATTTCCTTGAATTTCCTTGAATTTCCTTGCCATTTCCTTGAATTTCCGTGAATTTCCTTGAATTTCCTTGCCATTTCCTTGAATTTCCTTGAATTTCCTTGTCATTTCCTTGAATTTCTTTTCCTTGCCTTGCCATTTCCTTTAATGTCCTTGAATTTCCTTGCCATTTCCTTGAATTTCCAAAATTACCTTCCATTTCCTTGAATTTCCTTGAATTTCCTTGAATTTCCATGCATTTCCTTGCCATTTCCTTGAATTTCCTTGAATTTCCTTGAATTTCCTTTCCTTGCCTTGCCATTTCCTTGAATTTCCTTGAATTTCCTTGCATTGCCATTTCCTTGAATTTCCCTGAATTTCCTTGTATTTCCATTCTTGCCTTGTCATTTCCTTGAATTTCCTTGAATTTCCTTGAATTTCCTTGAATTTCCCTGAATTTCCTTGCCATTTCCATGACAATCCTTGAATTTCCTTGCCATTTCCTTGAATTGCCTTGGATTTCCTTGAATTTCCTTGACATTTCTTTGAATTTCTTTGAATTTCCTTTCTTGCCTTGTCATTTCCTTGAATTTCCTTGAATTTTCTTGAATTTCCATGCATTGCCTTGCCATTTCCTTCAATTTTCTTGAATTTTCTTGCCATTTCCTTGAATTACCATGAATATCCTTAAATTTCCTTGAATTTCCTTGAATTTCCATGCATTTCCTTGCCATTTCCTTGAATTTCCTTGAATTTCCTTTCCTTGCCTTGCCATATCCGTGAATTTCCTTGAATTTCCTTTCCATTTCCTTGAATTTCCTTGAATTTCCTTGAATTTCCTTGAATTTCCTGGAATTTCCTTGAATTTTCTTGAATTTCCTTGCCTTGCGTTGCCATTTCCTTGAATTTCCTTAAATTTCCTTTCCTTGCCTTTCCATTTCCTTGAATTTCCCTGAATTTTTTTCAATTTCCTTGAATTTCGTTGAATTTTTCTGAATTTCCTTGAATTTTTTTGAATTTCCTTGAATTTCCTTGAATTTCCTTGAATTTGCTTGAGTTTCCTTGCCTTGCCTTGCCATTTCCTTGAATTTCCGTCAATTTCCTTTCCTTGCCTTGCCATTTCCTTGAAATTCCTTTCCTTTCCTTGAAATTTTTTAAATTTCCGTTAATTTCCTTGAATTTAATTTCCCTGACTTGCCAATTCCTTGAATTTCCTGAATTTCCTTGAATACCCTTTCCTTGCCTTACCATTGCCTTGAAATTCCTTTCCTTTCCTTGAATTTGCTTCAATTTCCTTGAATTTCCGTTAATTTCCTTGAATTTCCTTGATATTTCTGAATTTCCTTGAATTTCCTTGAATTTCCCTGAATTTCCTTGAATTTCTATGCCTTGCCTTGCCTTTTCCTTGCATTTCCTTGAATTTCCTTCCATGCCTTGCCATTTCCTTGAAATTCTTTTCCTTTTCTTGATTTTCCTTGAATTTCCTTGAATTTCTGTTTATTTCCTTGAATTTCCTTTCCTTGCCTTGTCATTTCCTTGAATTTCCTTGAATTTCCTTGAATTTCCTGTCCTTGCCTCGCCATTTCCTTGAATTTCCTTGAATTTCTTCGAATTTCCTTGAATTTATATTGAATTTACTTGAATTTTCTTGAATTTTCTTGAATTTCCTTGAATTTCCTTGAATTTTCTTGTATTTCCTTGAATTTCCTTGAATTTCCTTTAATTTCCTGGAATTTACTTGAATTTACTTGATTTTACTTGAATTTCCTTGAATTTTCTTGAATTTCCTTTCCTTGCCTTGCCATTTCCTTGAATTTCCTTGAATTTCCTTGAATTTCCTTGGATTTCCTTGACTTTCCTTGAATTTTTCTGAATTTCCTTGAATTTCCTAGAATTTCCTAGAATTTTTCTGAATTTCCTTGTATTTCCTTGAATTTCCCCGAATTTCCTTGAACTTCCTTGCCTTGCCTTGCCATTTCCTTTAATTTCCTTGAATTGCCTTGAATTTCCTTGCCATTTCCTTGAATTTCCTTGAATTACCTTGAGTTTCCTTGCCTTGCCTTGTCGTTTCCTTGACTTTCCATTCCTTGTCTTGAATTTCCTTGAATTTTCTTTCCTTGCCTTGCCATTTTCTTGACTTTCTTTGAATTTCCTTGAATTTCTTTGCCTTGCCTTGCCATTTCTTTGAATTTCCTGTAATTTCCTTGAATTTTTTTCCTTGCCTAGCCATTTCATTGAATTTCCTTGAATTTCCTTGAATATCCTTCAATTTCCTTGATTTTCCTTTCCTGCCCTTGCCATATCCTTTCCATTCCTTGAATTTCCTTGAATTTCCTTTCCTTGCCTTGCCATTTCCTTGAATTTCCTTGAATTTCCTTGAATTTTATTGAATTTCCTTTCTTTGCCATTTCCATGAATTTCCTTAAATTTCCTTGAATTTTCTTGAATTTCCTTTAATTTCCTTGAAATTCCCTGAATTTCCTTGAATCTTCTTGAATTTCCTTTCCTTGCATTGCCATTTCCTTGAATTTCTTTTCCTTTCCTTGAATTTCCGTTAATTTCCTTGAATTTTCTTTCCTTGCCTTGCCATTTCCTTGGATTTCCTTGAATTTTCTTGCATTTCCTTGCCTTGCGTTGCCATTTCCTTGAATTTCCTTGAATTTCGTTTCCTTGCCTTGCCATTTCTTTCCTTTCATTGAATTTCCTTGAATTTCCTTGAATTTCCTTGGATTTCCTTGAATTTCCTTGAATTTCCTTGAATTTCCTTGAATTTTCTTGAATTTCCTTTCCTTGCCTTGCCATTTCCTTGAATTTCCTTGAATTTCCTTGCATTTCCTTGAATTTCCTTTCCTTGCTTTCCCTATTCCTTGAATTTCCTTGAATTTCCTTGAATTACCTTGAATTGCCTTGAATTTCCTTTCTTTGCCATTTCCTTGAATTTCCTTGAATTTCCTTAAATTTCCTTGAATTTCCTTGAATTTCCTTTCCTTGCCTTGCCATTTCCTTGGAATTCCTTCAATTTCCTTGCCTTGCCATTTCCTTGAAATTCCTTTCCTTTCCTTGAATTTCCTTGAATTTCCTTGAATTTCCATTAATTTCCTTGAATTTCCTTTCCTTGCCTTGCCATTTCCTTTCCTTTCCTTGAATTTCCTTGAATTTCTTTGCCTTGCCTCGCCATTTCCTTGAATGTCCTTGAATTTCCTTGAATTTCCTTTCCTTGTCTTTCCATTTCCTTGAATTTCCTTGAATTTCCTTCAATTTCCTTGAATTTCCTTGCCTTGCCTTGCCATTTCCTTGAATTTCCATGAATTACCTTGAATTTCCTTGTCTTCCTATGCCATTTCCTTGAATTTCCTTTCCATTTCCTTGAATTTTCTTGAATTTCCTTTCCTTGCCTTGCCATTTCCTTTCCTTTCCTTGAATTTCCTGGAATTTCTTTTCCTTGCCTTGCCATTTCCTTGAATGTCCTTGAATTTCCTTGAATTTCCTTTCCTTGCCTTGCCATTTCCTTGAATTTCCTTTCCTTGTCTTGCCATTTCCTTGAAATTCCTTTCCTTTCCTTGAATTTCCGTTAATTTCCTTGAATTTCCTTGAATTTCCTTGAATTTCCTTGCCATTTCCTTTCCTTTCCCTTTCTTTCCTTGAATTTCCCTCCCTTGCGTTGAATTTCCTTGAATTTCCTTTCCTTGCCTTGCCATTTCCTTCACTTTCCTTGACTTTCCTTGAATTTCCTTGAATTTCCTTGAATTTCCTTTCCTTGCCTTGCCATTTCCTTTCCTTTCCTTGAATTTCCTTGAATTTCTTTGCCTTGCCTTGCCATTTCCATGAATTTCCTTGAATTTCCTTCCCTTACCTTCCCATCTCTTTGAATTTACTTGAATTTCCTTGAATTTCCTTGAATTTCCTTGAATTTTTCTGAATTTCCTTGAATTTCCTTGAATTTCCTTGAATTTTTCTGAATTTCCTTGAATTTCCCTGAATTTCCTTGAATTTCCTTGCCTTGCCTTGCCATTGCCTTGAATTTCCTTGAATTTCCTTCCTTGCCTTGCCATTTCCTTGAAATTCTTTTCCTTTTCTTGAATTTCTTTGAATTTCCTTGAATTTCTGTTAATTTCCTTGAATTTCCTTTCCTTCCCTTGTCATTTCCTTGAATTTCCTTGAATTTCCTTGAATTTCCTTGAATTTCCTTGAATTTCCTTGAATTTTCTTGAATTTCCTTTCCTTGCCTTGCCATTTCCTTGAATTTCCTTAAATCTCCTTGCCTTGCCTTGCCATTTCCTTGAATTTCCTTCAATTTCCTTTCCTTGCCTTGCCATTTCCTTGAATTTCCTTGATTTTCCTTGAATTTCCTTTCCTTGCCTGGCAATTTTCTTGAATTTCCTTTCCTTGCCTTGACATTTCCTAGAAATTCCTTGCCCTGCCTTTCCATTTCCTTGAATTTCCTTGAATTTCCTTGAATTTCCATGAATTTCCTTGAATTTCCTTTAATTTCCTTGAATTTCCTTTCCTTGCCTTGAATTTCCGTTAATTTCCTTGAATTTTCTTTCCTTGCCTTGCCATTTCCTTGAATTACATTGAATTTCCTTGTCATTTCCTTGAATTTCCGTGAATTTCCTTGCCATTTCCTTGACTTTCCTTGAATTTCCTGGAATTTTCATTAATTTCCTTTTCTTGCCTTGCCATTTCCTCGAATTTCCTTGAATTGCATTTCCTTGCCTTGCCATTTCCTTGAATTTCCTTGAATTTCCTTGAATTGCATTTCCTTGCCTTGCCATTTCCTTGAATTTCCTTGAATTTCCTTGCCTTGCCTTGCCATTTCCTTGAATTTCCTTGAATTTCCTTGCCATTTCCTTGAATTTCCTTGAATTTCCATTCTTGCCTTGGCATTTCCTAGAATTTCCTTGAATTTCATTGAATTGCATTTCCTTGCCTTGCCATTTCCTTGAATTTCCTTGAATTTCCTTGCCATTTCCTTGAATTTCCTTGAATTTCCTCGCCTTGCCTTGCTATTTCCTTGAATTTCCTTGAATTTCCTTGCCATTTCCTTGAATTTCCTTGAATTTCCTTGCCATTTCCTTGAATTTCTTTCAATTTCTTGAATTTCCTTTCCATTTCCCTGAATTTCCTTGAAGTTCCTTGAATTTCCTTGCCATTTCCTTGAATTTCCTTGAATTTCCTTGCCTTGCCTTGCCATTTCCTTGAATTTCCTTGAATTTCCTTGAATTTTTCTGAATTTCCTTGAATTTCCTTGAACTTTTTTAAAATTCCTTGAATTTCCTTGAATTTCTGTTAATTTTCTTGAATTTCCTTTACTTGCCTTGCCATTTCCTTGGCTGTCCTTGAATTTACTTGAATTTCCGTTAAGTTCCTTGAATTTAATTTCCTTGACTTGCCAATTCCTGCAATTTCCTTGAATTTCCTTTAATTTCCTTTACTTGTCTTGCCATTTCCTTGAATTTCCTTGAATTTCCTTTCCTTGCCTTGCCATTTCCTTGAATTTCCTTGATTATTCTTGAATTTCCTTTCCTTGCCTTGCAATTTCCTTGAATTTCCTTGAATTTCCTTGAATTTCCTTTCCCTGCCTAGCCATTTCCTTGAATTTCCTTGAATTTCCTTGAATTTCCTTGCCATTTTCCTTGAATTTCCTTGAATTTCCTTTCCTTGCCTTGCCAATTCCTTGAATATCCTTGAATTTCCTTGAATTTCCCTGAATTTTTTTGACTTTCCTTGAATTTCCTTGCCTGGCTTTGACATTTCCTTGAAATTCCTTTCCTTTCCTTGAATTTCCTTGAATTTCCTTGAATTTCCTTGCCTTGCCTTGCCATTTCCTTCAATTTTCTTGAATTTTCTTGCCATTTCCTTGAATTACCATGAATTTCCTTGAATTTCCTTGAATTTCCTTGAATTTCCTTGAATTTCCATTCTTGCCTTGCCAGTTCCTTGAATTTCCTTGAATTTCCTTGCCATTTCCTTGAATTTCCGTGAATTTTATTGAATTTCCTTGCCATTTCCTTGAATTTCCTTGAATTTCCTTGCCATTTCCTTGATTTCCTTGAATTTCCTTGAGTTTCCTTGAATTTCCTTTCCTTGTCTTGCTATTTCCTTGTCGTTTCCTTGAATTTCCTTGAATTTCCTTGAATTTCCTTGAATTTCCCTAAATTTCCTTTAATTTCCTTTCCTTGCCTTGGCATTTCCTTGAATTTCCCTGAATTTTGATGAATTTCCATTCTTGCCTTGCCATTTCCTTGAATTTCCTTGCCATTTTTTTGAATTTCCTTGAATTTCCTTGAAATTCCTTGAATTTCTTTGAATTTCCTTGCCTTGCCATTTCCTTGAATTTCCTTGAATTTCCTTTTTTTCCCTTGCAATTTCCTTGAATTTTCTTCGAATTTCCTTGAATTTCCTTTCCTTGCCTTGCCATTTCCTTGAATTTCCTGGTATTTCCTTGAATTTCCTTTCCTTGCCTTGCCATTTCCTTGAATTTCCTTGAATTTCCTTACCTTGCCTTGCCATTTCCTTGAATTTCCTGGTATTTCCTTGAATTTCCTTGCCTTGCCTTGCCATTTCCTTGAAGTTCCTTGAATTTCCTTGCCTTGCCATTCCTTGCCATTCCTTTGAATTTCCTGGCCATTTCCTTGAATTTCCCTGAATTTCCTTGCCTTACCATTTCCTTGCATTTCCTTGAATTTCCTTGCATTTCCTTGAATTTCCCTGAATTTCCATTCTTGCATTGCCATTTCCTTAAATTTCTTTGAATTTTCTTGCCATTTCCTTGAATTTCCTTGAATTTCCTTCAATTTCCTTGCCTTGCCATTTCCTCGAATTTCCTGGAATTTCCTTGAATTTCCTTTCCTTGCCTTGACATTTCCTTGAATTTCCTTGAATTTCCTTACCTTGCCTTGCCATTTCCTTCAATTTCCTTGCCATTCCTTGAATTTCCTTGTATTTCCTTGAATTTGCTTGCCTTGCCATTCCCTTGAATTTCCCTGCCATTTCCTTGCATTTCCTTGAATTTCCTTGAATTTCCTTGAATTTTTTTCCTTGCCTTGACATTTCCGTGAATTTCCCTGAATATCCTTATATTTCCATTCTTGCCTTGCCATTTCCTTGAATTTTTTTGAATTTCCTTGCCATTTTCTTGAATTTCTTTGAATTTCCTTGTCATTTCCTTGAATTTCCTTTCCTTGCCTTGCAATTTCCTTGAATTACATTGAATTTCGTTGCCATTTCCTTGAATTTCCGTGAATTTCCTTGCCATTTCCTTGAATTTCCTGGAATTTCCTTGCCTTGCCTTGCCATTTCCTCGAATTTCCATGAATTTCCTTTCCTTGTCTTGCCATTTCCTTGAAATTCCTTTCCTTTCCTTGAATTTCCTTGAATTTCCTTGAATTTCCTTGAATTATTTTTCCTTGCCTTGCCATTTCCTTGAATTTCCTTAAATTTCCTTTCCTTGCCTTTCCATTTCCTTGAATTTCCTTGAATTTCCTTGAATTTCCTTTACTTGATATGCCATTTCCTTGAATTTTTTTTAATTTCCTTGAATTTCGTTGAATTTTTCTGGATTTCCTTGAATTTTTTTGAATTTCCTTGAATTTCCTTGAATTTGCTTGAGTTTCCTTTCCTTGCCTTGCCATTTCCTTGAAATTCCTTTCCTTTCCTTGAAATTTTTTAAATTTCCGTTAATTTCCTTGAATTTAATTTCCCTGACTTGCCAATTCCTTGAATTTCCTGAATTTCCTTGAATACCCTTTCCTTGCCTTACCATTGCCTTGAAATTCCTTTCCTTTCCTTGAATTTGCTTCAATTTCCTTGAATTTCCGTTAATTTCCTTGCATTTCCTTTACTTGCCTTACCATTTCCTTTCCTTTCCTTGAATTTCCTTGAATTTCTTTGCCTTGCCTTGCCATTTCCATGAATTTCCTTGAATTTCCTTGATTTTCCTTTCCTTGCCTTCCCATTTCTTTGAATTTCCTTGAATTTCCTTGAATTTCCTTGAATTTCTTTGCCTTGCCTTGCCATTTCCATGAATTTCCTTGAATTTCCTTCCCTTACCTTCCCATCTCTTTGAATTTACTTGAATTTCCTTGAATTTCCTTGAATTTCATTGAATTTCCTTGAATTTCCTTGGATTTCCTTGAATTTTTCTGAATTTCCTTGAATTTCCTAGATTTTACTTGAATTTTTCTGAATTTCCTTGAATTTCCCTGAATTTCCTTGCCTTGCCTTGCCATTGCCTTGAATTTCCTTGAATTTCCTTCCTTGCCTTGCCATTTCCTTGAAATTCTTTTCCTTTTCTTGAATTTCCTTGAATTTCTGTTAATTTCCTTGAATTTCCTTTCCTTCCCTTGTCATTTCCTTGAATTTCCTTGAATTTCCTTAAATTTCCTTGAATTTCCTTGAATTTCCTTGAATTTCCTTGAATTTCCTTGAATTTGCTTGAATTTCCTTTCCTTACCTTGCCATTTCCTTGAATTTCCTTAAATCTCCTTGCCTTGCCTTGCCATTTCCTTGAATTTCCTTGAATTTCCTTGAATTTCCTTGAATTTGCTTGAATTTTTTTGAATTTCCTTGCCTTGCCTTGCCATTTCCTTGAATTTCCTTGAATTTCCTTGAATTTGGTTGAATTTCCTTGCCTTGCCATTTCCTTGAATTTCCTTCAATTTCCTTTCCTTGCCTTGCCATTTCCTTGAAATTCCTTTCCTTTCCTTGAATTTCCTTGAATTTCCGTTAAT
The DNA here is from genome assembly GCA_033558235.1 of Neomorphus geoffroyi. NCBI lineage: Eukaryota > Metazoa > Chordata > Aves > Cuculiformes > Neomorphidae > Neomorphus > Neomorphus geoffroyi. The sequence goes on from JAUMJM010000014.1 coordinate 12,689,228, forward strand.
TTCCGTTAATTTTCTTGAATTTCCTTTACTTGCCTTGCCATTTCCTTGAATTTCCTTGAATTCCCTTTCCTTCCCTTGCCATTTCCTTGAATTTCCTTGAATTTCCTTGCCTTGCCTTACCATTTCCTTGAAATTCCTTTCCTTTCCTTGAATTTCCTTGACTTTCCTTGAATATCCTTGAATTTACTTTCCTTGCCTTGCCATTTCCTTGAATGTCCTTGATTTTCCTTGAATTTCCTTTCCTTGCCTTGCAATTTTCTTGAATTTCCTTTCCTTGCCTTGCAATTTTCTTGAATTTCCTTTCCTTGCCTTGACATTTCCTAGAAATTCCTTGCCCTGCCTTGCCATTTCCTTGAATTTCCTTGAATTTCCTTGAATTTCCTTGAATTTCCTTGAATTTCCTTGAATTTCCTTGAATTTCCTTGAATTTTCTTGAATTTTCTTTCCTTGCCTTGCCATTTCATTGAATTTCCTTTAATTTCCTTTCCTTCCTTTGCCGTTTCCTTTCCGTTCCTTTAATTTCCTTGAATTTCCTTTCCTTGCATTGCCATTTCCTTGAATTTCTTTTCCTTTCCTTGAATTTCCGTTAATTTCCTTGAATTTCCTTGCCTTGCCATTTCCTTGAATTTCCTTGAATTTTCTTGCATTTCCTTGCCTTGCGTTGTCATTTCCTTGAATTTCCTTGAATTTCGTTTCCTTGCCTTGCCATTTCTTTCCTTTCATTGAATTTCCTTGAATTTCCTTGGATTTCCTTCAATTTCCTTGAATTTTTT